>OZ002740.1:190424638-191025190 GCA_963924295.1 Dioctria rufipes | reverse complement strand
TTACATAGTTTTATTATTCCGATTAGGCAAAGTAATAAAATCACTGTAGAACTCAGAGATAGGGAGCTTATTTGAATCAGTTCTGATTTGTTTCGCTCTTTTCTTTGTTTCTCCAGTGTATTTATTTGCTCTTCCAGTTGATCTAAGGAATATGAGTTTTCATTTAGAATATGATTGGCATCTTCTGCTCTTATCATAATTATATGTTTTTTAATGGTGTTATTAACATTTTTGATGTAGTTCTGAATGGTCTCCGTTAAGTTGGTATTTATA
This sequence comes from Dioctria rufipes, assembly GCA_963924295.1. NCBI lineage: Eukaryota > Metazoa > Arthropoda > Insecta > Diptera > Asilidae > Dioctria > Dioctria rufipes. The sequence goes on along the minus strand of OZ002740.1, from coordinate 191,024,917 downwards.
GGGTGAGGATATTCTGGCTGTGTGATTTTAATATTTTGATGGTCTTCATCTTCAAAATATATAATCTGATCAGCTATTTGGAAGTGGCAAGGTTCGTTTAGGATTAGTATTCCATTGACGAAGAGGTTGGAGCTATGTAGAGTTTTTCCGCAGGCAATCTTAATTTTCTGTGTGGTATGAAACGAAAAGAGCCAGGAATTTTTCCTGGTTAGTTTTATTAATAATTGCGGAGCTTGAGTTTGAGCTAGGTATTCGCAGTTACCAGTTTCCTTGTACGGATTAAATAGGAAGTTTATCGGGCACTCGTTCACGTAATGCCCTTGAAGAACTGGGTTTAGTAGTGGTCCAATGTAAATGCTTTCATTAAGATTATTCGATAGTTTCTTGTATACTCAGAATTCGGATTGTTTGAACATTACGAACTTTTGTGTTGGTATGTGACTGGCAATATAAGTGTGTCTTATATCCAGAACTAGATAATGATTGTTGGGAGTTTGGAAGGGGAGTAAATGGATCTGCTTTAGTTTGAAAGGTGGCATATTAAGAATCGGGAATGTAATTTGTATTACCAAGAGCTCAATTAGTATTCCAGATTTTACCTCCTGAGCTTGCGTTAAGATTGCTAGGCCTTGATTTCTACTAGCTTCCTGTGGGTGGACTTTGTAATAGGCTTATAACAAAGTGGATGGCGATATTAATAGCGGATGACCTTGATTATTTTTGAGAGCGGTTAATATCTGAATAAAATTTTTGCTGTCTTAATTCTATGTCTAACACCTGTAGACTAATTGTAGATATAACCTCTTGGATACGTTGTCGCGTGCTTATTTCTCCATTGACCATGTCAAGCAAATTATTCACGGTCTTTGTTAACTCTTTCTGGTTGGCTTCAAGTTGATTAATAGGTTTCCTTAACTTTTCAAATTAAGACTTGAACAGGGTTATTGGACTTTTTTTCTAATACTAGAAGCGCCTGCGTATCCGTCTCTAAACTTGCAATCTTACTATAAATTTGTTTCTCATTCGTTGCAACCATAGTTCCAAAGAGATAAAGTAGTCCACTTCCTATTCCGTCGAATAAGGATCTTCGATGGCGGATGGTTACCATCTCCCTTTTCTCTTTTCTATGGACCCAATCAGACTATGTATGTAGGGGTTTTGTTCCGTACATGTGCTAGTAGTGGAATTATATATCTCGCATAGTCGATTTATAAGGAAACCGGTGTGTTCCATCAGTTCGCTCATGTTTATTTGAGTGAACAAACTCCATGTATCATGAAACAAAAGAATTTGCCCAAGTTCCTCGAACATTATGCCCGTGTTATTTAGGGTCTGGATATTGAAGGGTTCTGCTGCGACTTTTGGTATTGCTGTGAGGATGGCCAAAAAAGTACCGATGAAGTTTAGCGTCATCTCTGGAGAAGAAAAATAGGTTGTAAACACAGATCATCGGGGAATAAATGTACAATATTTATAATAATATATGTATGTATATATACAGGGTGTTTCCCCTTAGGAGGTCCATAGAGCGGGAGGTGATAGTACTCACCTAGAGGAACCAAAAATTGTATGGCAGGTGGGGGGGCAATATCAACCGTTTAGGAGTTACAGGGTGATTCATAAAAAAGCTAGGTTTTTACAAAACACCCTGTATCTTAAAAACTACAGGGCGTATGATCACAGTTAAGGGCTCACTGTATGCATAACTTCATTGCCTTTCCAACGACAGCTCAACCAGCCCCGTACCCCTCTCCGCTGCTAAGAAATTATGATGGTCTAAACTAAAAATTTCGGATTTTCTTTCCTTTTTTTTTACTTTGACCTCTATTATTTTTGCAAAAAGGTCGTTAAGATAACTTTTTTTTATAAAAACTGTAAACTGTAGACTCTCCTCTTTAATATGGCCTATTACACCCTATGTGTTAACTGTAGCCGTTAAACAGTTATTAACTCATAACCTACTCCGGTCACATCGAAATTAGGCGATAGTTTTTAAAATGACGTACTAAGGGAACAAATTATCGTTGAGGATAGGTTTGAAAATAGGTTTGAGAATAAGTTTAGAGCTAATAACTCTTAAACGGATACAGATAGCACGTAGGATATAATAGGTCAAATTAAAGAGGAGGCTCCACAGTTTACAGTTTTTATAAAAAAAAGTTATCTTAACGACCTTTTTGCAAAAATAATAGAGGTCAAAGTAAAAAAAAAGGAAAGAAAATCCGAAATTGATTTTGCGTTCTTTGCTCTTTGCTGTGTTTATTTTATTGATTCGTAAATATTATCGGGTCATGCCAATTTAGGTAAGCTCATTCTCCACTTGCGGTTGCAATTGTGTTATGACCTGTAATTCTGTTTATTTTTACAATTTTGTCATGACTTGCACTTGATGTCGACATGAATGGCTTCTAGTGTTGATTGGAGTTATATGGTGATTTACCAGATAAGCAGTTTTTATGTATAAATAGAATGTAACATAATTCAGTTTTAAACATTGTTAATTTGTGTATTACAAACTGTTGTGCTCTTGAGTGTTTATTTTTGTTAAAAATATGGAGAGGAAAATTGGTGCTGCTTTTGACAAATTGATGGCCTTGGCTAAATCGACTATCCAGCCGGAGAGGAATGTTGAAGGTATGCCCTTATATCGAGTGGACCAGGCAATCGAGCCCCTCAGGGGCTGCCTGGGACCTATCAAGAAGTGCCGCATTACGTACCTGGACCTAGGAGGCTGACTTTAGAGGAATATCAAAGGAGGACTAAGAAGAACTGCGGAGATCAGTCAGATATGGCAAAGGAAACCAAGTCGACCGGAGGAGGTAGGCGTGTTAGGCTAAACCGAGAGTTGCATTATTTCAGGCTGAGGGCTAGTCTAGCCGCTACAACCGAGGAGCGTGCTCAGGATGAAGATTTGGCCAAGGGAAAATTGAAAGAACTTAACGCCTTCAAAAGGAGTAAAAAGAGAAATTTTAAACACCAACAAAAAAAAAAACAAAAAAAAATATGTCTAAATTATGAAATAAATGAGTAGTTATATATTTATTTTCTTTTACTTTCATTAAACTTAAAAGAAATTTTTACCATTTTTATCCCTGAATAGGTATGTTGAGGGGTATTATTTTTCTGCATGAGAAGTTCTTCTTTTGAATTTTTTTTTTGAATGGGTGCCTACTATTGCTGCATGGGAATTGCAAATTTGGTTTTTTTTTTGTTTTTTTTTTGTTTTTGTTTCTTTACCCATTAATCATGGAATGGCTTTAATCTGTTGTTATGTACTGTTACTCTTCGTGTACCGATTTAAATCACAGTATTAACAGGGGTAAAAGCTTTTACCACGAGATATGGACCTAGCCATATCTGGGAAAGCTTGTGTTTTTTGGCCGGATTTTTCAGTATAACTTTATCACCTGGTTGGAATGTTACCGGGCGTGAGTGTTTATCGTAATAAAGTTTTGACTTTTCCTTGACGTTGAGCAGATTTTTCCGGGCGATAGCATATGTTTTTTGTAATTTGTACTTAAGAATGTGGTAGTAACTTTCGTGGTTGTAAATGTGCTCTGGTTCTCTTTTCAGATTTGATGGTACATCCGCTGTAAGCCCGAACAGACAATCCATTGGAGTGAGCTTAGTGCCGTCGTGTGGGCTATTATTGTATACGAAAGCCGCGGTTCTCAGGAATCGATCCCAAACCTTTGGATTTTCGGACGCAATAGCTCTTAAATACTCCACTAGAGGTCTGTGGGTTCGTTCAAGTGCGCCATTGGATTGCGGATGATAAGCGGAAGTCTGTAATTTTTTTATTTTTAGAAGTTTACAGACACGTTTGAAAAGATCGCTTAAAAAGTTAGATCCCTGGTCAGTTACTACCTTTTTAGGAATGCGATAACGAGTAATTATCTCATCGAAGAATATTCCTGCTACCGTTTCTGCTTCGCCATTCGGCATGGCATAAAAATCTACGAATTTCGTAAGATTGTCTTTGGAATGTCAATATATACTTGTTTCCGGAGTGGGTTTCTTCAAGTGGTCCTACTATATCTAAATAGACTTTCTCGAAGGGCATTAGGGCAGTATCTGTTATGATCATCGGCATACGGTACTCCGGGCTAGCCTTCATTTTTTGGCATTTGGAACATTTCCGAATATATCTTTTAATAGAACTGAGTATATTCTTCCATTTATATTTTCAAATGCCGAGTCATGATAGTCCTTTAGAATTATTTGAATTTCCTCGGGGTCTGTGATAATTTCAGGTAATTTATTTTGGGAATTTATAAAATTATTGCTCGGAGATAATTCGCCGTGTTCAGATGTACTACTTCCATATTGGTTGTTTGTAGTTGATTTGTGTTTCATTGAGTCATTTTGGGGACTCCCTGAACGTTCTTGAATTCTCTGGGGAGTTTTGTGAATTATGTCATCAATTTCTGTTTCCCTTGCTTGAGCTCGTGTAACAGCATGGCAATGTGCTGGTTTGGACTTCGGTGGAGGCGAAGAACTAGTATCTTCATCGTCTATGTCGGAATCGACACGGTGATGTACCTGGGCCTCTACCATGATCGAATTGGGGCTTGTTTGTTTCAGCTGGGCAGGTATTCGACTAAGCGCGTCTGCATTAGTGTTATATTTGCCAGGCTTATATTCAATCTTGTAGTCAAATTCCGAGAGTTTGCGGTGAAACCTTACTAATCTCGAAGTCGGATCTTTTACATAGAATACGCCTTTTAAGGGCTTATGATCTGTGTAAACCGTGAAGGTTCTACCGTGTAAATAACACCTGAAGTTCCTGGCGGCCTATACAATAGCGAGCAACTCTTTTTCTGCATACGCTATGTCTTTCTTTCTGCGTACGCTTGTCTTTGCCTATTATCCCTTGAGATAAAACAGCTCCCAATGCTTCGTTGCTAGCGCCTGTCGTTAGATTGAAAGGTTTGGTGAAATCTGGGTAGGTGAGTAGAGGAGGATTAACAAGAGAAATTTTAATTTCATTGAAAGCGTGTTGGCATTTTTGTGTCCAATTAAATTTGACGTCTTTCCGTAAGAGATTTGTTAGTGGCCTGACTATTTTTGAAAAGTTTGGAATGAACTTGCAATAGTAGTTGGCCAGTCCAAGAAATAATTGAGTTTGTCTCACCGTTCGGGGTTGAGGAAAATTTTGAACGCACCTTGTTTTACTGGGATCTGGAAATGCTCCTTCGTTTGAGCATTTGTGTCCAAGGTAGATCACTTCTCCGCGAAAGAACTGACACTTTTCGGGTTGTAATTTAAGGTTATGGGCTCGAAGTCTGTCGAATACCTTAGCCAATTTCTCGTTGTGATCTTGTAAGTTTTTCCATATGTTGCAATATCATCGAGATAGACAAAGCATTCTAATCCTTGGAGACCCGTTAGAATGTAATTCATTAAGCGCTGAAAGGTCGCAGGTGCGCCTTTCAGTCCAAATGGCATTCTCTTAAATTCATAATGCCCGTAAGCAGTACTAAACACAGTTTTCGGTCTATCCCTTGGGTCAACCAGTACTTGATGGTATCCACTTGCAAGATCAAGTGTGGTAAAATACCGTGAATGCCCAAGTTGATCCAGTATGTCCTCTATCCTGGGTAGTGGAAAGGCATCCCCTATAGATTTCTCGTTGACTTTACGGAAATCTACTACTACTCGCCAACGTTTATTGCCGTCAGGCCCAGCTTTCTTGGGGACTACAAGTAACGGAGAATTCCATGGGCTTTTGCTTATTTGAATGATGTCATTCTCTAGCATCTCTTTTATTTGTTCGTTAATAACAGCCCGATGTGTTTCTGGAAGTCTGTACATTGTTTGATTTATTGGTGGTTGATTATGCAATATAGGTATGGTGTGTTTTATAGTACTAGTGCACGTTAGTGTATCTCCCTTTAAGTAGAAGAGGTCATTATACTTATAACATACCTCAAGAATTGACTTTTCTTCTTCGTGATTTAAATTTTCTTCCAACAGCAGGTATTTTATTAGGTCGCTGAAGCACTACTTCAAATTGCCTACTTTCGTCTTCATTCTTGTTTTTCAAGGTACTCGAAATTTCTTCTATTTGAGGTAAGGAATTTTTGCTATTGAGTGCCATTGAAGTGGTAGCAGAAGATTTAAATTGCTCCTCTATTTGATCCCTTGGTATTTCCTCCCCATCTTCTGTGGATGTTTCGAGAGGTACCGTGAACTCAATAGGATTGGTTTCCGTTCGAGGAAACCGGAGTAATTTGTTAAGGCCTTCTATATTGCAATTTTTTGCAAGAAAGTCATTACCTAACAGCCCATCGTGATAGAGTTGGGCGTTATCTTCTACAACCTGTAGATGGCATGGGATACTGCGACTTAGTAAAAAGTTGCCTTGGCAGCTACCCAATGTTTCTCCATCTCCAAATGGAGTTTTCAGAGTGACCTTTTGACTCTGTTCTATACGTTCTGGCGTATCAAGTGCTTCCTGTTTTATAAGACTTACTTCAGTTCCAGTGTCCACTATCAACCGAACGGCTGCGTTTTTGCTTATATATAATGGCAAATCTACTATTGAAATGTTTTCCCTTTTTCGGGGGTTTTTCTTTTGAGAGGACCCTGAAGTAGTATGATAAGTTTTCTTTAATGTCGAGCCGGAGACTTTTCGGTCGACAGTGTGTCGTTTCCAGAATTTTCAGTTTCCCATCGTTGTTTCTGCCGACAGGTGGACACGGTATGGCCCCTTCTGCTACAAAAACTACACATCTCTTGTCCGTAATTAATTCTAGGTTCGCGATCTGAAGTGCCCAATTGAAAACTGTTTTTTGTATTTGCTCGCTTAGGTGGTGCCTTAACATTTTGTCGACAATATTGGACATCATGTCCTTTCCCTCTGCAGTTTATACAGAAAGGGGTGTTTTTGCGTTTTATGCACTCGTCATACGTGTGCCCCTTGTAGTTGCAATAGCTGCAGGTAATCTTGTTTAACAGTAATTTCGTCTCTTCTTTCTCCTGTATGATGAAAGGTAGAATTCTGGTATGGAGGTGGACTTCCTAAAGATTTTCTTGTCGAGCTGACTTGAGTGGAGTGCCAATTATCCGGTGAGTTTCTGCCAGTATTAAAGGATACTGAAGCTAATTTTGTCGGCTCCTGTTTGGGAGGTATATGGAACTCAGTCTTTATGTTAAGTTTTCCTAGCTCATTTGTGTACGGGTATAGAGCAACAGTCTCGTGAATAGGATGACTATAAGCATTAGCATAATTTGTGGAATTATGCCTTAAAAAGTTGTCCATTGGAAAGTAGCTTGTGGGAATGTAACTGGCGGGTAGTGGATTATAAAAGAGGCTGTGTTTTAATCGTTTCATGTCTAGTGCCTTTTGGATGAGTTGGTCTACCGAATCTTCATTTAAAGTAAGTAAATAGGCACTTAGATGCGGCTTATTAGCACCACTCTTCACTGAAGCCATAGCAAAATCTTCTATTTGTCGCTTCATCATATTGAAATTTTCAGCACCATATTTACTCTGTGCTGCCCCATTACATTCTAACAATAGGCCTTTTAGCCTAGTTGTGAAGGAGTTAAATGACTCGTGCGGGTATTGCCGGCAAGTGATTAATCTATTTATCAGCTCATGGTATGTCTCACGAGATAAGTAATTACGATAAAGTTATTGTTCAACCTCTTCAAATGTTGTGAATGAGCTAGATGCGATTAGCTGGTATGCATTTCCTCTCAATCTAGTGGGAAAAATCTGCATAAAAGCTTGCTTTTCATCCTCTTCTAGGCACTGTTGTACTTGTTTGCAACAGCCTATAAAGGTTTGCAATTCTGTGAGGATTTGAAGACTAAATTCTCCAGAAAACAAGGGCACCATTTGTGCTGTCAGTTTAACTACCTTTTCATAATTCACTGGCATTTTCACTGATTGGTTTGGTTGCTTTCTCTGGAGAATATCTGGAGTATCGTTATTAGAAGTAGGCGAGGTTAATGATTTTTCTGTGATTAGGGCGTTTAAGCTATTGTTTCTTGATAGAAAATTAATTAAGCTGTGCCTTCTGAAACGTTTACCTGAGCGATGCTCACGACACCAGTTTACGGAAGGTCGACTTTGGGGTGAATTACACTCTACACTTGGGCTATCTGGAGGGCTGGTATTGTCAAATAACAATGAACCTATTGCCGTCTCAAAGTTAGAGCATGAAGAACTACGGCCAGTTTTAGGCATGAAAGCAAAATCATTCGAGTTAGAGAGAATAGGGGAGAAAAGGGAATAAGTAGTTTTATCAAAGAAATTTAATTAATTTAATCAAAGCAAAGAAATTTGCCCGAATATGTGAAAGCTGTCTTGTTTTAAAATTGTTGCTATTTTTAATGAATAATAACAGTTTTGCCTCTTTTTAACTTACTTAAGAAAGATTGTTGTCGTTTCAGTCAGCTTCGTTTAGCCGTACTCTTTGTTGTGTATTATTTATTCGTAAACGGAAGTCGTATTCTCCAAGTTGGGGACTTCTTATCTTCTTAGGCTGGGTTCTGTCGCCAGATTCCACGGTAAGTAACTCGTAACTCGTAGGTTGGAGGATCAAGGTTTTTCAAGTGTATGTAGATTGACAAACTTCCTTGATCCTACCGGCTGCGCCAAAAATTGTTGTGTATTTGAGTGATCTTACGAGTACCTCCCTTGAGTTCACCTGGTATTATATTTTCGTTTCTAACGGAGCAGCGGAGTGCAATTTCCGCTATAATAGGCGAAGCCTTGGTGTTAATGAAATAGCGAAGCCAAATGAGGCTTTGCACCAATTTAATTAACGTTTACCTTGTTGTTAAAGAAATGGCGAAGCCAAATGAGGCTTTGCACCAATTTAATTAACGTTTACATTGTTGCTAAAGAGATGGTGAAGCCAAATAAGGCTTTGCACCTATTTAATTAACGTATAACTTTTTACTGAGGAACAGGCCAAGCCAAATGGGGCTTTGCTCCTATTTAATAAACGTACGCCTTGTTGAAGACTGAACTAACTGAACCTTTAGTCGTATTACTGCAGTATATTTATACAAAAATTGTCTTACTATAAGACTACTAATACTATACAGAGTAATATATGAAATACCTCTGACCCAGCACTTTGTTTATTTAACAATTCATACAAAGTGTAAGTCGGAAGTATTTCATTAACAACTATTACTTAAATTTACTATTTACGGAAGCATGCAAGTCACGGCACTCGTTGCTTTTTATAAATTTATATGTAAAACTTACCCAATCCTGTTGCGGGTTTTCAACTCATTTTTTATTTTAATTTCTTTCCTACTCGAATTACACTCTGAACTTTGCGGCTTATTACAAAAACAATTTAGTTACTTACAAACTTATGTTCTACCTCTGGTGCAAGGTCGTCGTATTTCAACGTGCGAATTCTTGCGCGCAGTGGTATTATGACATCATTCACTGAAATAATTGAGGTAGATCAGTGATGATTAATTATGTATGTACGTATACCGTTCGTTTTTACATGCAGCGGAAACTGATGTAGGTATGTAGGTATAACATGCCGTAAACTTTTTGTTTTATTTCCTGATCGGAATATGTGAAATGTTTACTTGCAATGTACTGATGTAGGTAGATAGGTAGGTATGCAATGAATTGCTTCCGGATGCAAATTGATGTTTTTAAATTGGGGTTTATTTGGGATTTTATGATTTTTTTAAATTGGGGTTTATTTGGGATTTTATGTATGTAACAGAACCTTGTCTCCTCTGTGAAATGTCAGGGGACGTACAGCTTTGTCATAGTAATTTTTCGAGCGTTGTTTACTCATCAGAAGATTTTTCCGTGCCATGGCGTAAGACTTTTGAAGCTTATACCTGAGAATATGGTAGTAGCTGTCGTGGTTATATACGGGTTTGGTGTCTCGCCTTAAGTTGGACGGAACGTCCGCTGTAAAGCCGTAGAGGCAGTCCATGGGAGTTAATTTTGTCCCTTCGTGTACACTGTTATTGTACACGAAAGCAGCGGTTCGCAGATAGCTATCCCATGACCTGGGATTTTCGTCCACTATAGTTCGTAGATATTCAATCAATAGTCTATGTGCACGTTCGAGTGCTCCATTTGATTGGAGATGATAAGCTGAAGTCTGCAGCTTATTTATCCTAAGGAGTTTGCATACCTTTTTGAATAGGTCACTCAGGAAATTACTTCCCTGATCGGTGACTATTCTTTTGAGAATGCGGTAGCGCGTCACAACTTCGTCGAAGAAAATTTTCCCTACCGTTACAGCTTTCCTATTTGGTATAGCGTACCAATCTACAAACTTCGTGAGGTTATCCTGAAACGTTAATATATATTTGTTTCCAGATTCAGGTTCCTCTAGTGGGCCGACTATATCTAGATAGATTTTATAGAATGGTTGTTCCGCTACATCTGTAATCATCACCGGCATTTCATACTGTGGTGAGGCCTTCATTGTTTGACATTTGCACACCGCCTTATGTGCTTTCTGATGTCACTAAGCAAGTGCCTCCACCAGTACTTTCTTCGAATGCGTTTATAGTCTTTTTCACTCCCTGATGTCCGCCAAAGACAGAATCATGATAACCTTTTAAGATTAATTGAATCTCCTCTGGGCTCGTGATTCCTTCAGGGGGACGAGTTTCATCTATAATTTGTGGATTGGTACTAGGTGGACTGTCAAGGTCCTCTGCCGCTTCTGGATGATGAGTTTACTCTTTTTGTTCTATTGGCTTGACCAGGCTGTCTGGATTTGTTCTACTTTCCTGAATGTTTCGTGTCTGGGCTCTTGTCACTGCATTGCATTGCAGATACTCCATTTGGTCCGATGCGTGTTTTTCCTCTTCTATATCCGAGTCCATTTGATGGTGGACTATAGCTTCTACCGTGAAGGTTGTAGTTGCTTTGTCTTTGTCATTATCCCGTGGAATGCGGCTTAAAGCGTCGGCATTCGTGTTGTACTTTCCGGGCTTATACTCAATTTAATAATTGAACTCGGAAAGTTTATGGTGAAATCTCACCAGACGGGATGTGGGGTCCTTAACTTTGAAGACACCCTTGACTGGTTTGTGATCTGTATAGACCGTGAACTCTCGGCCTTGCAGATAACACCTGAACACCTTAGTCGCCCAAACTATAGCCAGTACTCTTTCTCAATCGTGGAATAGTTACGTTCGGCTTTGTTCAGGATACGGCTGGCGCAGGCAGTGGGCTGGTCACTTCCCACCTCTCCTAGAGCCTCGCTGCTGTCGTCTGTGGTTAGGTTAATGGGTTTCGAAATTCGGGATATATTAAAAAGGGAGGAGAAACTAAAGCGTTCTTAATGCTTTGAAATGCCTCTTGGCATGTCTCAGTCCACTTAAACTTTACATCCCTTGGGAGTAAGTTTGTTAAGGAGGTACTGTTTTCGAAAATTCGGGTATGAATTTTCTGTAGTAATTGGCAAGGCCCAAAAATGATTGCACTTGCCTTACTGTCTTAGGAATGGGGAAAGTTTGGACGCATGCCGTTTTGCTAGGGTCAGGTAGTGCTCCTTGGTTAGAACATTTGTGTCCTAGATACACTACATCGCGCCCGAGAAATTGACATTTCTCTGGTTGAAGTTTCATGTTATTTTCTCTCAACCTGCCAAAGACTTTGCGAAGCTTTTCGTTGTGGTCTGCCAGACTTTTTCCATAGATAACGATGTCATCTAAGTAGACGAAACATTCTAGGCCTTGTAGGCCAGTTAATATGAAATTCATTAAACGCTGAAATATGGCCGGGGCTCCTTTGAGTCCGAACGGCATGCGTTTGAATTCATAATGCCCGTAGTTGGTACTAAGAGCCGTTTTTGCTCTATCCTTCGGATCGACGAGTACCTGATGATAGCCATTGGCTAGGTCTAGGGTGGTGAAGTATCTTGATTGGCCCAGTTGATCGAGGATATCCTCAATCCGTGGTAGCGGGAAGGCGTCGCCAATCGTTTTTTCGTTCAACTTACGGAAATCACCGACGACGTGCCACCTTTTCTCACCATCTGGTCCCGCTTTTTTTGGGACGACTATCAGTGGCGAGTTCCATGGGCTTTTGCAGGGCTGGACAATATCGTTGTCCAGCATTTCTCGGAGTTGCTCATTTATGACATTTCGCTGTGTCTCTGGTAACCGGTACATCTTTTGGTTAATAGGTGCTTGGTCTTGCACCAGAGGGATGTCGTGATTTATGGCATTGGTATGTGTAAGCCTGTCACCCTTTAAAAATTATATGTCATCATATTCGTAACAGAGCTTTGATATTGAGGCTTTTTCCTCAGTTTTTAAAGTTTCATCCAGACTGAGTTCTTGCTCTAATTTGGTGAGGTGGGGCTGAATGCTGGTGTCTTCTTGTTCGGCATCGTTTGGGAACAAGTACTCTTAAATAAAACAAATCATTTTTTGTTAAGTAGTATTTTGCAATTATTTCAAATTACAGAATTCAGTCATTAGATTTACTTTTCCTTTCAAAAATAATTAAATCTCAAATTTTAACTTGAATAACATTTCATATTGTGAATTGCTTGCAACTTGATTCAAGTTCACTTTTGTAGTTAGTATTCTCATTTTGAATTATCATTTTTGTACGTTCTGTAGTCACTCTGTTGGTAGCCGCTGTGCAGTAAACTTCAAAAGAGAAAAATAAATTGGATTTTATCATTAAAGGTTTGGCGTTGTTATTTCTGTGCACACTATTTGGTTTCACGTGTTTAACGCTTTATTACATATTGGCAATTTTCCTCAAAAAACCTTGAGAGAAACATTTTTTGGCGCCCGAGCAGGGACCTGACGGTCATTCATTTAGTTTTTGGAGCATACGCACAGCGGCACATTTGCATTGGAATTATACTAGCACATCTGTCATCGCTGGAGACATTAAAATTGGAAAAGCGTGCAGTAATTTGTTTCGTAGCTTTCAGCATTTTGCATTTGTTGGATTTATTTTATGGATTTGGCAAAAAAGTCTTCATTATTTGGAGAACATATGGTAGTATACATATACCACACATGCACAAGGTTGGAATTCGTGAGTATACTTCTTTCAACATTTTCTTTTTGAGAGTTCTTATAAACTTTGAACATTATTTGGAGAACATATGGTACTATACACATACATATACCACACATTTATAAGATTTGGATACACTTCTTTCAATATTTTCTTTTGGAGAATTCATATAAAATTGTGAGCAAAACATATTTCATATATTTTTATTATTATCATTTGTGCAATTTGGTTTAAATCACGGCGTATGCTAAAATCATTGAAGTGATAAATTGAGGAATGTCATTGTTCTAATACAAACATTTTGTGGACACTTAATAACGGATGACAGTTATCTCGTGCATGCGATTAAACAGCTATTCGTAAAGGAGTCTCAACACAATAATTGTTGCGTCATCAATTGCTAATAATTTATTCCTTATTTGCCTTTCAGCCCACAAATTCCTTTATCGGACTAAAACGGTGTATGTTAACTTGCTAACGCATTGACTTTCATAGATTTCTATTTACGTGCATTCTTAAAGTGAAACTCAATTTGAAACATGGTTAGTGAGGCTCTGATGATTCCCAAGATGAGATTCAAGACAATAAAAATAGAATTTCTGATTTACTTGGGCAACGCGGTACGGTTACGATGCAACAAACGAAAATGAAAAACTATATGGAGACTTCTGGTAGAGTGTTTTCGTTAAGTGAATTAGAGACTAGACTAGGCCTGCTAGAAAGTTATATCGCGCGGTTTAACAGTATTCAAGCTCAGCTCGAGGTCGAAGGCCCTGAAGAGTTAAAGGCGGATAAGCGTCAGACATATGAGGATGCATAAATTTTAGCAAAAAGCAGAATTCTTACATTAATTGAGCAGAAACGTCCCCGTATGTCAATACCTTCCTCGGAAGCTAGCACGTTAGTTTCACCCATTCGCAATGCAAGCTTGCCGAAATTACAAATTAATAAATTTTCGGGAAATTTTGTCGATTGGCCCGACTTCTATGCCACATTTAAGGTTTTAGTGGAGGATAATGAGCATTTCACAAATGTCGAAAAATTAGCTTACTTGCGTGGAGCTTTAGACGCAGCACCCTTGCAAATTGTAAATAATATTGGATTAAATGATTCAGGTTTCGAGAGCGCACTTAGTCTGCTTAAATCACGGTATGAAAACAATAGGTTAATATTCCAATGCCACATACAAGCGTTATATAATTTGAAACCAATGGACAAAAATTCTGTCAACCAGCTGAGGAAAATCTCTGATAGCGTTAAATCACATATGAGGGCTTTAACTAGTATATATGGAAAGGAACAAATAGCCGACGGCTTACTCCTCCAGCTCCTTCGAAACAAAGTTGATGATCTCACATTTGCCAAGTGGGAAGAAGAAGCCCCTCTTCACGTTTTGCCAACATGAGATGAGTTTTCTAAATTTTTAGACCAGAGATGCCAAACTCTTAAAAATACACATCATGGGCAGCGTGACAAGTCAGAAGCGTCAAGGCATAGTGCACATAAAACCTGGTCAGGTTCGAGAGAGGTCGCATTGACTGCATCCAAACAAGAAACCAAATGTATAGTTTGCAAAGGTCGCGATCATGAAATACCTAAGTGTAGCACGTTCATTCAATTAACTCTACTTGAAAGATATGCTGAAGCCAAAAGATTAAAATTGTATATAAATTGCCTAAGGCAGGGTCACTCCTTGAAAAACTGCAAATCAACTCGGTGCCGCTATTGTAGTTTTAAGCATAATACTCTTTTGCATCGACATTCTTCTCCCAACTTGGGTACAGCCATTGTAACGAATGCTTCGAATGAACCTCTAGCAGATAGCCCTAAGTCGACAGACACTGCTATTGTTATGACATCGCATTTAGAAGTTCCAGAGGTTATTAAGGCTCCTCATTCGGATGCTATGGAGATTGTATTAGCAACAGCTATAATTGAAGTTCGAAACAAGTTCGGTGAATTTATCCCCTACAGAGCTTTACTTGATTCGGGATCATCTCTCTATTTCGTGTCCGAACGATGGATCAGCAACTGCAGCTGGAAAGGGCAAGGACGAACGTTAGCGTCGTAGGAATTGCGTCGAATTCTCTGTCTCTCAAGCATAAAACCCAACTTGCCATCAAATCTCGCATATACAATTATCAGAATACCTTTGAAGCTCTCATCGTGCCTAAAATTGCGAATGATCAACCTTGGCGCACTTTTAGTACAAAAAATTGGAAAATTCCTGAAAATATCGTTTTGGCCGACCCACACTTCAGCACCTCCAGATCTATCGATATATTAATCGGCGCTAGCTTATTCTTTGAACTACTTTCGGTGGGTCAGATACGTCTAGGGGATGGACTTCCTATTTTACAAAAAACACTCTTAGGTTGGGTGGTGTGCGGAGGCAAAACCTTATCTAGTGGGACTTGCTTGGTAGCTACAGATGAAATAGAATGTTGTGACAATAACTTGGAGAATGCGGTTCGTAAATTCTGGGATATTGAAGAATGCACCAAAAGGCAGGACCCACTCTCCAGCGAAGAAAGGTCTTGCGAAGATCATTTTGTTAAGCATGTTAAACGTGATATAACTGGCAGATTTTATGTTCGATTGCCTTTTCGTAATGATTCTTGCTTACTCGGAGATTCATTGGATACTGTGAAAAAGAGATTTTTTAATTTAGAACAGAGGCTTATGAAAAGGGACAGTGTCAGACAACAGTATTCAGAGTTTTTGAGAAATTATCTCGAGGTTGGTCATATGGAAAGGGTCTCATTTTCCATGCTTCCCAAACAATATTATTTTATGCCACATCACTCCGTGCTTAAGCCCGACAGCAGTAGTACGAAATTGCGAGTGGTTTTCGATGCGTCCTGTAAAACAACTTCCGGATACTCTCTTAATGATGTTCTTATGGTAGGCCCTGTTGTTCAGGACGACTTGTTCAGTATTTTAGCGCGTTTTCGATCTTATAAATTTGCATTAACTGCCGACATCTCAAAAATGTATCGCCAAGTGCGCATGGACCCACCAGACACCAACATGCAGTGCATTCTCTGGAGAGATTCACCTCAGCACCCATTGGAAGTCTTTCGTTTAGCTACAGTCACTTATGGGACTGCACCCGCATCATACTTAGCAACTCGATGTCTGCAACAGCTCGCTCAGGAAGAGTATTGCAAATATCCGATTGGTGTCATGGTTCTAACTAGGGATTTTTACGTTGACGACATGTTGACAGGGGCGGACATATTCGAAGAGGTTCAAGTAATTCATTTCGAAACAGATCTTCCCCTTATCTAAGTGGTGCTCCAACGCTCCAAAACTCTTGAATTCAATGGACACCGCATTTTTGGGAAAGTATTTAGAAGGCATGGGTGATCACGTAATCAAAACGCTGGGTATTATCTGGAACCCCGAACTAGACATCTTTCGTTATTCATATCAACCAATTAGCAGCTCAGCTCGTGTTACGAAACGGGCGGTGCTATTTGCAATCAGTCTTTTGTTCGATCCTCTTGGTTTAATAAATCCAGTCATAGTAAAGGCAAAAATTTTTCTACAGCATTTATGGAGCTTGAAGGTTTCTTGGGATGAATCACTCCCCCAAAATTTCCACTTACAATGGAGTCAATTTTACAATGAACTCGAACTTGTGAATCGCGTTCAGATACCTCGTTACATATTTTCTGCATCACCTGTAAAAATCGAATTGCACATTTTCGCCGACGCCAGCATGTCTGCATATGGAGCCTGCGCTTACGTGCGGTGCCTACATAATGAAACTATTACCTGCAACCTATTGATGGCTAAATCCAGAGTGGCACTATTGAAGACGCTGTCTATACCCAGACTTGAGATCTGCGCTGCTCTGCTAGCCGCCGAATTAGCAGCCCGACTGTATAAGCTTTTCCAAACACGGAGCGAACAGGTATACTGTTGGTCAGATTCTTCAATAACGCTCTCTTGGTTGTCCGCATCACCTTCGAAATGGACGGTATTCGTTAGCAATAGAGTCGCCAAAATACAGGAATTAACGGAGAACTTTCAATGGAAGCACATTTCCTCAGTTAGTAATCCAGCCGACATCGTCAGCAGAGGAACTACTCCAGCTGAATTTCTCGAGTCTACTATTTGGTTCCACGGACCAGCCTTCCTTCGAATGCAGAACCATTTTCTTAACTCTTCAAAATTCTCTAACTCATACTTAAAATTGGTCAATACCTACGCATACGTCTATCGATTCATTCACAGCTCCAAAATCTGTTCAGAAGATTTTTTGAAACGCACATTCGGACCGATCACTCTGCAAGAATTCGAGCATGCCCTCATGGCAATAATTAGGTTTATTCAAAAGGAACATTTTAGAGAAGATTACTGTCGCATGTCATCAAAGGGATTAAAGGGCCCGCTCGGAAATTTAGATCCCTTTATCGATAATGATGGCGTTATTCGTGTTGGTGGTCGGTTGCAGAATTCCAGTCTTGAATATGATGCTAAGCACCCAATACTACTACCTAAATGCAACTTTACTAAGGCATTGGTTACTCACTGTCATTACAAGAATGTTCACGCTGGTGTCCAGATGCTTCTATCTATCATCCGAACCAGATTCTGGCCTATTGGAGGCAAAGGTATAGTGAAGGAGGGCGTATGTCATTGTGTTCGATGTTGCCGACTACGGCCTAAAGTCATAGATCAGATTATGGGCCAACTGCCGG
Source organism: Dioctria rufipes (assembly GCA_963924295.1). Taxonomy (NCBI): domain Eukaryota; kingdom Metazoa; phylum Arthropoda; class Insecta; order Diptera; family Asilidae; genus Dioctria; species Dioctria rufipes. The sequence continues at coordinate 191,007,208 of OZ002740.1, read as the reverse complement.
CACCAAGGGTGCAACCAAGCCCCGCATTCCACCATACTGGTGTAGACCTTTGTGGCCCGTTCTACATAAAGAGCCATATACGCAACCGCCCCTCGACTAAGGCATACATAAGTCTCTTTATACGCCTATCCGTAAAGGCTGTTCATATGGAGGTAGTTATGAAACTAACGACCGAAGAATTTTTATCAGCCTTGACAAAATTCATTTCGAGACGACCGCATGTGGCAGTCATCTATTCCGAAAATGCTACTAATTTTGTCGGAAGCAATCGAGAGTTAAAGGAGTTGAAAGAACTCTTTAATGCGCAACAACATCGTAATTCAGTCCAAGAAAGATGTAAAGCAGATTGTATTGATTGGAAATTTATACCTCCTTGATCTCCTCACTTCGGAGGATTGTGGGAGGCAGCAATAAAGCAGGCCAAACATCATCTTCGTCGCACTCTTGGCGTGGAATCATATTCACTTGATGAGCTGCAAAGGGTTGATTGTCAAGTAGAGAGTATTTTGAATTCTCGTCCTCTCACACCGCTATCAAATGACATAAATGATCTTCAAGCTTTAACCCCAGGGCATTTCATAGCTGGAGGCAAAATGGCTGGTATATCTTCACTCAGGCTTGTTGACGTCGACACCAGATTGTTAACTCGATGGCAGCATCTTCAAGCGAAGGTTCAGAGTTTTTGGTCACGATGGCAAAACGAGTATCTTCAAAGTCTTCAGCATCGCGTCAAATGGAAAACTTCGAAGCCTAATGTCAAAATTGGAACAATGGTAATACTCAAGGAGGAGAACATACCCCCGTTGATGTGGCGCCTAGGTCGAATCGAAGATGCTCATCAAGGAAGGGATGGTCACATACGAGTCGTGACGGTACGAACTATGATGGGTCTTGTGAAACGAGCAATTACTAAGATATGTCCCTTACCTGTAGACGACAAAGGTTCATCCAATGATTTGGAAGCTGGAACTTCCAAGGCGGCCGGTTCATGTTAAATAAAACAAATCATTTTTTGTTAAGTAGTATTTTGCAATTATTTCAAATTACAGAATTCAGTCATTAGATTTACTTTTTCTTCCAAAAATAATTAAATCTCAAATTTTAACTTGAATAACATTTCATATTGTGAATTGCTTGCAACTTGATTCAACTTCACTTCTTTAGTTAGTATTCTCATTTTAAATTATCATTTATGTACGTTCTGTAGTCACTCTGTAGCTAGCCGCTGTGTAGTAAACTTCAAAAGAGAAAAATAAATTGGATTTTATCATTAAAGGTTTGGAGTTGTTATTTCTGTGCACACTATTTGGTTTCACGTGTTTAACGCTTTATAACATATTGGCAATTTTCCTCAAAAAACCTTGAGAGAAACAAGTACCTTATATGTTGTAGGTTGGCCGTCTGATCGGCGCTTATTACCCTGTTTGCATTGTCTTTAAATCTAGATCTATTATATGATTTTATGGTGTTATTATGCTTATGTACTTTACCTCTTAACCTACTTGTTATATATATAAGAGGCGCTGGGCCAGATGGATATGCGGGAGTTGCTAACGGCAGACCTATTGTATGCTGGCCAGCGCCTGACGTTGGGGTTTTCATGAGGGACCCGCAAGCGTCTTGGGGCAGTTTCTCATTACTGCTTAGTTCACTGGGGCTCTTATACCCTATTTTATTAAACTTAGATTTAGTTATATTTTGGTGCTCACCATCGCCGTCATTTCGACTCATTTCGATTCAAAGGATGGGCTGTTGTAATATTTTTGTCTGGCTCTCGTTTGATGGGGACGATAGTGTAGTCTTTAATGGGAACCAGCTTTAGGTTCACGCTGTTTAGGACTACTTGTGAATTGCGTGTGTTGAGGATTCCTATAGGGACTGCTTTTAACCCAGCTGAGAATAAGCTGTTTGCTAAGAAGACCCCGTCATATATTTCTTTCGACAGACTGAGCATTTCTTCCTGCAACTGCAACGGAACTTTTACTACGATGTGAGACCTGGCTGGTACGCACACAGGTTCATTTAAATTCACCTGATGCTGTCCAGTCTTACGGGCCGGATCTTCGGTAAACAAGTCATCCATATCGCGTTCTTGTAAGTCACAGCCGACTTCTTCTGACTGAGAAGCTTTGAGAACACTTCGAGTAGAAGGTGTATCCCCGTCGGGTTTAATAGCTTCTACCAGTGTCTCTTTATTGAATGTGTTTTGTGAACACGGGTTATCCGATGCGGTTTCTAATGGAAGAGCAAACTCTTCTGGATTGGTTTCCGTGCGGGGAAATCGCAGAACCTTTTTGGGTCCCTCAACATTACAGTTTTTGGCTAGGAAATCATTTCCTAGCAAGCCGTCGTCGGAAATACCTGGGATGTTTTTTACCACCTGAAAGTTGCAAGGTAGTTTGCTTTTTAGCATGAAGTTTCCTTGGCAACTTCCTAGGGTTTTTCCGGTACCAAAGGGGCTTTGAAGCGTTAATTTCATGTTGGGATTTATTAGCTCGCGAGATTTGAGAACTTTTTTCTTAATTATACTGACCTCAGCGCCGGTGTCCACTATTAGCTTGGCCTGACCATTTAGACTTATTTCTAGAGGAAGTCTGGCGGTGGGCACACTGAAGTCGGGCGGCTGAGAAGAACCTTGTTTGTTGCTGATAGGGTTTATAGTCGAGCCGGGGAATTTTGGGTCGACTATTTGTGGTTTCCCTGCTTTTTATCCTCCCATTTTTGCTTTTGTCGACATTCGTCGATCTTATGTCCACGGCGCCCACAAAAATCAGATTTTTGTCTTATGTTAAAGACTCTGGGGCCTTTGATATTGCTCGTTTCGGACTGTTTTGGACTGTTAGGCGTTCCTCGTGTGAAACAAGTTGTAGGCTGTGCTGGGCTATTTCGACAGTCGCGAATGTCATGCCCGTAACTTCTGCAGTTATTGCAGAAGGGGGTGTTCTTGCGTTTTAGGCTCTCACGGTGGGTGTGTCCCCACTTCTGGCAGAAATTACAGGTGATGTTTTGTACCAGATTTTGTCTATCCGGTTGTCTAGAATCTCTTCGTGGAAATGGCGGGCGTAGCGGTTCAGCATGTAGGTATGGGGGATTGTTAAACTGTCGGGGCTCTTGTGGTCGTGGTGATGCGTACATGGGCTGCTGTGGTGCTAGATTGTAAGGAGTTCGGCTAAAAGCTCGAACTCGAAGACTAGGGTCTATTGGTGCCATTGGATATAGCTGTTGCGTTAATCGCGTTTGAACGAAAACTGTGCCCGCTTGTAATTTTTCCATATCTAAAGCCTTTTGTATCAGCTGCTCTAGATCATTTTCTACCAGAGTGGGGAGGTACTGGCATAGGTGGGGATTATTCACTCAACTTTTGAGGGCATTTTTGGCGAAGTCTGCCAACTGTGTCTTCGTAGCTGGGGCTGCCGTTGCTCCGTACTTCAGTACCGCTGCCTCGTTGCAAAACATCAGCAACTGCTTCACTCTTGTTGTGAAGGCAGCGAGAGTTTCCAACGGGTTTTGCCTCATTGTGATCAATTTGTTGACCAATTCTTGATATGACTCTCGTGGTAAATAGGTTCTGTTCAGACGTTCCTCCACCTCACTAAGAGTAGTTGGAACGTCCGAAACAAACAGCTGATAGGCATCGCCACGAAGTCTTGTGGGCAAGATATGTGGGAAGGCTGCTTTTTCTTCCTAACTTCAGCAGTGTAAGGCATGTTTTCAGCAGCCAATAAATGTTTGTAGCTCACGACCTAGCTGTGGGGTATTTTCACCCGAAAACAGAGGAACTAGTTGTGCCGTGAGCTTGGCCACTTTTGAATAATTTACCATTGTGATTATCTTTTTTTTAGGCTTGTACGGTAGTCTTCTTGTGCCTTGTCGAGTTTCAGGGCTGGTTTCTGGACTAGAATCCGTGAAGGATACTTCTAGCAAGCCACTAAGGAGATTTTCGGTGGTTGTTTGGTCAGATGCGTCAACACTAATATCACTGTCACTTTCAGCACTTACAACTACACTGGCTGAGCTCTTATTTAAACCTAGTGAACGTGAAATTCCGGCGAATTCGATAAGCTCCTGTTTGAATCGCTCTGTATCTTTTTTAAATTTTTCGATTTTTGTCAGCCTGTGCTCTCTGCCTTGACATAATCTATGGTCAAGAGCGTCGCAGTGCGTGACAGTGAGCTTATCGGATTCACGTGCCTTTTCTAATAACTTGTCTAAAAACTTATCCAGACTTACTTTAGATACAACTGTGGGCCCTGTTAAAACGGTGCCGCTTCGAAGGCGAACTCCAGTTGTTTCTTGCTGTGATGGGTCTGGATTCTGATGCTCCTGGCTACCTGGTTATGCTGCGTTGTCTTCTGTCGCGTTTGTCTGTACCTTCCCGGAGGTGTTGTAAATTCTCACCTGGGGATTGCTCCGCGTCGGATGAAGGTGTAGAGTTTGATGTCGTGCCTGTCTCTGGTTTCCTTCTGACACATACGTCCCGCGTTGTCCAAAAGGGGGGCTTCCGGCCTTCTTATGGTGTTCCCTTCTGGAATAGTTCTTGATACTAGGGGGCTCCTGCCGTCTTTATTCCCTTGGCTGAGATTGAAAGGGGGCTTTTGTCGACTTCGAGATCCCTTTCAATCCTGGAACGAAGTTTTTCTTTTATATCTTCAGTTTGCTGCCGGGGGGCCCTAGGCCTACTTATTTCCCCTGGATATGGTTGAAAGGGGGGCTTAAAGCCTTCTTCGTAATCCCCTTCAACCCAGGAACGATGATATCTTCCTTCTGGAGTTGGCTTTGATTGGGCCTGTCTTCGTTATCCTCCTTCTTGATGCTGGGAAAGAGCTTGTGGTAAAGTGCCTTGTAGGTGTCTCTTTTATTTCACTCTCTGGGGTGAACACTTCCTCGCCTGGAGCACAGGTGCCTATAGATGATATCTACTCCTAGCGTTGGGGGTGACGTGGCCGTATAGTGTGTCTTGTGTCACAGGATCCCCGTAGATTCTTGCAGGATCAAGGCTTTTCAAGCGTTTACGATCTTTCAACTTGACCAAGCTTCCTTGATCCTACCGGCTGCGCCAATTTTGTTATTATGGAGATTTATTAAAGTACTTGTTATATGTTCAATTTTCTAATGCTCACCTTGAACACAATACTTAATGGCTCTACACTGATAATCCGAGTATAATAGCCATTGGAATATTCAAACCACTTAATTGATATCTTTGTTTTCTAATTTCATTTTTTAACAAACGAACAACGATTGAAACCTTTATCCACTTAATTGATATCTTCTTTTCTTTTAAATTTATTTTTTAACAACCGCACAACAAAGCCGAAATCTCTTAATTAAATTATTTTTCCCTAATTTTATTTTTTAACAACCGAACAACGATTGAAACATTTAACCACTTAATTGATATCTTCTTTTTTTCTAATTTTATTTTTTAACAACCTCACAATCGAAATCTCTTAACTTAATTCTTTTGTCTAATTTTCTTTTAACAACCGAACAATCCAAATTTTAAATCTTCTTCGCTTTGAATCAAAGAACCAACTCTCTTCTTGATCACATTTTTCGTGATCAAGAACCGTTGTTCAGGGTAGAAAACGCTTAATTGCATTTTCTACCCTGGGAAATTTTTACCATTAATTCTGGACTTGTTCAAACATGTCCAGAATTATTCGCGTTGGACGGTGGCTTAAAAAATGTAATCTTACACTTTTAAAAACAACAACCACCGTCCCGTCGTTTGAAATGGCTGCGCGCGCTTCTTATCGCGAAAGCTTTTTTCGTAATATGTATGTACGTATGTACATACATATTGTATTTTTCGCGACAAATCGTACTGAAGGTACGATTTGCTTTTTTGATTTCTTTTTGAATTTAATTATTTCCACTGACAAATTTTGCTGAAGGCAAAATTTGTCGTGGAGCTTGCTCCCATTAAAACGACTTGGTTGAAATCTTAAACTTTTGTTTTTCCCAAGTCGTTATATGGGAAAAATTTTATGAGTAGTTTGGAATGTGAAAAAAATTGCTGATGCAATTTTCTTCACCCTTTTTGGAAGATAAACTAATCATGTTTTGTGCATGATTAGATTATTGAATTTTATAATTTATGATTTTCTTTTCTATTCCCAATTTTAGGCTTTTAGGTACGAGATTTTGTATATTGGTTTTTTTTTTTGCGTTTGGGGAATGATATTCAGGGTTTCCAGGATTTTTAATTAAAATCAAATCAGGTTCATATGTATATCCTAATCTAGGTTTTATATATATAACATTGCGGAGTAGATTCAGAACCAGTTGAGGTCCGCCGTGCAGGGAATATCGATGTATGTGATTGAGTAAAATATTAGAGATATGGTATTTATTTGGTATGATGATCGGATGCTTTTGATCATATGGCAGTGTTCAGTCCACATACAAAATCCCTCGATGAATCCTGATTCTTCTCCAATATACGCTCCTAAAAATAAAACAAAGAAACCACAAAGTATCTAGTTCTAAATAATAAATTTTAGAATACTTATCTGAAAGTAAAAACGAACAACATCCTATACTCTATCCAGATCATCCATTGAGTCCCATCCTATGAATGTTCAGCCAAAGGTGCTTCAAAATTAAGTCATATGGCTCTTCTTCACTAAAGCTTGTTTATCTATAAAATACATATAAACTTTATCAATAAAAATAAGAAAATATGTACCAAGTATACCTACCGCAGTGTATTTACGTTTTCGTAATGTCATTCAAATGACATTACATCACACCAGATGTTCTCGCCTTCGCCGCAGCCAGAGTTCAGTGCAACTCAATGGTCTCATATGAAGTCACTGCGGGACGCCGCCATCAAAGTTTAACAACTTTGAGAACGAGCGTTGCCAAGGCAACCTATCATGAAGCCGAAACGTAGCGGTTTGCGGCGGCTATAAAAAGGCGACGAGCTGCAGCAGAATCACCCATTCCCAATTCAGAATTTGATCTGAAAACATCAGAATTTACTCTGATTTTCCTAACCATCCAAACCTAATTTTGTTTCCATCTAAGTAGGAATTTACTCCTACTGCAGAAATTTAATTCTGCTTATTTTTTATCTCCCACTTGAGTACGAATCTATTCCTACTGCAGAAATTTAATTCTGCCTATTTTTCATCTCCCACCTGAGTAGGAATTTACTCCTACTGCAGAAATTTAATTCTGATTATTTTTTTTATCTCTCACCTGAGTAGGAATTTACTCCTACTGCAGAAATCTACTTCTGCTTTAATTTATCCCACGTCTAAGCAGGAATCTAGTCCTGCTGCAGAAATCTACTTCTGCCTTATTTCTATCCAAGCAGGAAGTTACTCTTATTGCAGAAATTTACTTCTGCCAAATTATACTTATTTGATCATTGCTCCCGTGCTTAGACGTGCAGCAAAAAACTTCTATTTTTATTTTCAAGTAAATTAACAGTGGATTTTTTTCTCTTTCTTTCAGAAGTAAAAGGAGAACAAATCTCTGTGGCAGTATTTTTTTGAACTATTGAATTTATCTGTTGAATTGTTTTAGTTTAGTAGTAGTATTGAATTTTGTTTGAAAGATAGTAGTAAGCTAGGTTAGGTGTTAAAAATGAATTTGTGATAATAGTCTTTATGCAGTATATTTGAATAATATTTTATATTTGAATTTAAACAAAGCTGAGTTATCCTTTTACAACCGGCATCTCTCTTTAGCTTGAGCACAGATCTCACATTGGTCCTTTAGAGCCGGATAACTCAGCTATTCAAGTACAGAATTGAGAAAAATATTGCTTATCACATCACAGTGAGAAAAACTAAGCCTCTCCATTCAAAATGCCTACAGATGACGAATCTGACGTCGGGGTCGAGACCATTAGCTCAGTAATAGAGTTGGTTGAGTCCCAAAAAGGTGAAAGAGTTAAAAGGCATCAAAGGGAAGGCACGAAAACGACTGTCAAATCGACAGAGAAACGTTTACAAACGTTTACCGAATATTGGAAAGAATTCCAAACACGGCATAGGGTAATTCAAAAGAGAGCGACAAAGGAAGATCGCCAATTAGAATATTTCACTAAAGAGACATTTAGTGATGTGCACGAGTATTATATTGAAAAGGCAGCAAGCATGGAAGGGGATAAAGACAAACTAACACCAACGCCTGTCAACAATCCTCCTCAGACTCAGACATCACATGCTAGCACAAACTCATGTAATAACGAAAGACTCCCCAGAATTAAACTTCCCACCTTCAATGGAGAATACTCTACGTCGATTTCATTCCACGATTTATTCAAATCGGTTATACACAACAACAATAATTTAAGAGACGTTCACAAATGGTATTTTCTAAAGACAAATCTAATAGGAGAGGCTGAAAAATTGCTCAGGCATTACGAAGTACGCGATGCAAACTACCGACCAGCTTGGCAGCTCCTAAAAGAACGTTATTCAAATAAGCGAATATTAGTCAACGTACAATTAAGGAAATTATTATCTCTCCTACCCATACACCATGACACCGCCGATAATATTAAAAGTCTGCTAGACAACATAACCGAAGCGTTATTAGCATTACAAAACTTAGGAATAGAAACAAGGAATTGGGATCCACTGATCATATACTTGACAGTACAAAAACTACACCCAGACACACACCAATTATGGGAGCAAAGTTTACAGAGTAGCACAGACCTACCTGAACTAAAGACTTTAACCAAAATTTCTAGAATCTCGCTTCCGAACTCTAGAAATGATTTGAAACAAGATTACGTCATCCAATATGACACAGAGAAAACCATTCTCACCCAAACCTACATATGGTCTCTTGAACAGAAATAAAAGTTCAGCACCAAATCACCCACATACAAAAAAGTCCTCTTGCAGCCATTGCAAGGGTGACCATATCATATTTCACTGTCCTACCTTTAGAAATATGAACACCCGACAACGGCATGAAGTTGTCACAAATAAGCATTTATGCAAAAATTGCTTATCTCCCAACCACATAACCTCAAATTGCACTAGCAATAAAAAGTGTTATCATTGCCAGAAAAATCATAACACATTACTCCACTATGAGCAAAACGATTCGGTGACAGAATCACCTAATCAATCCTCCCAAAATTCCAATATGGAAGCTGAATTAAGCACACCCACCTATGGAAATGATGAACAACAAGTTCAAAGTTTTCTAACCGCAAACATGAAAAGAGCTCTTCTCTCGACAGCTCTGATTAACGTCACTGCACCATCCGGACTCACGATGGCATTCCGAGCGTTAATAGACTCGGGGTCACAAGTGTCAATCATGACAGAAAAGGCCCTTAAGCTATTATGACTTAAAGGATCTCCAACCACCCAAGAATTAATTGGACTTGGTACAACTCCCACCAATACAGCTGTACAAGAAGCTACAGTCACAATTAATTATTGACACATCAATTTTAAAGTTGCAAGTAGCATGCTCGTGATTAGAAAAATCACAGATGTGCTGCCAAACAGTGCAATTGAAGTGTCAAACTGGAGACACATTCACAATCTCCCGCTAGCAGATCCTACTTTCTCAATTCCAGGAGAAATAGATATTGTCCTTGGAGCAGAAGTCTACGCCGCCATTATCAAAAATGGTATAAAGAGAGGATCTGGCAACTCTCCAACAGCCCAAAACACCGAATTGGGTTGGGTTCTGGTTGGAGGAGTACCAGAAACAGAACGCACAACTATGACTGTGCTATCCAACTACACCACAACAAACATTAAATCAAACAACAAATTAGAAGGAGTTTGTAAATGCACCAATACGTCAAGAATACCACCAAAAGACAGACTCCACGCTGCAACAAGGCAATGCCTTCCCTCCAAAAAAATATGAATTCACCAAAACTCATGATGCTCCCAAAGACCAAGAGTATCAGAGAAAACACTGGAGAAATGCTTCAAGTAAAGTAACCACATTCTCAACCTTTAGTACAAAAGGAAAAGGTACATCAAAACTATCGCCATCTCAATCAGTTTCAAATACAACTCCAATAATGCAAGCTAAACTTAATCATAGAGAAACTAAAAATCTCAGGACTAGATCGCGCCACTATAGTCAAAAACCTTTTCACTCTACACTAGTAATGAAAGAGAATACTAATTCCCCAGCGACACAAGCTGAAGCAAAGTATCCCCATACTTTGCAAAAAAAAACACAAATGGAAGGATGAAAAAAAAAATAAGAACAATAGGTTTTCTCATTCCAAATAAAGAAAACTAATATCAAAATCCCTTTAAAGTCCCCTTCTCAAAAATATTTTTAAAATCTCTCCTATCAAAAATAATTTCAAAATCCCCGCCAATAACACTTCTCTTTGGCATTACTAAATAACAACACTTGCCGTTATATTTAAATCCGCCAAAATTCACATCAGTTTCGAAAGTTGTCAAGTGTATATTAGTGCGGTCAGGTTTTAGATTTCGTTTTTTTTTTTTTTGGTTTTAATTTTCTTGTATATTATTTTTGAGTTAAATTTTAACAATGGAGAAAGTGCACGGAATTTTAAATCCAGAATCTCTGGATTTCATGGATGCAGGCTTGTCACCTACAGCACCAGAGCATTTGACTTCCTTTAAGCCAATCAGGCCATTGAGCCTATTGCCACCAACGCCAAAGAAGGCAGGGCAATTCAAATCGGCCATTATACGGCCGCCACCTCACGACGTCATGCCTGTGAAGAAACTTTTCCGGCCATTCGAAGCAAGGCCAGCGGCAGAAGAACTCAAACGTCTGAAAAAGGAAGTGAAACCGAAGAATGACTTTAAATTTAAAACCAGGCCCAGGGAAAATAACCCAGCAGTTCGTATCCCGAAAATGCCCCAAATTCCTACCAAAAGCCCAAAGGCAGCCTGTAAAAAAAATACAACTGATCCTAAGGCAGCAACAGACAATTCATCTTCAACAGAAAAAAACGATCCGCCATTTCAAGGTACTACACTGAAACTACCACAATTAATGGATCTTCCGATCAGTCCACCAGTCAAATTCAGAGACCATCCACCAAACAACATCGAATTAGTGACTCCAGGGATTCCAGTCAACATTTCGCAACAAATCATGGCTACTCCCATCGTAATTAAACTGTTAGAAACTAACAACATACCATGGGATAAGATCAAAAAGGCAAAAAGGTTCTTCCGGTGCACAGTTCCTGACGGCAGCATTCTAAAAATGACAATAAGAAAGGACGTATTCCACTTCTTTAAACAAGACACAGTAAGTTAATTTAAAACCAAACACTTTTATTAAAACTATAATAATAATTATATATACATATATATATTAATTGCCTCTTCAATTTTGAGGCGGGAGGATGTTCAGTCCACATGAGTTTACTCCTACTGCAGAAATCTACTTCTGCTTTAATTTATCCTTCGTCTAAGCAGGAAGTTTTTCATATTGCAGAAATTTACTTCTGCCAAATTATACTTATTTGATCATTGCTCCCGTGCTTAGACGTGCAGCAAAAAACTTCTATTTTTATTTTCAAGTTACTTCATTAAATTAACAGTGGATTTTTTCTCTTTCTTTTAGAAGTAAAAGGAGAACAAATCTCTGTGACAGTATTTTTTTGAACTATTGAATTTATCTGTTGAATTGTTTTAGTTTAGTAGTAGTATTGAATTTTGTTTGAAAGATAGTAGTATGCTAGGTTAGGTGTTAAAAATGAATTTGTGATAATAGTTTTTAAGCAGTATATTTGAATAAAATTTTATATTTGAATTTAAACAAAGCTGAGTTATCCTTTTACAACCGGCACCCCCCTTTAGCTTGAGCACAGATCTCACAGGTAGTATGGAATTTTTGAGTCTGCCGCCAACTCGGATGAGTTTGTTGGAATCCATACATGTATTGAGCGATAGAATGGGACTCATTTTTGGTATGGGTTGGTTGTCCTTTAGATATTGATATTCGTGTGGAAACGACAATTTTCGTAGCGTTATAATTATTATCATCTCAGCTTCTCATAATTCTGAGTATGTTAACTATTTTCCGTTGCGATTGGTGTGGCAAGCTCTACAGTTGCTGATGAATCTCTTACAATACGCTATAATTCGTAATAATTTGGGAAACGATGAATATTTTGTCAACCACTCTACCTCCTCGCTAGTACAATTCAATGCCTTGACCTTTCGCGTATCAAGCTCAATGCACTTATTGAGACTGAGTTGAATAGGCCAATCATGGGCGTGTTTTTGTAACCATAATGGTCCAGTCCACCTATGTTCAAATGTAGACAGTTCTTCTGGTTGTAATCCCCTAGAAGCGCAGTCTGCTGGGTTTTGTTTTGATGGCACGTATCGCCATGATTTCGGATGAATAGTTTCTTGGATTTCGGCCACTCTGTTGGCTACAACAGTTTTCCAGCAGTGTGGTGGTTTCTGAATCCATGATAATGTAACTTCGGAGTCATACCAAGCATAGATGGAGCTGTTTTGAAACTTGACATCTGCCATTATTGCCATATATGTTAGAGTAGGTGGGTGAGGAGGACGGCTCCACACAGCTCGAGCCTGGGAAGCGAGACTGTTTTTATTGGTGCGACCTTTGTTTTGGACGTGAATAAATGGGTGTGAATTGAATTGCCTTGATACGCAATTCGGATATATACAGCAGCTGCGTAGGCTGTAGTTGATGCGTCACAGAAACCATGTATTTGTATGGTTTTGGCGTTGGGTGTGAAATTTACCCATCGCGGTCTCGGAAAAGATAATTCGTTTCGTGAAATGAGCGTGCAGGGATGTAGCTGTCACCTTAAAACTGAATTCGTCTGTGATCGGGTGCCATTGGATACCAAGAGTCTTTATTGTGTCACCTTCGGATAAATTTAATATGGCTTTTACTTCTGTATGGTAAGGAGGAATGTATCCACCCTTATTCAAAATGCTAATAAGTTCTCTTTGTAAACGTAACCCTGTCGGGATGTCATGAGCTCCAGTCAAGAGATCGTCTACATAGAAGTCAGTTTTCAGACTTTCAGCTGCTAGTGGAAAGTTGTGCTGTTCATCTTCTGACAGTTGGTGTAATGTGCGAATGGCAAGGTATGGAGCCGATGCCGTGCCGAATGTTACTGTTGTGAGTCGGAAATCGTTTATGGGTGCGTCCTTTGATTTTCTCCATAATATTCTTTGGAAGTCTGTGGTGTGCTCAGGATGTACTTGTATCATCCTGTGCATTTTTTCGATGTCTGCAATGTATGCTACTTGGTGTAACCGCCATTTTAGGATGATTGCCCACAAACTCGGCTGTATTGTTGGTCCGACCAACATTTGTTCGTTTAGTGACCTTCCGTTAGCAGATTTGGTTGATGCGTTAAAGACTACCCGTAATTTGGTCGTAGAACTTTCTTTCATCACAGCGTGATGAGGAAGATAACAATGGTTGATGCTAGGTGTGTATTTCTTCCTTTCGCTTCTGAGTTCGGCTGGTGTAATTTCCTCCATGTGTCCTAGTTCTATGTATACGTTGATACATTTTTTGTATTGGCAGTATAAGTCTGCATCCTTTGATAAGCGCTTTTCCAATTGGACGTATTGCATTAGGGCGCGTGTCCTAGTCTGGCCGAGTTCTGGTCCATTGGATTCTCCAAATGGGATTTTTACCTGATATTGGCCGTTCTCCAACCTTTTGGTATTAGTGGCATATGCCCTTTCGCACGCTCCGTCATCAGGATGGATGCTCTTCATGGGAATTTCTTTTAATTCCCAAAATCGTCTCAGCAACTGGTCTGTTTGAGTGCTGACGGTTGTTTGTGTTGTAAACTTGCATATATTACTGCTGTCAGATGAGTTTGTTGTATTTCCCATCAGGATCCACCCCAATTGGGTGTTCTGAGCAGTGGGTTCCCCTGGTGCCCCCTTTATTACTCCGTTCTCTATTATCTGGGCATATGTGTCTGCCCCTAATAGAATATCTATTTGACTGGGAGTGAGAAATTTGGGATCTGCTAACTGCAGGGTTTGCACGTATGACAGATTTTTTTTTACGTTTATTCTGTCAACTGGAATGAGGTCTGTAATTTTCTTCACTACGAGAGCCTTTACTTTTGTCTCATATGTCGTGTGAAGTGATTTGAGCTTACATGTTACTTGGGTGTTTACATGCGCAGTTTGAGTTTTTCCTAATCCAGTGACCTCGACGCTTGTGGACTGCCTTTTTAGGTTTAGTCGTTTGCTAGCTGCTTCTGTCATGAAGGAGACTTGAGAGCCAGAATCAGTTAAGGCTCTCATCGTGGGAGCTTGTCCTGATGAATTTTCTATGCCTACTAGAGCTGTTGACAGCAGTGATCTCCTTGGGTTGGTGGAGAAGAATGTCTGTGTTAGACTCAGAGTCGTTCGGTTGTCCTTGATTTGAAGTGATTTTGGATTTGTGTGAATTGCTTAGTTTGTATGATTGCTCTGTGTGGAAGAGCGTGTAATGTCGTCGGTTGCATTGCAAGCAATTTTTTTTGGCTTTTACAACTGGTAATATTATGCCCAGAATGTAGGCAGTTCTTGTATAATTTGTTGTGTTGGGCGAATTGTAGTCTCTCTGCTGGTGAGAGTTTGCGGAATGCTGAGCATTGAAACAGACTATGGATTTATTTGCACTTTACGCATGCCGGGGATTTATTAAGGAATGTGTATGTGTGTTTTGGTGGAGAATTGTTTGGTGAATTCTCCTTGTCTCTTGTAATTTTATTATCTTGGAGAGCTTCTAGAGTGCGGAAGAGCGATTCTAGAAATTTGACTAGACCGGCATAACAAGGTATTGCGGTTTGACTTCCTTGTTTTTGCTCCCGGTGATAATGCGTTTCAGCTGGGAGTTTTTGAACGAGGAGATGCACGAGAATCGGATCCCAATTGGAGGTGCAGGGTTGATTGAGTAATAATTTGAGTTGTGTTGTCACTAATTCTCTTTTGTTGTCGTAGCGTTTTATGAGAAAGTCCCATGCCTTTTGATAACTGTCGTTAGTAATTTCAAATTACCGGATAAGTCGTTCGGCCTCGCCTGTCAGACAAGTCTTTAAATAGTGGAATTTTTGTACCCTTGATAAGTACGGATCTTTATGTACTGTTGTGACTCAGGTACCTAATGCCTCGAATCACAACCATAAGGTCCATGCACTGCAAAGATGACCCTGAAAATTAGTTTTAATTTAATTCATTTAAAATTTCATTTAAAAAAATTTCAAATGCATTTAAAGTTGCATTTCCATACTGCAACAAAATGCAATTTAGCATAAATTGCATTTCGTTATCAGTAATGCGTTCCACTCACACGGTATACCTACCTACATGCCGTGTAATCGGATATCATTTTTCGTCGTGCAAATTGAATTGCACATAAAATAATTCGCATATTCTCACGTACGATCTTTCATCGCCGTGAGAAAGCAAAAAGAAAAAAGCTTTTTCTAAAAGTTTCGTGGGTACCTGGGGGCAGCTAGCCCAAACCTCGAGGAGTCTGTTTTTCAATCGCCGGACATGAAGCTAACGTTTTAAAAGTCTGCAGTTCCAATAGGAAACGTTCTCCAAAAATAAAGAAAAAGTTGATTTCAAAAAATTTTAAATAAAGAAAGTGATTTGTAATTAAAGTTTAATGAAATAATTTAGAATCGAGAGTTTCATAAGAAAGGATCTCTTAATTAAAGAAGGATGTACAACAAGAAATAAAGGTGTCCAATAAACTCATATTAAACATGAAAGCATATGTGTGTTTTTCTTTTTTCATCTAAACTCTTACGCGCGCTCTCTTCCTTGGAGCACGGAGCACGCGTCATACAACAAGCTGGTGGCAGCGGTACCCCAAATCAGTGCCAGTGAAAATAAAAACAAATTAACTAAATCTAAATTAAAAAGTTATAAATTAAAATAAAATAATAGTAAAGCCCACACACAAAACAAGCTGGTGGCAGCGGTAACCGAACCTCAAATTAAATCAGTGCCCAAAATTTTATAATAAAATCTGCCACATATCTAACAATTTTGGTCACAGCGGACTCTAAATAAAAACCAGTGCCAATAAATAATTCTAATTAAATTAAAATTTAAAAATAATATATATATCACAAAAAAAAATAATAACAACTGGTGTTACTGTGTTTTTTCATCGTTCTTCCAAAGTCATTGCCAAATTAATTAAATTAAAATTAAAAAGAAAAAAAAAACAAGTTCAAAAATAAAAATAATAATAAACAAAAAAAAAAAGAAGCCCGGGTACTCCAAAAAAGGAGTGCTTAGAGGAAAAATAAATATATATATAAAAGAAAAAGTTTAGAGCCAATCTGCTCCAACGAGGGAATATAGCGAGGCTTCATCCCTGCCTCAAATAAGACGGAACAAGAAGGAAGACTACAAGAAATCGTCACCCAGGACGTGTGACGTACCATTCTACACCAACTTTACCAATCATCAAAAACGACACTTCGGACTACAACTTCACCAATTTCAACAATCAATACAACATACTTGGGATTACAGCCAATAACATCTGAGATCTAAATATATTGGATAAAGTAAAAGGTACCGTGAAAAGTTGTTGTTTTTTTTCTTTTCTCTCCAAAATTTATAATTAATATATATACAGGGTGGGCCAAAAGTCATCATGGGGTTTAAAAATAACTAACTTTTTCGTTTGTACATTGCTCCACACCCTGTTGACCGTTTCTCTTCATTCCTTTTTCACATGATAGCCAACTGTCTGTTCTTCATAGGTAAGCATGTTTCCCCACCCCACCTTACCCCTCCTTTTTTTCATCCTACCATATGTTACCAATTTAATTTTTAAACCCCATGGTAACTTTTGGCCCACCCTGTATATACACATCATTTTCATTATAAATTTATTCGCCCATATAAAACTTTGGTGCAGTCCTTTTTTTTATTATTTACGCAACTGGTTTTTTGTTTGTTTTTTTTTTTAAGAAGAAGTAGAAAGAAGAAAGAAGTGTAAAATTTTTGTTGTTTATGTTTTTGCAAATTTTTGTTTTTTTTTACCTCTTCTTAAATTCAATTACGGTCTTCCTAGAAGCGACCTCTGCTGTAAGACTTCGTGAGCTTGCTGGCCAGGGGACTTCGAATAAAATCGATAATCGATCCCCTGCGATACGCCTTTGTCAGCCCATCGTTCAGAGGAAAGATATAGATTCGAAGAACAATCAATAGATAATTTATGTGCATATTTCATGGTGATCTACATTTTTCCTGGTTGTTTCAATATTTACAGTTTTTCTAGCTCTTTCGTATTTCCCGGTTATTCACGTATTTACACTTTCTGGCTATTTACTCATTTGCCGGTTGTCAACAATTTTTTTTTTTTATATAAACAAATAAATGGAACACAATAATTGCGAAAATATAGGTGTGGAAAGCCAACATAAGGTGACTTAAAAAGATAAAATTACAGTAAGTTATAAAACAAAAAGAGGAACAAATAGAAAGTTGCAAAAAAAAAAACAATTAAAACCAACTCCAAGTAAATTTCATTTACCTTGCTATCGACTAATTCAATTACAGACCTTTATTTAAAATTAATAAATCAACTCCATTCCAATGTTAATTATATACAATAACAACAATTTTTCTTTATATAACCGAAATCAATCGCTTTTGTCTTTTGTTTGTGTATCAGATTTTTATTTTCGTCTCTTCCCTACTTTTACATTGCTTGTCACAAGTCCCAAAAATGTCAGATATTAGACAAATTCTGTCCGACTATCATAGAGCCAATAAAAGCAAAAGGTCTTCAGACTTTACTTCTGAAAAACTCCAAAATTTGGAAGACGTATGGGCTTCATTTGAAAAAACGGAAACCTGATTCAAGATCATGAAGTCTTTACTGAAACTCATGATTATTTTAAGCAGTCCTGCTATGACAAAACGGAGGACTGGTACAATCTTACAAAGGCAACTCTGTCTGATAGGTTGAAATCCATATCAGTCCACACAGAGCGCAAAAATAACCCGTTTTACGTCCCACTTCCAAAAAATTCTCAAAAAACGACTACAGCTGATAACCAAGACAGCACAGACAAGGATCAATCAAATACAGTACGGTTTCGATTGCAAGAAGATAGAAGAAAAACGTTATCCCATATTATTCAATCTATAAATAATAACTCACTTGCAACTGCAACCCAGGCATACCTAAACCAAAAATTAAACTCGTTGCACAAATATTGGGACGATTTCGAAGAAACACATAACGAAATAATCTTGAACGTTGGCCCAAACGACAAAGATAACGAATACTTCGTGAATGTTGTTTACATAAATATGGAAACATCATTCTCAGACACTGTAATTGCGCTACAAGAACAATTGGACTCTCGATTCCAAAATGTAACGAATACTACAAATAATTCCACAGAGCATCACCACAATTTCTCTTTCAGAGACCATTCAAGTTTTTTCCCATCTGAAGCGAGAACATTAATTCCCAATTTCAATGGAAATCCGAAAGACCTCCACAAATTTATTTCAAGTTGTGATGACACATACGCAACAGCAACGACGGCGAACGAAAAACACTCCGTCCTTAGCTTAATAAGGAGTAAATTATCTGCAGATGCATATGATATTTTCAGGTACAATCAAATCGAAGACTGGCCTACCTTAAAATCAATTTTAACTCAAACTTTTGAGATAAAAATTCCAAGGACTACACTTCAGTCTCAATTAAATAATTCTAAACAGAGAATAGGGGAAAGCGTGAAAGATTTCCTTCAGAGACTTAACACAAATTTATCTAAATTAAACGGGGCGACCCACTCATACACAAGTGATAAAATTCTTTTGAAATCTCTTTTAAAAGAAAACGAATATCAAGCAGTAAGAGCTATTGAAGATGTGCTAATTAATCCTCAACGCCAAACTTTAGCCAAAGTGCATCCCGATAAATCCTTCTCTACACTAAAGTCACATATTCTAGATCACTCATTACGTATAGAGCAGAAGCAACCCAACTTTCAAACATATAATAAGGCAAATCAAAATTCCTTTGAAAGTATAAATAACAACTTACGTTGCTTCAAATGCAATAGACTGGGACATGCTGCTTCAAAATGCCCAATCATACAACACCCTGCACAGAACTTAAACACAATTCCAAGAACAAACACGCAATTACAAAGCCCTGCAGATTTCTATAGGGCTACATTTACATCTCCGACACAAGCGCTTACATGTCGATATTGTCATCGGATGGGACATTCTATTGAAGAATGTCGGACAAGAGCGGCGAACAACAATCGTTCTTGCAACAATCAGGGAAATCAAAACAATTTCCAGAAGGTGGACAATACTCCACCAACAAACACGGCTGACAGACAGCCTCAAAATAGGAACTGGCAGTAGCCGGTATTCCGAGAAAATCGAACTTCACCGCCGAGATATAATAATGCCAATATCTCGGCTAGATCACCATCTCCAAAGAGAAGAAATAGCAAAAGTCCATCAGCATCCGGGCAGGGAAACTGGATGCAGCGGGGGGTCAATTTCGGCAACCCCTCGCACATACAAACTACAGCACAAGTCCACAGGAATCCCGAGACAATATCGACGGAAAAGTAGGCAGCAAGAAATTAATTCAAATCCCCGTTCAAATAAATAAAAATTCACTAACGCTTTCCTTACCTGTCGACATCTGTTCTGCTCCGAAGCTTACCTTTTTGATTGATACAGGAGCAGAGATCAGCTTAATAAAACTCCATCCACTGAAACCAGACAGTATCTGCTACAGAGATGCTGTCTGCAATATAAATACATTGTTTACAGAGTCAACTTCTACAGAGTCTGCGCAAAACAACTCCATTCTAGAGCACCCATTTCAAATAGTGGGAAATAACTCCATTCTCTCATACGATGGCCTGCTTGGTCATGACTTTTTATCTCGATACAATGCTAGTATCAATTACAAAAATAAATACATTTCTTTAGAAATAAATGACTCAAATGAATTTTATCTTTATGAAGAATATTACAATAACTATCCATACGTTTATTTGAAAAGCGACGACCCAGAAAAGAGGTCTCAAACAAAAAGTCTATTATGTACGGAGATAACATTTCCCGATATAAAAACGAATACAAATCTATCTCCATCAATTGCCCCGAAAAGCAATACAAAGCGATCGCCAGCTAATGCTTTACAAGAAATGAAGCGTAAAGGTAAAAATCTATCTCCATCTATAGCCAGAAAAAGAGCTGAATTAAATAAAAATCAATCTCCATCCAAAGCTTCACAAGATATGAAGCAAGAAAGTAAAAGTATATCTCCATCTACAGCCGCACAAAAGGCCGCATCTAGTAAAATCCTATCTCCTTCATCAGTAGATTCACAAAAAGTGAATTCCAAGATAAAATCAATGAAGTCAAAGAATTTCAGTAAAGTTTTATCTCCTTCTAATTCTGTCGAGTCGGAATCATCGAATAACTCCTTCCAAATTCCACAAAAGTTGGAATCATATCTCCTTCCTTTTAAAAATCCGAAAGAATCGGATAAATTAAATAAAATTAAAATTCCGGCTCGATCAGAGTTCATTATTAAAATTCCAACTCCTTCTATTCAAAATCAATCTGTCTGTTTCGGGAGGGAAATAAGGCCAGTTTTATTTCTTGGAAATTCGATAGTCGAACCAGTCAACGGTATGGCAAAAGTCCTAATCCTCAATACAAATGAGGAGGACGCCGATCTGGCACCTTACGAGATGAACCCAGTTTACCAAAACTTGGACGACTTTGTGGTCATCACTACAGACTCTGAAAGAGATCCAATTAAGGGCAGGATAATTAAGTTGCAAAACCTTATAAACTTGGATCACTGTAATTCAGAGGATTCTGAGAGTGTAGGGAATTCAACGATCTCTTCTTCATAGAAGGGGATTTCCTTTCATATACAGATCCGATTACCCACAAAATCAAGACCCTCTAAGACAAACTGCCAATTTATACCAAGCCTTATAGACTTCCTGAAGCAAGCCGAACAGAAATAAATCGGTAAATACAAGAAATGCTTGAGTCAGACATCATCAGACCCTCACATAGTCCTTGGAATTCTTCACTTCTCCTGGTTCCTAAAAAAGCAGATGAAAATGGAAACAAAAAGTGGCGAGTAGTGGTAGACTTTCGTCGTATTAATATCATTACTGAGAAGCTTTGAGAACACTTCGAGTAGAAGGTGTATCCCCGTCGGGTTTAATAGCTTCTACCAGTGTCTCTTTGTTGAATGTGTTTTGTGAACACGGGTTATCCGATGCAGTTTCTAATGGAAGAGCAAACTCTTCTGGATTGGTTTCCGTGCTGGGAAATCGCAGAAACTTGTTGGGTCCCTCAACATTACAGTTTTTGGCTAGGAAATCATTTCCTAGCAAGCCGTCGTCGGAAATACCTGGGATGTTTTTTACCACCTGAAAGTTGCAAGGTAGTTTGCTTTTTAGCATGAAGTTTCCTTAGCAACTTCCTAGGGTTTTTCCGGTACCAATTGGGCTTTGAAGCGTTAATTTCATGTTGGGATTTATTAGCTCACGAGATTTGAGAACTTTTTTCTTAATTATACTGACCTCAGCGCCGGTGTCCACTATTAGCTTGGCCTGACCATTTAGACTTATTTCTAGAGGATGTCTGGCGGTGGGCACACTGAAGTCGGGCGGCTGAGAAGAACCTTGTTTGTTGCTGATAGGGTTTATAGTCGAGCCGGGGAATTTTGGGTCGACTCTTTGTGGTTTCCCTGCTTTTTATCCTCCCATTTTTGCTTTTGTCGGCATTCGTCGATCTTATGTCCACGGCGCCCACAAAAATCAGATTTTTGTCTTATGTTAAAGACTCTGGGGCCTTTGATATTGCTCGTTTCGGACTGTTTTGGACTGTTAGGCGTTCCTCGTGTGAAACAAGTTGTAGGCTGTGCTGGGCTATTTCGACAGTCGCGAATGTCATGCCCGTAACTTCTGCAGTTATTGCAGAAGGGGGTGTTCTTGCGTTTTAGGCTCTCACGGTGGGTGTGTCCCCACTTCTGGCAGAAATTACAGGTGATGTTTTGTACCAGATTTTGTCTATCCGGTTGTCTAGAATCTCTTCGTGGAAATGGCGGGCGTAGCGGTTCAGCATGTTGGTATGGGGGATTGTTAAACTGTCGGGGCTCTTGTGGTCGTGGTGGTGCGTACATGGGCGGCTGTGGTGCTTGATTGTAAGGAGTTCGGCTAAAAGCTCGAACTCGAAGACTAGGGTCTATTGGTGCCATTGGATATAGCTGTTGCGTTAATCGCGTTTGAACGAAAACTGTGCCCGCTTGTAATTTTTCCATATCTAAAGCCTTTTGTATCAGCTGCTCTAGATCATTTTCTACCAGAGTGGGGAGGTACTGGCATAGGTGGGGATTATTCACTCAACTTTTGAGGGCATTTTTGGCGAAGTCTGCCAACTGTGTCTTCACAGCTGGGGCTGCCGTTGCTCCGTACTTCAGTACCGCTGCCTCGTTGCAAAGGATCAGCAACTGCTTCACTCTTGTTGTGAAGGCAGCGAGAGTTTCCAACGGGTTTTGCCTCATTATGATCAATTTGTTGACCAATTCTTGATATGACTCTCGTGGTAAATAGGTTCTGTTCAGACGTTCCTCCACCTCACTAAGATTAGTTGGAACATCCGAAACAAACAGCTGATAGGCATCGCCACGAAGTCTTGTGGGCAAGATATGTAGGAAGGCTGCTTTTTCTTCCTCACTTCAGCAGTGTAAGGCCTGTTTGCAGCAGCCAATAAATGTTTGTAGCTCACGACCTAGCTGTGGGGTATTTTCACCCGAAAACAGAGGAACTAGTTGTGCCGTGAGCTTGGCCACTTTTGAATAATTTACCATTGTGATTATCTTTTTTTTAGGCTTGTACGGTAGTCTTCTTGTGCCTTGTCGAGTTTCAGGGCTGGTTTCTGGACTAGAATCCGTGAAGGATACTTCTAGCAAGCCACTAAGGAGATTTTCGGTGGTTGTTTGGTCAGATGCGTCAACACTAATATCACTGTCACTTTCAGCACTTACAACTACACTGGCTGAGCTCTTATTTAAACCTAGTGAACGTGAAATTCCGGCGAATTCGATAAGCTCCTGTTTGAATCGATCTGTATCTTTTTTAAATTTTTCGATTTTTGTCAGCCTGTGCTCTCTGCCTTGACATAATCTATGGTCAAGAGCGTCGCAGTGCGTGACAGTGAGCTTATCGGATTCACGTGCCTTTTCTAATAACTTGTCTAAAAACTTATCCAGACTTACTTTAGATACAACTGTGGGCCCTGTTAAAACGGTACCGCTTCGAAGGCGAACTCCTGTTGTTTCTTGCTGTGATGGGTCTGGATTCTGACGCTCCTAGCTACCTGGTTATGCTGCGTTGTCTTCTGTCGCGTTTGTCTGTACCTTTCCGGAGGTGTTGTAAATTCTCACCTGGGGATTGCTCCGCGTCGGATGAAGGTGTAGAGTTTGATGTCGTGCCTGTCTCAGGTGCCGGTGTCGAGTTTCCTTCTGACATAAACGTCCCACGTTGTCCAAAAAGGGGGGCTTCCGGCCTTCTTATGGTGTTCCCTTCTGGAATGGTTCTTGATACTAGGGGGGCTCCTGCCGTCTTTATTCCCTTGGCTGAGATTGAAAGGGGGCTTTTGTCGACTTCGAGATCCCTTTCAATCCTGGAACGAAGTTTTTCTTTTATATCTTCAGTTTGCTGCCGGGGGGCCCTAGGCCTACTTATTTCCCCTGGATATGATTGAAAGGGGGTCTTAAAGTCTTCTTCGTAATCCCCTTCAACCCAGGAACGATGATATCTTCCTTCTGGAGTTGGCTTTGATTGGGCCTGTCTTCGTTATCCTCCTTCTTGATGCTGGGAAAGAGCTTGTGGTAAAGTCCCTTGTAGGTGTCTCTTTTTTTTCACTCACTGGGGTGAACGCCTATAGATGATATCTACTCCTAGCGTTGGGGGTGACGTGGCCGTATAGTGTGGCTTGTGTCACAGGATCCCCGTAGATTCTTGCAGGATCAAGGCTTTTCAAGCGTTTACGAAAATTCAACTTGACCAAGCTTCCTTGATCCTACCGGCTGCGCCAATTTTGTTATGTATATATCCAACGTAGTTATTATGGAGATTTATTAAAGTACTTGTTATATGTTCAATTTTCTAATGCTCACCTTGAACACTATACTTAATGGCTCTACACTGATAATCCGAGTATAATAGCCATTGGAATATTCAAACCACTTAATTGAGATCTTTTTTTTTTAATTTCATTTTTTAACAACCGAACAACGATTGAAACCTTTATCCACTTAATTGATATCTTCTTTTCTTTTAAATTTATTTTTTATCTCTTAATTAAATTATTTTTCCCTAATTTTATTTTTTAACAACCGAACAACGATTGAAACATTTAACCACTTAATTGATATCTTTTTTTCTTTTTTTCTAATTTTATTTTTTAACAACCGCACAATCAATTCTTTTTGTCTAATTTTCTTTTAACAACCGAACAATTCAAATTTTAAATCTTCTCCGCTTTGAATCAAAGAACCAACTCTCTTCTTGATCACATTTTTTGTGATCAAGAACCGTTGTTCAGGGTAGAAAACGCTTAATTGCATTTTCTACCCTGGGAAATTTTTACCATTAATTCTGGACTTGTTCAAACATGTCCAGAATTATTCGCGTTGGACGGTGGCTTAAAAAATGTAATCTTACACTTTTAAAAACAACAACCACCGTCCCGTCGTTTGAAATCGCTGCGCGCGCTTCTTATCGCGAAAGCTTTTTTCGTAATATGTATGTACGTATGTACATACATATTGTATTTTTCGCGACAAATCGTACTGAAGGTACGATTTGCTTTTTTGATTTCTTTTTGAATTTAATTATTTCCACTGACAAATTTTGCTGAAGGCAAAATTTGTCGTGGAGCTTGCTCCCATTAAAACGACTTGGTTGAAATCTGAAACTTTTGTTTTTCCCAAGTCGTTATATGGGAAAAATTTTATGAGTAGTTTGGAATGTGAAGAAAATTGCTGATGCAATTTTCTTCACCCCTTTTGGAAGATAAACTAATCATGTTTTGTGCATGATTAGATTATTGAATTTTATAATTTATGATTTTCTTTTCTATTCCCAATTTTAGGCTTTTAGGTACGAGATTTTGTATATTGGGTTTTTTTTTGCGTTTGGGGAATGATATTCAGGGTTTCCAGGATTTTTAATTAAAATCAAATCAGGTTCATATGTATATCCTAATCTAGGTTTGATATATATAACATTGCGGAGTAGATTCAGAACCAGTTGAGGTCCGCCGTGCAGGGAATATCGATGTATGTGATTGAGTAAAATATTAGAGATATGGTATTTATTTGGTATGATGATCGGATGTTTTTGATCATATGGCAGTGTTCAGTCCACATACAAAATCCCTCGATGAATCCTGATTCTTCTCCAATATACGCTCCTAAAAATAAAACAAAGAAACCATAAAGTATCTAGTTCTAAATAATAAATTTTAGAATACTTATCTGAAAGTAAAAACGAACAACATCCTATACTCTATCCAGATCATCCTTTGAGTCCCATCCGATGAATGTTCAGCCAAAGGTGCTTCAAAATTAAGTCATATGGCTCTTCTTCACTAAAGCTTGTTTATCTATAAAATACATATAAACTTTATCAATAAAAATAAGAAAATATGTACCAAGTATACTTACCGCAGTGTATTTACGTTTTCGTAATGTCATTCAAATGACATTACATCACACCAGATGTTCTCGCCTTCGCCGCAGCCAGAGTTCAGTACAACTCAATGGTCTCATATGAAGTCACTGCGGGACGCCGCCATCAGAACGAGCGTTGCCAAGGCAACCTATCATGAAGCCGAAACGTAGCGGTTTGCTGCGGCTATAAAAAGGCGACGAGCTGCAGTAGAATCACCCATTCCCAATTCAGAATTTGATCTGAAAACCTCAGAATTTACTCTGATTTTCCTAATCATCCAAACCTAATTTTGTTTCCATCTAAGTAGGAATTTACTCCCACTGCAGAAATTTAATTCTGCTAAATCCATCGCACACCTAAGTAGGAATTTACTCCTACTGCAGAAATTTAATTCTGCCTGCTTATTTTTTATCTCCCACTTGAGTACGAATCTACTCCTACTGCAGAAATTTAATTCTGCCTATTTTTCATCTCCCACCTGAGTAGGAATTTACTCCTACTGCAGAAATTTAATTCTGATTATTTTTTTTATCTCTCACCTGAGTAGGAATTTATTCCTACTGCAGAAATCTACTTCTGCTTTAATTTATCCGACGTCTAAGCAGGAATCTAGTCCTGCTGCAGAAATCTACTTCTGCCTTATTTCTGTCCAAGCAGGAAGTTACTCTTATTGCAGAAATTTACTTCTGCCAAATTATACTTATTTGATCATTGCTCCCGTGCTTAGACGTGCAGCAAAAAACTTCTATTTTTATTTTCAAGTTACTTCATTAAATTAACAGTGGATTTTTTCTCTTTCTTTTAGAAGTAAAAGGAGAACAAATCTCTGTGGCAGTATTTTTTTGAACTATTGAATTTATCTGTTTAATTGTTTTAGTTTAGTAGTAGTATTGAATTTTGTTTGAAAGATAGTAGTATGCTAGGTTAGGTGTTAAAAATGAATTTGTGATAATAGTTTTTAAGCAGTATATTTGAATAAAATTTTTTATTTGAATTTAAACAAAGCTGAGTTATCGTTTTACAACCGGCAGCCCCCTTTAGCTTGAGCACAGATCTCACAGGTAGTATGGAATTTTTGAGTCTGCCGCCAACTCGGATGAGTTTGTTGGCGTCCATAAATGGATTGAGCGATATAATGGGACTCATTTTTGGTATGGGTTGGTTGTCCTTTAGACATTGATATTCGTGTGGAAACGACAATTTTTGTAGCGTTATAATTATTATCATCTCAGCTTCTCATAATTCTGAGTATGTTAAATATTTTTCGTTGCGATTGGTGTGGCAAGCTCTACAGTTGCTGATGAATCTCTTACAATACGCTATAATTCGTAATAATTTGGGAAACGATGAATATTTTGTCAACCACTCTACATCCTCGCTAGTACAATTCAATGCCTTGACCTTTCGCGTATCAAGCTCAATGCACTTATTGAGACTGAGTTGAATAGGCCAATCATGGGCGTGTTTTTGTAACCATAATGGTCCAGTCCACCTATGTTCAAATGTAGACAGTTCTTCTGGTTGTAATCCCCTAGAAGCGCAGTCTGCTGGGTTTTGTTTTGATCGCACGTATCGCCATGATTTCGGATGAATAGTTTCTTGGATTTCGGCCACTCTGTTGGCTACAACAGTTTTCTAGCAGTGTGGTGGTTTCTGAATCCATGATAATGTAACTTCGGAGTCATACCAAGCATAGATGGAGCTGTTTTGAAACTTGACATCTGCCATTATTTGTTAGAGTAGGTGGGTGAGGAGGACGGCTCCACACAGCTCGAGCCAGGGAAGCGAGACTGTTTTTATTGGTGTGACCTTTGCTTTGGACGTGAATAAATGGGTGTGAATTGAATTGTCTTGATACGCAATTCGGATATATACAGCAGCTGCGTAGGCTGTAGTTGATGCGTCACAGAAACCATGTATTTGTATGGTTTTGGCGTTGGGTGTGAAATTTACCCATCGCGGTCTCGGAAAAGATAATTCGTTTCGTGAAATGAGCGTGCGGGGATGGAGCTGTCACCTTAAAACTGAATTCGTCTGTGATCGGGTGCCATTGGATACCAAGAGTCTTTATTGTGTCACCTTCGGATAAATTTAATATGGCTTTTACTTCTGTATGGTAAGGAGGAATGTATCCACCCTTATTCAAAATGCTAATAAGTTCTCTTTGTAAACGTAGCCCTGTCGTGATGTCATGAGCTCCAGTCAAGAGATCGTCTACATAGAAGTCAGTTTTCAGACTTTCAGCTGCTAGTGGAAAGTTGTGCTGTTCATCTTCTGACAGTTGGTGTAATGTGCGAATGGCAAGGTATGGAGCCGATGCCGTGCCGAATGTTACTGTTGTGAGTCGGAAATCGTTTATGGGTGCATCCTTTGATTTTCTCCATAATATTCTTTGGAAGTCTGTGTGCTCAGGATGTACTTGTATCATCCTGTACATTTTTTTCGATGTCTGCAATATATGCTACTTGGTGTAACCGCCATTTTAGGATGATTGCCCACAAACTCGGCTGTATTGTTGGTCCGACCAACATTTGTTGGTTTAGTGACCTCCCGTTAGCAGATTTGGTTGATGCGTTAAAGACTACCCGTAATTTGGTCGTAGAACTTTCTTTCATCACAGCGTGGTGAGGAAGATAACAATGGTTGATGCTAGGTGTGTATTTCTTCCTTTCGCTTCTGAGTTCGGCTGGTGTAATTTCCTCCATGTGTCCTAGTTCTATGTATACGTTGATACATTTTTTGTATTGGCAGTATAAGTCTGCATCCTTTGATAAGCGCTTTTCCAATTGGACGTATTGCATTAGGGCGCGTGTCCTAGTTCTGGTCCATTGGATTCTCCAAATGGGATTTTTACCTGATATTGGCCGTTCTCCAACCTTTTGGTATTAGTGGCATATGCCCTTTCGCACGCTCCGTCATCAGGATGGATGCTCTTCATGGGAATTTCTTTTAATTCCCAAAATCGTCTCAGCAACTGGTCTGTTTGAGTGCTGACGGTTGTTTGTGTTGTAAACGTGCGTATATTACTGCTGTCAGATGAGTTTGTTGTATTTCCCATCAGGATCCACCCCAATTGGGTGTTCTGAGCAGTGGGTTCCCCTGGTGCCCCCTTTATTACTCCGTTCTCTATTATCTGGGCATATGTGTCTGCCCCTAATAGAATATCTATTTAACTGGGAGTGTGAAATTTGGGATCTGCAAACTGCAGGGTTTGCACGTATGAGAGATTTTTTACGTTTATTCTGTCAACTGGAATGAGGTCTGTAATTTTCTTCACTACGAGAGCCTTTACTTTTGTCTCATATGTCGTGTGAAGTGATTTGAGCTTACATGTTACTTGGGTGTTTACATGCGCAGTTTGAGTTTTTCCTAATCCAGTGACCTCGACGCTTGTGGACTGCCTTTTTAGGTTTAGTCGTTTGCACGCTGCTTCTGTCATGAAGGAGACTTGAGAGCCAGGATCAATTAAGGCTCTCATCGTGGGAACTTGTCCTGATGAATTTTCTATGCCTACTAGAGCTGTTGACAGCAGTGCTCTCCTTGGGTTGGTGGAGAAGAATGTCTGTGTTACTGACTCAGAGTCGTTCGGTTGTCCTTGATTTGAAGTGATTTTGGATTTGTGTGAATTGCTTAGTTTGTATGATTGCTCTGTGTGGAAGAGCGTGTTATGTCGTCGGTTGCATTGCAAGCAATTTTTTTTTGGCTTTTACAACTGGTAATATTATGCCCAGAATGTAGGCAGTTCTTGTAAAATTTGTTGTGTTGGGCGAATTGTAGTCTCTCTGCTGGTGAGAGTTTGCGGAATGCTGAGCATTGAAACAGCCTATGGTTTTGTTTGCACTTTACGCATGCCGGGGATTTATTAAGGAATGTGTATGTGTGTTTTGGTGGAGAATTGTTTGGTGAATTCTCCTTGTCTCTTGTAATTTTATTATCTTGGAAGCGGGATTATAGAAATTTGACTAGACCGGCATAACAAGGTATTGCGGTTTGACTTCCTTGTTTTTGCTCCCGGTGATAATGCGTTTCAGCTGGGAGTTTTTGAACGAGGAGATGCACGAGAATCGGATCCCAATTGGAGGTGCAGGGTTGATTGAGTAATAATTTGAGTTGTGTTGTCACTAATTCTCTTTTGTTGTCGTAGCGTTTTATGAGAAAGTCCCATGCCTTTTGATAACTGTCGTTAGTAATTTCAAATTACCGGATAAGTCGTTCGGCCTCGCCTGTCAGACAAGTCTTTAAATAGTGGAATTTTTGTACCCTTGATAAGTACGGATCTTTATGTACTGTTGTGACTCAGGTACCTAATGCCTCGAATCACAACCATAAGGTCCATGCACTGCAAAGATGACCCTGAAAATTAGTTTTAATTTAATTCATTTAAAATTTCATTTAAAAAAATTTCAAATGCATTTAAAGTTGCATTTCCATACTGCAACAAAATGCAATTTAGCATAAATTGCATTTCGTTATCAGTAATGCGTTCCACTCACACGGTATACCTACCTACATGCCGTGTAATCGGATATCATTTTTCGTCGTGCAAATTGAATTGCACATAAAATAATTCGCATATTCTCACGTACGATCTTTCATCGCCGTGAGAAAGCAAAAAGAAAAAAGCTTTTTCTAAAAGTTTCGTGGGTACCTGGGGGCAGCTAGCCCAAACCTCGAGGAGTCTGTTTTTCAATCGCCGGACATGAAGCTAACGTTTTAAAAGTCTGCAGTTCCAATAGGAAACGTTCTCCAAAAATAAAGAAAAAGTTGATTTCAAAAAATTTTAAATAAAGAAAGTGATTTGTAATTAAAGTTTAATGAAATAATTTAGAATCGAGAGTTTCATAAGAAAGGATCTCTTAATTAAAGAAGGATGTACAACAAGAAATAAAGGTGTCCAATAAACTCATATTAAACATGAAAGCATATGTGTGTTTTTCTTTTTTCATCTAAACTCTTACGCGCGCTCTCTTCCTTGGAGCACGGAGCACGCGTCATACAACAAGCTGGTGGCAGCGGTACCCCAAATCAGTGCCAGTGAAAATAAAAACAAATTAACTAAATCTAAATTAAAAAGTTATAAATTAAAATAAAATAATAGTAAAGCCCACACACAAAACAAGCTGGTGGCAGCGGTAACCGAATCTCAAATTAAATCAGTGCCCAAAATTTTATAATAAAATCTGCCACATATCTAACAATTTTGGTCACAGCGGACTCTAAATAAAAACCAGTGCCAATAAATAATTCTAATTAAATTAAAATTTAAAAATAATATATATATCACAAAAAAAATAATAACAACTGGTGTTACTGTGTTTTTTCATCCTTCTTCCAAAATCATTGCCAAATTAATTAAATTAAAATTAAAAAAAAAAAAAAAAACAAGTTCAAAAATAAAAATAATAATAAACAAAAAAAAAAGAAGCCCGGGTACTCCAAAAAAGGAGTGCTTAGAGGAAAAATAAATATATATATAAAAGAAAAAGTTTAGAGCCAATCTGCTCCAACGAGGGAATATAGCGAGGCTTCATCCCTGCCTCAAATAAGACGGAACAAGAAGGAAGACTACAAGAAATCGTCACCCAGGACGTGTGACGTACCATTCTACACCAACTTTACCAATCATCAAAAACGACACTTCGGACTACAACTTCACCAATTTCAACAATCAATACAACATACTTGGGATTACAGCCAATAACATCTGAGATCTAAATATATTGGATAAAGTAAAAGGTACCGTGAAAAGTTGTTGTTTTTTTTTTTTTTTCTCTCCAAAATTTATAATTAATATATATACGGGGTGGGCCAAAAGTCATCATGGGGTTTAAAAATAACTAACTTTTTCGTTTGTACATTGCTCCACACCCTGTTGACCGTTTCTCTTCATTCCTTTTTTACATGATAGCCAACTGTCTGTTCTTCATAGGTAAGCATGTTTCCCCACCCCACCTTACCCCTCCTTTTTTTCATCCTACCATATGTTACCAATTTAATTTTTAAACCCCATGGTAACTTTTGGCCCACCCTGTATATACACATCATTTTCATTATAAATTTATTCGCCCATATAAAACTTTGGTGCACTCCTTTTTTTTATTATTTACGCAACTGGTTTTTTGTTTGTTTTTTTTTAAGAAGAAGTAGAAAGAAGAAAGAAGTGTAAAATTTTTGTTGTTTATGTTTTTGCAAATTTTTGTTTTTTTTTTTTACCTTTTCTTAAATTCAATTACGGTCTTCCTAGAAGCGACCTCTGCTGTAAGACTTCGTGAGCTTGCTGGCCAGAGGACTTCGAATAAAATCGATAATCGATCCCCTGCGATACGCCTTTGTCAGCCCATCGTTGAGAGGAAAGATATAGATTGGAAGAACAATCAATAGATAATTTATGTGCATATTTCATGGTGATCTACATTTTTCCTGGTTGTTTCAATATTTACAGTTTTTCTAGCTCTTTCATATTTCCCGGTTATTCACGTATTTACACTTTCTGGCTATTTACTCCGGTTGTCAACAATTTTTTTTTGTTATATAAACAAATAAATGAACACAATAATTGCGAAAATATAGGTGTGGAAAGCCAACATAAGGTGACTTAAAAAGATAAAATTACAGTAAGTTATAAAAAAAAAAGAGGAAAAAATAGAAAGTTGCAAAAAAAAAAACAATTAAAACCAACTCCAAGTAAACTTAATTTACCTTGCTATCGACTAATTCAATTACAGACCTTTATTTAAAATTAATAAATCAACTCCATTCCAATATTAATTATATACAATAACAACAATTTTTCTTTATATAACCGAAATCAATCGCTTTTGTCTTTTGTTTGTGTATCAGATTTTTATTTTCGTCTCTTCCCTACTTTTACATCCCACAAAATAACTCGACCCAGACATGACTGAGGAAAACAAATCTTTCGATGAGCTTTGCTTGTCACAAGTCCCAAAAATGTCAGATATTAGACAAATTCTGTCCGACTATCATAGAGCTAATAAAAGCAAAAGGTCTTCAGACTTTACTTCTGAAAAACTCCAAAATTTGGAAGACGTATGGGCTTCATTTGAAAAAACGGAAACCTGATTCAAGATCATGAAGTCTTTACTGAAACTCATGATTATTTTAAGCAGTCCTGCTATGACAAAACGGAGGACTGGTACAATCTTACAAAGGCAACTCTGTCTGATAGGTTGAAATCCATATCAGTCCACACAGAGCGCAAAAATAACCCGTTTTACGTCCCACTTCCAAAAAATTCTCAAAAAACGACTACAGCTGATAACCAAGACAGCACAGACAAGGATCAATCAAATACAGTACGGTTTCGATTGCAAGAAGATAGAAGAAAAACGTTATCCCATATTATTCAATCTATAAATAATAACTCACTTGCAACTGCAACCCAGGCATACCTAAACCAAAAATTAAACTCGTTGCACAAATATTGGGACGATTTCGAAGAAACACATAACGAAATAATCTTGAACGTTGGCCCAAACGACAAAGATAACGAATACTTCGTGAATGTTGTTTACATAAATATGGAAACATCATTCTCAGACACTGTAATTGCGCTACAAGAACAATTGGACTCTCGATTCCAAAATGTAACGAATACTACAAATAATTCCACAGAGCATCACCACAATTTCTCTTTCAGAGACCATTCAAGTTTTTTCCCATCTGAAGCGAGAACATTAATTCCCAATTTCAATGGAAATCCGAAAGACCTCCACAAATTTATTTCAAGTTGTGATGACACATACGCAACAGCAACGACGGCGAACGAAAAACACTCCCTCCTTAGCTTAATAAGGAGTAAATTATCTGCAGATGCATATGATATTTTCAGGAACAATCAAATCGAAGACTGGCCTACCTTAAAATCAATTTTAACTCAAACTTTTGAGATAAAAATTCCAAGGACTACACTTCAGTCTCAATTAAATAATTCTAAACGGAGAATAGAGGAAAGCGTGAAAGATTTCCTTCAGAGACTTAACACAAATTTATCTAAATTAAACGAGGCGACCCACTCATACACAAGTGATAAAATTCTTTTGAAATCTCTTTTAAAAGAAAACGAACATCAAGCAGTAAGAGCTATTGAAGATGGGCTAATTAATCCTCAACTCCAAACTTTAGCCAAAGTGCATCCCGATAAATCCTTCTCTACACTAAAATCACATATTCTAGATCACTCATTACGTATAGAGCAGAAGCAACCCAACTTTCAAACATATAATAAGGCAAATCAAAATTCCTTTGAAAGTATAAATAACAACTTACGTTGCTTCAAATGCAATAGACTGGGACATGCTGCTTCAAAATGCCCAATCATACAACACCCCGCACAGAACTTAAACACAATTCCAAGAACAAACACGCAATTACAAAGCCCTGCAGATTTCAATAGGGCTACATTTACATCTCCGACACAAGCGCTTACATGTCGATATTGTCATCGGATGGGACATTCTATCGAAGAATGTCGGACAAGAGCGGCGAACAACAATCGTTCTTGCAACAATCAGGGAAATCAAAACAATTTCCAGAAGGTGGACAATACTCCACCAACAAACACGGCTGACAGACAGCCTCAAAATAGGAACTGGCAGTAGCCAGTATTCCGAGAAAATCGAACTTCACCGCCGAGATATAATAATGCCAATATCTCGGCTAGATCACCATCTCCAAAGAGGAGAAATAGCAAAAGTCCATCAGCATCCAGGCAGGGAAACTGGCTGCAGCGGGGGGTCAATTTCGGCAACCCCTCGCACATACAAACTATAGCACAAGTCCACAGGAATCCCGAGACAATATCGACGGAAAAGTAGGCAGCAAGAAATTAATTCAAATCCCCGTTCAAATAAATAAAAATTCACTAACGCTTTCCTTGCCTGTCGACATCTGTTCTGCTCCGAAGCTTACCTTTTTGATTGATACAGGAGCAGAGATCAGCTTAATAAAACTCCGTCCACTGAAACCAGACAGTATCTGCTACAGAGATGCTGTCTGCAATATAAATACATTGTTTACAGACTCAATTTCTACAGAATCTGCGCAAAACAACTCCATCCTAGAGCACCCATTTCAAATAGTGGGAAATACCTCCATCCTCTCATACGATGGCCTGCTTGGTCATGACTTTTTATCTCGATACAATGCTAGTATCAATTACAAAAATAAATACATTTCTTTAGAAATAAATGATTCAAATGAATTTTATCCTTCTGAAGAATATTACAATAACTATCCATACGTTTATTTGAAAAGCGACGACCCAGAAAAGAGGTCTCAAACAAAAAGTCTATTATATACGGAGATAACATTTCCGATATAAATACGAATACAAATCTATCTCCATCAATTGCCTCGAAAAGCAATACAAAGCAATCGCCAGCTAATGCTTCACAAGAAATGAAGCATAAAGGTAAAAATCTATCTCCATCTATAGCCAGAAAAAGAGCTGAATTAAATAAAAATCAATCTCCATCCAAAGCTTCACAAGATATGAAGCAAGAAAGTAAAAGTATATCTCCATCTACAGCCGCACAAAAGGCCGCATCTAGTAAAATCCTATCTCCTTCATCAGTAGATTCACAAAAAGTGAATTCCAAGATAAAATCAATGAAGTCAAAGAATTTCAGTAAAGTTTTATCTCCTTCTAATTCTGTCGAGTCGGAATCATCGAATAACTCCTTTCAAATTCCACAAAAGTTGGAATCATATCTCCTTCCTTTTAAAAATCCGAAAGAATCGGATAAATTAAATAAAATTAAAATTCCGGCTCGATCAGAGTTCATTATTAAAATTCCAACTCCTTCTATTCAAAATCAATCTGTCTGTTTCGGGAGGGAAATAAGGCCAGTTTTATTTCTTGGAAATTCGATAGTCGAACCAGTCAACGGTATGGGAAAAGTCCTAATCCTCAATACAAATGAGGAGGACGCCGATCTGGCACCTTACGATGTGAGCCCAGTTTACCAAAACTTGGACGACTTTGTGGTCATCACTACAGACTCTGAAAGAGATCCAATTAAGGGCAGGATAATTAAGTTGCAAAACCTTATAAACTTGGATCACTGTAATTCAGAGGAATCTGAGAGTGTTCGCAATATCTGTAGGGAATTCAACGATCTCTTCTTCATAGAAGGGGATTTCCTTTCATTAACAGATCCGATTACCCACAAAATCAAGACCCTCCAAGACAAACTGCCAATTTATACCAAGCCTTATAGACTTCCTGAAGCAAGCCGAACAGAAATAAATCGGTAAATACAAGAAATGCTTGAGTCAGACATCATCAGACCCTCACATAGTCCTTGGAATTCTCCACTTCTCCTGGTTCCTAAAAAACCAGATGAAAATGGAAACAAAAAGTGGCGAGTAGTGGTAGACTTTCGTCGTATTAATATCATTACTATTGGCGATGCGTACCCACTGCCTAATATCACTGATATATTAGACCAGTTGGGGAAGTCGAAATATTTTACCACACTCGACTTAGCCAGTGGATTCCACCAGGTAAAAATGGACTCGAAGGACAGGGAGAAAACTGCCTTTAGCACACCCTACGAATACAATCGTATGCCATTTGGTTTAAAAGGAGCCCCTGCTACTTTTCAATAAGTCATGAATAATGTTCTATCTGGACTTCAAGGTATTTATTGCTTCGTATACATGGACGATATCGTAGTCCATGGATACAACCTTAAAGACCACAACACTACATAGACTCACAGCAGTATTTCGCCGCCTTCGTGATTTCAACCTCAAGCTTCAACCCGACAAGTGCCATTTCCTAAGAAAGGAAATTATGTATTTAGGGCACATAATTACAGAAAATGGAGTCAAACCAGACCCAGTAAAAATCAAGTCAGTTCAGTCAAATCCCAGACCCAAGAAGGAAAAAGATATAAAAGCCTTCCTTGGTTTCGTCGGCTACTATCGCCGCTTTATACCAAACTTTTCAAAAATAGCTAAACCACTTACAAATCTTTTAAAGAAAGATATCCCTTTCAAGTTCGACGCAATTTGTGATGAAGCATTTTGCGAATTACGCAAAAAACTTATTACAGCACCAATTCTATCATATCCCGATTTTGACAATGAATTTTTTGTCACCTCCGATGCCAGTGACTACGCCATCGGAGCTGTTCTTTCACAAGTTGACGATCAAGGAGATCATCCAATCGCCTATGTCAGCCGAGTTCTCAATGGTACAGAGACTCGTTACTCAACAATAGGAAAGGAGCTCTTAGCTATCGTTTTCGCAGTTGAGCAATTCAGACCATACGTTTATGGCAGACAGTTTACAATTATAACTGACCATAAACCATTAGTATGGCTCATGAATCTGAAAGATCACTGCTCAAGACTGATGAGATGGAGAATACGTCTTGAGGAATATGACTACAAGATAGTCCATAAATCAGGTAAGCTCAACACAAATGCAGACGCTCTCAGTAGAGCTATTCCAGATAGTAGCGAACATTTCACGGAACCTACCACCTGCGTAAATGTGGTAACAAGGAATCAAGCTAGAGCTCAAGCAAATCAGAACACTCCCAACACGAGTGTCATTAATCAAATTCAACTCCATCACAAGTGAACAATTCCTCAGTCATTATAACTGACACAAATTTCCCATTACTATTGACTAAAAATGCGAATCCTAAATTTTTCATCTTGCCAATGCAAGATAGAGAACTTGAAAGAGTGTTGGATTCGAAATTAAAATTTTCAGATAAATCCCCACTTTTAGAAACTGAACTGAACTTCTTCAAGAAAAAAGACTCCACAATAATTATATCAAAAACTAATTTACCTTGTCGATCCCAAAGAGATAGATCAGACCTCGAAAAGATTTTAACTGAGATCTGCTCATATACAGAAGCAAATCAGTTAAATCAATTAAATATCTCCTTCCCAATTTTAGATGCACAAAACCTTCTAATAATTAAAAGCATTTTTAACAAGGTCTTCACTGCTAAACAAATAAACATTAAACTCCATCAAGATTCTATTAAATATTTATCCGACATTAATGACATCGAATAAGTTTTGAAAGATTTTCACTCATTACCAACGGGAGGCCATCAAGGCTTTTCCCGTACAAATAAAAGAATTAAAAAGCAATTTTACTGGCCTGGCATGTCAGACGACATCGTAAAGCATGTAAGGAAATGTAAACATTAGCTCCAAACCTTTCGAAAGAGTGTACCTAGATGTTGCAGGACCTCTCCCAATTTCTCATTCTGGAAACAAATATCTCCTTACATTCCAAGACGACCTTTCAAAATTTTCTGAGGCTATTCCCATAGTCGACACCGAGTCTAAGACATTAGCGGAAGCCTTCACGACAACAATAGTTTGTCGACAAATTACTAAGAATAAAACGACTTAAAACTACTCCATATCACCCTCAAACGAATGGTGCATTGGAAAGAAGTCACAGAACCTTAGCAGAATATCTCCGATCTTATGTAGCAAAAGATCCACAAGACTGGGATACATGGATTCCTTATTCCATGTTTGTATATAATACAACCCCTCATTCGAGTACTAATTATACTCCTCGCGAACTCCTATACGGATTCCCAGCCGAAATCGCAAATAATTTAAAATCATCTCCAACCGTTTGCTATAATTACGACAATTATGCAAACGAGCTAAAAGCGCGTCTACAGCATAGTTTCAAAATAGCTAAAGACATAGCCATGGCCAATAAAGAAAAATCCAAACTACAATATGACAAAAATTCCGTCCAAAAATCTTTTATGGTAGGCGATAAAGTCCTACTTAAGAGCAGGGTCAGAGATAATAAGTTCTCACCATTATGGTCAGGTCCGTATGAGATAATGGAGATTAATTCCGCCGAAAATTCCACCATCAGAATCAATAATAAAAATAAAAGAATCCACAACAATGACTTAAAACTGTTCTCAGAGTAAAAACTTCATCATCTTCAAATATCATTCACAGATATTAACATGGTGTCATCTTACAGGTTTCCAAAATGATGCATATAGCATTCATTCTAATTTTCATCCCCATAATCTACGGCTCAGGAATAGAGGTAAAGCAGCTAAATGCTACTGCAGGCATTTACTTCGAAGAGATTGGCAGAGCCAACCTCTACACCAACGAATGGAAAATCATCACCTATTACGACCTAGCGAATTTTAAATCAGAATTCAACAACATCCAGTTCATAGCCCAACAAATTACAACGACCTGCCAGAAACTGTACAAACACTCAGCCTTGAGCCACACTTGTAACGGTACGTTGTTACAAATAAATCTTATATTAGCAAACATAGAATATAAGAATATGTTACTTGTGACCCAAAATAGAAAACAAAGAGCACTTGTCAATGCTATAGGCTCAATCTCTAAAGCTCTTTTCGGCACATTGGACGAAGATGATGCCAAGAATTATAACGAGCAAATCCGTAACCTCACCCTTAACCAAAACTCCCTCCTATCACTTATGAAAAGCCAAACTGCGATAATCGAAGCAACCGCAAATGTTTTCAACAAAACTAAAGCCGCAATTGAAAAGGAATTCATGGTCATACATAAAAAACTAATATCAGTGCAGATAGCCACATCATTGATGGAAAACAGAACATTAGATAACAAAATATCCATTGAACTTGAATCCCTTATTTCCCTAGTTTCGTTAATGACATTCAGATACCAAAATACCCAGTCGGAATTAATAGACATTCTAACAGATTCAAGACACGGAAAATTTCACTCTACACTCGTATCACCTAAACAAATAGAGGAACTTTTATTAAACATCAGGCAAGAATTACCAAATTCACTGATGCTTCCTATAAATTCCAGAGACAATAT
The DNA here is from genome assembly GCA_963924295.1 of Dioctria rufipes. Taxonomy (NCBI): domain Eukaryota; kingdom Metazoa; phylum Arthropoda; class Insecta; order Diptera; family Asilidae; genus Dioctria; species Dioctria rufipes. The sequence continues at coordinate 190,967,619 of OZ002740.1, read as the reverse complement.
TTTATTAAAAATTTACAAATTAAGCACAATATCTGCAAATATTTTCAACAATAAAATAATTATTGAGCTCCGAGTTCCACTTCCGTCCAAGGAACCATACCAGATATTCAAGGCAATGCCGTTACCGACACATATTAATAGATTACACTCGCGAACATTTTGTTGAATTAACGCTTCAGGATATTCATAATTGCGCAACGTTGGACCCTATGCATTTCTACTGCAAAATTTCATTCCCCATCCTAAGCACAAATACAAGAACAAATCAATGTGAAGTGAATCTACTAAAGAAGGAACCTATTACACAAAAGTGTAAAATTCTGATCTTGCGACAGGATTACTATTGGACGCAATTATCACAGCAGAACGCCTGGCTTTTCTCCCTAAAAGGATCCCTCCACATAGACATTATTTGTGAAGATTCCATTAGTTCACAAACCCTACATGGAATAGGAACAATGCACATCAATCCCGGTTGTTATGTTCGCAGCAAGGAATTCATCCTGCACGGACATAACGTAAAAATGTCCAAATTCAATTTCCATTTCATCCCAACACTAAACATTTCCAATATAATATGGAATATGACGTCTTCTCCCATAGAAACGCTTATAGAAACAAATCCGTTAAATATTACAACAAACACGGATCTGGAGAGCCTTCTGGAATCCATCCATTCCCAAAAAGAGCAGGAATTAATTCCGCTCAATCCAATAAGCAATCATCATATTCACCACTATACTATATCATATGTGACTATTGCTTTAATCATCTCTATGGTCTGTGCCTATCTGTATAGTAAATACAAACGAAAAGTCCGAAAATCTAAAAATACACCCCAAGAACAAGAACTGGAAAATATGCCCACACCTGCACCGAGGGCACCAGGATTTAAAATAACCCCTGCTCCCATCAGAAAAAAGCAGATAATGTATAATATATTTTAAATATATACTATTGTTATATGGGTATACATCCCATGGACTCATGCTGCCAATCGAAAAATCGGACATATACAAATTATAACAAACATAAGATACGCACAACAGTATCCTCTTATTCCCCAATTTTCATAATTTTTTTCAACTCCCCTATCCTAATCCCAACAACCAAACGCACTCTATAAAAAAAAAAAAAAAAAAATAGTAATTTATAGGAAAAGAGCCGAACATATAAGAAAAGAAAAGCTTACTCTTTTACACCTTATATTTGTGTAATATGTATATGTATATATTTCTATAAAGCAAAAATATAAAAAAAAAGAGGAAAATCAAAACAACTTGTAAAATTGCAGAGAACAAAAAAAACATTCTTGGTGACTACGAAGAATAGAAGAATGGTTTATATATAAAACACATTTTTTATTTAAATATCATAATAAAAATAAATTAATAAGGTAATAAAATTATAGGTACATATATACATAAAATAAAAGCCTAAGAACTATCGAATGTTAATAAAAATCATAACATTTAAATAATAATAACGCAATAATTTCTCTGTGTAATTGCATATTTTAGTACATATTAGTTAATATTAAATCAATTGTTTAAAATTGTCATAATAAATAATTAAATACAACAAATATAGTATAGTATGGTAATAACTTTAGAATACCAAGGAGAAAATATATAAAGAGAATTTTATTTTTATCACATCTTCTTCTTTATTGAAAAGAAAAAAAAAACAAGAGTATAATTTTGCCGCAAACCTTCTTATTTCTAGTACATAAAGAAAAAAAAAACAATTTTCTTAAAATATTTTAATTAAATTTGACTAGAGTTTTACAACTTTGTAATTAGTTATAATTATTTTACTATAGTCTTACAAATTTCTAATTAGCTATAGCTATCTAAATAACAGTAGTTCTATTATGTATATTTTAACTTCGTCTTTTAGAAAGAAAGTTTCCTTCATAAATGAATAAAACTTTCTTTTCCCCAGGGGGGAGGGATGTTGTGACTCAGGTACCCAATGCCCCGAATCACAACCATAAGGTCCATGCACCAATATATTGCCCTATGCAATATATCGATGCATTGCAAAGATGACCCTGAAAATTAATTTTAATTTAATTCATTTAAAATTTCATTTAGAAAAATTTCAAATGCATTTAAAGTTGCATTTCCATACTGCAACAAAATGCAATTTAGCATAAATTGCATTTCGTTATCAGTAATGCGTTCCACTCACACGGTATACCTACCTACATGCCGTGTAATCGGATATCATTTTTCGTCGTGCAAATTGAATTGCACATAAAATAATTCGCATATTCTCACGTACGATCTTTCATCGCCGTGAGAAAGCAAAAAGAAAAAAACTTTTTCTAAAAGTTTCGTGGGTACCTGGGGGCAGCTAGCCCAAACCTCGAGGAGTCTGTTTTTCAATCGCCGGACATGAAGGTAACGTTTTAAAAATCGGCAGTTCCAATTGGAAACGTTCTCCAAAAATAAAGAAAAAGTTGAGTTCAAAAAATTTTAAATAAAGAAAGTGATTTATAATTAAAGTTTAATGAAATAATTTAGAATCGAGAGTTTCATAAGAAAGGATCTCTTAATTAAAGAAGGATGTACAACAAGAAATAAAGGTGTCCAATAAACTCATATTAAACATGAAAGTATATGTGTGTTTTTCTTTTTTCATCTAAACTCTTACGCGCGCTCTCTTCCTTGGAGCACGGAGCACGCGTCATACAACAGTACCACTGATTTGAAGAGATCGTACAATGATCTCCAAGCTCGGTATGTCCCATCGAATTTTGGTATGGTAATGGTGGGTAATTTGATGTCTGTCTTAGGTGTTTCAATGGTAGACCTTTCTCTAGTGTTATTGATTTCGTAAGTACTCGAGAAAGATTTTAGCTCTTCTCTGAGTTCTGAGATGAACTCTATATATTTTTTATTGGTAGATTCGTAGAGTGAATCTTCGATGTATGCGGCTGCATCGTCGCCATCGCATTGGTGAATAGTGACGTTGTTTTGCACAAATCTATTCCAGATGGCGTTTATGGTCTCTATTCTAGTTTGGTAGTAACTTTCCGTGCGTGCTTTGGTTGTTTTAGTTGGCTAGCTATAGCTTTCACTAATTGCTCGTGTAGAGCTTTTTGTGAGCGAACTAGATTTTTGTCACTTACTATCTTCTATCCCTTTCTATCCAGCTTGAAGGACCAATGTCTAGCCCTCTGACAGGTCTAGTCATAAATTAAAAGGTACCGTATCGAAAAAAGTGGTATGGAAAAAAGAAGAAGATGGTGTGTACAAAAAATTCACTTTTATTTTCCTTTTATTGTGATAGATGCGTTCTCTTACTTGCTATGCCTTAAAATAGAAATTCAATTATCTAATAATACTTCAACTAATTAACTTAATTAAATAACAATTCAAAAAATGATCCAAAGTTTAGCAAAAGCCCGATTCTTCAAACTGACAGTACTCCAAAATATAAGCCCGCTTCGTAAATCTGTAATATGAGAAATGATAACTTTAGTCGACAGTTCTGTATAACAATTTTATATATGGTGAAACGTCAATAAATCAAAAATAAGCTAGCTGTCATCAATAGTCGAAAAGGATTTTGACTTTGTTGGATGTTGCTACCCTTTAACTGATAGTGTGCGAAGAGCACAGTGTATTTACGAAGTATACAATTGTATACTGGTTTTTTGATCTTCTTAGTAATACTAGATTCAATGCTTCTAATATTGCTTGGTTGCCGGTATTAAATTAATATTTTTAATACGGTGAAATGTCTAGGTGGGTTTGTACTATTCTTAACAATACTAGAATCAAGACTTCTGATATTGCGTGATTGGATGTATTAAAATCAATGTTTTTAATACACTGCAGTGTGCAGAAGGGCACAGTGTATATTTATTGTAAAATATACGTAAAGTTAGGTTAATGTACCTAAAATTACTAGAATCAATATTTCTAGTTTTTTGGTGATGTTGTATTAAAAGCAATATTTTTAATACGATATACTGGGATCAAAGAACTCTTAGGTTGATTTTCCAAGACTTGATAGCTTCAGTACTGCTGATCTGTCTGGTGTGAATGCTCAGAACGCAATGCCGATTTCAATTTCTAACGCTCTAATTAATACCACGATAATGTACATAGTAAATGGAGCTTTAGAAAAAAGTTGAAAAGCGGTTGCGCGCGTGAGTACTGGCTGTGCCGACTTTTTTCTGTAGGAAAAGAGCGAAGGCACGTCATCATGACTGATGACAATTGAAAGTTGCTGCTGCTTGATAGCAATAAATTATTTTGGTGAGGTTTTGTATTTATTATGAGCAATATTAGTTTATATTAATGTTCCTTTTTCTCTCTTTTTAGCAATGTGACCTAGTGATGCTGATTTAGATCGCATGTGGAATGGAGGATACTATGTACCATATTGTGTACATAGGTAAATGTGTTTGTGGTATATTCCCAGATCATAATTAATCTGTTGACCTTTTTATGATTTTTTTCGGATTATCTTTTGGAGTGACCAGTGTATAGGCGTTGTGCTATAAAAGCTATAACTTTTTAGCGAAAAATGTGTACTTCAAATGCAGTTTGCCGATTATTTCGTACGATTGTTCCAGCTTAAGCTGCTTAAGGTGAGGTGATGTTGTTTATATATAAGAAATGTTGTGTGTTGATGGAACACTGTTATTAACTTTTGTCTCTTATGTCAAATAGAGTTTCCGGAGGAGTAATTCTTTTCAAGTAATTTGATTCTAAATTTGTATATTTCTTAATGGTTTCGTTGAATTTTATAATCCTACATCTGTCAAAGTTTTAACTCGATTCTAAATTGCTATCCTTGCTAAATTTTTCATTCAAGTTTGGTCATAGAAGGGTTAAAAGGTTTATTAAGTCGTTAGCAGATTTGAGTGAGCAATACTAATTTTCTCATTGAGAGATGACAGAATATCTCCTTCCAACTTTCGGCGATTCTATGTCTAAGAACAAGTCCAGCAAAATACTTCGGCTTTGTGCGGCCACGTCTGGGTTCGCCTTTTATACAGTCGGCTGGCGTGGTGTATTTATGCCAACCAGGTGTCGCGCGAGTTTACAGGATTGAGTTCTTGATTCCAATGCGGTTCTGTGTCTATCTCTCACATAGAGTCTGTCAGCTGGAACGGTGTTGACAGTTCCGTGGTTTATGTTTACATTCGCTACGGTGTTCTTGCCAATTTTGTTTTTTTTTTAAACATATTAGAAAGTTTGCTGAAATTCGTCGAATAACTGGTTGAATTTGGTGTGCCTGGAAGGAAGTGTTATCTAGCTTTCCAATTTAATTCCAGCTTTGGCAAACAATTTTTGCAAAGTGAGCAAAGTGAAAGTGGTTTCTTGTTTTCCACTAGAGCTGCGACAGCCAGGGACGGTTACGTCCTTCTTGTTCATGGATAAGTTTGCTTTCCTTTCGTTGTTTCTTTTGTACTACTTTTCTTTCTTTTTAGTACGAACTTGTTATAGCGCCTTTGTTATTTGCCATTTCCTGTCGCCTTGCCATGGTTATTTTTAAGGCAACGGAAATAACATGTCTGAAGTCTCACAACACGGTTGGCCACAACTTAAGAGTGCTGACTGCTAGCGCTCGGCTGATATCTGTGCTAAACAATAGCAGGGTAAATAATCTTGTTTCATTACCCCCCTCCACAAGCTTGAAGCTCCGTCCAAACTGGTTTTTCTTTTGTGGACATTTGGAGGCTTGACCAATATGAAACGGAACATGAAAATAATGAACAACGATAGGATAGTACAATCCTCATACCGGGGCTAATCCAGAAGGGATTATTGGGCAATCATCTGCTAATTTAAGGTAGAGGCAAGTTAAATAAGGATCGCGTCCTTATAAATTGTCGTCAGCCACCACGGATTGTAGAAAGAATGAAGAGATAGGAAAATTAAAACCTTCAACGAAGTCTAACTCAGAAGGAGTTAGTGAGAAAATATCTGATCGTTTAAGGGAGAGGCATGTTAAACAAGGATCGTGTCCTTATAAATTGTCGTCAGCCACCACGGATTGTAGAAAGAATGAGGAAGAGATAGGAAAATTAAAATTTCAACGAAGTCTAACTCAGAAGGTGTTAGTGAGAAAACATCTGCTTATTTAAGGCAGAGGCAGGTTAAACCAGGATCGTGTCCTTATAAATTGTCGTCAGCCATCACGGATTGTAGAATGAATGAAGAAGAGATAGGAAAATTAAAACCTTCAACGAAGTTTAACTCAGAAGGAGTTAGTGAGAAAACATCTGCTCATTTATGGCAGAGGCAGGTTAAACAAGGATCGTGTCCTTATAAATTGTCGTCAGCCACCACGGATTGTAGAAAGAATGAAGTAGATATAAGAAAATTAAAATCTTCAACGAAGTTTAACTCAGAAGGAGTTACTGAGAAAACATCAGCTCATTTAAGGCAGAGGCAGGTTAAACAAGGATCGTGTCCTTATAAATTGCCGTCAGGCATCACGGATTGTAGAAATAATGAAGAAGAGATAGGAAAATTAAAATCTTCAACGAAGTCTAACTCAGAACGAGTTCGTGAGAAAACATCTGCTCATTTAATGCAGAGGCAGGTTAAACAAGGATCGTGTCCCTATAAATTGTCGGCAGCCATCACGGATTGTAGAAAGAATGAAGAAGAGATAGTAAAATTAAAACCTTCAACGAAGTTTAACTCAGAAGGAGTTAGTGAGAAAACATCTGCTCATTTATGGCAGAGGCAGGTTAAACAAGTATTGTGTCCTTAGAAATTGTCATCAGCCACCACGGATTGTAGAAAGAATAAAGAAGAGGTAGGAAAATTAAAATCTTCAAGGAAGTCTAGCTCAGAAGCAGTTAGTGAGAAAACACCTGCTCATTTAAGGCAGAGGCAGGTTAAACAAGTATTGTGTCCTTATAAATTGTCGTCAGCCACCACGAATTGTAGAAAGAATGAAGAGACGACCGTAAGACTTTGTCGGCTTCATCTGTGCATGGCGGGTCAGAGACACATCCCCGAAGTCACGCCGGTCTTTGGTCAGAGCTCTATATCGGTCTCGATAGCGAAAACCAAAGGTGCACTCACATCCCAGCAATCCAAAAAGTCTGGTCTACAAGTACACCTCCGACCCTCAACAACAGTCGGAAAAGCCTCTGCAACCAGAAACCTAACAAACTGATTGCAGGACCTCTTCCGCACGGGGCATCTCCCCCCGACTGCAAGATAAACATTCGTTCGAGGGTGTGCCCCAGAGTCCCCCACACCAAGATCGAGCCTTAGAACTGATAGATTACGCCGCACGAATACTACCACAGCAGGGGTTAAAATTTCGAAGGTAGTTTTTAATGTGGAATTCCTACGGCAGCAATGCCTCAGTAGGGTACCATGTGGGAGGCGGTTTGACTCATCGTCAGGCGAGGGAGTGTGGAAAAAACAGTGGACTGATTAACAAGAGGTTCACCGGCCGCTAGGTTGGGTAGGTCCTAAGCGGCCCATTGGTATCCTATAGTTACCCGTTAAGCCGGCTGGATGCCTTCTTAGGGCTACCAGGATGCGTATTCGTGGTTATATGGAAAAGTCGTTTCTTTCGCGGTATATGGCCAGTCTGTCGACGTGGACGGTTCGAATCTTTCCATCGTGACACTTTTTTATCTTGAACGCCACTTCGGTTACAGCCTCGATGATCTTGTATGGCCCGTCCCGGTCGCACTGCAGTTTTGGGCACCGCCCGATTACGCGTCTTGGGAAGTATAACCAAAGAAGTTGACCTACTTGGAAACTGGGTTGCTTCGTCCGCAAGTCATAGTATGCCTTCATACGCCGGCTCGCAGTGTTCAGCATAGCTCGATTATCTTCGTGCATCGCATTCAATATCGTGGTTAGATTGTCCACATAGCCGCTAATCGACATAACTTCGGTAGGTGGACTCCCCAAGACCATCTCCAGTGGCAAACTAAGTTCTCGACCAAAAAGGAGTTTCGCCGGGGTTTCTTTAGTACTAGCCTGTACACTTCCGTGATACGATAGTAGTAGGTAAGGCACATACTGGTCCCATTCCCTTTGGTGCGAATTCAAAAATTTAGCTGATAATTTCTGCTCCTTGACTGATGACTCGAACGGCGATGTTATTTTCTAATTTCAGAACAGACCACATTGACCAATACGCTTTAACTTCAAGGCTAAGTTCTTTGATGCTCTCTTTATCCGGGCGTTGACCCGTAGCCAGCAAATTCCAAACACATCGTAAGGTGGGGTCGTCCTCCTGTATTTGACCTATATCTCCTTGGGTGGCGACTAGGCGAATTATGGTGGTGTCTTTCTTTTCGAGCCGGACGACGCGACATTGCATCTGCGTTACTGTGACTTTTACTTGGAAGGTGCACGATTTCAAAATCATAGGCATGCATGCGTATTATCCATCTTGCTACATGTAATTTGGGACACCGAAAGTTCATCAACCATAACAAAAATGCATGGTCTGTTCGAATTATGAACTTTTTCCCCAGTAAGTAGGGCTGAAAATGTGAGCAGGCTTTGACTATCCAGTAATGTTATTTGTTGATTTTTAAGGTCTAAAATTGAGTGTTCCAGCAATAGGTATAATTCAGGTGGTAAACTATTGAAGTTAGGTGTTACTTCCTCGAACGAACTAACAATGTCTGCAGCCACTTCAACATCAGCTAGAGACGTGTTAGCTTTGCGTTCGATTGGGTTATCTGTTAAGTTCGTCATACGAACTATCATATTTCCAGTGTTGGGCTGGCAGATTGCTGGTTCCATCCAAAGAGAAACTGGGACATTCTTTGGAGATATCAACAACAAAATTGTCAGTGCTCTCTTCATCTATTAACGGAACGAGTTCGTGCGCTATCCTACTAGTGTGCTTTACAAAGTCGATTGAACATCTGTTGCCTGCAAGAAAATCCATCCCGATGATGCAGTCGTTAAAGACATCAGCTTCGTAGAAGGTGTGTGTTGTGGTAAAATTTTTAATAGCTACTGGCAGCTCAATGACGCCGTTCACTATGCTGGTTCCTCCATTAACATTTCGAATCCGCGTTAAAGATGGGAATTGCAATCTGTCGAGTATTCTTCTGTGCAGAATAGAATGCATCACTCCTGTATCCACGATCATGTGTCAGACAATCCTTCCAATTTTTCCTTACAAATCGTACCTTGGCTTACTGTTATGACCAGTGGAGCTGGTAGCCTCGAAACAAGTGACTCCGTCGGGCTTCTTTTTTCGCGTCGTTCAGGGCTATTTGTGTAGAGATAATGTTTGGTGCGTTGGTTTTGGGGGTGTGGTTTTGTGTGCTAGTGACTGGGGTGCAGGTGATTAGTGTGTTAGTGGGTTCAGGACTTGTTATTGAGCTTGCTGGGGGTGCGTGGTGGATAGTTTGTTAAGGGGTTAATGGGAAGTGGATGCTAGATAAGTGTATTAGTGGGTGCAGGATTTGTTAGTGAGTTTGTTGGGGGTGGGTCAGTTAATGTGTTAGTGGGTGGTGGATGGTTTGTTAAGGGGTTATTGGGAAGTGGATGTTAGATTAGTGTTTTTGCGGGAAAGTAGGAGCTGATTACGGTGTAGTGGGTAGCGGGGTGGGGTAGGGTATGTGTGTGTGTAGTGTTGGTATGGTGTGAGGTGTGGCTGGTGTAAGTTGTTATTGTGTTAGTGTTCGGTGTAAGCTTGACGAGTGGTGAATGTTGCGCGATATGTATCTTGGTGTTCGGAGTATATGCGGTTATGGTGGTAAGGCTAGTTAGTTCTAGGAGGCTGGGTTTTAATGGACTGTTGATCTTTGTGCCGCCGAGGATATACTTGCAGATGGTATGTGGAGCGTTTGCGAAGTGTGCTGATCTCTGCCCCCCCGAGATCAGCTGCCCTGAGTTTTAAGTTCCTGCTAAGCTAGACGAAATGATATTCCTAGTATATTCTCTGCTGCCGGATAGGTGTTGTGTTTGTGTTGGTTGCAAGTTAGACGGTGAGTGGTCTCGTGTTCCAAAAGTAGATTTATGTGCTGTATTATTCCTCCCTTCTTCGATAGGTATTAGCAGAATGTTGATTGCTTCGTTAGTAAGGCGGCCTTCAACCAGGTCGAATACTGTTCTGTTGCCAGGAGCTATTTCGGTTTTCAAATTTACAACTGAAATCCGAAAGTTGGCAAAATGGAAGAATACGTCTATTTGACTCTCATCACGTACGATAAACCCGTACTTTGTTCGAAAGTCGCACTTGGGGATGGTCACTGTGACATTTTGAGCTAACAGGTTGGGTTTCGGAGATGTGTTGGCGGATGCAGGGCTGTTGACTTTGGCTGAGCTAGATGCGGCACCCTCACGCTAGCTCGTTCGCGTTTCCCGATGACATCCGTCCCAATTGTTCTCTTCTGAAATCCGACGGCTCTCGCGGTGGTGGTCTAATATTACTAGTTGCGACTGAAACTCGTATATTGCGTCTCGCCGCTCGGGTTGCTCGATGATTTGCTTCTATCCGAATGGCGGATTTTACTGCGTCTTGCAGAGTAGGTGGTTAAAATCTCGAACCCTTTCTTGGACGTTTAAGTTAAAAATTAAGTCTAGGAAATATTTCAAAGAGATCTGATCCCTCGCATCCTCCGGACAATATGCCAACTTGAGCCTAGTCAGCCGTAAAAGGTCAGTGGCAAATTCTGAAAAGCTCTCCCTATTCTTCTGGAATCTGATGCTAAGCTGTACGTGACTTATTGATTACTTATATTCCGCACCACTTTGTATAGAGACCGCATTCCTCGCTTTGCTATAAGACCTCCTGGCCTCTTGATTCAGTGCCTTATAGAAGCCCAAAGCCATGCCGCGCAGAGAGGCAGCTAAGTAAAGTGCTTTGGTCTCGTCGTCCCAACCGTTTGTTTCCGCAATCGCTTCGAAGTGCAAGTCGTAGTGATTCCACTGAGCCTTACCGTCGTACTCCGTCGGCGAAAGCATCGGCTTTCTAATGGGCTTGTCACTAACTGTATGCTGTGGTCGAGGAGGTAGTGACAAAGACGGCTCTCGGGATAGCTTAGGCTCCGCAGGATTAGGACATTAGCATGCGGCGTTATTTGTCACAGGCGATTTCAGCCTGCAGTTGTCTTTAACTTCTTCTGGAACTTTCCCGGACGTCGGAGTGGATTGACTACTCGTTGGTGGAATATCAACTGTCCTATTAACGGATGGTGCGTTTTGTTGCACCTCGGTATCATCCATTGCTTTATGGGCTAACGCAGATGCGCTGATTTATCGGACATCTGTTTCCGTAGTGTACTTAACTCTTTTTGGAAGGACGTATGCAGCCCCTTTAGAGCTTTCACCTCATTGCTGACTTCTGCAATTGTATGTGACTGGGCACTAAACTTATCGCTTAACTCTTCGAGCCTCTGCAGGATTTTGTTGAGCTGCTCTTCGGCCATGCTGCTCACTTTCGTTCTGCTTCACACCACGATAGTTAGGACTACTTTACCGGTTACTAGAAGTCAGAATGGGGACAGAACCTCTCCGTAGGAAGAGGTCCGGGTAGGTGCTTACTTCCTCGCTGATTACCAGAATATTGCTTATTTCGCTCACGATCAACAATATGGGGAATCTGTCAGATGTCGCATAAGGCGAAAGACAAAACGCCAGTGATAATTCTACCAGTTGAATAGCGATCTCAGTTCGTTGTCCCGAATTTATTTAAAGCGTACAAAAACAATGAAAAATCATTTAGAAATATCCGAAATATTTCACCAATAAATACCAACGGCAATACAAAAGGCCCAACTATTTCTCTCTCGTTGGTTAAAACTTGAATGGCAGATGAGTAAACTTAGAACAAATGGTGGTAGCAGATGTAGGGTTAATCTGGAAATTATTTTGTATTCTAAAGATCGTTGATTAACGAAGACTGAACAAATATTGCAGAGATCGAACACTGTGTTGCTCGCTGGTTGGCCAATATTAAGCCAGTTACAGTCCTCACGTATTTTATTTGTTGTTCACGAGCGATCATTAACCAGTATTTTGACAATTTGTTGCTGGTCTGCAAATCTTAAATCGCCGCAAATTTTATTACTATAAAATCTTTTGTCTTTTGTAAACCGCCTATCAGCAAATATAAGGCAAACGTAGTAAATTATTGTATATTTCAAAACGCACTAAATCAAATATAAAGCAAATATAGAAGACCTTTTGTCTTCGTTAGACTGTAGATTAACAAATATCGAGCAAATGTAGAAAATTATTGAGTATTCCAAAGCTCACTAACTCAAATATAGAACAAATATAGAAGACCTTTGGTCTCCGTCATACTGTAGATTAATAAATATCGAGTAAATGTAGAAAATTATTGAGTTCTTAATAGACCGCTCAATCATAAAACAAACCTAGAAAATCTTTTGTCTTTCGTAGACCGTCGAAGAGCAAATATAAAATTTAGCAGCTGATTTGCATTGTAGCAAACGTATATTGTATACAATACTTTGTAGGTTATACGTGTTTGGTGCAAATATCGAAAATTCGTCCTCTAATTTGCCCTTTAGAAATCATTCATACGCAAATATAATCAATATACGAATATTTTATTACTTCTCCCTCTTCAATTCGCAAATAACTAAACATCCGAAGACTATTTCGTGTCAAATCATCAATTCTCAACTATCACATAAAGCTATTTGGCAGTATAAAAAAATTCGTGATTATCTTGCGTTTCCCCAAGGATCAGAACCCCAACACTATTTGGTTTTATACACCGCCTATCAACCAAAAGGATAACATATACGAGTTTATTACCCCCCTTCTTGTTAACTCAATTTTTGAAGGGAAAATTTCTAAAAATGTCTCTTAGTTTTACGTTAAATAGAATTTTATTTATTTATGTTGGTTTGCAGATACAAGAAATCTTTAGAAACTATCCTATGATTTATACAACGTTGTTTAGCAAATATAGAGAATTTAATTTGTATTTTATTACTTGTTGCTTGCCCGTATTGCACTTACTGTGCGTTGTAAAATTCGTTTGCTAGGAACTATAAAACTCTCCAGAAACCGTTTGTACTTTGTAAATCATTGACACCAAAATATAGCAAATTTATTAATTCGTTTGGCTGTATACATTGTTAATTAGCGCATATAGCAAATATAGGAGTCGATTATGTGCTGATTAGCCAATATGAAAATAGAAATCTAAAATTCTTGTGTATTTCAAAGTCGTTTCCTCTCAAATGTGAAAATGTGTAGAGAATATTTCATGTTTCGCCAAACGTTGACACTGTACCTGGAAAATTTATTGAGCCGTTATACTTTATCAATCATAACTAGCAAACGTAGGAAATAATTTGTACGTACTCAGTGACAAACAAGAGAGACAATGACACAAATCTTCCTCACACTTAAAAAAAAAAAACTAAGATTCGAATTAGTTGGTTATGAAATATTAAAATTTTCAACGATATAAGGTCCTGCAGTGGGAAGCATTTGATAACGACGTCACCTTAAATCGATGTGTAGATAATAAATGGTATACCATTGAAAGCCCCTTTGCATATTAATAAAGACACGAAATGTAACACGAGTTTTACTTCTAATTACGAGTCCTACATAGGCAATTTGTTCTATATATGTAATAAAAAGGGGTACTCACTATCTCTCGGCGTGCGTAACCTATCTATGTATCCCTTGGTGTTCTTATTCGATAATGCACTTCTCACGTAATAACTTTTTATTCAGTAAACACTCTTCCTTTGAACAATATTTTTCTTCCTTTTAGATACACTTTTCGTTTTACAATACTTTTCTTCTTTTGCTAGAGATTTACTTTTTCTTTTAACAATACTTTTCTTCTTTTCGGACACACACTTTTCCTTGCCAAAACCGAAACTGACCGCGTCGCTACAAGTACCGTGATTCGCTGATCAAAACCGACTGTACTTGACTTGGGTCTTTTTAATCGCAAGTAGTAGTTACGCTATGGCGTTTCTGGGACACTTTTTCCATACAAAAAGCGTCCGGAAATTTCAAACTATTTTGCTGGCTCTGGACTGGGTTCTGGGCCACTGAGGGGGATTCCGTCTAGTGGTATACGTCACAGGGTATGCCTGGAGAATTCCTTTCCTACCGTATGGCTGACCACGAGATGATGCCAACTTTTTGTTTGATCTGGTCTTGGAGGCTACAATTTGACCTTTGTCCTTTCCTGTGTCTGGGTGCTGGAGGTTGTCTGAGAGCTTTAGTGACAATATCTGATATCGGGGATGTATACTTGTCAGCTTGAGTTTGTTGTTAGTTGTTTACTTTAGTATGAGTGCCTGTGGTGTGTTGGGCTGGGCTACTTGGTGGCTGAGTCTGGACCACTTTTTCCATACAAAAAGTGTCTGGAAATTTCAAACTATTTTGATGGATCACTGAGGGTTCTGTGGAGGGGGAGGGGAGGGGAAGGGGCTGAGGTCGGCTTTGTACTGAAAAGTTGACATCATCTTGCAGTTTTCTGAGCAATTTTGAGGTGGTTCTGAGGCCGCTTTTGTACTGAAAATTAACATTAAGCTATGCCGATACCATACAAAAATTGCAAGGTAGAAACCAACTATTTTGCTGGCTCTAGACCGGGTTCTGGGCCACAGGGGGATTCCGTCTAGTGATATACGTCACATGGCCTGCCTGGGGGAATTCCTTTCCAACCGTCTGGTTGAAGCTCTAAACATTTGTGAAGGGGTGCGTAGCTTTATTGGTGCAGGTTGCTGGTTAAGTTAATCTGGTCTTGGAGGCTACAATTTGACCTTGAAATGCCCCTCCTGTGTCTGCCTACTGGAGATTTTCTGAGAGCTTTAGTGGGAATATCTGATACTATGACTAGGACTGTCTGGGGCGTGTTGGATTGGGCTATGTTACCTGTACCGAGGCTTGGGTGGAATGTGTGTGGTTTAAGTAATGATGTGAAATGCCCTAAGCGAGTTTATATCGGGGCTGTATACTTGTCAGCTTGAGTTTGTTGTTAGTTGTTTACTTTAGTATGTGTGCCTGTGGTATGTTGGGCTGGGCTACTTGGTGGCTGAGCAAACGTTACCTAAGGCGTGGATGCATGTGTGCAACTGTGTATTTATGTGGATAAGAAATGTTATGAAATTCCCTAAGTGAATTAGTGTAATTAGTATAAGTAATAATTCAAGTTAATCCTAGAATATTTTTGTTCATACCAATAGATTATAGAAGGTGTCAGTGGGGGTCTTAGTAATAGGGGTGGATACATTTTTTATCAGAAATCCTCTACGCGCTATGGGTTTCGAGATATTAGTGATCTTACCTTTTGAGGTATAATTAATATTAGTAATAATTCAAGTTAACCCTAGGATATTTTTTGTCCATGCCAATAGTATTAGTACTAGAGGGTAAAAATTTTCATCAGAAATCCTCTACGGGCTATGGTTCAAGATATTAGCTATCTTACCTTCTCAGGTGTAATTAATATTAGTAGCTCAAAAACAAACAAAAAACAACAACAACTATAACCTAAGTTGTGGATTAAAGATTTGATGATATTAATCTGTAGGTGCCTTTTATAAACATGATTGCACCATGTAACCATATATCTAAAAATAGATCAGGCGAAGCTGGTTGGGGTGAATCTAGGTAGATATGTTAACTTAGATATGTAATGGAAATTAGTAAATGCTTAATTTTGCTCTTCAGGTATAATGCCTCTAATTTGATTCCTTGCATAAACAAATTCGTACAGTACAGTAAAGTAAACAAATTCGCAGACAAATTCGCGGACAGCGGCCGAGTAAAGTAAACAAATTGAGCGATTTATGACAGATTCCTAATTTCTTTAGTTGAAAACAACAACAACTGATATTAATCTGTAGGATATGATGTCTTAGATGAGTAGTGGAAGTTATAATTGAATATTTCTTTTGCTAAAAACTATAACGTAAGTTGTGGATTAAAAATCTTTTATAAACAAGAGGGAACATGCTATGATATTCGATATCTAAAAATAGATCATGGCTGCTTGGGATGGTAAGACACATGAAATCATTAGAAGTAATGGAAATTAAAGCCTTATCAGAAAATTTTCGATGTAGGTGTGTGTATGTGTATGTATTGAAAATTCTTAGGTTATATGAAAAATTGTTTTTTTAATTTCAATAAAATTTCTTTTTTGAGCGGGTTAAATTTAAAGTTTTGATCACCTATGATATCAATGTGAGGTGATACTAATATAGTATGATATGTTGACTTAGAAGAGTAGTGAAAGTTGTATGGGTATAGCAAAAGACTTTTCATCAAATTTTTGGTGATAAGGTGTAATGGCATGACCAGTGTTGCAACACGAAATCTTTCTAGAGTACCTTGTTAGCCTAGCCTGGAAGTGATTGAGCGCCACATCTGAAAAAATTGCATATTATCATTAGCTTGAGAGTGGGTTAAATTAAAAGCATTAATGATAGAAGATAGTACTATGATATAAGTAATGGAAATTGTATGGGAGCAGTAAAAGAATAATTTTTGGCTGTCAGGTTTAATGGCATGACTTAGCAGGTAATTTGATATTACCTTCTGCCAAGATCGTGGCGGTTGAGATTGGGTTAAGCTTAGTGGTGCTCGATGTTTATTTTATGGGTGGTGGGTGTGCATAATATAGTAGAAAGCTTTAGTGAATACCATACTTTTCAACCAGCTGACTCTATCAAAACATCTGTGTCGCTCTAACATAAATCTGTGTTCATATTTTAGGTGGGCATGATAGCTTGAAATTATCTTATGGATATTGATCAATGAAGAAGCCTATAGGTTTTGTTTACAATTCGCTAAATTTTTCGGTCTGGGATTAACAAATATTTTGAGGAGAAGTTAAGTTTGGTGGTGCATGAAGTTTCTTTTATGTGCGGAGGGTGCTCATAATCTTGTAGGAAACTTTAGTGAATACCATACTTTTCAACCATCTCGCTCTAACACACAACATCTGCCTTGGAGTTTTGTGTTATCAGTTGGGAAAAACAACAACAACTATAACCTAAGTTGTGGATTAAAGATTTGATTATATTTATCTGTAGGTGTCTTTTATAAACAAGATTGCACCATGTAATCATATATCTAAAAATAAATCAGGCGAAGCTGGTCAGGGCGAATGTAGGTAGATGTGTTCACTTAGATAAGTAATGGAAACTTGTAAATGCCTAATTTGCCTCTTCAGGTGTAATGCTTCTAATTTGATTCCTTGTATAAACAAATTCGCATAGTCCAGTAAAGTAAACAAATTCGCAGTCGAATAATATAAACAAATTCACACAGCAGACGAGTAAAGTATACAAATTGAGCGATTTATGAAAGATTCCTAATTTCTTTAGAAGAAAACAACGACAACAACTGATATTAATCTGTAGGATGTGATGTCGTAGATGAGTAGTGGAAGTTATAATTGAAAATGTCTTTTGCTGAAAAAAAAAACAACAACAACTATAACGTAAGTTGTGGATTAAAAATCTTTTATAAACAAGAGTGATCATGCTATGATATTCGATATCTCAAAATAGATCACGGCTGCTTGGGATGGTAAGACACATGAAATCATTAGAAACAATGGAAATTAAAGCATTAGCAAAGGTTGCCAGGTGGCTGGTAATTTGATATCTTGCGTAAACAAATATAGCCGAGTAAAGCAGACAAATTGAGCGATTAATGTTTTTTTTTTTTTTTTTTTTGTATCTAGGAGTTTGTATTGAAAAGTCTTTATGACGAATTGTTTTTTATTTTCAATAAACTTTCTCAATCAATCACACTGTTATGAAATTTGATTGATCCCCAATATCATAGTTCACATGAAACTGATAAGAATATGATAATTTTATCTTCATACCATTGGGGTGATCACATTATTTTCTTACCATTAGGTTGAGAGTGGGTTTAATTAAATGTTTTGATGAAAGAAGGTGGTGTTATGATATCAATGTAGAATGATATCTTGTCTTAGATGAGTAATGGAAGTTGTTTGGGAGCTGTGAGTAAGGAATAAAAACCTTATCAGCAAGGTCGCTTCATATTTATCTCCCTAAATTATCATCCAAATGATGTTGTATGAAGGAGCAAAAAATTGATAATGAGGGGGTGCTGTTAGTTGTGGATTAAATTGAAGGTTTTCATGGATCTCAAGGTTTAAACTTTTTAGCCTCCAGCAGGAATGTCTTATTTTAGTTGACTCGGTGGCTAGATAAGAACGTGTTAATTTCATGTTCATAATATGATCTTGTGGTAAGCATATGAAGGTAGCAGAGTTTTTTTTATAAATCAAGCAGTTACGCTGTTATGAGATTTGATTGACTCCTATATCTAAAGAAATATTCCACATGAAGCTGATATAGTTACTATTAGGGCAGGTACATTCTTTACTTACCATTAAGTTGAGAGTGGGTTAAATTAAAAGCTTTGATAGAACAACGCTGTGTTATGATATTAATGCAGTATGATATGTTATTATGTGCGTAGTGGGAGTTGTATGGGATCTATGAATAAGGAGTACAATCCTAATCAGCAATCTCGCTGGATATTTATCTCCTCAAAAGTATCGCCCGAATGGTGGAGTATGAAGGAAGAAATAGTTGATAATTCTACAAGCCCATAGTGAAGATCGTGGTGCGGGGTTTAAAGTGGGTACTGTAAGTTATGTATTAAGTTAAATGGATGGTGTTTGGTATTTATCTCCTCGTCTTGCTTCAATTATCACTATTAAGCGATGTGTGCCGCAGAAAATATATTAAGTCTAGCCTAGTCTAAAATATGTTTGGAAATAAAAATTGTATCATGGTTATAATGCCATTTATTGAAATAATTTGTTTTAATTGTATTATAGATTAAGTCTAAAGTCTTTTTTCTTTAGTTCAGCAAGGCCAAGATTTCATAGATATAGATTGATCCTTATAATGAATATTCCGTATGCCTTTACATCAATGTAGCGTTAAAAGGTTCGTGGTGCACCACTATAAATAACATCTCTCCATCTTTACTTTTTGCAATCTTTGTTGGAATGTCCTGATTTTTCGACCTATTGTAGGGGACAGTCGACTCGTTTTTGGATGAAAAACTTTCTTCTTTATTTCTGGAAAGCATCAATTTCACAGATGTGGACTGAGCCTTATATGAATATTCTTTACTCCTTTCATCCGTAGGCTTTAGAAGGTTTGTAGTGTCCTTAGAGCTCATGTTGAAATTATTGCGTAATTAGCTTGCCAAGAAACAGTAATCTGTTTGGGTAAAGAGCAAAATATCAATTGAAAAACAAGTTATGAAACTACTATTTATATGTATTTGGCACATTGGCTTGACCTCTGACGTCACCTTAACCTTTGAAACCGAAAGTGTCTGCTCTTGGGTTCACTTGGATGATGAGTAGTGCAAGTTGTATGGGAGATTATAATTAGCTGTGAGTAAACTGTAAAGAAGAAGATTTTTGGTAACAGTATGTTCCATAAATAATCTTAAAGGTGGAAGAAAATTTTATAAGAATCTGGTAACTGCATTTCCTTATTAACCTTATATAAATTCATATGTGACCAAACCGAGCTATAGATTTTTGTTCTAGATGAATGCACATTATATAATATCTGAAAATAGATAGCAGCAAAATGAAAGGCTATAAGAATTTGGTTGCACTATATTCTATACAAAATCTAATAACCATAAGAAAATTTTATAAGAATCTGGTACCATGTTTAGTTCACAATTTAAAAAGTAGAAGAAAATTGTATAAGAATCTGGTAATATAATGTTCCATAGTAGATAAGCTATGCCGGTTCTGGAACACTTTTTCCATACAAAAAGTGTCCGGAAATTTCAAACTATTTTGGTGGCTCTGGACTGGGTTCTGGGCCACTGAGGGGGATTCCGTCTAGTGGTATACGTCACAGGGCATGCCTGGAGAATTCCTTTCCTACCGTCTGGCTGACCAGGAGATGGCATTAACTTTTTAGTAATAATTCAAGTTTTTTTTTTTTTTGCCCATGGTGTGCTGCGCCTAAATGTAGACTTTTTTATTGTGATTTTGCTGTTTTCAAGTGTTGCGCATAAATGCGGGCTTTCGGTTTTGAACTAATATTAGTAATAATTAAAATTAACGCTATGCTATTCTTCTTCATACCAATAAATTCTAGGACGTGCCAGTGGATAGGGTATTGGTACTGTTGGGGGACAAAATTTTCATCAGAAATCCTCTACGGGCTATGGTTCTCGAGATATTAGCGATTTTATCTTTTTAGATATAGTTAATATTAGTAATAATTAAAATTAACGCTATGCTATTCTTCTTCATACCAATAAATTCTAGGACGTCCCAGTGGATAGGGTACTGGTACTGTTGGGGGACAAAATTTTCATCAGAAATCCTCTACGGGCTATGGTTCTCGAGATATTAGCGATTTTATCTTTTTAGATATAGTTAATATTAGTAATAATTCAAGTTAACCCTATTCTATTCTTTTTCATACCAATAGATTCTAGGAGGTGCCAGTGGATAGGGTGTTGGTACTATTGGGGGACAAAATTTTCATCAGAAATCCTCTACGGGCTATGGTTCTCGAGATATTAGCGATTTTATCTTTTTAGATATAGTTAATATTAGTAATAATTAAAATTAACGCTATGCTATTCTTCTTCATACCAATAAATTCTAGGACGTGCCAGTGGATAGGGTATTGGTACTGTTGGGGGACAAAATTTTCATCAGAAATCCTCTACGGGCTATGGTTCTCGAGATATTAGCGATGTTATCTTTTTAGATATAGTTAATATTAGTAATAATTCAAGTTAACCCTATGCTATTCTTTTTCATACCAATAGATTCTAGGAGGTGCCAGTGGATAGGGTGTTGGTACTATTGGGGGACAAAATTTTCATCAGAAATCCTCTACGGGCTATGGTTCTCGAGATATTAGCGATTTTATCTTTTTAGATATAGTTAATATTAGTAATAATTAAAATTAACGCTATGCTATTCTTCTTCATACCAATAAATTCTAGGACGTGCCAGTGGATAGGGTGTTGGGGGACAAAATTTTCATCAGAAATCCTCTACGGGCTATGGTTCTCGAGATATTAGCGATTTTATCTTTTTAGATATAGTTGATATTAGTATTAATTCAAGTTAACCCTATGCTATTCTTTTTCATACCAATAGATTCTAGGAGGTGCCAGTGGATAGGGTATTGGTACTGTTGGGGGACAAAATTTTCACCAGAAATCCTCTACGGGCTATGGTTCTCGAGATATTAGCGATTTTACCTTTTTAGATATAGTTAATATTAGTAATAATTCAAGTTAACCCTATGATATTCTTTTTCATACCAATAGATTCTAGGAGGTGCCAGTGGATAGGGTATTGGTACTGTTGGGGGACAAAATTTTCGTCAGAAATCCTCTCCAGGCTATGGTTCTCGAGATATTAGCGATTTTACCTTTTAGATATAGTTAATATTAGTAATAATTCAAGTTAACCCTATGCTCTTCTCTTTCATATCAATAGATTCTAGGAGGTGCCAGTGGATAGGGTATTGGTACTGTTGGGGGACAAAATTTTCATCAGACTGTGGTTTTCGAGATATTAGCGATCTTGCCTTTCAATATTACTAATAATTCAAGTTACCCTGGGGAGCTGTAGATATCAGCATAATGTCGCCTTGGATTTGCTGTTTTCTTACTTGAATATTTCTTAGTGAGGAATTTGTAGATATCAAAAGTTCCGGATGACTTTCTATAGGCGTTCTGGGCATCAAATATGAAATGTTTACTAAACATTAGGCATGCTTCCCCTATTTATGATGTAATTTGATATCACCGCTGTAAACAAATTCGCATTTAAGCTGAATGAGTCATGCACACCTGTATAAACTTCCTGTTTAAAAAATTCGCATTTTAGCTGAATGGGTCATGCACATCTGTGTAAATAAATTTAACCAATATCAGCACATTTATTCTTTTCACGTAATTTGATATCACACTTCCTGTAGGCAGCCAAAAATTTTATTTTATTGTTCCAAGAATTTTACCGATCGGAACGTTTCATTGGAATTCGCATAAAGTAAACAAATTTTCACATTTTCTTTTTATCTTGAAATTCATTCATGTAAACAATTTCATTTGATATTTGCAATTTCAACCAGCAGAATAAAGTAAAGTAATTTGAATGATTTATGTTTTTTTTTTGTTTATCGTGTAATTCGATATCATCTCAGCCTGTAAGCAAATTCGTTGGAATTCATCTTGTGCAATATTATTTTAGCAGCAGGATCATTCATGTTCACAAACCGTTCCTATAAAAGCACAAGCAAATCGCTAGGAGCCATCATTCAGTTTCAGTAAGTCTCAGTGTTAGTTTAAAATATAAAAAAATTAAAAATGTCTTCGGTGTTAGTAAATAAAAGTTTTTCAATAATTGAAAATTTGCGAAAAGATGTGATGGAGTGTTTAAAAATTCAGTGAATAAAGACTATATTGTTAAAAAGTGCAATAGAAACATGCATAAATTTCAAGTTGCATTTCGGAAGTGCAATAAGAGTGCTAGGAAACGACATTTCGAGAGCTGTCTCGAGCAAATGAAAGCATTAAGAGCACTATTGAGAACTCCCCGTCGAGGTGGAGGAATTACTCGCGTAAGAAGAAGTGATTTTGTAAAGTGGGAGGAAATAAAGACAGCGTTCGCAGACAGAATTCGACAAGGTGTTATTGCAAATTTAAAGCATATCGATCCGAAGCTATTTATGCAAGACGCTGCCAAATTATTTATCCGCCGCATTAAGAATACATTAAAACATTATTTTAATATTAAAGTTTCTACAACGTTTTGCGGTGAATTTGTTAAGGAAACTGGTGACAATGAAATTATAAAAGACATTAAATATTTCCAAGCGAGAACTGCTGCAATTAGTGCAGATGATAATTTAGAGGAGTGGTTTAAATCAAACATTTTGGATCCAATAAACACTCAGCTGGAAGAATTCCAGGAAAAAGACAGTGGCTGGGCACTGCACTCTATAATACATCTAGCAGTACACATCAACAAGTTTGAACAACTCCGAGGATCTTCGTATATGCCCTTACCAAAGGAAATTGCATCAAAGAAAGCATGCATTAATGTGAAAAATAATGATGAAGCATGCTTCGCGTGGGCAGTAACATCAGCGCTATATCCTGCAGCAGCAAATGTTTGCTCTGATAGGACCTCATCGTATCCACATTACTCTACAGTACTAAATTTAACTGGGATAACATTTCCCATAACACTTAAGCAAATTACCCAATTTGAAGACCAGAACAATTTATCAGTAAACGTGTTCATCCTGGAGAAAGAGCATTTCCTCACCACAGTTCCAGTTAGACTTACGAAACACAGAATGGAGCGACATGTAAATCTCTTAATGCTACAAGATGACTATGACCAGGCTGATGATCATATGGATGATGATGATGATGCCGACAGATATCATTTCTGCTGGATTAAAGATCTGTCGCGCCTCATATCGAAGCAAACTTCGAAACATATTCATAGAGTGCATATATGTGAGAGATATTTGCTCTACTTTTACTCTGAAGAAAAATTAGCATCACACACTCCCGAATGCGAGAATCAAAACGACTGCAGAATTATGTTTCCCTCAGAGGAAAAGAAATGGTTGGAATATAAGAATTATAACCATAAGAATCCAGTCCCGTTTTGTGTATATGCCGATCTTGAATCAATATTGAAGCCGATTCAGGGAAACAATCAAAATACACAGCGAATCCAGGAACATGAAGTTCACAGCATAGGGTTCTACTTCCACTGCAAACATGATGCTAAGCTCTCATATTACCGAGCATATCGAGGAAAGAATTGTCAACAATGGTTTGCATTAGAATTGCAAAAAATTGCCTCCATAGCTGTACAGGAAAAGCTGAACATCAGGCCAATGCAACCCTTGACTAAAGAGGAACGGCGTTCACATATGGAAAAAACTTGCTGTCATATATGTGAAAAAACGTTTGCAGCCGATGAGGAACGAGTCCGGGACCATTGCCATTTAACAGGTAAATACTTAGAAGCATAATTCAATTCATTTCTTTTCATAATTTCTTTTAACAGGAAAATACCGAGGGCCAGTGCACAATGCATGCAATCTGATGTATCAAGATTGCTCCACAGTTCCAGTAATTTTTCACAATTTATCTGGATATGATGCCCACTTCATAATTAAGGATATAGCTACATCTTTCCCAGGAAAAGTTGATCTCTTGCCAATAAACAAGGAAAGATATATCTCGTTCACCAAGCACATGGACGGCAGCTACATAAAATTCAGATTCATCGATTCCTTCCGTTTTATGGCTGAATCTTTAGATAAGCTTTCATCATTGCTGCCAATGGATAAATTAAACACTACAAGATCAGTATGGCAGGGATTGGATGACGACACTATCAAACTTCTTACGCGCAAAGGTGTCTTCCCATATGATTTTATTGATGACTGGGATAAATTGGATTTCCAGAACTTGCCAACACAAGAAGCGTTCTACAATAAACTGACTGACAGTGCTATATCTCCTGAGGACTACAATCATGCTGAAAAGGTCTGGCAAAAATTTGAAATACAAACACTTGGTGAATATTCAGATCTATACCTTAAGACTGATGTTCTACTATTGGCCGATGTGTTTAAGAACTTTCGAGAAGTGTGCATGAAGACATACAATTTAGATCCATCACATTATTACACCATGCCAGGCTTAACATGGGATGCTATGCTGAAATACACTAATGTCAAATTAGAGCTGATAACCGACGTAGATATACTGCTATTCATAGAGAGAGGCATTCGAGGTTGTATAAGTCAATGTTCGAACAGATATAGTAAAGCAAATAACAAATATATGGATGATTTTAAGCCTGAGGAGAAAGAGAAATACCTGATGTATTATGATGTGAATAACCTTTATGGATGGGCCATGTCACAGCATTTACCAACCGGAGGATTCAAATGGGTTGATGTTCCCAATATTGTCGTTTCCGAAATTCCTGATGATTCTCCAACTGGATACATATTCGAAGTCGACTTGGATTATCCTCAACATCTACATGATAAGTATAAGCACTTACCGTTTTGCTCTGAGCATGCAGCACCACCTGGAGCAAAATTAGAAAAGCTTCTGACAACATTACATTCAAAAATTAAATATGTTATACACTACCGAAACTTGAAGCAATGCTTATCACATGGACTCATCCTGAAAAAAGTGCACCGGGTACTTCAATTCAACCAATCAGCTTGGCTTAAACCATATATTGACTTAAATACCACCAAACGGAAGGAGGCTACCAGTGATCATGAGAAGGACAGCTATAAGAAGATGAATAATGCAGCTTTTGATAAGACCATGGAAAATGTTCGCAAGTATAGCGATATAAAGCTTTGCGTAAAGTGGGAAGGTCGCTATGGTGCAAAAGCTCGGATTGCGGCACCCAACTTCCACAGTGCAACGATATTTGATGAGAATTTAGTTGCTGTGGAATTAAGGCGACTCAAAATCTGGCAGTTTTGAAAATTTCAAAGATATGCCTCTATGATTTCCACTACAGTTTTATGCAGCGCGAATTTGGAGATAAATGTAAAGTCATGTATACAGATACAGATTCTCTAATATATGAACTTGAAGAGAAAAATGCATATGAGTTTTTGGCTGAAAATATAAACAAATTTGATACAAGTGATTACCCAGAAGATAATCAATTCAATTTACCGCTCATGAATAAAAAGATTCCTGGTCTAATGAAGGATGAACTGAATGGGAAAATCATGAGCGAATTTGCAGGCTTGCGCTCGAAAATGTACCGTCTACGTATAAACGATGGTAAAACTGTAAAGAAAGCAAAAGGAGTAAAGACTAATGTAGTGCAGAGGCATATCAATTTCGAAGACTACGTCGAATGTTTGAATAACAAGCGTGTATGTTGTGTGATGTGTCGTGATGATAGTTTTAGGAAAACTATTTGTAAATTAATTTACTTTAAGAAGAAAAAGATTTTAATTTGTATAACACTTCTAATTAGACTTGAAACAAAACTTTATTGTACCGATTCTACAATTTTTACTGTGATGCTACAGATTAATTAAACCAAACTCGATGACTGTGATGTGATGACTGTCCGTGCGGTAAATGCAAATGCAAGCGAGATAAGCTGGTGATGATCTGCTGATTTGGTGATAGCGGTACTGTCCAGATTCGTAGATGAGGTATATGTACACAATGAATTTGTATTTAAGTTGATGATGAAAATTCTTATCTTTTCAGGGCAGGCCAACCTTTTCGGAGTGTGAAACTTTCGGTAATTATACTATAAATATTGAAACTTATTAGAGTATTAATTGATATAAATATTGTAAACTCTTTTTCTCTTTTTAGATGTGATGCAGTTCAGCAAGGCTGCAACATTCTCCCCCACCTTGAAACATCCCTATGTTTCAACGAGATACCCACTGAGGATGTGGATGATGTCAACTGGACTCCTTTTAGTGTTCTTGAATACTGGCTGAGTACAAGATGAGCGATCTTTATCATATGCGAAACCGAACGATAACGCGCGTGAGTACGACGCGAACCGGATGTGGAGCAGAAAACCGCACTTTCATTAGAAATCGACGACGCAACGTATAATCGGCCACAGTTCATTTACGTTTCACTTAACACTAGATTAGTCTTAATTCAATTAGCTTATTAGTTCATAATAAATTTAAACACAAATTTAACAAGTTCATTAGTAGCTTACGCACTTCATTATAGATTTTTATAAAGTTTAATGTATTATACTATTGTATTAGGTTAATAATTATCTGCAATGGGAAGTAAACTAAGTTTAACTATGGGTCTTTTCAAAATTCCGGTTCTAGTTTTCAGGTTAACTACACGTACTAGGCCATCTCTTCCAGGAAACAGTTCAATAACACGACCAAGAGGCCATTGTGTTGGTGGTGATCTCTCATCTTTGATCAATACTATGTTTCCTTTTTCAATGTTCTTTGTTTTTCTGGCCCATTTGGGCCTTTCTTGAAGTCTGGAAAGATATTCGGATTGCCATCGGCGTCAGAATTGTTGATACAGTTGCTGGGACAGCTGCCATCGATTTGACAAGTGACCTTTGAAATCTAAAAGCTCTGGTTCTAAGGGTGCAAGTAGAGAATCCCCAATAAGAAAGTGTCCAGGTGTTAAAACAGATAAATCTTCTGGGTCCGTCGATAAAGGACATAACGGCCTTGAATTCAGACAAGCTTCGATTTGGGACAAAACCGTCGTTAGTTCCTCGAATGTCAAATTGATTTCTCCCAAAATTCGTCGCAAATGATGCTTCATTGACTTAACACCAGCCTCCCATAATCCTCCAAAATGAGGGGAAGCTGGCGGAACGAAGTGCCATGTTACTCCTTGTGTTGCAAGTGCTGCTGCTGCTGCTTCATTGCTGTCATGAATCACTCGTAGGTAGTCACTTTGTAATTGCTTATTGGCACCCACGAAGTTAGTCCCACAGTCAGAATAAACATGAGAGCATATTCCTCTTCTAGCTATGAATCTCTTTAGAGCAGCCAAAAATGCGGCTGACGTTTGGTCGCTGACTACTTCCAAGTGTATAGCCTTGGTGCAAAGGCATACAAAAATTGCGATATAACCTTTGAATGTCTTGCAATTTCTAACCTTGGAGCTACGCACTGAAATGGGACCAGCGTAGTCTACACCCGTGTGTGTGAAGGGTCTGGATATTCTTGAACGTGGCTCTGGAAGTTGTGACATTAATTGGGATGCTGACTGCGACTTGTATTTGAAACAAATCAAACATTTGTATACAATTTGTCGAACAGTGTTTCTAGCGTTGATAATCCAATATGTTTTCCGGAGGAATGACAACATTAGTAACGGCCCGCCATGTAAAGTTGCATGATGAGCTTGAGTGATCACCAAATTAGTCAAGTGATGTTTACTAGGCATAATAATAGGATGTTTTTCGTTGAAACTGAGTGTGGAGCTTTGAAGTCTGCCACCGACTCGTAATAGCCCGTCTTCTTTGCATAGAAACGGGTTCAAACAAAGTAGACGACTCTTCAAGTGAAGTGATTCTCCTTTTTTTAAATTTGTGATGTCCTTTTCGAACTCGATGAATTGAACGATCCTTATCCAAAAATGTCGAGCATTGCGCATTTCTTCTGCTGTTAGAAATCCTATTTTTCTATTAGCCTTTTCAGATCGGCAATTATTGAAGAAACGAAAACAAAGGGCTGTGATTTGAGTTAATTTGTGTAAAGATGAATACTTATGTAAAATCTCTAATGGATATGATGTTTCTGTCAAGTGAGTTCTTATGATTTTTAGATCTATAGACGTATCGAATTGGGATGTTTTTGTACTGGGCCAGGTATCTTCGTGGCACAACAACCACTTAGGTCCATTCCACCACAGGTGATGTTTAATCAACGATGAAGGAAGAATACCTCTTGATCCACAATCTGCTGGATTGTCCGATGAAGCAACGTGATGCCAACAACTGCAATCTATACGATCTTGTATCGCTGCTACTCGGTTGCAGACGAATGTCTTCCACTTATTCGGTTTTCCAAGAATCCATGAAATTACTATTTTAGAATCAGTCCAAGCGTAGATTGTAGCATTATCAAATTTCATATGATGTTTTACGTAATGCAGAAGTTTTGCTAGTAAAACAGCTGCACATAGTTCGAGGCGTGGCAACGTAATTGGTTTGATAGGCGCGACCTTTGATTTAGCGGCAATCAAATTTACACATACCTTCCCATATTCGTCTACACATCGAATGTAAACTACTGCACAATATGCAAATGTAGATGAGTCACAGAACCCGTGTAATTGTATTGACCTTACTGTCTCTATGATCGCTAACCACCGTGATATTTTAAGGTGTTCAAATAAATAAAGTTCGTTTTTCAATTCAGACCACCGATGTGCAGTATTTTCTGTCACTTGCTCATCCCATGAAATTCCAGTCAACCACAACTGCTGCATGAGTATTTTTGCCAAAATAATGCTAGGGGTGAGCCATCCAATTGGGTCAAACAGACGTGATATCTCCGAGAGCAGCGAGCGTTTAGTTAACAAAGGAGAAGGTGGTTCTAAAGAAACCTTAAAACTGAAGTAATCTTTCACAGGATTCCAGTACAAACCTAGCGTTTTTATCATGTCACTTTCTTCGATGTTTAAAGGGACCTTCATCTCTCTTTTCTCTTCATCTACAGCATCTAACAAGCCAAAACAATTACTCGCCCACTTACGCAGGTCAAAACCGCCCGTATTCAGCATGCTTATCAATTGTTCTTGGATTCTTAAGGCACTTTGAATATCATCAGCACCTGACATAACGTCATCTACGTAAAAATCGTTTTTAACTACTGAGTAAGCAAGTGGAAAATTACTCTTTTCATCTTCGGCGAGTTGCTTTAAGGTTCTTATGGCGAGATAAGGTGCGCAGGATGTTCCGAAGGTCACTGTATTTAATTCATACTCTTCAATGCTCTGCTTGGGAGAACTTCTCCATAGTATCCGCTGATACGATACATCATCTGCAGCAACGCGTATTTGACGATACATTTTTGTAACATCGGCTGTAAAGGCGATCTTATGTTTTCGCCAGCGCATCAAAATCGTAATCAAATCCTCTTGTAGTTTCGGTCCCGTCAATAAGCAATCATTTAACGAGCGTCCGTTAGAGCTTTGACTTGAGGCATCAAATACGACGCGAAGTTTCGTTGTAGAGCTATCCTTTAGCACAGCGTGATGAGGTAAGTAGCTCACTGTATATAAGTTGCCGGAATCTGAGGTGATAATATGTTCCTGTTCAGATGTCACTGCCAGTTTCATATGATTTAGATTCAAATAATCTTGAAGACATTCATCGTATAGACGATATAACTCGGGATTTTTCGCTAAACTTCTTTCTAATTGTAATAGTCGATTTACAGCTCTGTCCCTGGAACGCCCTAATAAAGGGGGTTGCTGATTAACAAAGGGTAAGCGCACTTCATACCTTCCTCTTTCAAGTCTACGATGAGTTGTCTTGTAAAAATCTTCACACTCGATATCTTCTTTACTAAGTATCTTTTCTTGAGGCGATTCTTCCAGTTCCCAGAACCTTTTTAGTAAGGTGTCTTCTTCAATGCAGCTATGCAAGGTGACGATATTTGAGGCAGATGGGGAGGATGAGTTAGCATTCTTAATTTCTCCAAACAAAATCCAGCCTAAATAGGTGTTCTGAGCCACTGGAGAATGATCATCGCCTTTTCGAAGGCCAGGGAGTATAAGACTCGCATACACATCTACGCCAAGTAATATATCTATTCGTCCAGGATGGCCATAGGTGGGGTCAGCTAGAGCAAGGCCGTTTATGTGATGCCATTTTTGCTTTGCTTGAATGGGTTGTGATGGTAGAACTCCAGTCAAAGATTTCAAAACGAAAGCATTTACGCTACATTCAAATGACTCATCGTGAATTGATTGAAATGTTAGTTGCATTTGGCTAGTGGCTGTTCCCGCAGATTGTGTACTTATTCCAGAAATACGAGCGTGAACACGGTGCCTACTAAGACCTAACTTCTGAGCAGCATCTTCTTTTATAAAAGAGCCTTGTGACCCGGGGTCAATGAGAGCTCGTAACAAATGCTTTCCATTTGGAGTTACAACTAGAACTTGTGCGGTGGCAAGTAGGAAACTTGATCGAATTTGATCCACATAAAGTGATGTTAACCTTGATTCTGTATTATGTATTCCCTTAGATGTACTTGGAGTGACATGCGCTGGGTGATACGCTAAATTTAATTTTGAATCAGCTGATTGCAGATTTTGATGCAAGAGTGTATGGTGGCGTTGATTGCAATGAAAGCACCGTTTCGGATTACTGCAGCCTTGACTAGGATGACTATTAGCTAAGCAATTGTGACATAATGACGCCTTTGATACAACTTCGCTTCTAGCGGAAGGAGTCATTTGAAGGAATTGTGCACATTGTCGCAGAATATGCGCTTTGTTACATAGTGGACACGCTGACAATTTTCTAATGTGAAAGGTTCGGGTTTCCTTTTTAAACTTGATTGTAGTATCTGTACTATGTCCACTACTTGCATGACCCTTAACCATTTCCAAGGTACGAAAGCGAGATTCTAGAAAAGCCATAAGAGTGTCTAGTTTTGGTAAATCTTTATTATTCTCCAGAGATCGTTCCCAGAGCTCACGAGTGTCTGAGGGAAGCTTTTGAATTAGTAGAAAAATTATTATTTCATCCCAATAGTCGACCTTTACTTCTAAACTTCGTAAAGAATGCAGACATTCATTTGTGGTGTCTAGCAAATGTTTGATGGCTTGTGGAGACTCGTATTTAATAGCACTTTGTGAAGTTAAAATCTTCAATTGAGAGTTGACAATAACTCGTTTGTTATCGTATCTTTGTGTTAATAAATCCCATGCAGCGTCATAATTTTTCTCAACAATGTCTAAATGGCGTATTAATCGCGCTGCTTCTCCCTCTAAACTTGTTTTTAAAAAATAGAGCTTTTGCACCTTGGGCACTTGATCGTTGTCGTGAATGAGGGTAGAAAATAAATCATAGAAAGACCTCCAGTTTCGATAGGACCCTGAGAACTTAGGGATATCGATTCGAGGTAATTTAACATTCGGTGATGATAAGAATGATAAACCATTATCTGCTTGTGTAGGAATATTCAGAGTTGCAGTGTTTAACACTGAATTGCCACTGGGATTTTCGAATGAAATTAAAGCATCTAGTGCATCATAAAGTTCTCCGCAAAATTGTGAATAAAGCTTTTCGGTCGTATTAAAGAATTTGTTTCTAAAATAACCGGCCATTTGTTGGTCAGCATTCGCTCGAGAGACCATAGAACGATGATTGTATCTAAATTTTTCCCAACAACTTTCAACACCTGCTATACGCGTTTTAATGTAGCCTTTAGTACGTTCCTTTCTTGAAGTAGATTCAAAATTCGATAAAATAACCTTAATTTCTTCAGCGATAGCTTTCTGTTCACATATGAGAGCTTCCACAGAAGGTATCTTTAGTTCAGATAATGTATTGACATGCCTTGAAATTTCTTCATCAGTGTCGTTATCACATTTATTTTTGTTTTTAGAACCTTTGTCGCGTTTGCCCATTTTATTTAATTTTGCAGATAATTTATAATTTTAGATAATTTATAACGAAAATATCAACTCACTATAATAATATATATGTATACGCGATCGTATATCACCGTTAAATTCAATAAATTATAAAGCTAATATATGTGTTCATGTGTATATTAATATAAGTGTTCATATGTATCATTAAAATATTTAGGTAATAGGATCTTTAAAAAATATATATATATATAATTTCAATAAATTGTTTTGTAATGAAATCAAAATATTATGCCTTGTTCCACTCAAATAATTCTATAAATTTTGAAGGAATTTATCACAAACCTGTTACCAAGTCAATTACTCGTTATAACCGGTACCGTAATTCGTGCTCCACATACATATGTACCGACATCAAATTCCACAAATATGTAATATGCTCATACGCACATTTTAATTAAAATTATGCTGATTTGCATTTAATTATGTTGATGTGCACTTAACTGCTTTTCCAGGTACACGTATTAAGACAATTAATACAATTACTCTGCTTCGATTACAGGTGTGCTGATTATCCGACTTTGAAGGACCAAAATGTATGTTGTGTGATGTGTCGTGATGATAGTTTTAGGAAAACTATTTGTAAATTAATTTACTTTAAGAAGAAAAAGATTTTAATTTGTATAACACTTCTAATTAGACTTGAAACAAAACTTTATTGTACCGATTCTACAATTTTTACTGTGATGCTACAGATTAATTAAACCAAACTCGATGACTGTGATGTGATGACTGTCCGTGCGGTAAATGCAAATGCAAGCGAGATAAGCTGATGATGATCTGCTGATTTGGTGATAGCGGTACTGTCCAGATTCGTAGATGAGGTATATGTACACAATGAATTTGTATTTAAGTTGATGATGAAAATTCTTATCTTTTCAGGGCAGGCCAACCTTTTCGGAGTGTGAAACTTTCGGTAATTATACTATAAATATTGAAACTTATTAGAGTATTAATTGATATAAATATTGTAAACTCTTTTTCTCTTTTTAGATGTGATGCAGTTCAGCAAGGCTGCAACAAGCGAGTATTAACTGCTAATCAGAGCTCCATACGATCGCATAACCATAATGTCTACACGATCAGCCAAAAGAAAATTGCATTGAATCCATATGATAACAAGCGGTATATTATGAGTGGGACAACGGATACTCTACCATGGGGACATTACTCTATTCAATCAGAACAGCAAGGAGCAGACGCAGAAAAACATATAATCTAAGGCTAGTCTAAGATATGTATTGTAAATAAAAATTGTATTATAGCTAAAACACCATTTAATGAAATAGTTTGTTTTAATTGTATTATAGTCTTGTTACATACATACCTCCACCCACAATTTTTAGTGAGCATTGTAACATACGTACATACCTACAACAATTATCAAAGAAATGCTAGCAAACGCAAGCATACATATTTTCATCATTTTTCAATGAACATACATACCTACATCATTTTCATTAAATTATAATTCCACTCGTTACTGACCTTCCCCAATTACTTAACAAGTTCAGGAAATAACTAAGGTAGATTGAGTGACGCAATACCCTGCGCGCAAGAATTCGCACGTTGTAATACGATAACCTTGCGCCAACGGTAGAACCCAGGTGACCAAATGATGGTTCACGATTTGTGTATGAAAAAAAATGATATTTATGTAGGTATGTATGTAAATCATGAATATCACGATGAACAAACAACAAGCGATTAGCGTTTGTCGAGATTTATGTATATACGTATGTAAAAACAAATGCGATAAAGTACTGACGAAACGCTCAGTACGATTATAGTCAGAAAAATATCTGTATGTATGTACGGAAGCGACGAGTGCCGCAATTTATTTGTAAACAGAAATAAATGAAGTGCAAATGACCTAACACTTTGTACTGTTATATACAAAATGTTTGGTCGGAAGTATTTCATTTATTTCCGTATTAATAAGATTACTCTGTATAAATAAGGTAAGAAATTGTAAAAGAAGGCAGTCGAGTAAAATAAAGAAGTCGAGAGCAGTCGATTTGAATAAGTGTACAGTAAACAGTTCGTTTGAATTAGGAGTTGTGCTTTAAACAAGCTACTCCATAATAATACTAGGAGTTGTGCTTTAAACAAGCTACTCCATACTAACACTAGGAGTTGTGCTTAAACAAGCTACTCCATAATAATACTAGGAGTTGTGCTTTAAACAAGCTACTCCATAATAACACTAGGAGTTGTGCTTTAACAAGCTACTCCACGCATCTACTCTCACATTAGAGTTACGACAGTCGCTGCTGGGAAAAACAAAGGCAAAAACAAAAAATTAAGTCAAACGGTTTCTCCACAAAGAAACCACAGCAAAGTTTAAGTAGGATAAATTCCTACATAACAATTTGGCGCAGCCGGTAGGATCAAGGAAGTTAATTCAATATACTTGAAAAACCTTGATCCTCGAACCCACATAGAAGTGAAACAAAAACTAGCGTCAAAAGCATGACGTTAGAGCACTTCTGACTTAATTTGTTTGTTCCTGATTTAATTCCAACAACTACTACAAGAAATAAAGGGAATATACTTCTAAGGAAATTTATCGGCTCAGATCTTAAGAAGACGTAAAATCCACATTTTGGACAGACATCAAAGCATTGCTGAAACTACATACATCAAGCACTAAGTAAGTTTCAATCTAAATTCAGCGATTGGCAGAGCTTCAATATTACTCATTGCCATCTCCCCAAAATACTTTAAATAAACTATTTAGTATAAAACACACATCAAATAATGTCAGTGTAATACATCTTCAATCAAACTTCTGTTATTAACATATATTCAAGCATATATATATGTACATAAAAATTAGTTAAACTATCGTTTCTTCGAGAGGATTCTGCACATATTCCGTCAAACTTGTTCTTTTTTTTTCAAGATTATTCATATACATACGTATATACAAAACTAGTCAAGACTACCTCCTTTTCGAGAAAAGTCTGCTTTCATGCACAAATCTGATCAAAGCCCTGCTTGCTCAGGTTTTGAAGCAACAATAAATTCGTTCTTATTCCCTGTTCTCCCCTATTCGCTCTAACTCGAATGATTTTGCTTTCATGCCTAAAACTGGCCGTAGTTCTTCATGCTCTACCTTTGAGACGGCAATAAATTCATTATCATTTGACAATACCAGTCCTCCAGATAGCCCAAGTGTAGAGTGTAATTCATCCCAAAGTCGACCTTCCGTAAACTGGTATCGTGAGCATCGCTCAGGTAAACGTTTCAGAAGGCACAGCCTAATTAATTTTCTAGTAAGAAGAAATAGCTTAAACGCCCTAATCACAGAAAAATCATTAACCGCGCCTACTTCTAATAACGATACTCCAGATATTCCCCAGAGAAAGCAACCCAACCAACCAGCCAAAATGCCAGTGAATTATGAGAAAGTAGTTAAACTTACTGCACAAATGGTGCCTTTGTTCTCTGGAGAAATTAATTCTCAAACCCTCACAGAACTGCAAACGTTCCTAGGCTGTTGTAAACAAGTACGACAATATCTAGCGGAGGAGGAAAGGCAGCCTTCATGCAAATTTTCCCAACAAGATTGAGAGGAAATGCATATCAATTAATAGCGTCCAGTACACTCACGACATTTGAAGAAGTTGAGCAGTTGCTTTATCGGACTTACTTACCTCGTGAAACATATCATGAGTTAATTAACAAACTAATCACTTGCCGACAATATCCCCAAGAATCGTTTAATACATTTACTACTAGACTAAAAAGACTTTTAGTACAATGTAACGAGGCAGCACAAAGCAAATACGGTGCTGAAAATTTTAATGTAGTAAAGCAACAGATAGAGGACTTTGCAATGGCTTCCGTAAAGAGTGGTGCAAATAACCCCCATCTAAGCGCCTATCTGTTGACAATAAATGAAAGCTCGTTAGAAACTCTCATTCAAAAAGCATTAGATATGGAAAGGTTACAACAGGGTCTCTTTTTCATTCCACAACCAATAAACTACTTACCTCAACATACAAATTCTTTTCAAACGGACCATTTCTTTAGACCAAATACCTCTACTTTTACTAATGCTTATGGTTATCCCATACACGAAAATTTAAACTCCTCTATATATCCCTACACAACTGATACAGGAAAACCTAATATAAAAACTGAGTGTGGTATACCTCCAAATCTGGAGTCATTAAAGGTACCTTCAGTATCCTTTAATACTGACAAAAATCAAACAAATAATTGGTGCTTTACTCAAGCCAGTAAGGCAAGAGAATCCTTAAGAAGTCCACCTCCATTCCAGAACTCTTCTTCTCAATATCCAGACAAGAAACCATACGAAGAGCAAAAATTACTTTTAGGTAGGATCACCTGCAGTTATTGCAAATACAAGAGACATACGTATGATGATTGTTTAAAACGTAAAAATACTCCCTTCTGTATTAACTGCAGAACAAAGGGGCATGATGCCCAATATTGTAAACAAAATGTCAAAGCGCCACGGAATCACTTAAATAGTAACAACAACACTCAGTGGGGCAATCCAAATCACGAACAAAGATTTAATGTTCAAGAGATGTGTAAGTTTTGTGGAAGAAGAGGTCATACAGTACCCACTTGTCAACAGAAGCAACGATGGGAAGCTACAAAATCGGGAAACGGCACACTGTCGACCGAAAAATCCCCGGCTCGACATTAAATAAAACTGCGCAAATTACTTCAGGGTCCTATCAAACAAAAAAACAATCAAATAGAGAAAATGTACCAGTGGTAGACTTACCACTGGACATAAGCAAAAACACAGCCGTTTCGGCTGATAGTAGACACTGGAGCTGAAGTAAGCATCATAAAAAAGGAAGCATTAGATAACCCAGAACATATAGAACGAAGCCAAAAGGTGACATTGAAGACTCCATTTGGAGAAGGAGAAACATTGGGAAACTGCCAAGGCAACTTTTTATTAAGCCGCAGTGTCCCATGCAAACTCCAGGTAGTAGAAAACATTGCCCAAATCTCCCACGATGGGCTGCTAGGCAATGATTTTCTTGCAAAAAATTGTAATATCGAAGGGCCTAATAAATTACTCCGGTTCCCTCGCACGGAAACCAACCCTATTGAATTCACGGTACCTCTCGAAACATCCCTAGAAGATGGAGAGGAAATACCAAGTGATCAATTGGAGGAGCAATTTAAATCACGGGCACCAGATAACAAAAATGCCTTACCTCCAATGGAAGAAACTCTGAACACCTCAAAAAAAGATGAAAGTAGGCAATATGAAGTAGTACTTCAGCGATCCAATAGAATACCTCCTCGATCTCAAATTGTACTGAGCATACCATTACAATTGCACCAAGAAATGATCTGTATGTCTCAGGAGATCCAAGAAGGAGTATTTGGCGCAAATTGCCTAGTTAGTCCTAATAAAAGCTTTATACCATTATCTGTTCTAAACATAAACATAGAACCAGTATTCCTAAGAAGACTAAAGCTTACTCTAGTTCCAAGTAGTCATTACAATATTAAACTTCTCAATATACCTTTGGACGACATAAATACCCAAAGTAATCAGAAAGAAGGTGATCCACCTTCCCCTCGTACACATAACAAAACAGAATACAACTTCAAACATGATAAGACAAATTTCAACTCCAATCCATATTCAATAAACGTAAACCATATTAAAAGCTATAACCCAGACAGACTTGTGGCTTTACGTAAAGAATTACTGTTGGATGAAAATTTAAATCACGAAGAAGAGAAATCAATTCTTGAGTTATGCTATAAGTATAACGATCTTTTTTATCTAAAGGGAGATAAACTAACAAGCACTAATACCATAAAGCATACCATCCCCATTTTGCACAATCAGCCACCAATAAACCAAAAGATGTATAGACTTCCAGAAACACACCGGGCTGTAATAAATGAACAGATCAAGGATATGTTAGAGAATGACATAATCCAAATAAGCAAAAGCCCATGGAATTCTCCGTTACTTGTAGTCCCCAAGAAAGCTGGGCCTGACGGCAATAAACGTTGGCGAGTAGTAGTAGATTTCCGTAAAGTCAACGAGACATCTATAGGGGATGCCTTTCCACTACCCAGGATAGAGGATATACTGGATCAACTTGGGCATTCACGGTATTTTACTACTCTTGACCTTGCAAGCGGATACCATCAAGTACTGGTTGACCCAAGGGATAGACCAAAAACTGCATTTAGTACCGCTTACGGGCATTATGAATTTAAGAGAATGCCATTTGGGTTGAAATGCGCACCTGCGACTTTTCAACGCCTGATGAATTACATTCTAACGGGTCTCCAAGGATTAGAATGCTTTGTCTATCTCGATGATATTGTAATATATGGAAAAAATTTACAAGATCATAACGAGAAACTGGCTAAGGTATTCGACAGACTTCGGGCCCATAATCTTAAATTACAACCCGAAAAGTGTCAGTTCCTTCACCGAGAAGTAATCTACCTTGGACACAAATGCTCAAACGAAGGAGCACTTCCAGATCCCGGTAAAACAAGTTGCGTTCAAAATTATCCTCAACCCCGAACTGTGAGACAAACCCAATCGTTTCTGGGATTGGCAAACTACTATCGCAAGTTTATCCCTAATTTCTCAAAGATAGTCAGGCCATTAACAAATCTATTACGGAAAGACGTCAAATTTAATTGGACTCAAAAGTGCCAAGACTCTTTCAATGAAATTAAAAATTCCCTTATAAATCCGCCTCTACTCAAGTATCCAGATTTTACCCAACCTTTTAATCTAACAACAGATGCTAGTAACGAGGCATTGGGAGCTGTTTTATCACAAGGGGCAATAGGTAAAGACAGGCCAATAGCGTATGCAAGTAGAAGTTTAAATAAGGCGGAACAAAGATACTCCACAATAGAAAAAGAGTTGCTCTCTATTGTATGGGCCGCCAGGAACTTCAGGTATTATTTACAAGGTAGAGCTTTTACGGTTTACACAGACCACAAGCCCTTGAAAGGCGTATTCAATGTGAAAGACCCGACATCGAGATTAGTTAGGTTTCACTATAAACTCTCAGAGTTTGATTATAAAATTGAATATAAGCCTGGAAAATATAACACTAATGCAGACGCGCTTAGTCGAATACCTGCCGAGCTAAACCAGGCAAACCCCAATTCGTTCATTGTGGAAGCTCAGGTACATCACCGAGCCGATTCCGACATCGACGAAAATGATTCTAGTTCTCCAACACCCTCAAAGCCTAAACAAAAACATTGTCATGCTGTTACGAGAGCTCAAATAAGGCAGGCACAATATGATATTGAAGAAGAAAATCAAAACCCAAAAACTCCCAATATAGTTCAAAATCATCCACGGAACCTCCAAATTGAATTAGTCGAAATTGACTCAACTGATAGCAGCAGATCCGAAAGCAGTGCATCTGAACACGGCGAATTACCTTGGAACCAAAATCTAATAAATTCCCAGCATACATTACCGGAAAATATCTCAGACCCTGAAGAAATCGGGACAATTTTAAAAGACTATCATGACTCCGCGTTTGGTGGTCACCAAGGAGTAATGAAAAAATATAAGTGGAGAAATATGCTCAGTTCCATCAGGAAATATATTCGAAAGTGCCCTAAATTCCAAAAAATGAAGGCTAGCCCGGAATACCGTATGCCGATGATAATCACAGATACTGCCCTAATGCCCTTTGAGAAAATCTATTTAGATATAGTAGGACCACTAGAAGAAACCCACTCCGGAAACAAGTATATATTGACATTCCAAGACAATCCTACGAAATTCGTAGATTGTTATGCCATGCCGAATGGCGAAGCAGAAACGGTAGCAGGAATATTCTTCGATGAGATAATTACTCGTTATCGCATTCCTAAAAAGGTAGTAACTGACCAGGGATCTAACTTTTTAAGCGATCTTTTCAAAAGTGTCTGTAAACTTCTAAAAATAAAAAAATTACAGACTTCCGCTTATCATCCGCAATCCAATGGCGCACTTGAAC
Source organism: Dioctria rufipes (assembly GCA_963924295.1). NCBI lineage: Eukaryota > Metazoa > Arthropoda > Insecta > Diptera > Asilidae > Dioctria > Dioctria rufipes. The sequence continues at coordinate 190,927,436 of OZ002740.1, read as the reverse complement.
GAACCCACAGACCTCTAGTGGAGTATTTAAGAGCTATTGTGTCCGAAAATCCAAAGGCTTGGGATCGATTCCTGAGAACCGCGGCTTTTGTATACAATAACAGCCCACATGAAGGCACTAAGCTCACGCCAATGGACTGTCTGTTCGGATTCACATCAGATGTTCCCTCTAATCTTAAAAGAGAGCCAGAGCCCATTTATAACCACGAGAGTTACTATCACCTTCTTAGGTATAAAATACAAAAGGCATATGCTATCGCCCGAAAAAATTTGCTGAAAGCCAAGGAAAAGTCGAAAGCGTACTATGATAGGAACTCACGTCCGGTAACTTTCAAAGCAGGAGATAAAGTATTAGTAGGTAAACTATGCGGGTTCTGGACCAAGTGCATGTGTACTTGATGTAGTACGTGGTCTTGTAGGGTACAATGTGACCTTTGTTTGACCTTGAAAATGGGGGCGGTGTTTGGGGCGTGGTCTTGTAGGCTACAATTTGACCTTGAGGGTTTAAAGATGGCGGTGGTGTTGTGTGTGGTGACGTAAGTGGGGTTTGGTCAATGTGGTGGTGGTGGTGGTGGTGGTTGTCGGTATTTGGGGCGTGGTCTTGTAGGCTACAATTTGACCTTGAGGGTTTAAAGATGGCGGTAGAACGTGATCTTGTAGGGTACAATGTGACCTTTGTTTGACTTTGAAAATGGCGTCGGTGTTTGGGGCGTGGTCTTGTAGGCTACAATTTGACCTTGAGGGTTTAAAGATGGTGGTGGTGTTGTGTGTGGTGACGTAAGTTGGGTTTTGGTCAATGTGGTGGTGGTGGTTGTGTTGGGTGTGTAGTAAGTGAGGATCATAAGAGGTGGGGGTGGCATGGGTTCGTGGAAAGCATTCGACCAATGAGGGCATGGTTGCGCATACACATGTCCATGCATGAATCGTTGTAATAAAGCATTCAGCCAATCGAGACTGCCGGATGTGTGCACGAATTTAATTTAAACAAAACAGGAAATGTGTGGGTGGAACACCTGGGCCGCGATAATGTGCAAGAACAACACCGGATGTTTTTCAAAGTTTGAATTGGGAATAACAGGAAATGTGTGGGTGTACAAACGGGGCCGCCGGATGTTTGCGTGAATTTATTTTGGGCAAAACAGGAAATGTGTGGGTGGAACACCTGCACAATATTTCCACTTGTTGCGAAATTCATGCTATGGCTCATACATTGTGCAAGAACAACACCAGATGTTTTCAAAGTTTGAATTGGGAATAACAGGAAATGTGTGGGTGTACAAACGAGGCCGCCGGATGTTTGCCCGAATTTATTTTGGACAATTTTCAAAGCTTGAATTGGGAATAACAGGAAATGTGTGGGTGTACAAAAGGGGACGCCGGATTTTTGCGCGAATTTATTTTAAACAAAACAGGAAATGTATGTGTGTGCGTCTGGTTTGAATTGGGGGAACAAGACAGCGTGTATGATTTATTTTTAACTTGGAATAAGGTATATAAGGTAAAAGATATAATTTGAACTTTATCAGTATCAGATAAGATTCCTCGGAAGCTACATCAACGTTTATTTTTAAATTTATCTGATTTAGAAGAAATAATGGACCAGCAACAAAGAATAAATAGAGTTTTAAACAATGTCAACGCTTGCAGCACCTATAAGGAAATTTTGAAAGTAAAGGATAGCCGGTTAATAAAGCATATACGGTATTAAAGGCACGTAGATGTTCAACCCAATATGGCCAAAGGATTTTATTGGAACTGGAGGCGAATGTCATTTACCTACCACAGCGTTTTAATAATTTATCTGATGAGGTTCTCGAAGATATCAACAAAGAAGCAAGTTTCTACATAGTTAATGGAGGTGAATTTGGAAAATCGTTTAATCTTAAGATTTCACATCCTGTTGAATTAAGTGAATTCATTGAGCCAGTGAATTTTTTTAACCAAACATATTAAATATGTATTTTATATAAAAAAATAAAAATAAAAATAAAAAAAAAAGTTGTTGTTTTTTTACCTAAGAAATTGGTGTAGGGTGTGGTTATATTTCAACATTTTTTGTATAGGTGTTTGCAGTATTAGAGGGCGTGGTTATATTTCAACATTTTTTGTATAAAACAGGGCGCTCATGCACTAATTGTCAAAGTTTGTGGTGATATATATAAAAGCAGAAGGTTATTTGTGCATTCAATTCGTTGTTACAAACAATTAACTATCATATATCAACTATCAAAGTTTGTGATAATACCTAAAGCCAAAGGTTATTTGTGTATTTAATCCGTTATTGGTGCAATTTTTTCATTTTGTTTAACAACAATGGCTTCAATTAAAAAGAACGTAGTGAATATGGTTGATGAAATTAAAATGGCTTTGAGAAATATAAAGGGTCCTACGGATGACCAAATCAATGATGTTCTAAAAAATGCAGATTATATATTCAGCGATCGTGTTCAGTGTTAAGGATGAGTTCCAATATGGGAACTAAAAGGTGTCTTCAAAGGTGTATTATAGAACTCAAGGGATTTAAAGTAAAGCTACATTCACTGTTGCATCGTGGTCGGGGTAATAGTTCTCAAGGAGAGTCTAGAAAATCTCGTGTAGTTTGGGAGGATGTGGAATCAGCATTTATGGATCGAATCAGGACAGGAGTAGTAGTTAATTTAATTCATAAGGACCCCAAAATATTTTTAGAAGATGCTCAACATTTATTTTCACGACGAATTCAAAACATTTTAAAGAAGTATAACACACTTAAAATTAATACTACGTTCTGTGGAGAGTTTAAAATTACTCGAAAGGATGATGATGCACTTGAATTTAAATATTTTAATACAAAGAATGTGGTAGTAGATCGTGGCACAGATTTAAAGCAATGGTTTTTTGAAAATATTCAACAGAATATATTAGTTCAACTAGAAGAATTTCAAGAGCGTGATAGTGGATGGGCTTTATCAAGTATTATTAATTTAGCCGTCAATATTAATAAGTACGAACCCTTTCGAGGGTCATCATATATCGACTTACCACCTGAAATAAAGTGTAAACATGCGTGCATTAACATTAATAATAAGGATTCTGCATGCTTTGCATGGGCTATAGTTTCAGCACTTTACCCAGCCGAACATCATTCAAATAGAGTATCAAGTTATCCACATTACAGCGAGATCTTGAATTTGAATGGAATTGGTTTACCTCCTGAATTAAATGAAATAACTAAATTTGAAAAGGTGAATGCTATATCCGTAAACATATTTGCTTTGGAAAAAAGAAAAAAACAACTTCACACAGTTGCAGTTCGTCTAACAAAAGACCGGCAAGATAAACACGTTAATTTATTATTAATTCAGAATTATTATGAAGATGATGATGATGATGATGAGGAGGAGGAGGATTCTAACTTTGAAATTAAATACCATTATTGTTGGATTAAAGACTTGTCACGCCTAGTTTCGTATCAACTCTCTAAAACAAATAGAAAACAGTATATTTGTGATAGATGCCTTCATTACTTCTATTCAGAAGAAAAACTAGCTGCACATGTTGATGACTGTGCGAAAATGAATGAGTGCAAAATTCTCTTGCCAACAGAATACAATAAATGGTTGAAATTTAAAAATTTTAATTTTAAGGAAAGCGCACCTTTTATAATATATGCCGATTTAGAATGTTTGTTGAAACCTGTTTCTAATGATGAGTTGGGGAAAACAACAAGATACCAAAAACATGAGGTCTACAGTGTGGGATATTATTTCAACTGTTCTTTTAATAGTAGCCTGAGTGCCTTTCGTTCTTATAGAGGTGCTGATTGTCAGCATTGGTTCGTAGACCAACTACAGCAGATTCTGAGAAAGGTAGAGGACATATTTTCAGAGATTAAACCACTCATTAGGTTAACTGAAGATGAGAAAGTGCAATTTACACAAGGCAGATATTGTCATATTTGTGAACAACCTTTTGCAATTGGAATAAAACGTGTACGAGATCATTGCCATCTAACTGGAAAATATAGAGGTCCAGCTCATGAAGAATGTAATCTTAATTATCAAGATACACGTATAATTCCGGTAGTATTCCACAATTTGAGCGGTTATGATGCTCACTTTATAATAAAGGAAGTTGCAACTGCATTTGAAGGCAGAGTGGATCTTTTGCCAATTAATAAAGAACGATATATATCATTTACAAAGAATGTTAAAGCTAGTGCAATTAAATTCCGTTTTATTGATTCATTCAAATTTATGGCATCATCTTTAGATAAACTGGCGTCATATTTACCTAAAGAACAGTTGCTTATAACAAAAAAGGAGTGGAACCATTTGAATTCTTCAGAATTTGAGCTAGTAACGAGAAAAGGTGTATTTCCTTATGATTACACCAGCGACTGGGGAAAATTGGATGAGGTAACATTACCACCCCAGGAAGCGTTTTATAGTCAATTAAATGAGTCTGATATTTCTTATGATGATTACTTACATGCACAAACTGTGTGGAAAACATTTCGCATACAAACTCTTGGTGAATATTCAGATTTGTATTTAAAGATCGATGTTCTACTTTTAGCCGACGTTTTTGAGAATTTTAGAAAGGTATGTGCAAAAACATATGGTTTGGATCCTGCGCACTATTTTACTCTACCAGGATTAACATGGGATGCTATGCTGAAATATACCAAAATAGAGCTGGAGTTGTTAACCGATGTCGATATGGTTATGTTCATAGAACGAGGAATTCGAGGTGGAATAAGTCAGTGTTCAAATCGATATAGTAAAGCGAATAATAGCTATATGATAAACTATAACGATCAAGAGGATTCCAAATATCTCATGTACTTTGATGTTAATAATTTATATGGTTGGGCAATGTCCCAGTATCTTCCAACACATGATTTCAAATGGGTGAATACGGATATAGAAATTACTCATGTATCGGATGAATCTCCATTAGGTTACATCTTAGAAGTCGATCTCGAGTACCCACAACATTTGCATGATAAGCATTCAGATTTACCATTTTGTCCAACACATGAAGCACCTACTGGATCTAAGGAGCAAAAACTGATGACTACATTATTTAATAAAGAAACGTATGTCATTCATTATAAAAATCTGAAGCAGTGCATAGCTCATGGACTTATTTTGAAAAAAATACATCGAGTTCTTCAATTCAATCAGTCTCCGTGGTTAAAGAAATATATTGACTTAAATACGGAAATGCGTAAGAAAGCTAGAAATGAATTTGATAAAAACAAATATAAGCTTATGAATAATGCGGTCTTTGGCAAAACCATGGAAAACGTACGTAAACATTCAATAGTAAAATTGCTTACTAAGTGGGAAGGTCGATATGGAGCTAAAGTTATGATAGCTAAACCGAACTTCCACAGCAGATCTATTTTCGATAGAAATTTGGTTGCCGTTGAATTAAATAAGACTGAAGTTTATTTTAATAAACCCATTTATATAGGAATGTGTATACTTGATATCTCTAAAACATGTGTTTATAAATTTCATTATGATTATATTTTACCAAAAATGGATAAAAATTGTAAACTGTTATATACTGATACCGACTCTCTAATTTATGAATTTAAGTGTGATGATATTTATAGAATCATAAGATCTGATGTCAATTATTTTGATACTAGCGATTATCCACAGAATAATGTATATAATATACCTTTAGTAAATAAAAAAGTTCCTGGGGTTATGAAAGATGAATTGAATGGGAAAGTAATGACCGAATTTATAGGATTAAGATCAAAAATGTATAGTATAAGAGTAAATAATGAAGATTCGATAAAAAAAGCCAAAGGCGTCAAATTAAATGTAATAAAAAATAGTATTAGTTTTGATGATTACTTAACATGTCTGAATAACTCTGTTGAACAGATAAGAACCCAGCAATACATACGATCAGATAAGCACAATGTATATAGCATAAGACAAAGTAAGATTGCATTAAGCTCTCATGATAATAAGCGGTTTTTAAAAGAAAATTCAGCAGACACACTTGCTTGGGGGCATTTTAGTATAAAGCAATAAAAGATGGTTTAATAACTTAAAATGCTATTTTTATTTATAATATTTCATTTTTATCGACCCATGAATTGTGTTTTGCAGAGAACCCTAGCCATTTTACAAAAAATTTATTCTGTTTCTTCTTCAATACTTTTTCAACAAGGTAATCATGTGGATATTTCGTCTTTAGTAGTTCTTTTTTATAAAATCCTCCTTTGATTGGATGTCCCTCATAATCCTCTAGAAGATATGTCACCGGATTCGTATTTTGTATGGTTTTAATTTTAAAGATCTCAGTCGTCCAGTTCGGTGTGTACCCCTTTTCAAATATATGTTTGTGCTTGCTGATGCGAACATAGTCATCAACCTTATATTTTGCTCTCTCCACCATTTTTATGTGATTGTATACTGTTTGTAGTAGAAGATTTTTATTAATGTGATTAACATCAGAGGGTCGCATTTTAATAGTCCTATGCTTTTTATTATTATATTCATAAACAAGATTGTGTACAAAATCAATCCAACGATAGGAACCATTCTTACTAAATTCTTTCCACATCATGCCTTTCAACGTCCTATTAAATCTTTCAACTATTGAGGCTTTCATTATACTAAAAGTCGAATAGTGTTTGATTCCATATTTTAGCATTAGTGTCTGGAATGTTTTATTATAAAACTCTTTACCATCATCTGTCTGCAAATGTTTAGGTACCCGGCCGCTTTTTAGAATTTTTTCCATTGCTGCCGTTACCTGTTTTCCAGTTTTATTTTTAATAGGTTCTACCCAAGCATATTTGGAAAATGTATCAATCACTGTTAGCAAATAGTAGAAGCCATTATTTTCACGAACATAAGCACCCATTTCAACCAAATCTGCTTGCCAGAGATCATCCAAATCTTTCATAATGACACGACGCCTGGGAAAATTTCGACGAGCTGCTTTGTGCAGCTCACTCACAAGGGCCTCTTTACTCATTGTTAGCTTTGACTATAAGAGATTCTACATTTATTAACCCTCGTAAGTTCTTTTCAATGTCTTCGCACTTTGTATCAATATAAACTTTTAACTTTTCAAATGACTTATTTATGTGCGATTGGGTCAATGTTTCCAGTTTTTCTCTAGTTATTTTAATAATATTATGTACATTCGCAAGCTCTTCCTCTAATTCACTCTTAGCTGTTTTTGTTTCTAAACTACTATGGGATTTGCAGAGGTCTACATATTTATCTATTGCCTCATCTATATATAGCTTGTTTACAGCATCACTATCTTCTTCTGGATTTTTGAGATTCTTAATATTGCTGAATTGCATATCATAGTTATTATCTGATGTTAGCAGAAAACCTACTCCTGCAGGTCCGGTGAGGCCTCTTTCGCCTGGTTGCCCAGAGGGACCGCGTTCTCCTCGAGGTCCAGGAGAACCTCGTTCAATATTACCATCTCTTAGCGATCGTCCGAACTTATCAACAGTCATTTCATGAATAAATATATACAAAGCGGAAGGAAGCTTTTTATAAAATTAAATCAGACTCCCTTAACTCCTCAATAATGGAAACAATTTCATTGTTATGGCTATTATTCCCAGCTACTTGAGAGCCAATTAAGAGTCGTAATCTGTCTACCAATTCATTTGGATTATCCCAGTAAACATAGTCAATAGCCTCTCTGGGCAGCTTCATGAGTCCAATACCTTTATGGCTGCCAAATTTACTTATAATATCCTTATATTTGGAGCCTCTACTACCTTTTATTTGTCCATCTGCACTATATTCACGTCTATGGGCATTAGAATCTTCCAAGATTTCTCGATAATGAGCTAAATCTTTTTCATCATATAAACTCTTTGATGGTTCTTTCATAAAAAGAAGTTCACATAAGCCCATTGTTACGTTATATTGCTTCCCATTAATAATTAAATTTTGTTCATCAATGTCAATGCTATATTTTCCAATTTTCCACCTCCCATCATCCATATAAACACCGTAAGTGTAGTCAATTTTAGGGCTTTTGTCTAGGTACAATTCTAAATATTTATTAACTAAGCCAGTTGATAAGTTGAGCGTGGAGTCTGATTTATTAGCTAAGGTTCTTGAATGAGTTGGTGTTCCATACTCATCTTGTGATGACATTAAAGAAGAGTCTCTATACTTCAGCGGTGTGCTTGTTGGTTCCATTTTCATATACATTTGTTTTGGGTTTAACTCGAAGCTGTCATAATCATCATCTTCATTTATTTTATTTTCCTTTTTAGGTTCTGATTTGATATCAGCATGATGTTTTACTTTTGTTTCACTTACAAGCTCTTTAAGTGGTTTTGTTATGGGCTTAAATGTCTCTTCAAGTTGAGACTCAACATCGATTCGCCCCGTTTTTATAGCTCGATACTTTTTCTTGATAGCATTCCTAGTTTTAATAATATCCTTGATTAACTCCTTCTTATTCGTAATGATTTCCCTCTTATTACCCATTTGTAATGATATTTATTTTTAAAACGATCTGTTAACTGCTTTAACTGATCTGTTAACGGCTTTATTAACTGGTCTGTTAACAGCTTTAACTGCTCACGTAACTGCTTTAACTGGTCTGTTGACTGCTTTAACGGGTCTGTTATATTTATACAGAAATATATGTATCGAATCCCTGACGATAACGTCCCTTGCTTAAGGGGCTGTCTTTATCTACTACCAGAAACCCATATTTATCCCCCCAACACTTAGCACACATATCTCGGAAAGTATCAAAATTCATATCCGTATTAACATGATCATCATAAGCGTGCCTAAGATTTGTATCATCTTGCTTAAATAAAATGAGAAAGTTGGCATTATCTCGTACCAAGTGTTTTGGTATATGAGTATAAGTCTGGCAAAGATAGAAACTATCAATGTTATTATGTCGACCCATACAAAAATAAGAGCGTATGTTGTCTTGTTTCCCACATGCTACATCATCAAAAATAAAAACTGAATTTTGTTTTGCCTCATCAAATGGTATAACATCATCATTATTAGAAAATGTATAATAGCCTAATCCTTGTATGGGTGACAAAAGTTTTCTTAAGTATAAATACTTTGATTGGTAGAGTGATTTTGAATATACATAAACGTTTTCATAACTCAAACCATTAGGATGTTCCAGCAAACTAATCATAACATTTGTTTTTCCACAATTGGAGGGACCAACTATTAGAGCACGTATACTATTGGGTAATAATGAACTATGTCTTCCAGTTTCTTTAACATTGCTCTGAAAATCATTATTTCTTATTGGCAGCGATAGATTTTGCTTAATGAACTTCATTTTGAATACTAACTACAACCTATAAATGCTTACTGAATTTAAATACTTTTTTAGTTTGTATCTGAGTGTTGAAGGCTAAAGACATTTTACTTATGCTTGAGCATAATAAGAAAGGAGCGGGGGTAATTAACACACTCATTAATAGGTTGCCGTTTGAATTACACTTACCAGGCTACCGATATTGCGGACCTGGTACGAAACTAGCAAAAAGATTAGCTCGGGGTGATCGTGGTATTAATCCTTTAGATAGCGCATGTAAAGAACACGATATTGCCTACTCTAAATTTAAAAGTACACCAGATCGCAACATAGCAGATCGGATTTTGGCTGAAAAGGCTTGGAGTCGAGTTAAATCTACTGACGCAAACCTAGGTGAGCGTGCAAACGCATTGCTAGTTACCAATATCATGAATGCTAAGGCTAAATTCGGGATGGGTATGGCGAAAATGAGCACACGAAAGAAAAATAAAAAAGTTAAGAAAAACATTACCCTGAGAGCGGTTATCTCAAAGGTGCGAAAATCTATTCAAAGGCAAAAACCTGATTCTTTGCAAAGAGCCATTGCGTTGGCACGAAAGGAAGTAGGAGATACAATTAAATATAGGAAGAAATATGTGAAAGTTCCACGAGTCATACCTATACCAAAAACTGGCGGTATTTTACCATTCCTCGTTCCTTTTTTTTCTGCTTTAGGATCGCTAGGAGGAGGTGCATCAGCTATTGTAAACGCTGTTAATTCTGTTACAGATGCAAAAGAGCAGCTCAAAGAGAGTAAGAGGCATAATGAAGAAATGGAATCCAAGCTAGTAGGAAAAGGCCTTTACTTAAAACCTCATAAAAAAGGATTGGGGTTGTACTTAAACCCAGAACCAAAAAACTATTGAAAACGCTGCCTAAAAGACCGCTAACTGAGGTAGACTTACTTAAATATGCAAAGGATCTACCACATTTTCGAGGAGTTTTCATGCGTGATAAGCTTCCAAAGAAACTTAACAAGAAGGAATGCGGTATTATCAACTTGGATATATCATCCGGTCCAGGAACTCATTGGGTGGCGTACTATAAAAATGATGAAGATATTCAGTACTTTGATAGCTTTGGAAATCTACAACCACCATTAGAAATTATAAAATATTTAACTAGTAATGTAAGGTATAATTATTCCCCATATCAAACATATAACTCTGTAATATGTGGTCATTTATGTTTGAAATTTTTGTATGATTGTTACGAAAAATAAAAGAATATGTATGTATTTTTATTTATTTATTTAAAATATTTCCTTTATACAATAGGAACAACAAGGCCCCTTAATTCTATTATATAACTTCAATAGTTTGGATATTCGCAAAAATTCTCTTTTAACATGCCGGCAATTACAAGTATCTGGACCCGATGTTGAAGTATTGTAAGCCCAACTGCAGCATTCATAATGCTCCCCATATTTTGAAGTCAAAATGTTCATTTCTTTATATTCATCCAAAAAGCGGTAGGATTTTTCTATTTCCTCCTTATGTTCTTCTAGTAACAACTTGTCATACTCTTGCAAGAATCTGCTAATATCGAAATGTTTAAGAAATATTTGCACTTCATCATTTAATCTTTCCATTTTTTTATTTCCTTCTTGTACTACTGAATCCACCTGTGGTTAAAACTGAAATGATTCTCATTGCCTTTACAAATATATATATATATATATATATATATATATTGTTGCAGTTTCTCCCAGAAAGTCACAAAAAAATGAAAGAGGGTTCCCTTTTTCGGTCTCGTTCACCTTATTATCTGGCCGAGCGGTCTCCAGCGGAATAAGGTTAGGTTTAAGGGCTCCAGTTGAAACTACCGGGAGATAAGTGTGCGTGAAAAAGAATTTGTTTTACCTTGTTGTTCGATGGAACTATGCCCCCTCGGGCCACTTTGTTGAGCCTTGGAATTTCCTCCTCGTCGATTCCAGGAAATCAAGACCACGCTGCAATTAAGAAGTCTAAATTTTCTTCCGATGGCTTCGCAATTGCGTCTCCTGTGATTTGTATAATACTCTAATACTCGTCGGAACAATAAAAAGGAAAACGTGAATTTTTTGACGAGTTACTATTTATTCAAGCCACAACTTTTTTCTTTTAACAATTCCTCGTGTACGCTCTAAGCTAAAACAAAACTTTCTTCTCGAAAAAGACTGTTCTTCCTCCTCTTTTTACAAAAACTCAGCTAGTCCAAACTTTTCTTTACTCTACTACAAATTATGGGAGCAGTTCCTATGGTGAGGCCACATTGACTTGTCTCATTACATTTCTTTTCATCTACAATTTTTTCCAGGTTAAGTTTTCTTATTTAAGTACATTTCATTTTTTATTATTTCTATTATTTCTTTACAGGTTAAATTTTCTTATTTAAGTACATTTCATTTTTTATTAATTATTTACAGGTTAACTTTTCTTATTTAGGTACATTTCATTTTTTATTAATTATTTACAGGTTAACTTTTCTTATTTAGGTACATTTCATTTTTTATTATCTCTATTATTTCTTTACAGGTTAAATTTTCTTATTTAAGTACATGTCATTTTCTATTATTTCTATTATTTCTTTACAAGTTAAATTTTCTTATTTACGTACACCTCTTTTCCTATAATTCTTTCAGGTTACAAGGATCCACCTTTGTTCTAATAAACCTCGCAAGGTTTTCTTCATTTCTTCTCTTCAATTAATGCCGAAAGGTTTCCCGCTGTCACAATGTCACTACTGTTTGTATTTCAATAAAACGCCGAAAGGTTCTGTTAATTTTCAGTTGTCAAAAGTCTCTATAATTTTCTCTTTAATAAAAGTATTGAAATGTTTTTACTAGTTTCGTTTACAAAATGCCGAAGGGTTTGATTCATTTTTAGTTTGAGGACTGTCAAAAGTCTTTGTAATTTTCTTGTTAATAAAAGTATGGAAATGTTTTTACTAGTGTAATTTACCAAATGCCAAAAAGTTTGATTCGTTTTTAGTTTGAGGACTGTCAACAGTCTTTGTAATTTTCTTGTTAATAAAAGCATGGAAATGTTTTTACTAGTGTAATTTACCAAATGCTAAAAAGTTTGATTCGTTTTTAGTTTGAGGACTGTCAACAGTCTTTGTAATTTTCTTGTTAATAAAAGCATGGAAATGTTTTTACTAGTGTAATTTACCAAATACTAAAAAGTTTGATTCGTTTTTAGTTTGAGGACTGTCAACAGTCTTTGTAATTTTCTTGTTAATAAAAGCATGGAAATGTTTTTACTAGTGTAATTTACCAAATGCTAAAAAGTTTGATTCATTTTTAGTTTGAGGACTGTCAACAGTCTTTGTAATTTTCTTGTTAATAAAAGCATGGAAATGTTTTTACTAGTGTAATTTACCAAATGCTAAAAAGTTTGATTCATTTTTAGTTTAGAAAGTGTCGAATTGTTCATTTCCTAGGTTTAAATTATTCCCGACAATTTTCAAGGGGAATTTCGTTTATTATTACTTTTAGGTCAGCAGTACTAATTTTTTAGTGGAGAGATGACGGAATATTCCCTTGTATCTTTCGGCGGTTCTTCGTCTAAGCACAAGATCAACCAAATACCTCGGCTTTGTGCGGCCACGTCTGGGTTCGCTTTTATACAGTCGGCTGGAGTAGTTCCTCTGAATTGGACTAGATTTCAAGAATTGTGGTGACCGATAGGGGTTAGAATGGAGACGAGTCTTTACTTTTAGGTTTAGGGTTCTGCTATGGTTCGAGGTCTATCTTCTGAAAGAGAGACTGTCAAATTGTATGACGTTTTCCCTGTCTCGTATGTTTGATTTTCTTGACGTATGTAAATAGACGAGAATTTCCTCGAAAGTAATTACAGTTTTTCAATATTGAGCAAAGATTGTCTTTCTTATTTTTTGTGGGAGAAATCAAAATAAAAAAAAAAGAGTGACAAATCTACACTTCTACGAAATACTTCCTGCATAATTTAAATGTCAACATTCTTCAAGTTTTCCACTCATTAAAATGTTGGTCTCATCGTTCAAGAAATGAACTTCTAAACGCTAATTCCTAAAGGTGTTGAGAACTTATGCATGGGCAATTATTCCACTCATCCCGCAATGGACGAATGCCTTGGCAGCATACTTTTAGAACGTGATGACTCCCAGGAACGTCTTATAGATGTACTGGAGCGAATGGTCGGGAGGTATTGCACTAGAAAAGCTCCCATTGTAAGGAGGCGACCCGATTTAACAATTCTTAAGGATCCTGCCCTATATTGAGAGATTAGATTTCTCTCTGGATTAGCTCCTGACTGCTAAGGCTAAGGTTGATGCTAGTGTATAACAGAAAAGGGGTAAGTCATCTTGTTACAATATATATAAATGGGGGAGGAAACCAGATAATTGCGTCATTTTAAATTACACCACGATGTCATTAACACTTACATTAAGCGGAAATTCATCTATATTAACAACTGAGTATTTCCCACCCATAGATTTGTCAAGAGATTATGTATGTGGGTTAATTGATTTCCAAACTTACAATTCAATACCAAATGTTGAGAATAAAAAAAATAATCTATTTCACATTGGGGGTGCGGTTATAGAAATACCTACAGGATCGTATGAGATAGATGACATAGCTGAATATCTTGAGAATCAATTATGTAAATTAAGTAAAGAGAGTTACCATATAATATTGCGTGCGAACAATAATACTTTGAAAAGTGAAATCAAATCTAGTGGACCTAATTACTTTAACAAAGAGGGTACAATCGGATCCCTTTTAGGGTTTAGTAAGCGACAGCTGGAGCCTAATAAATTGCATGTATCAGATTTACCAGTTAATATAATTAAAGTTAATGCAATAAGAGTGGAATGCAATATAATAAGTGGATCATTCATGAATGATACACGAGTACATACAATACATGAGTTCTCCCCAAAGGTGGGGCCTGGTTATAAGATAATTGAGGTACCAAAGAACGTCATTTATTTACCGCTAACCACTCGAAGAATTACTTCCATTAGCTTAAAGCTCCTTGATCAGGACGGTGATTTAATAAATTTTAGAGGGGAGACAATAACAGCTCGATTACATCTTAAACCGCAACATGATAATATATAATAAGGATATATTACGTACATTAGTTACCCTCAACAACAGTTCTCCTACAACTCTCACCGAAATTAGACCTCAAAGAGAAAAAAGGTTCAAACTTACCACACAAAATAAGAATTACTTGAGATCTTTAGGATTTATCATAAAAGACGAGCAATGAGTGAAGTTTTGAGTATCAAGGATGCTGTAAGCTATGATAATAGTGTCGCAAAAATTGAATATCATAGTTACTCACCCTTTACGAACTCTTTCAAAAACAATGATGAAATACGTATAGCTATTCAACATCAAGACATCTATGTACTTCCAAGTGAAAGTTTTATTTACATTGAAGGAAAATTGGAATGTACTCCTAGGGCGGCTGACAAAACTCCCGATGTAAAGTTAACTAATAATGCGATGGCATTTTTATTTGAGGAGATCCGATATGAAATAAATGGAGTACAAATTGATCGAAATAAAAATGTTGGTCTTACTTCAACGATGAAGAATAAGCTTTCATTAAACGTAAGTGAAAGTAAAATGCTTCTAAATTCAGGATGGTCTCTCACCAATATAACTCTTAACACAGAAAGAAACTTTAATTTTTGCATACCACTAAAATATCTTCTTGGATTTGCTGAGGATTATAAGAAAATAGTTATTAATGCCAAACATGAACTAGTTTTGGTTCGTTCCAGAACGGACCTAAATGCAATTTATGCCAAAGATTGTGATGGCTCAGTAAATATACTTAAATTACAATGGCATCTGCCACATGTTACTGTAGCTGATATGGAAAAGTTGTCTCTATTGAAAATTACCGAAAGTAATCGGTCGATTGAAATGGTATTTCGAAGTTGGGATTTGTATGAATATCCATCACCACCGCAGTCCACGCGACATACATGGGCTGTTAAAACAGTTAATCAACTAGAAAAACCAAGATATGTGATTTTTGCTTTACAAACTGACCGTAAAGATTCGAGTGAAAAAGATGCGTCCAAATTTGATCACTGCAACCTAACAGACCTAAAAGTTTATCTAAATTCTGAAAAATATCCATACAATGATTTGAATATAAAATATAACATAGATCAATACGCTATATTATATGAGATGTATTGTAAATTCCAACAGTCATATTACAACCGCCGATCTGAACCATTACTCACTAAAGAGCAGTTCAAAAATTTGGCTCCTTTAGTTGTTATTGATTGCTCACGCCAAAATGAATATCTCAAAACTGGTCCTGTAGATGTCAGCATAGAGTTTCAAACATCTGTGATTATACCGAAAAATACTGCAGCATACTGTCTACTTATACATGATAGAATAGTTCAGTACAATCCTCTAACTAGTGAAGTTCATAAACTGTAAAAATGAATTGCATCATTGATATTCAAGGGTTCAAAGGGCCTAGAAATACGTTCATCTTAAAGGAAATTGCCATTATAACTCAGAATAATCAACTACAGCACTTTATTTTGAAACCAATATACAACTTTGAAAATCTACCTCCGGAACTACAAAATCAAGCAAGATGGCTAAATCAATATCACCATGGATTTGTTTGGAATGGAGGATTTACTTCACAAGATAGTGTCACTACCTTTTTTAAAGATATTCTCCAAGACAAAATCATATATGTGAAAGGAAAAGAAAAAATCAAGTGGATTACCGATATATTAAAGTTGGAAAATAATGCACCAATTTACAATTTAGATGAAAAGGGATGTCCTATATCAGAAGAATTAAGAAAAAAATATATTGATGTACCACGATGTATGATACATAATGGTGTATGTGCATTACAAAATGTTTTCCTGTATAAGAAATTTATGGATAATTTTTAATAAAATACAATTTTTTAAAAAAAATCAATTGTTTTATTCACATAATATTATAAACTTTTGTTTTTATTCACTTCAACTGGAACTCTACAGTTTATGAAATGTCCATATTGTAAGTCTGCTTCATTTTCCTCAAATCAACAGATGTAATATCAGATTTATATGTGGAGTCATTTTCTCGGAAGTATTCAATTTCACCATTACTCAAAATTCGTTCTCCTTCAAGTTCATGATATTCATAACAGGATATTTTTAGAGTTCTATGCTCATAGTTGCTATCATATGTACATCGAACTCTCATTGATTTGTCCTCCTCAAAGTTTAATTTAAAATGCCTGTAAAACACACGATCACTCTCTATAATTCCACCTATATCTTTTTCTTTGTTTATTAAGTTTTGCCTAAATCCTTCAATTGCCTCCTCAACACTCACTACACTATTTTCTGGTATTAATTCCACATCAGTTTCCTTAGGTGATTCAGTTCCATTTTCTGAAGAGATAACAGAAGAATCGTCATCATTTAAGGGTATATTAGTTGTTGTTGTAGGTAATGCATCATAAGTAGCATTACTTAGTGTAAGTAGCCGAAATGATAAAGAAATTTGAATGGAATCATTATTTGGCAACTGTATATTAAAATCAATATTATCGCTTGATTTTTGTCCTAAGTTTAAATTGATTGGGAGTGCTAAGCAGTTTGCATATAAAGAGCACGCAAATGTAAATGAAATAAAAGTTTTTAATGACATAATATCTCTTTATTTGTTTAGTTGTTGATTGCTCAAAACGTTGACAAAGACTATGCATTATTACGGTAATTTAATTGATTATATACAATTCCACCCTATCACTCAATTTTCATATCAGAATTTGTTTGGGTATTACTGCTTTCACACTCTTTTACATCTCTCATTTTTTCTGATTTATTTGCTTCTTGTTGCTTTATTGGTTTACGATACCACTCCTCCTCACCTGCAAACGGGCAGTTATGTAGGAAGAAATTGGTACTTGGACGTCTGATCGTCCCATCTTGTAGCCAGCCTACTACAGTTATTTCTCCTCCCTTGACTTCAATCTTAACATGTTCAAATGGATTGATGCGCATCTCCCCAAAATTTGAGGGAATTGGTTGACCTCTAGTCAAAGTTAATACCTTGCATCTTTTACCATTTTCAGCAGTCATATATACTTTCATTAAGTCACATCTTACAACTGAATGCACAATCTTCATATACATCCAACCATTCAGACAGGTACAAAAATGCGTTTCATCCCATATAGAATCAACCCAAAACATTATGCCCTCCCTTTGAAACTATGTTAACCTATCTATTGTCAGATTACCAATGATCAGGTGTTAAAAAATGAAAATATATTTATACATTTTCTTTCCTCCATACACCTGAATAATCGATTTTCTGTTTGTCCAAAATAAATTCGCGCATTTATTACAACGATTCATGCATGGACATGTGTATGCGCAACCATGCCCTCATTGGTCGAATGCTTTCCACGAACCCATGCCACCCCCACCTCTTATGATCCTCACTTACTACACACCCAACACAACCACCACCACCACATTGACCAAAACCCAACTTACGTCACCACCCACAACACCACCACCATCTTTAAACCCTCAAGGTCAAATTGTAGCCTACAAGACCACGCCCCAAACACCGACGCCATTTTCAAAGTCAAACAAAGGTCACATTGTACCCTACAAGATCACGTTCTACCGCCATCTTTAAACCCTCAAGGTCAAATTGTAGCCTACAAGACCACGCCCCAAATACCGACAACCACCACCACCACCACCACCACCACATTGACCAAACCCCACTTACGTCACCACACACAACACCACCGCCATCTTTAAACCCTCAAGGTCAAATTGTAGCCTACAAGACCACGCCCCAAACACCGCCCCCATTTTCAAGGTCAAACAAAGGTCACATTGTACCCTACAAGACCACGTACTACATCAAGTACACATGCACTTGGTCCAGAACCCGCATAGTTTACCTACTAGTATTGCTAAAAAATCCCGCTAAAAAACACAAGCTTTCCCAGATATGGCTAGGACCATATCTCGTGGTACAAGCTTTTACGCCTGTTAACACAATCATACAAATCGATAAAAGAAGAATAACCGTACATAATAATAGATTGAAACCATTTCACGAATAATGGCTAAACTTCCAGGAAGGGATTACAATTGCATTTAAGATAAAAAAAAGGTAGGGGAAAAATTTTGTTTAAGAAAAAGAGAGAATGATCAAACAAATCATTTTATTTTTATAATAACAAAAAAACAATTTTTATTTTTTATTTGCAATCAAACACCGTGCTACCCAGCCTACACAGGCAAGTAACAAAGTAAGTTTAACAACAAGAGAACCGCCTCCACCCCCTCCTCTTCCAAAATCATTAATTCATGTTGAGCAGAATCCAATTACACGTACCCGTCATCTACAGGTAGTTTAACTATTTTAAACATAATAGAAATTTGAAAACAAGATTGAAGATGTAAAACGTAATATACAAAAAAAAATGTATTTATAAACACATACTATATATGCATTAGAAGTAACATACCTATTTATAGATAAATCTATAAAAGAAAAAATATGCATAAACACATATAAAAGAAGAGATATGTATAATCAAACGTAAAATTTTTTTTTTTTTTATAAAAAGTATGTATAAACACATATAAAGAATCTAAAAACATATGCATAAACACACATAAAGAATTTGAAAACATATGTATAAACACATATAAATAATTTTTAAGTAAATAAATGAAAACATATGCATAAACACATATAAAGAATTTTTAAGTAAATAAATGAAAACATATGTATAAACACATATAAAAGAAAAAATATGTATAATCACATGTAAAAATTTTTTTTTTTAAAAAAAAAAGTATTAAAAGTATTAAGTAAATTATGTATACACACATATATAAAGGGTCAAACAGCCATAAGTATAAATGTATATATGTAGGAATTACAAAAAAGAAATATATATACAGTATGCACATTTAATAAAAATGCACATAACATAGCAGTAATACTAATAATCTAGAAAAATAACGGATATAAATTTGTAAACCGATAAGTCAATTATTGTACCGGCACCCGGCGTTGTGTATATACATGCATATAAAAACAATAAATTTCTCGAAAATTATCGAACGATTGAACCATATTCTAATGCGTTATTCCTCTTCTAAGAATAACACATATTTTTTAAAAAGGGGGAGATTTGCTACATACATACCTCCACCCACAATTTTAAGTGAGCATTGTAACATACGTACATACCTACAACAATTATCAAAGAAATGCTAGCAAACGCAAGCATACATATTTTCATCATTTTTCAATGAACATACATACCTACATCATTTTCATTAAATTATAATTCCACTCGTTACTGACCTTCCCCAATTACTTAACAAGTTGAGGAAATAACTAAGGTAGGTTGAGTGACGCAATACCCTGCGCGCAAGAATTCGCACGTTGTAATACGATAACCTTGCGCCAGCGGTTGAACCCAGGTGACCACCAAATGATGGTTCACGATTTGTGTATGAAAAAAAATGATATTTATGTAGGTATGTATGTAAATCATGAATATCACGATGAACAAACAACAAGCGATTAGCGTTTGTCGAGATTTATGTATGTACGTATGTAAAAACAAATGCGATAAAGTACTGACGAAACGCTCAGTACGATTATAGTCAGAAAAATATCTGTATGTATGTACGGAAGCGACGAGTGCCGCAATTTATTTGTAAACAGAAATAAATGAAGTGCAAATGACCTAACACTTTGTACTGTTATATACAAAATGTTTGGTCGGAAGTATTTCATTTATTTCCGTATTAATAAGATTACTCTGTATAAATAAGTCGAGAGCAGTCGATTTGAATAAGTGTACAGTAAACAGTTCGTTTGAATTAGGAGTTGTGCTTTAAACAAGCTACTCCATAATAATACTAGGAGTTGTGCTTTAAACAAGCTACTCCATACTAACACTAGGAGTTGTGCTTAAACAAGCTACTCCATAATAATACTAGGAGTTGTGCTTTAAACAAGCTACTCCATAATAACACTAGGAGTTGTGCTTTAACAAGCTACTCCACGCATCTACTCTCACATTAGAGTTACGACAGTCGCTGCTGGGAAAAACAAAGGCAAAAACAAAAAATTAAGACAAACGGTTTCTCCACAAAGAAACCACAGCAAAGTTTAAGTAGGATAAATTCCTACATAACAGTCTAAGATGATGTACACTATTGTAAAATAAAGGAAAATATTATAATTATAGGGTAACCGATTTAAGGAAGCCTAATATAGAATGATACCTTAAGAATTAAATGTTAATCTAGAATGATACCTTAAGAATTAAATGTTAATATTTTTCAATTTATAATAAATCAATAATAATATTTTATATATGGTATTCTTTTATTCAATTTCCCTACTATGTCCAGAGCTCCCGAATAATATTTGCCCACTACCGTGAGCTCCTAATCGGGCGGTTGAGCGTTTTACCCAGAATGTTAGGATGACATAAGAAAAAAACATTTACACGTGGACTCGACCTTGACTCCGGCATCACCTTTGAAACCGGAAGGGAGTCTGATCTTTGACCTTCATCCGGAAGTGTATTATATATATATATATATATATATATATATATAAGTGTATAATCAAGCATTTCATGGGGACTCCATATTGCTTTTCAAAACAGGTTAGATAACAGCTTACCAGCTTTTTAAACAGGTCTGATAACAGCTTAACAGCTTTTTAAACAGGTCCGATAACAGCTTAACAGCTTTTCAAACAGGTCTGATAACAGCTTAACAGCTTTTAAACTGGTCTGATAACAGCTTAACAGCTTTTTAAACAGGTCTGATAACAGCTTAACAGCTTCTTAAACAGGTCTGATAACAGCTTAACAGCTTTTTAAACAGGTCTGATAACAGCTTAACAGCTTTTTAAACAGGTCCGATAACAGCTTAACAGCTTTTCAAACAGGTTTGATATCAGCTTAACAGCTTTTTAAACAGGTCCGATAACAGCTTAACAACTTTTCAAACAGGTCTGATAACAGCTTAACAGCTTTTAAACAGGTCTGATAACAGCTTAACAGCTTTTTAAACAGGTCTGATAACAGATTAACAGCTTTTTAAACAGGTCTGATAACAGCTTAACAGCTTTTTAAACAGGTCCGATAACAGCTTAACAACTTTTCAAACAGGTCTGATAACAGCTTAACAGCTTTTAAACAGGTCTGATAACAGCTTAACAGCTTTTTAAACAGGTCTGAGAACAGCTTAACAGCTTTTAAACAGGTCTGATAACAGCTTCACAGCTTTTAAACAGGTCTGCTAACAGCTTAACAGCTTTTTAAACAGGTCTGATAGGTTAAGCTGTTATCAGACCTGTTTAAAAGCTGTTAAGCTGTTATCAGACCTGTTTAAAAGCTGTTAAGCTGTTCTCAGACCTGTTTAAAAAGCTGTTAAGCTGTTATCGGACCTGTTTTAAAGCTGTTAAGCTGTTATCAGACCTGTTTGAAAGCTGTGAAGCTGTTATCAGACCTGTTTAAAAGCTGTTAAGCTGTTCTCAGACCTGTTTAAAAAGCTGTTAAGCTGTTATCAGACCTGTTTAAAAGCTGTTAAGCTGTTATCAGACCTGTTTGAAAAGTTGTTAAGCTGTTATCGGACCTGTTTAAAAAGCTGTTAAGCTGTTATCAGACCTGTTTGAAAAGCTGTTAAGCTGTTATCGGACCTGTTTAAAAATCTGTTAAGCTGTTATCAGACCTGTTTGAAAAGCTGTTAAGCTGTTATCGGACCTGTTTAAAAAGCTGTTAAGCTGTTATCAGACCTGTTTAAAAAGCTGTTAAGCTGTTATCAGACCTGTTTAAGAAGCTGTTAAGCTGTTATCAGACCTGTTTAAAAAGCTGTTAAGCTGTTATCAGACCTGTTTAAAAGCTGTTAAGCTGTTATTAGACCAGTTTGAAAAGCTGTTAAGCTGTTATCGGACCTGTTTAAAAAGCTGTTAAGCTGTTATCAGACCTGTTTAAAAAGCTGTTAAGCTGTTATCTAACCTGTTTTGAAAAGCAATATGGAGTCCCCATGAAATGCTTGATTATACACTTATATATATATATAATACACTTCCGGATGAAGGTCAAAGATCAGACTCCCTTTCGGTTTCAAAGGTGATGCCGGAGTCAAGGTCGAGTCCACGTGTAAATGTTTTTTTCTTAAGTCATCCTAACATTCTGGGTAAAACGCTCAACCGCCCGATTAGGAGCTCACGGTAGTGGGCAAATATTATTCGGGAGCTCTGGACATAGTAGGGAAATTGAATAAAAGAATACCATATATAAAATATTATTATTGATTTATTATAAATTGAAAAATATTAACATTTAATTCTTAAGGTATCATTCTAGATTAACATTTAATTCTTAAGGTATCATTCTATATTAGGCTTCCTTAAATCGGTTACCCTATAATTATAATATTTTCCTTTATTTTACAATAGTGTACATCATCTTAGACTATAATACAATTAAAACAAACTATTTCATTAAATGGTGTTTTAGCTATAATACAATTTTTATTTACAATACATATCTTAGACTAGCCTTAGATTATATGTTTTTCTGCGTCTGCTCCTTGCTGTTCTGATTGAATAGAGTAATGTCCCCATGGTAGAGTATCCGTTGTCCCACTCATAATATACCGCTTGTTATCATATGGATTCAATGCAATTTTCTTTTGGCTGATCGTGTAGACATTATGGTTATGCGATCGTATGGAGCTCTGATTAGCAGTTAATACTCGCTTGTTATTCAAACATTCGACGTAGTCTTCGAAATTGATATGCCTCTGGACTACATTAGTCTTTACTCCTTTTGCTTTCTTTACAGTTTTACCATCGTTTATACGTAGACGGTACATTTTCGAGCGCAAGCCTGCAAATTCGCTCATGATTTTCCCATTCAGTTCATCCTTCATTAGACCAGGAATCTTTTTATTCATGAGCGGTAAATTGAATTGATTATCTTCTGGGTAATCACTTGTATCAAATTTGTTTATATTTTCAGCCAAAAACTCATATGCATTTTTCTCTTCAAGTTCATATATTAGAGAATCTGTATCTGTATACATGACTTTACATTTATCTCCAAATTCGCGCTGCATAAAACTGTAGTGGAAATCATAGAGGCATATCTTTGAAATTTCCAAAACTGCCATTCCAATATAGAGGGGCTTATTGAATAAGATTTTGAGTCGCCTTAATTCCACAGCAACTAAATTCTCATCAATTATCGTTGCACTGTGGAAGTTGGGTGCCGCAATCCGAGCTTTTGCACCATAGCGACCTTCCCACTTTACGCAAAGCTTTATATCGCTATACTTGCGAACATTTTCCATGGTCTTACCAAAAGCTGCATTATTCATCTCCTTATAGCTGTCCTTCTCATGATCACTGGTAGCCTCCTTCCGTTTGGTGGTATTTAAGTCAATATATGGTTTAAGCCAAGCTGATTGGTTGAGTTGAAGTACCCGGTGCACTTTTTTCAGGATGAGTCCATGTGATAAGCATTGCTTCAAGTTTCGGTAGTGTATAACATATTTAATTCTTGAATGTAATGTTGTCAGAAGCTTTTCTAATTTTGCTCCAGGTGGTGCTGCATGCTCAGAGCAAAACGGTAAGTCCTTATGTTTATCATGTAGATGTTGAGGATAATCCAAGTCGACTTCGAATATGTATCCAGTTGGAGAATCATCAGGAATTTCGGAAACGACAATATTGGGAACATCAACCCATTTGAATCCTCCGGTTGGTAAATGCTGTGACATGGCCCATCCATAAAGGTTATTCACATCATAATACATCAGGTATTTCTCTTCCTCCTCAGGCTTAAAATCATCCATATATTTGTTATTTGCTTTACTATATCTGTTCGAACATTGACTTATACCACCTCGAATGCCTCTCTCTATGAATAGCAGTATATCTACGTCGGTTATCAGCTCTAATTTGACATTAGTGTGTTTCAGCATAGCATCCCATGTTAAGCCTGGCATGGTGTAATAATGTGCTGGATCTAAATTGTATGTCTTCATGCACACTTCTCGAAAGTTCTTAAACACATCGGCCAATAGTAGAACATCAGTCTTAAGGTATAGATCTGAATATTCACCAGGTGTTTGTATTTCAAATTTTTGCCAGACCTTTTCAGCATGATTGTAGTCCTCAGGAGATATAGCACTGTCAGTCAGTTTATTGTAGAACGCTTCTTGTGTTGGCAAGTTCTGGAAATCCAATTTATCCCAGTCATCAATAAAATCATATGGGAAGACACCTTTGCGCGTAAGAAGTTTGATAGTGTCGTCATCCAATCCCTGCCATACTGATCTTGTAGTGTTTAATTTATCCATTGGCAGCAATGATGAAAGCTTATCTAAAGATTCAGCCATAAAACGGAAGGAATCGATGAATCTGAATTTTATGTAGCTGCCGTCCATGTGCTTGGTGAACGAGATATATCTTTCCTTGTTTATTGGCAAGAGATCAACTTTTCCTGGGAAAGATGTAGCTATATCCTTAATTATGAAGTGGGCATCATATCCAGATAAATTGTGAAAAATTACTGGAACTGTGGAGCAATCTTGATACATCAGATTGCATGCATTGTGCACTGGCCCTCGGTATTTTCCTGTTAAAAGAAATTATGAAAAGAAATGAATTGAATTATGCTTCTAAGTATTTACCTGTTAAATGGCAATGGTCCCGGACTCGTTCCTCATCGGCTGCAAACGTTTTTTCACATATATGACAGCAAGTATTTTCCATATGTGAACGCCGTTCCTCTTTAGTCAAGGGTTGCATTGGCCTGATGTTCAGCTTTTCCTGTACAGCTATGGAGGCAATTTTTTGCAATTCTAATGCAAACCATTGTTGACAATTCTTTCCTCGATATGCTCGGTAATATGAGAGCTTAGCATCATGTTTGCAGTGGAAGTAGAACCCTATGCTGTGAACTTCATGTTCCTGGATTCGCTGTGTATTTTGATTGTTTCCCTGAATCGGCTTTAATATTGATTCAAGATCGGCATACACACAAAACGGGACTGGATTCTTATGGTTATAATTCTTATATTCCAACCATTTCTTTTCCTCTGAGGGAAACATAATTCTGCAGTCGTTTTGATTCTCGCATTCGGGAGTGTGTGATGCTAATTTTTCTTCAGAGTAAAAGTAGAGCAAACATCTCTCACATATATGCACTGTATGAATATGTTTCGAAGTTTGCTTCGATATGAGGCGCGAAAGATCTTTAATCCAGCAGAAATGATATCTGTCGGCATCATCATCATCATCCATATGATCATCAGCCTGGTCATAGTCATCTTGTAGCATCAAGAGATTTACATGTCGCTCCATTCTGTGTTTCGTAAGTCTAACTGGAACTGTGGTGAGGAAATGCTCTTTCTCCAGGATGAACACGTTTACTGATAAATTGTTCTGGTCTTCAAATTGGGTAATTTGCTTAAGTGTTATGGGAAATGTTATCCCAGTTAAATTTAGTACTGTAGAGTAATGTGGATACGATGAGGTCCTATCAGAGCAAACATTTGCTGCTGCAGGATATAGCGCTGATGTTACTGCCCACGCGAAGCATGCTTCATCATTATTTTTCACATTAATGCATGCTTTCTTTGATGCAATTTCCTTTGGTAAGGGCATATACGAAGATCCTCGGAGTTGTTCAAACTTGTTGATGTGTACTGCTAGATATATTATAGAGTGCAGTGCCCAGCCACTGTCTTTTTCCTGGAATTCTTCCAGCTGAGTGTTTATTGGATCCAAAATGTTTGATTTAAACCACTCCTCTAAATTATCATCTGCACTAATTGCAGCAGTTCTCGCTTGGAAATATTTAATGTCTTTTATAATTTCGTTGTCACCAGTTTCCTTAACAAATTCACCGCAAAACGTTGTAGAAACTTTAATATTAAAATAATGTTTTAATGTATTCTTAATGCGGCGGATAAATAATTTGGCAGCGTCTTGCATAAATAGCTTCGGATCGATATGCTTTAAATTTGCAATAACACCTTGTCGAATTCTGTCTGCGAACGCTGTCTTTATTTCCTCCCACTTTACAAAATCACTTCTTCTTACGCGAGTAATTCCTCCACCTCGACGGGGAGTTCTCAATAGTGCTCTTAATGCTTTCATTTGCTCGAGACAGCTCTCGAAATGTCGTTTCCTAGCACTCTTATTGCACTTCCGAAATGCAACTTGAAATTTATGCATGTTTCTATTGCACTTTTTAACAATATAGTCTTTATTCACTGAATTTTTTAAACACTCCATCACATCTTTTCGCAAATTTTCAATTATTGAAAACCTTTTATTTACTAACACCGAAGACATTTTTAATTTTTTTATATTTTAAACTAACACTGAGACTTACTGAAACTGAATGATGGCTCCTAGCGATTTGCTTGTGCTTTTATAGGAACGGTTTGTGAACATGAATGATCCTGCTGCTAAAATAATATTGCACAAGATGAATTCCAACGAATTTGCTTACAGGCTGAGATGATATCGAATTACACGATAAACAAAAAAAAAACATAAATCATTCAAATTAATTTGATTACTTTATTCTGCTGGTTGAAATTGCAAATATCAAATGAGATTGTTTACATGAATGAATTTCAAGATAAAAAGAAAATGTGAAAATTTGTTTACTTTATGCGAATTCCAATGAAACGTTTCGATCGTAAAATTCTTGGAACAATAAAATAAAATTTTTGGCTGCCTACAGGAAGTGTGATATCAAATTACGTGAAAAGAATAAATGTGCTGATATTGGTTAAATTTATTTACACAGATGTGCATGACTCATTCAGCTAAAATGCGAATTTTTTAAACAGGAAGTTTATACAGGTGTGCATGACTCATTCAGCTTAAATGCGAATTTGTTTACAGCGGTGATATCAAATTACATCATAAATAGGGGAAGCATGCCTAATGTTTAGTAAACATTTCATATTTGATGCCCAGAACGCCTATAGAAAGTCATCCGGAACTTTTGATATCTACAAATTCCTAACTAAGAAATATTCAAGTAAGAAAACAGCAAATCCAAGGCGACATTATGCTGATATCTACAGCTCCCCAGGGTAACTTGAATTATTAGTAATATTGAAAGGCAAGATCGCTAATATCTCGAAAACCACAGTCTGATGAAAATTTTGTCCCCCAACAGTACCAATACCCTATCCACTGGCACCTCCTAGAATCTATTGATATGAAAGAGAATAGCATAGGGTTAACTTGAATTATTACTAATATTAACTATATCTAAAAGGTAAAATCGCTAATATCTCGAGAACCATAGCCTGGAGAGGATTTCTGACGAAAATTTTGTCCCCCAACAGTACCAATACCCTATCCACTGGCACCTCCTAGAATCTATTGGTATGAAAAAGAATAGCATAGAGTTAACTTTAATTATTACTAATATTAACTATATCTAAAAAGGTAAAATCGCTAATATCTCGAGAACCATAGCCCGTAGAGGATTTCTGGTGAAAATTTTGTCCCCCAACAGTACCAATACCCTATCCACTGGCACCTCCTAGAATCTATTGGTATGAAAAAGAATAGCATAGGGTTAACTTGAATTATTACTAATATTAACAATATCTAAAAAGATAAAATCGCTAATATCTCGAGAACCAAAGCCCGTAGAGGATTTCTGATGAAAATTTTGTCCCCCAATAGTACCAACACCTTATCCACTGGCACCTCCTAGAATCTATTGGTATGAAAAAGAATAGCATAGGGTTAACTTGAATTATTACTAATATTAACTATATCTAAAAAGATAAAATCGCTAATATCTCGAGAACCATAGCCCGTAGAGGATTTCTGATGAAAATTTTGTCCCGCAACAGTACCAATACCCTGTAATGTACGTCTTGCACTGTTTGTAGTCACTCCTAATTATAGCGCGTCACCAAAGTATACGCACTGATTAATGGCGTCAACACTGTACTAGCAGCGGATACGCCGATATTGCTAAAGGTGAGTTTGATTTAATAAAAGACACGCCGTATGGCAGCGTTAGCTTGTAAAGTCAAAACTGTATTTACTTCTTTTGCCTCGCTTAATTTATACAAATTTAAACAAAGAAAATTGATCATAAGAATCGATTATTACTGTTTACATGAATGTGCAGTCATTAGTTTTGATGTTTATTGGATTTGATGCATTTTGCTTTTCAACTCGCTTCTGTTTAACGTTTTCTATTAAATTTCTTGCTTTTGAAATAGCTGTTCTCAATCTGAACTTTAGTTCGTTTGCATAATTATCTAGATTGTAAATTTTGTCACTATTGTTGATTACGTCAAATGGGAGGTAAGGTAGTTTGCCAAATATTATTTCGTACGGTGTGTAATTTGTGTCTGTGTGAGGTGTGGTGTTGTAGGAAAAAGTGTAATAAGGTATCCATTTATCCCATTCTAAGTCTTCGGCGAACGAAAGCATGTATTCATTAAGAACGCGATGGTTTCGTTCCTCTATTCCCATACTTTGATGATGATAAGGGGTGCTAAAATTTTGTTTTATTTCAAGTAGTTTACATATTTCTCGCATTAATCCGTTAGTGAATTCTGTACCTTGATCCGTTTTTAAAATCTTAAAATGTCCGTATTTTAAAATAAATTCCTTTACTATTGTTGAGGCTACTGTGTTAGCATCTTTTGTTTCTAAGGGTGCTGCTATCACGAATTTCGTCAGTTCGCACTGCATGGTTAGTATGTATCGGTAATTATTCGAGATCCTAAGTGGTCCTACTATGTCCATAGCTATGGTTTCGAAACTTGTTGTCGGTGTGTTGGTCTTTATCATTTTTTCTTTAGTGTGTCTTACTTGTTTGTTTAGTGCACATTGTTCACAGCTGTTAATATAAGCTTTTACCATTTTGTTTATGTTTTTCTAACAAAATCGTTGTTTAATTTTTAGTACTGTTTTTCTTACTCCTAGATGTCCTCCGTGCGGTGAATTGTGATATTCCTCTATTATCTTGTTTTGGGTTTCAGTGCTATTTATTCTCTTAGGGGGTTCATATAATATTATGTTGAGTTTCGCGCGATTATTATTCTTTGTTGCAACGTGTTTAATAAATTTTTAAATTTTTCTTTTGGAATGCATTCAAATATATTATCTTTGTTTGATAGAGCTAGTTCATGTATATTCATTTTGTGTGTAGCATCCAATAGCTTCTTCATGATAGAAACGTATTTCATATCAGAGTTATTGTTATTGTTTTGTTTACTGCTACTTCGTAACTTTTCCGTGATGGAATCTTGTTTCGCATCAGGGTTGTCGTTACAATATACTATTATTTCTTTTTTTGTACGTACGATTTCTATTTGTTTCTTATAATTGCGCAATATTATAAATTTTAATTGTGTAAAGTTGATCAGGCTTTAACTGTGGCTGGAAAACATTTCCAATTTTTGCTTCCTCATTATTGCATGCTTTTTGTTTTTCTATCATACCCCTTGTTATCACTAGTGTTTTATTTACTGTTAGGTCTCTTTCTTCCGGAACCATATTTTTCAGAATATCGGAGTCTAGTTTTATTCTTGACAATGCATCAGCGTTGGTGTTTATTTTACCTTTCTTAAATACTATGTCGAAATCATAGTCAGTTAAATCTAATCTGATTCTCGTGAGTTTTGACGAAGGATTTTTGTGTGTGAATAACGATACTAATGGTCTGTGGTCAGTGACTACAATGAATCTTTTTCCGTATAGATATGGTCTGAAAAAGTTTATACCCCAATGTATTGCAAGTAATTCCTTTTCGATAATAGGTTTGTTTATATCGTGTTTTGACAATGATTTACTTGCGTAGGATATCGGTAAATCTGAACCAATTTCACCTTGTGAGAGAACTGCTCCCAAAGCATAACTTGATGCGTCTGTTGTTAAGATGAAAGGTTTGTCGAAGTTTGGATACTGGAGTATTGGTGGTTGTGTAAGCTTTTTCTTTAGTGCTTCGAATGCTATTTGGCAGGTTTCATCCCATATAAATGGTGTGTTCTTTTTTAGAAGAGAATTTAGGTTCTTCGCTATTTCTGCAAAGTTAGGGATAAATCGTCTGTAGTAATTACAGAAAGCTACAAATCTACGAACTTCGTCGGCATTTGTGGGTACTGGATAATTTTTAATGACTTCGTATTTGGAGGGGTCGGTTTTTATGCCTTCATTTGTTATCAGATGTCCTAGATATACAACTTCGGTTTTTAGGAATTGGCATTTACTTGGGTTTAGTTTGAGATTGTATTTGCGCAATCTCTGAAATACTTTGGTCAGATTTGTATTGTGGTGTTTAACACTACAACCGAAAACTATAATATCGTCTACATAAAGGAATGCTTCGGAACTGAGTCCGGTAAGAGCAATTGTTAACATTCTTTGAAAACTATTAGAAGATACTTTTAATCCAAAAGGTAGTCTTTTGAATTGAAAATGGCCGTTTCCCGTCGAAAATGCTGTGAGGGGTCTTGAGTCCTCCTCAAGTGCGATCTGGTGGAATGAACTAGTCATGTCAAGAGTAGTGAAATATTTCGCTCTTCCTAACTTGTCTAGAACATCCTCCAATTTAGTTAAAGGGAACTTGTCGCTAACAATCCTGTTGTTCAGCTTTCTGAAGTCTACGACTAAACGCCATTGTTTTTTATCGCCAGTGCCTTTTTTTGGTACCACGAGTAGTGGAGCATTATAAGGGCTAGTAGATGGTTCAATGATATCATTGGCCTCTAGCTCCTTGACTTGTTTGTTTATTTCCTCGTTTTGAGTGTGTGGTAACCGGTAGTTCTTTATGTACACGGGAGTATTATCCGTGACTTGGAGTGTTTGCTTGTAAAAATTGTTCGTAGTCAAAATTTCATCTTGCAGGTGAAATATATCATTGTATTCCTTTATTATTTCCAGTATGTTTGCTTTAGCTTCTTTCTCTTCGTAATCTATCTTTATTGCCTGTAGCAGTTTGTTTATTCGTTTCGTATCACGTTTTTCTTTTGTTTTTACTAGTATGGAATAATTTTTCAAGGGTTCCATTTCTACTCTAAAGTTTGGTATTGTTACATCTTCGTCGTTAGTATTTAGCATTTTAATGTGGCATGCGCCTTTCGCTGGTATTATTGTGTTTGCTATGAATACACCACTCTGTAGTTCTTTATTCAGTACTATGCTGTCTTCTTGTCTAGAGAGACATATTGGTATTATCGCTTCTGTTCTTGCTGGAATTTTTATCTGTGTTATCTGTAGTGGTTTCATTTCCATAGGTAAGATGATTTCGTGTTCGTTCACGTTAAACGATATAGTGAACGTTTCGTAGTCTATTTTGCATAGGAATTTTCTTAATATGTCTCGACCGATAATTCCATCTGTATCAATTGGAAAATTTGCATCTACTAAATGAAATGAATTACTGACTCTGTGGTCTCCAATGTGTTGCATTAAGCTTGTTGATCCTAATGAGGTAATTGCTTCCTTAGTAATTCCTGATAATTTGCATTTATTGTTTGGATTTAAATAAAAATTAACAATGTTTAGTTTAGTTGTTTTTATTATTGATACGTCTGCGCCTGTGTCTACTAAGAATTTAAGGTGTCGATTGGCATTCTCACAATATAACGTTATATAATTCGTGCAGGTGTATGAGATTCTGTACATCTTATTACATTCTCCGGGAGGGCGTTTTATTCCTCTCCGGAGTCCTGGACGTTTCCCTGGTCCTGGACATAGTTAATTTGCGCGGAATTGTTATTTCTACGAAAATTTCTATTATTATTATTGTTATTCCTGTTATGGTTAAAGTTTCTATTATTATTATTGGTATTTCTGTTATAGTTTCTATTGTTATTTTGTTGGTTGTAGCTAGTCCTAGTATTATTATTATTATTTCTGTAATTAATGTTAGGTCTGTAGCTGTAATTCCGGTTATAATTTTGCCTATTGAAGCTTTGAGCACTCTGATTGTGTCGATCAAGTTGTTGCTGTCTGTTTGAATTATTCTGCTTTTTAAAATGCATAATATTACTGACAGGTTGTGGATCACTTTTTTCCAATTCTAGTGTGATCTCAATTGCTTCTTGAAATGTTTTTGGTCTTGAGGCGAATACTGTACTTTTATATTGATCGTTTAGACCATTCTTGAAGATTGTCAAAGCGTAAGTGTCATTAATGGTCTTGACTGCGGTTTTTTCTTCTGTTTTAGCAGTTGAACCAAGAGCATCTACTTGCAATTGACTTAACTCACTTATGAGAGTTAGTATTTTGTCCTTATACACTGAGACTGTTGATCTTCTCTGGGTTAAATTGTTGAGAGTTGTGTGGATTTGGGATACTGTATTAGTATTTTTATATCTTGAAGACAGTTCTTTTTTCAAAGCCTCAAAAGTTGTTGGTGTCTTAGCACCTAGAGCTGTTTGCACGTTCAAAGACAATTTAACGTTGAAAACAAAGTCCAACAAATCCAATTTTGCAGATTCGCTTAGGGTTTTATTAATGAATTCTACTATTTTTAAAAAAGCGTTTAATTCGCTGAATTTCCCTTCAAATATAGGGATGGCTTTCATGGCCGTTCCTAAATCAAAGTTGGCCATTTCGCTGTTTTCTTCCGTCAGTGATTCTTGTAAAGCTGTTACTAATAAAGGTTTTAGTTCTCTTGAGAGTGTAACAAATTCAATCTTAATGTCAAGTGTTTTGGACCCGTCTAGTGTAGCTACTATAGCTTCAAATTCCTTATTTATTTCCTCTAATCTTTGTGACTTTAATTCCAAGGTTTTAGTTGTAAAACCACGATTCTTGCCTTTTTTTAAATTTTCCAATAGTTTCTTAACTTCTTCTTTTAGTTCTTTCAATGAGTCCATTCAGAAGAAAAGGAATTGAATATTGTGTTTATTATTTATTATATTAATTTATTAATTTTTACTATATTTTTTTTTGTTTGAACACTATTTATTATGGATATTAGGAAATCTTAAACATCATTTACTATAAATTTTTAAACATTAATGGTCCTACTTAATTGTTTTCTAACATAATTTCTGTTGTAATTATTGTAAATATATAAAATTATCGCGATAATTACGAAAATCGCCGAAGTCGTCAACGCCTGTTGGTACTCGATAAAAAAGCTGCTCTGGACGTTCGTGGAGCTGCAATTTCCCATGATTATCGCAGTTTCTTCAGTTTCTCAAAAAGTGCCGCTTTGTTTCTTCCTTCTGCGATAGGAATCAACCTATGTATCTCGGCTCGTTGCTTCCTTAGGGCTACTTTTTTGCCTCCTCTCTTTTTCTGTCGCTTAATCGGGATCTTCTCTGTAGGTTTGATGGTTTTATTTCTGTTCCTATATTGTTCCAACGATATGGGCTTTGGTCCCCTCTGCTTCAGCTCTTCAATTGGTGTTGGCTTGTATGTCACAGTTGATTGACTTTCTCGTGGAGCCTCCGGGATATATTCTAGCTCTTTTTCAATGAGTTCGCTCAGCCTTGAAAATAGCGCATCGAACTCCTCTTGCGTGGTTGGTTGTGTCATCGAGGTAGGATGGTGTTGTTGTATCTGGCTTATTGAGATCTCAGTCGTTAATTATTTGAAGAAGGATCTCAGGTAGATCAAACAGGTCCAAATTTCAGGTGGGTCCACACCTTGGTTGTTATTAGAAGACACCAGTTAGATCGGGCAGGGTCGCCATGTAATGTACGTCTTGCACTGTTTGTAGTCACTCCTAATTATAGCGCGTCACCAAAGTATACGCACAGATTAATGGCGTCAACACTGTACTAGCAGCGGATACGCCGATATTGCTAAAGGTGAGTTTGATTTAATAAAAGACACGCCGTATGGCAGCTTGTAAAGTCAAAACTGTATTTACTTCTTTTGCCTCGCTTAATTTATACAAATTTAAACAAAGAAAATTGATCATAAGAATCGAATATTACAGTTTACATGAATGTGCAATTCTTTGTTTCTTACCCTACTTTCGTTTTATTTTCATTCATTGAAAATTAGAACATGTAATTGCTATAGAGAGTGACCATGAATGTACACACGGTGAATCATGTTACACAATTTCTTTTGCATACTTGACCTCGTGAATGGAGTTTTATAATAATAAAACGATGAGTCAAAGTGTGGACATTAGTAATGATAACAAAAACGAAATTATGTTGTCGTTTTTGTTATTGGGTCACTATGTGTGATTTATGTGGTGTGGTGTAATGATATCATGCTATCGTAAAATCATGAGATCATTATCAGATCACTACAACCCTATCCACTGGCACGTCCTAGAATTTATTGGTATGAAAAAGAATAGCATAACTTGAATTATTACTAATATTAACTATATCTAAAAAGATAAAATCGCTAATATCTCGAGAACCATAGCCCGTAGAGGATTTCTGATGAAAATTTTGTCCCCCAACAGTACCAATACCCTATCCACTGGCACGTCCTAGAATTTATTGGTATGAAGAAGAATAGCAAAGCGTTAATTTTAATTATTACTAATATTAGTTCAAAACCGAAAGCCCGCATTTAGGCGCAACACTTGAAAACAGCAAAATCACAATAAAAAAGCCTACATTTAGGCACAGCACACCATGGGCAAAAAAAAATAAAACTTGAATTATTACTAAAAAGTTAATGCCATCTCCTGGTCAGCCAGACGGTAGGAAAGGAATTCTCCAGGCATGCCCTGTGACGTATACCACTAGACGGAATCCCCCTCAGTGGCCCAGAACCCAGTCCAGAGCCACCAAAATAGTTTGAAATTTCCGGACACTTTTTGTATGGAAAAAGTGTTCCAGAACCGGCATAGCTTATCTACTTTCCATACAAAATCTAACAAGCGAAAGAAAATTTTATAAGAATCTGGTAAGAATCTGGTAACAGTATGTTCCATACAAAATCTAACAGGCAGAAGAAAATTTTATTAGAATCTTGTACAGTATGTTCCAAAGAAAAATCCAAGATTTTATGCATTTCCTAATGGGTAAGCCTTATATAAATCCATATGTTCTATATAAAAAATCGGTATATAAATATCTGTTAAAAAATTAGTTAGGGTATATAGTGATTTTAAAAAATTCATATCTCCAAAACGGTGCCGAGAACCAAAATCCAAAATCTACTAGGTAGCAGACAATTTTATAAGAATCTGGTATGTTCTATACAAAATCTAAAAGGGGAAGGGAAAATTGCACGAGAGTTTGGTTAGTGGTTAGTGTATTCCCGAATGCTGAACTGTTAAGATGGATATTGAGGAGTTTTTAGGAGAATATAATAGCATTTTACTGGATGAGCATAAGAACCAAATTCAAGAATGCTATAACTTTTTAAAATTATATGAAAATATTGAAAAAGTCGAGTCAAAATTTGGTGTACACTATATAATCTGCCCTTGGTCAAGAGATGATTCAACGGATGGACCAGATACATGTGAATGTTGTGGTGTTGCTAGATGCCTAAAAGAAGTTGTGAAGCTATATAAATTCTACCAAACATTGACAAAAAGTAATTACGAGCCATGCCTTAAAAAGTGCGATTTAACTTAGCACTAGAAATTCTCATTTTGTATACTTGGAGAGCTCATAAAGGATCATGTAAACTTACACTGTATGCAGATGTTGATTTCAACAACAGATTCATCAAACACAGGAAATTTTGATTACATACAGCTCTGTACCATAAGATTATAAGAATTACTACTTTTTAATTTTTAATAAATGATATTTTATATATGGCCTTCTTTTTATTCAATTTTCCTATACTAAGTCCGGAACTCCCGAATAATGTTTGACCACTACAACGGGTGGTGGTGGCGGTGGGTGGTGGTGGGTGGTGGGTGGTAGTGGGGGTGGGTGCGGGTGGCGGTGTTGGGGGTGGTGGTATTGGTTGTGGTGGTGGGTGCCTGGTCTTGGATGGCGCTTGAAACGGATATTTGACGCGTGGCATCAATTTGACGCTGACTACTCTAGGGTCTGGCCTTCTATCTGTCGATTAGCTGAAAAAGCTGTTTTATAAGCTGTTAAGCTGTTACCAGACCTATCTTAAAAGCTGTTAAGCTGTTATCAGAGCTGTTTTAAAAGCTGTTAAGCTGTTATCAGACCTGTTTTAAAAGCTGTTAAGCTGTTATCAGAGCTGTTTGAAAAGCTGTTAAGCTGTTATCAGCCCTTTTTTATAAGCTGTTAAGCTGTTACCAGACCTATCTTAAAAGCTGTTAAGCTGTAATCAGAGCTGTTTGAAAAGCTGTTAAGCTTAACAGCTGTTAAGCTGTTATCAGAGCTGTTTTAAAAGCTGTTAAGCTTAACAGCTTTTAAAACAGCTCTGATAACAGGTTAACAGCTTTTCAAACAGCTCTGATAACAGCTTAACAGCTTTTAAACAGCTCTGATAACAGCTTAACAGCTTTTAAAACAGCTCTGGTAACAGCTTATAAAACAGGTCTGATAACAGCTTAACAGATTTTCAAACAGCTCTGATAACAGCTTAACAGCTTTGAAACAGCTCTGATAACAGCTTAACAGCTTTTAAAATAGCTCTGATAACAGCTTAACAGCTTATAAAACAGGTCTGATAACAGCTTAACAGCTTTTCAAACAGCTCTGATAACAGCTTAACAGCTTATAAAACAGGTCTGATAACAGCTTAACAGCTTTTCAAACAGCTCTGATAACAACTTAACAGCTTATAAAACAGGTCTGATAACAGCTTAACAGCTTTTAAAACAGCTCTGATAACAGCTTAACAGCTTTTAAGACAGGTCTGGTAACAGCTTAACAGCTTAAAAAACAGCTTTTTCAGCTTAAAAACAGCTTTTTCAGCTCATCCACAGATAGAAGGGCAGACCCTAGAGTAGTCAGCGTCAAATTGATACCACGTGTCAAATATCCGTTTCAAGCGCCACC
Organism: Dioctria rufipes; assembly: GCA_963924295.1. Taxonomy (NCBI): domain Eukaryota; kingdom Metazoa; phylum Arthropoda; class Insecta; order Diptera; family Asilidae; genus Dioctria; species Dioctria rufipes. The sequence continues at coordinate 190,890,141 of OZ002740.1, read as the reverse complement.
CAAGACCAGGCACCCACGACCACAACCAAAACCACCACCCCCACCACCGCCACCCCACCCACCCCCACTACCACCCACCACCCACCACCACCCACCGCAACCACCACCCGTTGTAGTGGTCAAACATTATTCTGGAGTTCCGGACTTAGTATAGGAAAATTGAATAAAAAGAAGGCCATATATAAAATATCATTTATTTAAAATTAAAAAGTATTAATTCTCCCCCTTTAGATTTTGTATAGAACATACCAGATTCTTATAAAATTGTCTGCTACCTGGTAGATTTTGGATTTTGGTTCTCGGCACCGTTTTGGAGATATGAATTTTTTAAAATCACTATATACCCTAACTAATTTTTTAACAGATATTTATATACCGATTTTTTATATAGAACATATGGATTTATATAAGGCTTACACATTAGGAAATGCATAAAATCTTGGATTTTTCTTTGGAACATACTGTACAAGATTCTAATAAAATTTTCTTCTGCCTGTTAGATTTTGTATGGAACATACTGTTACCGGATTCTTACCAGATTCTTATAAAATTTTCTTTCGCTTGTTAGATTTTGTATGGAACATAATATTACCAGATTCTTATACAATTTTCTTCTACTTTTTAAATTGTGAACTGAACATGGTACCAGGAGGGTGATTCTGATCTTTTGTCGTACTTGAATGTCACAACATACGACTAAATGAAATGAACTTTTCTACTGATTTGTTCGTGTTTTTATTCAGGTCAGCAACCCTTGCATGACGTAGAGTGAACTGAAAATGTCACTTCACATTACAAATTCAAAATAATATTTCGAATTTAAGCACTTTTAATGCTCTAATTAGGTGTAGAATTTTTATTTACCAGTGTAAAATTTTTGTCACAACCTCTAGGAGCAGTTGACTAATTTGTCGTATATTTAGTCGTGTTGTTTGACGTTTGTTCACCGAAAATTCATTATAGTTCATTTTGTGGTAGATAACAGTGAAGACACAAAATGAACTGTGTTGAAAAAAAAAGTACGACTAAATATGTCAAAATTGACGACTAAATAGTACGACAAAAGATCAGAATCACCCTCCAGATTCTTATAAAATTTTCTTATGGTTATTAGATTTTGTATAGAATATACTGCAACCAAATTCTTATAGCCTTTCATTTTGCTGCTATCTATTTTCAGATATTATATAATGTACATTCATCTAGAACAAAAATCTATAGCTCGGTTTGGTCACATATGAATTTATATAAGGTTAATAAGGAAATGCAGTTACCAGATTCTTATAAAATTTTCTTCCACCTGTAAGATGATTTATGGAACATACTGTTACCAAAAATCTTCTTCTTTACAGTTTACTCACAGCTAATTATAATCTCCCATACAACTTGCACTACTCATCATCCAAGTGAACCCAAGAGCAGACACTTTCGGTTTCAAAGGTTAAGGTGACGTCAGAGGTCAAGCCAATGTGCCAAATACATATAAATAGTAGTTTCATAACTTGTTTTTCAATTGATATTTTGCTCTTTACCCAAACAGATTACTGTTTCTTGGCAAGCTAATTACGCAATAATTTCAACATGAGCTCTAAGGACACTACAAACCTTCTAAAGCCTACGGATGAAAGGAGTAAAGAATATTCATATAAGGCTCAGTCTACATCTATGAAATCGATGCTTTCCAGAAATAAAGAAGAAAGTTTTTCGTCCAAAAACGAGTCGACTGTCCCCTACCAACAGGTCGAAAAATCAGGATATTCCAACAAAGATTGCAAAAAGTAAAGATGGAGAGATGTTTTTTATAGTGGTGCACCACGAACCTTTTAACGCTACATTGATGTAAAGGCATACGGAATATTCATTATAAGGATCAATCTATATCTATGAAATCTTGGCCTTGCTGAACTAAAGAAAAAAGACTTTAGACTTAATCTATAATACAATTAAAACAAATTATTTCAATAAATGGCATTATAACCATGATACAATTTTTATTTACAATACATATTTTAGACTAGGCTAGACTTAATATATTTTCTGCGGCATACATCGCTTTATAGTAATAATTGAAACAAGACGAGGAGATAAATACCAAACACCATCCATTTAACTTAATGCATAACTTACAGTACCCACTCTAAACCCCGCACCACGATCTTCACTATGGGCTTGTAGAATTATCAACTATGTCTTCCTTCATACTCCACCATTCGGGCGATACTTTTGAGGAGATAAATATCCAGCGAGATTGCTGATTACGATTTTACTCCTTATTCATAGATCCCATACAACTCCCACTACTCACCTCAGATAACATATCATACTACATTAATATCATAACACAGCGTTGGTCTATCAAAGCTTTTAATTTAACCCACTCTCAACTTAATGGTAAGTAAAGAATGTACCTGCCCTAATAGTAACTATATCAGCTTCATGTGGAATATTTTTTTAGATATAGGAGTCAATCAAATCTCATAACAGCGTAACTGCTTGATTTATAAAAAAAACTCTGCTACCTTCATGTGCTTACCACAAGATCATATTATGAACACGAAATTAACACGTTCTTTTCTAGCCACCGAGTCAACTAAAATAAGACATTCCTGCTGGAGGCTAAAAAGTTTAAACCTTGAGATCCATGAAAACCTTCAATTTAATCCACAACTAACAGCACCCCCTCATTATCAATTTTTTGTTCCTTCATACAACACCATTTGGATGATAATTTAGGGAGATAAATATGAAGCGACCTTGCTGATAAGGTTTTTATTCCTTACTCACAGCTCCCAAACAACTTCCATTACTCATCTAAGACAAGATATCATACTACATTGATATCATAACACCACCTTCTTTCATCAAAACATTTAATTAAACCCACTCTCAACCTAATGGTAAGAAAATAATGTGATCACCCCAATAGTATGAAGATAAAATTATCATATTCTTATCAGCTTCATGTGAACTATGATATTGGGGATCAATCAAATTTCATAACAGTGTGATTGATTGAGAAATTTTATTGCAAATAAAAAACAATTCGTCATAAAGACTTTTCAATACAAACTCCTAGATACAAAAAAAAACATTAATCGCTCAATTTGTCTGCTTTACTCGGCTATATTTGTTTACGCAAGATATCAAATTACCAGCCACCTGGCAACCTTTGCTAATGCTTTAATTTCCATTGTTTCTAATGATTTCATGTGTCTTACGATCCCAAGCAGCCGTGATCTATTTTTAGATATCGAATATCATAGCATGATCACTCTTGTTTATAAAAGATTTTTAATCCACAACTTACGTTATAGTTGTTGTTGTTTTTTTTCAGCAAAAGACATTTTCAATTATAACTTCCACTACTCATCTACGACATCACATCCTACAGATTAATATCAGTTGTTGTCGTTGTTTTCTTCTAAAGAAATTAGGAATCTTTCATAAATCGCTCAATTTGTATACTTTACTCGTCTGCTGTGTGAATTTGTTTACATTATTCGACTGCGAATTTGTTTACTTTACTGGACTATGCGAATTTGTTTATGCAAGAAATCAAATTAGAAGCATTACACATTACAATTAGGCATTTACAAGTTTCCATTACTTATTTAAGTGAACACATCTACCTACATTCGCCCCGACCAGCTTCGCCTGATTTATTTTTAGATATATGATTACATGGTGCAATCTTGTTTATAAAAGACACCTACAGATAAATATAATCAAATCTTTAATCCACAACTTAGGTTATAGTTGTTGTTGTTTTTCCCAACTGATAACACAAAGCTCCAAGGCAGATGTTGTGTGTTAGAGCGAGATGGTTGAAAAGTATGGTATTCACTAAAGTTTCCTACAAGATTATGAGCACCCTCCGCACATAAAAGAAACTTCATTCACCACCAAACTTAACTTCTCCTCAAAATATTTGTTAATCCCAGACCGAAAAATTTAGCGAATTGTAAACAAAACCTATAGGCTTCTTCATTGATCAATATCCATAAGATAATTTCAAGCTATCATGCCCACCTAAAATATGAATACAGATTTATGTTAGAGCGACACAGATGTTTTGATAGAGTCAGCTGGTTGAAAAGTATGGTATTCACTAAAGCTTTCTACTATATTATGCACACCCACCACCCATAAAATAAACATCGAGCACCAGTAAGCTTAACCCAATCTCAACCGCCACGATCTTGGCAAAAGGTAATATCAAATTACCTGCTAAGTCATACCATTACACCTGACAGCCAAAAATTATTCTTTTACATCTCCCATACAATTTCCATTACTTATATCATAGTACTATCTTCTATTATCAATGCTTTTAATTTAACCCACTCTCCAGCTAATGATAATATGCAATTTGTTCAGATGTGGCTGCTCAATCACTTTCAATCACTCTTCTAAGTCAACATATCATACTATATTAGTATCACTTCACATTGATATCATAGGTGATCAAAACTTTAAATTTAGCTCGCTCAAAAAAGAAATTTTATTGAAATTAAAAAAACAATTTTTCATATAACCTAAGAATTTTCAATACATACACATACACACACCTACATCGAAAATTTTCTAATAAGGCTTTAATTTCCATTACTTCTAATGATTTCATGTGTCTTACCATCCCAAGCAGCCGTGATCTATTTTTAGATATCGAATATCATAGCATGTTCCCTCTTGTTTATAAAAGATTTTTAATCCACAACTTACGTTATAGTTGTTGTTGTTTTTTTTAGCAAAAGAAATATTCAATTATTACTTCCACTACTCATCTAAGACATCATATCCTACAGATTAATATCAGTTGTTGTTGTTTTCAACTAAACAAATTAGGAATCTGTCATAAATCGCTCAATTTGTTTACTTTACTCGGCCGCTGTGCGAATTTGTTTATATTATTCGACTGCGAATTTGTTTACTTTACTGTACTGTACGAATTTGTTTATGCAAGGAATCAAATTAGAAGCATTACACCTGAAGAGCAAAATTAAGCATTTACTAATTTCCATTACATATCTAAGTCAACATATCTACCTACATTCACCCCAACCAGCTTCGCCTGATCTATTTTTAGATATATGGTTACATGGTGCAATCATGTTTATAAAAGGCACCTACAGATTAATATCATCAAATCTTTAATCCACAACTTAGGTTATAGTTGTTGTTGTTTTTTGTTTGTTTTTGAGCTACTAATATTAATTACACCTGAGAAGGTAAGATAGCTAATATCTTGAACCATAGCCCGTAGAGGATTTCTGATGAAAATTTTTACCCTCTAGTACTAATACTATTGGCATGGACAAAAAATATCCTAGGGTTAACTTGAATTATTACTACTATTAATTATACCTCAAAAGGTAAGATCACTAATATCTCGAAACCCATAGCCCGTAGAGGATTTCTGATAAAAAATGTGTCCACCCCTATTACTAAGACCCCCACTGACACCTTCTATAATCTATTGGTATGAACAAAAATATTCTAGGATTAACTTGAATTATTACTTATACTAATTACACTAATTCACTTAGGGAATTTCATAACATTTCTTATCCACATAAATACACAGTTGCACACATGCATCCACGCCTTAGGTAACGTTTGCTCAGCCACCAAGTAGCCCAGCCCAACATACCACAGGCACACATACTAAAGTAAACAACTAACAACAAACTCAAGCTGACAAGTATACAGCCCCGATATAAACTCGCTTAGGGCATTTCACATCATTACTTAAGCCACACACATTCCACCCAAACCTTGGTACAGGTAACATAGCCCAATCCAACACGCCCCAGACAGTCCTAGTCATAGTATCAGATATTTCCACTAAAGGTCTCAGAAAATCTCCAGTAGGCAGACACAGGAGGGGCATCTCAAGGTCAAATTGTAGCCTCCAAGACCAGATCAACTTAACCAGCAACCTGCACCAATAAAGCTACGCACCCCTTCACAAATGTTTAGAGCTTCAACCAGACGGTTGGAAAGGAAATCCCCCAGGCAGGCCCTGTGACGTATACCACTAGACGGAATCCCCCTGTGGCCCAGAACCCGGTCTAGAGCCAGCAAAATAGTTGGTTTCTACCTTGCAATTTTTGTATGGTACCGCCATAGCTTAATGTTAATTTTCAGTACAAAAGCGGCCTCAAAACCACCTCAAAATTGCTCAGAAAACTGCAAGATGATGTCAACTTTTCAGTACAAAGCCGACCTCAGCCCCTTCCCCTCCCCTCCCCCTCCCCAGAACCCACAGTGATCCATCAAAATAGTTTGAAATTTCCAGACACTTTTTGTATGGAAAAAGTGGTCCAGACTGGTCAGCCATACGGTAGGAAAGGAATTCTCCAGGCATACCCTGTGACGTATACCACTAGACGGAGTCCCCCTCAGTGGCCCAGAACCAAGTCCAGAGCCAGCAAACTAGTTTGAAATTTCCGGGCACTTTTTGTATGGAAAAAGTGTCCCAGAAACGCCATAGCGTAACTACTGTAAGTCTAGTTGTTCAGGATAGGAAAGTGCTTAATTAGCATTCCTATCCTAAGAAATTTATTTACCGCTGGGCATGTTTAAACATGCCCAGAATTATCGCGACGAACGATGGTTGAAATTGAAATTTGATATTTTCGTAAATATCAAACCATCGTCTTGCTATCGTGCATACATTGTTGCGATCACAATGTATGCAGCTCGCGACAATTTGCTGATAAGAGCTTTTTCCGGTGAAGACTTGATCGTTTCAGTCTTCACTGAAGTAAAATTTCATGCGCCCGATATGTATGTATGTATATATGTGCATACATATCGTATTTACGCCAAATCTTACTGAAGGTAAGATCTTTCGTGGGGCTTTTTTTTTTATCGAAAAGACTTGGGTTGAAATATAAAACTTTTATTTTTCCCAAGTCGTTTTGTTGAAAAAATATGTTGAAGGAATGTTGCGCGTAGTTGAAGAAATTGCTGATGCAACTTTCTTCGTATGCGCGAGAGATAAGCCATCCCTGCTTTTAGGCATGATTGGCTTATGAAAATTGTGATTTTGTTTCTTGATGCCTTATGTATACATTTTGTATATGTAACATGCCTTCCCCCTACAAAAAATAGAGTTATTCTTGGAAGAGGAATAACTCTCGGGGCAAGGTGATGGTGCAAGATTTTACACCGATTTTTTAGAAACAAATTTTCTCATTAGCTTTCTTCTGGTCCGAGGTTTAGGTCCTTTTGACAAAGAAGTGAAAAAATTTTTTTGTGTTTTTTCTTGCCTCATGTCCGACATGTTACTAGTGGAAGCCGTAACCCACGAGGGTTTTCGCTGCCCCTCGGGGCTCACCGTCATGATTTATGGCATTTACATCCTGCGAATAACGTCTGGCTGGAGAGGCCCTTTGCGCCTGGTGCTTCGACGGAGGGGTTACCGCTCTATCACTATTTGGGGTGCAGATGCAGTTCCCGGGCACTATTACCGCGTTTTTCTGCAGTTGTATCTCCACGGGGGACAAACGTTAATTGCTCGAGGTGAGTTTGCGTCCATTTTTTAGGAAAAAAACATTTTATTGTTTGTTTTTTTGTTTGTTCTTAGGCTGCGTGCTTGTTATTACCGGGGAGCAGGGACTATGTTCATGCTGCCAGGAAGTTTTTTCCTCCTCCCTTACGGATCTAATACGGGCCCCTCCCCTCTCTGGAGATGTCATCGAGGAGGAGTCCGACTTTGAGGACTGAATATATTCGCAGTCCTTTTTTTTTACATTTTAATATTGTTAAGATCTGTTCGCTGCCCGTTCCAATAATTGACATATGATGAACTGCGTTCGCAAATTCGCAACTCATAGAAAATGTCAATTCCTATAATTGATATTCGATGAGCCGCGCCTACAAAGCGCGATGTGCTGCGGAACAAGGTTACAATAGGCGCACTAGTTCAGATTTTTTTCAAACTTTGTATACTAGTTCGGATTTACTCACAAATCACGAATATGCAATTTTTATTTGGTGCTCACTTATAGTTTCCGAGACATTTAAGTTTAAAAATCGCGAAATTTGCACTATATTTCACAACACAATTTGACATTCCCCTTGTTCTTGTTCTTCTTTTTAGTATTAAAAAGAGGCGGTGGTACGTATATACATACCTTCTGAACATTCGGGTTACCAGCATTGCGTTTTTTTATTCATTACGCATAGCGGAGCGCGCGTGTGTGTGCCCCTGCCAGCCTGCCTGTGTGTGTATTTCTTTAATAAATTTTTTTCTATTCGATTTTAACTAAATGCTGCTTTACTACACATCAATTAATGTTCGTAATGAATAAAAAAACGCAATGCTGGTAACCCGAATGTTCGGAAGGTATGTATATACGTACCACTGCCTCTTTTTAATACTAAAAAGAAGAACAAGAACAAGGGGAATGTCAAATTGTGTTGTGAAATATAGTGCAAATTTCGCGATTTTTAAACTTAAATATCTCGGAAACTATAAGTGAGCACCAAATAAAAATTGCATATTCGTGATTTGTGAGTAAATTCGAACTAGTATACAAAGTTTGAAAAAAATCTGAGCTAGTGCGCTTATTGTAAACTTAAGCCTGTGCTGCAAACTGAAATTAAAATGGTGGAAGGTAGTGTAGCATTGAAAAATATCGTTGGTTGTCATGCAGTTCTTTAAATCATGAAAATAAATATAAAAAAAACTATTCTACCTTAAACTTTATTATAATTCAACCTTATTCAATAATGTAATTAGAAAGAAAAAAAAAACTTTCTTCACTCATATTATGACTCAATTAAAATTTAAATTACGCTCTTAATAATTTACAAATTCACTATTCTTACAAAATTCAGGATATTAATGCTTCACTATTTTATAAATTAATACGTAAATGACTTTATGTCTAATTGTACTGTTCAGGTATGAAATGTCCAATATGACCCGATGGGCATTAATTGTCCATTATATCAAAAACAGTAAATTATTGTAAAAGTCATTGCTAGAAAATGTGGAATTAATTAAAAATGCTGAAAGTAAATGAAATATGATTAATATTCACCAATTCAATTGATATTTTTGACCAGTACTATACTCTACCTTGCAAAAACCTTGTTACTGATGACTTCGTAACCTTCACTTATTTGGCGTCAAAAAAAAACTTTGTGAAAATTCACAAAAAAAAAAAAACTTACTTTAATTAAATTTTTTTTGGAAAAAACCAACAAAAAACTTGGAGCAAAATTCACTGACTACAGAGATTATTGCATGAAAACCGAACTATGCTTTGACATGTGGTTCACTCTATGGCAACTCGAAGAAAACTAAGAGACTGAATGATGGAATGACACGCCTTTTATAAAGGAAAATTGTTTCAATTTCACTATCCATAATGTGAAATTTTCGATTTATTGAACTTTTATGACTTAATCAGTTTTTTTATAATTTTTATTAATTGCCAACATGAATTTCACATTTTTTGGCGTGTATCCCATAAGGAATTACTATTAATTTTATTGATTTTATTTGAATTTTACAAATTTTACCATAACTGATCGACACGCCATTTTTCAGTTCATTCTAAGCCATTCCTCTCCTAAAATTTGTTGTTTTGTCCTGCTCGCGCCGTGCCTCTCTTTTACACTCATTAGTGTAAATGTAGTTGATAAAAATCGCGAGTTACGCGAACAACGCGAAAAATACCGCGCAACGAACGCGAGTATTGAATTCGCGCGACGATTTCACCCCAGTTTGACGTGTCAAACGTCATGGGAACTTAAAGTTCGCGATATTATTTTATTCGAACTGTCAAAGCGCGCTCGAAGTGAATTTTATTAAATTTTGTTAATTTAGTAGTGTTTTTTGTTGTGTTTTGTGCATTCTTCATCAATGTGGATTGTTATGTGGAGGTAATGTACAATATTTCATGGAACTATTTATGTTTGCGTTGTGATTTAAGGTTGGTGCACACCTGTACAGGTGAGCTTGTTTTGGGTGCTTTTTTTCCACCTGAATTGTCCACCAATCTTTTCCATGTACCTGCCTTTACATGCTAATTGTGTTTTCTTGCTTATTGTGTTGAGGCAGGTAAGTTAATTACTTTGCCTGTATTCTATGTTGTTTGTTTGTTTATGGGATTTATATGTAGTAAAACTCTTGTATGTCTGCTCGATTTGTAGATATACTTGTTTTATTAGTCTATTTGTACTTATTAATTTATAATTCATTGTTTGTATTTCATTTTTTAATTCATTTTTTTGTTTCTTTTCATGTCGTCGAGAGATTTTCGCACCTGTGACACACTCCAGGTGCAGGTAAGATGGTTTGCATTGTTGTTGTTTTTTTTTACCTTGACCCTTCTCTTTGTAGGTTCGTCGAACAGCTATGTTCAACCGTTCTCTAATCTTGTTTATTCCTCGCTTATGGTACTTGAAGAACATCAATGTTCCATCAACACGAACACGAAGATGAACTTGATATCGGTTTGGTAGATTGATCATCCGTTCTCTATTTCGCGTTGTTTGGATTTGTCTGAAGTCTATTTTCTTGATAATGTGTTTAGGCAGGAAAATGTCCACTCCTTCACGTGTCACAAATTTTTGGAATGAGTTTTCAGCTCTCATTTCGACCTCTTTGATGCTGGATGTTGGCTTAAGTCGTTGTAGGTCATCAACCTGTCCTCCATTTGCCATTGCCGGTTCGATGAGTGTTGGTGCTGTTTGGGGAGTAGGTACTCCAAGCAAACCGGGTATGGTTCGTTTTGTCCCTGTGGGAATTTTCCGTGGCTGAGTTGGAATTCGAATTTCTGGTTCCCTTCTTAACCGTTTCACTATTTTCTGTGGTGCTGCCTTGCTAGTTGATGGTTCAGGAGACTTGTTTGGGAGCCCAGTTGATGATGCCAGTACTCTATCTGGATGTGGTGCTGTACCCTCTGTCGCTTGCACAATTTCGGACAACAGTTTGTTTAGTTCATCGTCATTACTAATTGGACTGCCTGGCAGCGAAAAGTTGAAGTTCAGGTCACCATAAATATCCAAGATATCCTGATCTACCTTATCATGCGTTGTGGGCATCGTGTCACCTTGACCTACTGGAGTCTTTCTTGGTAATCCGGTTAATACATCACAGCCTTCCTCCACGTACCAGCTCGGATCCAGCGAACTATCCTGTGGTGACAGATGAAAATCAATCTCTTCATAGAGCTCTAACACGTCAGCCTTTTCATTGTAGTTTGACATCTGTGAAATAAACTGATAAGTAATGTGTTTTCTATATATATATAGATTGGACAACACAATAATTAACATATGTGCCAGGACAACACATGATTGTTAATCAACATTCAATTGGAAGACGACATATTTTTGTTACCGGTCTTTTAAATGTGCTACTCTGCGTTTTTATTTGAACTACTCTTACTAAGCCATCGGATCCAGGATACACTTCTTCAATGCGTCCCAAAGGCCATAGAGTTGCTGGAGTGTTTTCACACTTTAATAAGACCACTTCTCCTTTTTGAATATTAGGTTGTGCTTTACACCATTTAGGCCTATTTTGTAGTTGATTCAGATAGTCTTTGGACCAATGAGTCCAGAATTGTTGAACTATCTGTTGTAGGTGCCTCCATCTGGTGGCGTAATTTGGTTTGGCAGTCGTGTAATCTGTTTCTGGTATGGCATTCAATGACTGTCCAATTAGAAAGTGTCCAGGAGTTAGTACCAATTGATCATTAGGATCATTGTTGGCCCGACATAAAGGCCTTGAATTGAGGCATGCTTCTACCTGTGCTAGCAGCGTGGCATATTCCTCAAAGGTGAGGGTAGAGTTTCCAATGGACCTGCGCAAATGGTATTTAGTAGATTTAACACCAGCTTCCTATAATCCTCCGAAGTGCGGAGCCGCAGGTGGATTCAGATGCCAATTGATGGATTTGGATGTTAAGTATTCTAAAGCACTTGGCCACGCTTCTTTGATTGCCCTTTGAAGATCTTTGTCTAAGGTAGATTGTCCACCCACGAAGTTGGTACCACAGTCTGAATAAATATCAGTGCACAGGCCTCTTCTGCTAACAAATCTTTTCAATGCCGCAATAAAAGCTTCTGATGTTAGATCAGATACCAACTCTAGGTGTATGGCCTTTGTTGCCATGCAAATGCATAAACAGAAATATGCCTTTTGTATTTTTGCATTTCTTAATGTTGATGCCTTGATGGTTAGAGGTCCCGCATAGTCGATTCCAACTTTGGAAAAGGGTAGACTAATATTTACTCTTGCTGAAGGGAGACTACCCATCAATTGTGTCGTCGCTGCTTGTCGTTGCCTGAAGCATGTTGTGCACTTATGCAATCTTGTTGCAATACAACGCCTTCCATCCAAAATCCAGACTGAGTTGCGGCTAGTGCTTAGCACTAGCGCTGTGTTTCCATGTAATGTCTCTAAATGTAATTTATCAATAAACATTAGCGTTACATGATGATTGCGTGGCAAAATTATCGGGTGCTTCCTATTATATGGCAGTAGCGCATTATGCAATCGTCCTCCGACTCTTATTAATCCGCCGTTGCCTAACATTGGATTGAGGCTTAAGAGTTTGCTACATTTGGGTAATGTTTTGTGTTGGGACAGAATTTGACATTCCTCTGGAAATGCTGCTAATTGAACCAGTTTAAATATGGTGCTTGTTGCTTGCTTGCACTCATAATTAGTTAGATGCTGTACCCTTTTGTTTGGGGTTTAGGGTTTTTGCAGTTGTAGCAAAATCTTTGTATTCTTGCTGTGATATGAACTAAACGTGTGAATGAGGAGTATCTCTGTAAAATGTTGTCTTCAATTTTTGTCAAGAAACTGGTTATTATTGGTGTCCTCTGTTCTAGTGTTGTTGACTGTGTGATTGGAGTCTTATTTGGCCACTTATTTTGTGATTGCGTTAGCCATGGGGGGCCGTGCCACCATAGATTGTTGTTGACTAGTAATGTGGTTGGAATACCTCTTGAAGCTATATCTGCTGGATTTTGGGCTGATGAAATATGTCGCCAATGATCGTATTTTAATGTGTCCTGTATCTCTACGACCCTGTTGGCTACATAGACTTTCCATTTCGAGGGATGCTCTTTAATCCATTGCATTACGATGGTCGAGTCTGTCCAAGCCACTATTGGAATATTCTGCAAATGCATGCCCTGTACTACTGTTTTTATCAGCTTTGTTAGTAGCAACGCACCATTTAACTCCAGTCTTGGTATAGTTGTTGGTTTGATCGGTGTCACCTTAGTTTTTGCTGTTAATAAGTGTGACACGATTTCGCCATTTTCTTGCTCTACCCGTAAATATACTGCTGCAGCATATGCCTTAGATGAAGCGTCACAGAACCCGTGAATTTGCATATGTGCTCTTGGAGAGTAGTGCACCCATCTGGGTATTTTCACTTGTTCTAGCGTTTGTAATTTGCTTACAAAATTCCTCCACTGATTACTTATTATGTCAGTTATAGGGTCATCCCATGATGAGCCTGTGATCCATAAGTCCTGCATTAATATTTTTCCTTCGATGACGATCGGAGCCAACCAACCTAATGGATCATATAGCGATGCAATTCCTGACAATATGATTCGTTTCGTTAGTGTTTCAGGTTCATCCAACGGTCTTATCCTAAAGGTGAATTAGTCATGTTTAGGATGCCATATAATTCGAAGTGTTTTTATGGTCTCAGTATCTGAAAATAATAATGACGTTTTTAGCTCTCTATCCTTTTGAGGAAGATCTTGTAATAACTTGTCGTCATTACTAGACCACTTGCGTAGGTTGAAACCAGCGGACTTCAACATTTCAATGAGCTGATGTTGTAATATCCTTGCATGGTCTAAATTATCGGCTCCAGCTAGCAAATCGTCAACGTAAAAATTTTCATATATTGCATCTGCTGCTAACGGCCAGTTATGTCTTTCATCTTCAGCTAATTGTTGAAGTGTCCTAATAGCTAGGTATGGGGCTGATGTTGTACCAAACGTAACTGTTTTGAGCTTGTAATCTGTGAGTAGGCCCGTCTTTGGCTGCCGCCATACGATTCTCTGAAACGTTTGATCATCAGGATGCATTTGAATCATGCGGTACATTTTCTCAATGTCTGCATTCATGACGATTTGTATCTTCTCCAATTTAACAATGTAGTAAATAGGGTGGGTTGAAGTGTTGGCCCATTCAACAAATACTTGTTGAGTGTCATTCCATTTGACGTCCTTGCAGACGCGTGAAAAACTACGCGTAATTTAGTTGTAGAGCTGTCCTTAACGACAGCATGGTGTGGAATATAATAATGGAGTTCTTGTTCTTGTGGTTAGTCTACTTCCTCCATATGATCTAATTGGATATATTCGTCTAGACATTTTTCGTAGTCGGTTCTGAATTCCGAGTTTTTTACGAAGTGACGTTGTAAGTTTTCAAAACGCCTGATTGCTTGTTGCCTAGACTTTCCCAATGCAGGTGTCGTATTATCTACAAAGGGAAGCTTTACTTGATACCTTCCTGTATTTAATCTGATGCATGTGTCCTTATATACTTCTTGACACAGTTGCTCATCCCTTGTTAGGATGCGATTTGTGGAAACTGCCTCCGTTTCCCAGAATTGTCTGAGCTGTATGTCTAGCTCAGTAGTGGTGGCCATGAAAGTTTTAATGTTGTTTTCATGTATTGAATTTGCTGCAGCAACGAGTAATATCCAACCGAATATCGTTTTTATTGCTGTTGGACAATTATTTGTGCCTTGTACTACGCCTTCTTGTACAATGTTTGCGTACACTTTAGCACCCAATAGCGCATCTATCTTGCCAGGCTGCCAATAAGTGGGATCTGCTAGTTCCAATTTCTCAAGATGTTGATAACTTTCCTTGGAGATTGTTTTAGTTGGCAAGTTATCAGTAATATTGTTAATCACTAGAAAGTTTTCTTCAATTGTTATCTTGTTTGGACCGCGGGATTGTAATGTTAGCTTGGTATGTTTGTTTAAATTGCTGATGGAACTTTGATTTAGTCCTGTTACTACGACCATTGTTGGCGTACAACTGGCTCGTAGTCTATGATATGCATCTTGCGTGATAAATGAGCATTCTGATCCTGTGTCGATAAGACATCGAAGTATTTGTGATCTTCCTGTTTCAGCTTTAACCTTGACTAAAGCTGTTGATAGCAATGCATATGATCTTTCCCTATTCATGTAGGTTTGAGTCATATGTGCAGAGTCAGTTTTCTTACTGGTGTTTGGCTTTGTTTGACTGGTTTTATTGCTATCGTTGTTATGTTGCTGAAGTTCCTTTGTTTGTGACTTGTTTCCAACTTCAACTTCCTGATGTAGATTGATGGCCTCTACAGTTGTAGGTTGTAAATTGATTGCATTTACATCCTCGTGAAGTGTGGTATGATGCTTTTTCTTGCACTTGAGACATCTATACCTGCTTAAACATTCGGATACTGAATGTTTCTTTGATAGACAATTGTAACAATGTCTATTCGCATTAATGAATTTCTTTCTACTCTGCACATCCATTCTTTATTGCACTTTTGTAGAAAGTGATCTCCACTGCATGCAGAACATTTTGTGGAATTAACTACATGATATGTTTTAGTTGTAGTTGGTTTAGAGATAGTCTTGGTCTGATTTGATTTGCGCACCAACGTATCTGTGATTGCTTCGAGTACCTTCAATCGAGTGTCCAGAAATGAGTTGAACTCTTTATATTTAGGAAGCTCTTGTGATGCTCCTTGATGTTCCTCCCATAATCTTAACATTGTGAACGGCAGCCTTTGTACTATTAGATAAATCAGTAACACATCCCATGTTGATGTGTCTACTTGAAGGCTTTGTAATTGCTGCATGCACTCCTCTGTATTATCAATCAACGATCTTAGACCAGCAGCTGTTTCTGTGGCTAGTTTTGGTTGATTTGTTAATGTTTTCAACTGATGATTTACTAGTATTTTTTTTTCATACCTCGTCTTGACCTTGTTCCATGCAGGTTGATAATCCTCGTTAGTAATGGGAGTATGCCGCAATAGATTTCAGCATCTCCAAGTAAGGAACTCTTCAAATAGTATAGTTTTTGAACGTCCTTTAAACTTGTGTTGTTATGTACTACAGTTACATACAGATCGTGGAAGGAGCGCCAGCCATCATAATCGCCATTATATTTTGGCAGCGTGATTTTGGGAAAAATATTTTGTTGTTGTTCGACTCTTGTTTGTTGTGTTGACAAGGGCGTCGAATCTGTTAACTCTGTTGTTGGATGAATTACGTCGTACAATTCACCTATGTAAATGCAATATTTCGTCTCCAAGTTGTTGAATGTATCATCAGTGATATATTTCAATGTACCCTTTGGAGGTGTTTCAATGATGTGTTCATTAATAGCTTGATCGATTTGCTCATAATCAAGCCATACTCGTCTTATCTCCACGAGTTTTGCTTCAAAGTATCCCTTTGAACGTTTTTCCTTCAGTGTTTGTGTTCCGGCATCAATTGATTTAATTAGGCGATTTCTTAATGCCTGTTCTTTGTTTAACCACCCTTTTAATTCTGTCATTGTTAAATCTCAATTCAATAATTTGAGTGAAGAAATTAAATTCCATCTTCCTAAACTAACCAGAAACTAACTATGTCAAAGTTAAATTGAATTAAAATAAAATATCGAACAAATCACGAAAGTACGTCACTTCGTTCAAAATAAGACTTGAAAGTGCACGAAAAATGCTAAATGTGCTAGATTCACCTAATATGTAGCGAATCTCATGAAATTTGGTCTATTACCCAAATGCTCTGTTCTACGTGCCTGAACTAGATGAGTGAACTAGATGAATCAAAAAAATGAATGAGACAACGAGTTCCTGGATGGAACCACCAAAATGTTAAGATCTGTTTGCTGCCCGTTGTTGATCATAATTAAATTAAATAATTGACATATGATGAACTGCGTTTGCAAATTCGCAACTCACAGAAAATGTCCATTCCTATAATTGATATTCGATGAGCCGCGCCTACAAAGCGCGATGTGCTGCAAACTGAAACTAAAATGGTGGAAGGTAGTGTAGCATTGAAAAATATCGTTGGTTGTCGTTTAATTCTTTAATTCATGAAAATTAATATAAAAAAACTATTCTACCTTAAACTTTATTATAATTCAACCTTATTCAATAATGTAATTAGAAAGAAAAAAAAACCTTTCTTCACTCATATTATGACTCCATTAAAATTTAAATTACGCTCTTAATAATTTACAAATTCACTATTCTTACAAAATTAATGCTTCACTATTTTATAAATTAATACGTAAATGACTTTATGTCTAATTGTACTGTTCAGGTATGAAATGTCCAATATGACCCGATGGCCATTAATTGTCCATTATATCAAAAACAGTAAATTATTGTAAAAGTCATTGCTAGAAAATGTGGAATTAATTAAAAATGTTGAAAGTAAATGAAATATGATTAATATTCACCAATTCAATTTGCTTAGGTTACGACACGTAATTATGAACACTTTATCATGCAATTACTTTAACTGAGACCTCAAATTGATATTTTTGACCAGTACTATACTCTACCTTGCAAAAACCTTGTTACTGATGACTTCGTAACCTTCACTTACTTGGCGTCCAAAAAAAAAAACTTTGTGAAAATTCACAAAAAAAAAAAAATTACTTTAATTAAATTTTTTGGAAAAAAACAACAAAAAACTTGGAACAAAATTCACTGACTACAGAGATAATTGCATGAAAACTGAACTATGCTTTGACATGTGGTTCACTCTATGGCAACTCGAAGAAAACTAAGAGACTGAATGATGGAATGACACGCCCTTTATAGAGGAAAATTGTTTTAATTTCACTATCCGTTTTTTTAAAATTTTTATTAATTGCCAACATGAATTTCACATTTTTTGGCGTGTATCCCATAAGGAATTACTATTAATTTTATTGATTTTATTTGAATTTTACAAATTTTACCATAACTGATCGACACGCCATTTTTCAGTTCATTCTAAGCCATTCCTCTCCTAAAATTTGTTGTTTTGTCCTGCTCGCGCCGTGCCTCTCTTTTACACTCATTAGTGTAAATGTAGTTGATAAAAATCGCGAATTACGCGAACAACGCGAAAAATACCGCGCAACGAACGCGACTATTGAATTCGCGCGACGATTTCACCCCAGTTTGACGTGTCAAACGTCATGGGAACTTAAAGTTCGCGATGTTATTTTATTCGAACTGTCAAAGCGCGCGCGAAGTGAATTTTATTAAATTTTGTTAATTTAGTAGTATTTTTTGTTTTGTTTTGTGCATTCTTCATCGCTGTGGATTGTTATGTGGAGGTAATGTACAATATTTCATGGAATTATTTATGTTTGTGTTGTGATTTAAGGTTGGTGGACACCTGTACAGGTGAGCTTGTTTTGGGTGCTTTTTTTCACCTGAAATGTCCACCAATCTTCTGCATGTACCTGCCTTTGCATGCTAATTGTGTTTTCTTGCTTATTGTGTTGAGTTAATTACTTTGCCTGTATTCTATGTTGTTTGTTTGTTTATGGGATTTATATGTAGTAATACTCTTGTATGTCTGCTCAATTTGTAGATATATTTGTTGTATTAGTCTATTTGTACTTATTAATTTATAATTCATTGTTTGTATTTCATTTTTTAATTCATTTTTTTGTTTCTTTTCATATCGTCGAGGGATTTTCGCAACTCCAGGTGCAGGTAAGATGGTTTGCATTGTTGCTGTTTTTTTTTACCTCGACCCTTCTCTTTGTAGGTTCGTCGAACAAATATCTCTTTTTTTTTATATCTTTCCTATTCCTCTTCTCTTTTCCCAATATATATAATAAATTTTTTTTTCTATAATACTAAAGAGATGTTGTTTGTTGCTTTTTGTTTTGGTCTAGCTTATTTTCTTATTTTCAGGGTTTTTTGTTTTTTTTTTGCTTTTGGTTAAGGTTGGTTCAGCTGGTTTTAGCTGTAATTGGCATAGCTTTGGTTGGCATTGTATTTGTGCCTATATTATGTTGTTAGGTTTATATTTTATGTTTTTTGTTTTACTTATATATAGCGTCCTATTCTAGGGTTAGTTGTTATTTAGTTTCTAGGCTAGGTTAGATTTGTTATTCTACTTGTAATTTTAATTCTTGTTTCATTTCTTAAATACTATTTCTTATAACGATTTGGTTACAAGAGGGAAGATATTTTTGTTTGTGTACATGTTTTTGCTTTCTGCTCTTATGCCTATCTTATTTATTTATGCATTTTTCCCACTACAACGATGGGGTGACAACACCTTTTTTGTTCTCTTCTTTTTTGTATGTTCCTGTATTAACAAATTTTTTTGTTTTTCTTACTCCTATGCTTTTAATACTATTTATTTCTTCTCCCCTATTATATGTATATTTTTATTATTTATTTCGGTTTGTTGAAACCACTTTCATTTATTTTCTAGGTGCTCTACTATTAGTGATAGTGCTTATGACAGTTTGAAGTGGTGACACTATACCACTTGCACTGACTTAGTAGATGGCAGGGTGCGGGTCCTTTTGAGAGGGGTAAGTTCAAATATTCCTATTCGTTCAATTTGTTCTCTTTGTTCCTCCGCCTCTAGGGTTTTTTTTCAGTTTTACGTAGACGATAATTTTTAATGAATGAGACTAGCCATTTGGCGACCAGGTACAGCACCATACATGTGATGACAACACCAGTTAAGGATACTGATGTTGCAGCTAGGACATGTGTAGGGTGCTGACTGATATGAGAAACTATTTTTTCTAATTTTTCATCCAGTTCTTTTAATGACTGCGTGTCTTCTAGGATGATGCTATTAGTGTCATCTAATGAGTATAGTTCTGTCTGTATGTTTTCAGACTGTACCTTGTTTTAGTTTCATTAAGATATTTATCCACTATTTGTTCTAATGGAGTTATATCTGGGAAATAAGTGGGTTGTTTGAGACTCAATTGCTGGATATTCTTTGCCTCATAATGTAGGATTTGTGATCCTACTTGTAATTGACAGGGATGGTTGATAGTAATTATTCCTTGGCCTTCTATTTTTGAAGTTAGGAATTGTTGGGTACACTGAAGGTGTACAATTGTTGGTTCTATCAACGAGAATAGCCAAGAATTTGGTTTACTTAGTTTAATAAGTAGGTCTCTGGGAGGTATTTGTGCTCTGAATTGGCACTGTGGCTCTTCCTTTAGTGGATTAAAGAGCAGCTTCACTACGCATTCTTTGGACAGAGTTGCCTTTGTCACAGGTATGCCTAGCTTAGCGATGTAAGTGTCCTCTTGGGAATTTTGCGTGATCTTTTTGAAAATTTTAAGATGTTCTGTTTTTAATAACAATATGTCCTGTGTCTGTAGCTGGTGCGCTACGTGCGAGTACTGTATTTCAGGTACCAATGATTGTTTTTTATTTACTTGTATTGGAAAACTATGTACTCTATACAACTTCATTTGTGGTAGATTGAAAATCGGAAGTTGTATTCGAATGACTAATTTGTCTTGAACTAGACGAGTCTTTGTTTCCGCTGTCTGATATAACAGGGAGAGACACTTTTGTGCATCTGGGCAAGTAGCGTGGGACTTGTGGTATATATCTAATAAACTTTTGGGAGACACCACTAGCGGATGCAACTGGTGATTTTTACTGGAGATTACTATGTCGAGTAAGACTTGTTGCCTGTACTCAATCTGGACAATTTGTAAGGTCAGGCTTGAAATTTTTTCCTGCCTTAATTGTCTCATTAGTAAATCATCAGTGATATTTTGCATTCTGTTTATCTGGAGACTTATTTGACGTTGTCTATCCTGCAGAGATGTCAATGGCTTTTGGATTTGTTGTAGTGTAGTTTTGACTACACTGATCTGCTGTCTTTCCAGGTCGGCTAGTGCTTTTGTATTTGTTTCGAGCTCCTGGAGTCGACTGTATACCTCTTGTTCATTAGTGCTGTCCATGGTCCCGAATAGGTAGTGCATTGCATTTTTTATTCCATCGAAGATAGATCTTGTTGATCTTGATTTGGGGACCACTTCTCGAATGACACTTGTTCTTCTCTTGATATTTTCTAAGAGAGAATGAACGTGTTTTTGCTGTACCAGGCATAGCTCATCGGTTGGAGAGCGATTCGAACATAGTCGGTGAACTAAGTGCTCCGCCTGTTCTGCCATAAGCGTTTGGTTGTCCAGTTCCATTAGGTTAATCTCCGTTAGTATATTCCATGTACTGTGGTATACTTGTAATTTTCCTAAGTCCTCATATAGTATTCCCGTATTGTTCAGGGGACTTATTGTGTATGGATTCGTTTGTATCTGTCCCATTCCCAGATGGAAACAGCATATTAACACTAATATGTGCTTCATGTCTGTATAAAATGAAGGATAGGCTTCATTAGTCAATTGGTCTTACTACATAGCATATAATATTTAAATATAGTATTGCTTAATTGAATCGTTGATTGTTTGTATAATGGGGGCTTAGTTGCTAAAAAAAATACGAGATAGAACAGGATAGGAGGACTGTAAGTCGGTTCCTGCTAAATCTCGTCAACGTATGAGCATTGTACTCATTCAAAAATTGAATTGGGAAGTTGTTTAATTTATTACAATGAGTAAAAAGTAAATCATGAAGAGGAATACAAAACTCTCAAGGCAAGGTATGAGGGATGCAAGTCAAAGCATTCCAAACTCCATCATCTTCTCTATGAGCTTTTACCACGATGAGTATTATACCTTTTCAAAAATTTAATTAGGGAAGTTTCACTTACCACCATGAGTAAATCATTAAGAGGAATACGAAATTCTCAAGGCAAGGCATGAGGGATGCAAGTCAAGGCAAGCAAGAAAAATTTTATTGGTGGAATATTTAATTTACTCATAGCTACTAAGAAGTAAGAATGTATATATGGGCACGTTTATTTAGCGTATTTTTTATTGATTTAAATAAAATTTAGGTAAGGGTTGACTTCGTGAGTCATAGTAAATAATTCCGAGTGCGGAACATTTAAGTAGGTAGTGGCAGTACCGTCGAGAGGGGGGGGGGGAAGGGGTAAAATTCCCTGGGCCCGAAGTTATGAGAGGGCCCGAAGTTATGAGAGGGCCCAGTTAATGTTCCTTAGAAAAACACAAAATTTTTTATTTTTGCGATACGATAAAAATTAAACACACACACTTTAGTTTTTTCTCTTTTCAAATTTCAATTATTTCTTTATTTTTACAATATTCGAAAATTTACTTTTGTCCTTGCTCAATTTATATAAGTCATAAATTATCACCACGACGAGTTAGACTCTAAGCTCCTCTATCGGATATTGAAATAAGTAACGCTCCTCTAGCGTTTCGTTCATTGACAGCAGACAGTAGGTATTGGCATCGTGACAGCTTATTGGAAGCCACGGTATACAAAATAACAAGATGACTATCCGGCACCATAGATTCGCCATTTTCACTGTTAGTCGATTCGCATGACGCGTTTCTTAAAACGTGAAAAATATAAAGTTCATATTTATGTAAATTTATTCGACTGGATCCATTTAAAATCTTAAAATAAGTACCATTTTACTTTCTAAACATAAAGATAAATTGAAGGAAGATTATTAGAATTGTTTTCTACATTCTAATTTGCCACTAACCCCACTTTTTACACTTCGTTATGATGCTTTGTAAATTTGCCTTCTCTTTTATAAAATTATCATTACTACTAAATAATTTCACTATAGAAATAATAGAAAGATCTTAAATAATAAATTAAGAGCACAAATTATAAATATTTCAGTCTTATTTTGTACTTTTTTATCGATAAAACTTTCGTGGCACTTTGTTTTGATCCGAACTGATTTCTCTGAAATTAGTTTTAAACTAACAAATTCAATGTATATTTATGGTAAGAAACTCATATTATATTTATTGTAACATTTTCAATGGATCCAGTGGAATAAATTTACATAAATATTAGCACTTTAGTGTGACGTCACACGCAATTGACAGCCCGGACAATCATACCTTGTTACTCTGTATATCGTGATTGGAAGCTACACTTTGTCCAGTCTACACGCTTCAGCTCCAGTTGGTGCACATTCGGCTACTCTACTTGGGCCCACACGCTTCAGTTTCAGGTTGTACTTTAGGGGCTTTTGGCAGACACCATGGCTGATTCGAGAGGAATTTTTTGTGTTGCTACGTCATAAGGTGACTAAAGTCATTTCCAGCGAATTTGTTTTGAGTTTTTCGTATTTTATTGACTGAAATACGTTTTGAATATATTAAAATATTTAACCAAACATTAGTTTCTTCGTTTAAATCATTTCGCGAAAAGTAATTATGTGGGAAAGCAAAGAAATTTTCAAATAGAAATTTTTTTCACTGTGATAAGGACGATTGAAATTTAGACAAACAAATTTCTGACGATTGTCGCCAAAGGCAAGCAACCAAATGACAGATTTTCCGGCCATACCTTGTTAATCTTTGTATCATGGGCAAACACTGTCTCAGGGAGACAACTGAGACACAACTTTGAGCAACCGTCTCAGTTGTGTTAGTTCAGACCAATCAGGTGATTTCCCAATTTTGACATTTAAATAATTTTGACATCGAAAATAGATAGTAATAAATTGAGGAAAGTATCGTCAATTTATTCAAACAGGTTTAAAGTATTTAATTAGTTATTAAAACAACAAAACCACGGAACTTAGTCAACTGAGTCAACTGAGGCAAGAAAATTCAGTTTCACTTGTCTCAGTTGCTCAATGGTTGCGTTCGATTTTTGTAGCTCAATATGGAACTGAGACAGTTCACCGAAAGTCCAGTCTCACTGAGCCAACTGTGACTTCTGTTGAAAACAAAACAAGAAAAAATGTAAGTACATGAAATTTAAAGTTTTCTAATTATGCAATTTGATTTGTGTTCATTTTAGTTCGGTGTGTACTATTGAAATTATTGAAATGTAATTTAATTAAAATTTTATTACTAAACATATCAAAAAGGTACGTATGATTTTCATAAATAGCTTGATAATATCCGTTGATAAATAAATTTTTTTTACTTTATTTTAGAATATCAATTTTTAACTATGGATTACAAACATAAATCGGGAGCAAAAAAGCGTAAGGAAAAGGTTTTGAGAGAGCAAGAGAGAAATAAGAATCAAAAATCTCTAGAAAATTTAGGGTTTGTAGTGAACAATCCAAATACTACGGCAAATTTATCAAATTTTGATGATAGTATCAAAGAAAATAATGAACAAGAAGTTCAAGTTGACCATCAGCAAGAACAAAATATATCTGATGTCGTAAATGATGATTTTCAGTCATGCGATGTTACTGAAGAATCTGAAGTTCCGTTAAGCTTGCAACAGGTATTAATTGATTCTTATGATATAGGTGTAATTTAAACGGAATATTGTACCTCAATTCAAGTGGAGAATGCGATACGCTTAGGTCCAGGAAAGCACCGCAACGTATTCCCAAACGACAATAGTGGAAATAAATTTGTGGTGAAATCTCACCAAACGGGAAGTCGGGTCTTTAACGTTAAAGACTCCTTTGAGAGGCTTGTGGTCAGTATAGACCGTGAATTTCCAGCCTTGAAGGTAGCATCGGAAATTCCTAGTGGCCCAGACTATAGCCAATAACTCCTTTTCAATAGTGGAGTAATTTCTCTCGGGTCTTTTCCCACTTCTCCTCGGGAAAGCACAGCGCCTAATGCTTCGCTGCTGGCGTCCGTTGTAAGATTGAAGGGCTTAGAGAAATTTGGATAGATTAAAAGTGGTGGTCAAATTAGGGCATTTTTAATGCTTTGAAATGCTTCTTGGCATTTCTCGGTCCAAGTGAATTTTACATCCTTTCGGAGTAAATTCGTAATTGGACGAACTATTTTAGAGAAGTCCGGAATGAACTTCCTATAGTAATTGGCAAGTCCTAGAAAGGACTGAGCTTGTCTTACTGTTCTAGGGACAGTAAATGTTGGGACGCAGGCCATTTTGCTGGGGTCTGGTAATGCACCTTCGCTAGAGCATTTGTGCCCTAGGTAAACAACTTCTCGTCTCAAGAACTGGCACTTCTCTGGCTGCAGTTTGAGGTTGTTCTCTCTCATTTTTTCGAAGACTTTGCGAAGTTTATCACTGTGGTCATTTAGGTTCTTACCATAAATGACGATGTCGTCAAGATATACGAAACTTTCGAGGCCTTGTAGTCCTGTCAGAACGGAGTTCATGAGGCGTTGGAATGTAGCGGGAGCTCCTTTGAGTTAGAATGGCATGCGCTTAAATTCGTAGTACCCGTAATTAGTGCTAAAAGCGGTCTTATGTCGATCTTTTTTGCCGACTAAGACTTGATGATAGCCGTTGGCCAAATCGAGAGTGGTAACGTACCTGGCATGACCTGGTTGGTCAAGAATATCCTCGATTGGGGGTAGCGGAAATGCATCGCCAATTGTCTTTTCATTCAATTTGCGAAAATCGACAACGACGCGCCACCTTTTTTCACCATCGGGTCCCGCCTTTTTGGGGACAACTAATAAGGGTGAATTCCATGGGCTCTTGCTAGTTTGGACTATCCCGTTGTCTAGCATTTCTATTAATTGCTCATTTATTACTTGTCTCTGGGTTTCTGGTAATCTGTAGGCCTTTTGGTTTATGGGCGCTTGATCTTGTATTAAAGGGATATTGTGGGTGATAGCATTTGTATATGTGAGCTTATCACCTTTTAGAAAGAAGATATCGTTGTACTCGTAACAGAGTTCGGATATCGAAGCTTTTTCTTCCGCATTTAGATTTGGGTCTAGACTGAGCTCTTGGTCTAACCTGTTGACTTGCGGAGTATGTGTGGGATCTTCATGATCCGGAAATAAGTATCTTACGTGTTGTCAGATAGCTGTATTTTCCGAAAAGCTTACGTTAGTTTTAGGTTGTTGTAACCTTTTTTTGTGAGTACTTTGACTTACTTTACTAGTCGGCAGGGCATGTGCTTCCTGCTCTTTTATTGGTGGAGTACCGTAATTTATGGGTACTTTACATTGGTCCAAGTACTCGCACGCATTCGTATTTTGGCTAGCAGGCCGTGAAAAATTGGTTCTCTTAATACTATTTGACGGTAGAGCCAACTTTGCCTTCAATGAGGTCTTACGGATCTTGCTAATTTTATTAAGTGGTGGAGTCGACTTTGCCTTTAAGTAGGTCTTACTGAGCTCGCACACACTTGTGATAGGGCTCTTGGTCCATTATTGTTTCTTAACACTAACTTTGTTGGGTGGTGGAGTCGTCTTTGCCTGAGAATAGGTCTTACTGAGCTCACACGCAGGCATCTTGTCCTTGTGGTTATCTTACATCTAGGTATATTGGATGGAGGAGTCAACTGCATTTTGCTTGTCGGCTTCTGGATCTCGCTCGCATCTCTGATTTGGCTCTGGGGCCATGCAAAATTTTTGTAACTTATTCTATTGAACGGCGGAGTCATTGTTGCCTCTATTCGGGTCTTACTGAACTCGCACGCGTCTTATATGGGGCTCTTGGGCCGCGTTAGTAACTTATATCTATGTATTTTTGAGAAAGAAGTATTGCTTGACTTCTGTTCCGCCTTGGGAAGTTCACTGATGTTTGTGTTACTCGCTTGCGATTTATTCGGCTTGAGAACCTGTTGTATATCAGTGGCTTCTCCTATTGGGATGACGGCGTAGCCATGTATAGGGTGCAGTTACAATAATAAACTGTTGATGACTACTTGGAAATTGTTAATGTTGAGTATGGCAACTAGCACTGTTTCTTTCCCAGTAGGGAGTAAACTGTTGGCCAGGAAGACTCCGTCGCCTATCTCTTTAGATAGACAGAGCATTTCTTCCTTCACTCGCAACGGGACTGTGGTGATAATTTGTGACCTAGCAGGTATGCATATTGGTTCTAGTAAGGTAACCAGATGCTGCCTCATTTCGCTGGTCTTTTGATCACCCGGACAGCTCTTTTCGTATTCCGTCAGCTCTTGTTGAACCTGGCAGCCAGCATTACTCTGTTGAGATGCCTTGGAGACACTGCATGTAGATAGCTTAACCTGTTTATGTTCCATCTTTTCAGAAACTGACCTCACTTCGACTGCTTTTCTGGAATACAGCTTGTCCGTTTTGCATGACAAGGGCACAGTAAACTCTTCGGGATTCGTTTCCGTACAAGAAAACTTGAGTGCTTTATTTGGGCCTTCAACATTACAATTGTTTGATAGGAAATCGTTTCCTAATAGGCCGTCATCGGAAAGACCTGACCACCTGAAACTTGAAACTTTTTAAAATTGAAGTTGCCCTTGCAATTTCCCAATGTGTTTCCGGTTCCAAAAGGGGTCTGTAAAGTGCATGCCTCATTGGAATTAATTATTTTGAGGTCTTTAATTGCTCTTTTCTTAATAATACTAACCTCAGCGCCAGTGTCCACTCCTAGTTTTGTATGGCCGTTAAGGCTTATGTCCAGTGGAAGTTTCACTGTAGGGACACCGGATTCGGGCGCTTGAGGTGACCCTTTTGATTTTTTTGTTGGGTTTATAGTCGAGCCGGGGAGTTTTGGGTCGACTGCATATCGCTTTCCTGACTCCGGGCTTCCCATTTTTTCTTCTGGCGGCAGTCTTCATCTGCATGTCCTCGGCGACCACAAAACGTGCATTTGAGTCTTATGTTGAAGACTTGAGGACTTTTTGTGTTGTGCTGATCCTGTGTAGATCTGTTGGAGAGGCGTGGAGGAACACTCTGTTGCGTTTGTTGTGTTTTTCTGCAATCACGGACGTCATTTCCATAGATTTTGCAGTTTGAGCAGAAATTGGTGTTCTTGCGCTTAAGGCAATCTGAATATGTATGACCCTTTCGCTGGCAGAAATTACACGTGATGCTACGGACCAGTGCATCTGTATCCGAGTTTCTGACATCAGTGTTTGTAAATGGTCTTTGCCGTGCCTGTGATGAACCTGGATTATTCACATTTCGTGAAAACTGATTTGGATTTGGAGCTCGAGGTGATGCGAACATAGGTGTTGATGGTAAGGAGCTCTATAGTAAGCTCTCACACGTAAATATGGGTCTATTGGAGCCATTGGAGGAGCTTGTACCAGAGGAGTCTGGACGAATGTAGCACTTTGTTGTAATTTCTCCATGTCCAGGGCTTTTTGAATTAGTGCTTCTAAATCACCTTCTCCCTGCGTGAGCAAATATTGACACAGGTGTGGGTTAGTGACTCCACTTTTAAAGCATTTTTGGCGAAATCCATCAGCTGTGTTTTCGAAGCAGGGACTGCCTCAGCTCCATACTTCTGTGTCACTGTCTCGTTGCAAATCGTCAACAACTGTTTCAATCTTGTAATGAACACAGTGAGAGATTCTAACGGGTTTTGTCTAGTAGTGATTAATTTGTTCATATGTTCATATGTCTCACGGGGAAGACACGTTCTGTTTAAACGTTCCTCTACTTCAGTAAATGAAACAGGGACGTCTGAAGCGAATAATTGGTATGCGTCACCTCTGAGTCTTGTAGGAAGGACCTGAATGAAAGCCACTTTTTCTTCATCATTTAGGCACTGCATAGTTTGTTTGCAGCAGCCGATGAAGGTTTGTAATTCTCGTCCCAATTGTGGGGTACTTTCACCCGAAAATAAGGGAACGAGTTGAGCTGTGAGTTTAGCTACTTTTGCGTAGTCCACCATTATGTGTAGTCTATTGACTGGAAATTTAAATTTGGGTGGACTAGGTGGGCTTGTTTCTGGGCTGATTTCCGTTAAGGATTCTTCGAGCCGATCGATCAGCAGGTCTTCGGGAGTTGGTTCAGTCACTTCACCGTCACTATCACTATCACTTTCACTACTACTTAAATTAACACTCTTATTCTTTCCTAATTCTAAATTTAAAAGGGTAGTATTCTCCTTATCTGCTGAGAGGGAGCGCGTGGATTCAGTAAGCTTACTTAGTTCCTCACGGAACCGAACTGTGTTTTCTTTCAGTGTCTGTATTTGTGCGAGTCTATTTTCGCGGGTTTGACTCAGTTTTTTACTGAGTGAATCACACTGAGTAATGGCTAGCGTACCTGAATCTCGCGCTCTCTCGTACAATTTATTTAAAAATTTTTCAAGACTTACTTGTCTATTAGGACCCGGCAAAACGGTTCGAAGTCGAGGTCCTGTTGGGGGTAACTGTGGAGATTTTTCTCCTGCAGCGGATGATGTACCTTCACCGGGGTGCTGTGTATTGGCACATGGGGTTGATCTCGCGTCGGCTAAAGATGGAGAGTTTTGCCTCGCTGCTGCGTCTGTTTCCTGCTGAGGTAGAGCAGGATTGTCGGCTGGCATATGATGCGCTGTTTGTGAAAGGGAGGCTCCTTGCCTGCTTAGGTCCCTTTGCTGTAATTGAGAGGGGGGTTTCTTTAACCGCCTTCGAGCTCACTCTCAATCCTTTGTCGGTTGATTTCGGCTTACTTTTGCAGCTGGGGGCCTTTGGCCGTCTTAACTTCCCCTGGATATAGTTGAAAAGGGGGCTTATGAGCCGTCTTCGATTTCCTCTTCAACTCAGGATCGTTGTACTTCAAATGGCTGATGATTTGATCCTGGGAATTTCGAGCTGATTGTCGGGCTACTTCCAGCTGGCTTAATGTTCGTCCTTCTGGGAGGTTTTGGATGGTTTTCCACCGAGGGATACAAGTTAACAGTCTACCGATAGACTGTTAACTTGTATCCCTCGGTGGTGCTTTTGCACTTATTGGGGTGAACGCTTGCCCGCCTGGAGCAGAGGCGCCTAGAGATGGTATCTACCCGAGTGTTGGGGGTGACTTGGCCTGAGTGGCTTCGTCAAGGGAACCCCTTAGGTTCGCAGGATAGCGGATTTTAAAGCTCTTATGCCTTCCGATTTGGCTTTTAGAAAGCAGGCTTCCACTATCCTACCGGATGCGCCAATTTTGTTATATACAACAGCCAATTTTGTTATATATATGTAATAAAAATGGGTACTCACTATCTCTCGGCGTGCGTAACCTATGTATGTATCCCTTGGTGTTCTTATTCGATAATGCACTTCTCACGTAATAACTTTTTATTCAGTAAACGCTCTTCCTTTTAACAACATTTTTCTTCCTTTTAGATACACTTTTCGTTTTACAATACTTTTCTTCTTTTGCTAGAGATTTACTTTTTCTTTTAACAATACTTTTCTTCTTTTCGGACACTCTCCTATTAACAATATTTTTCCTCCTTTCAGATACACTTTTCGTTTTACAATACTTTTCTTCTTTTGCTATAGATTTACTTTTCCTT
Source organism: Dioctria rufipes (assembly GCA_963924295.1). NCBI lineage: Eukaryota > Metazoa > Arthropoda > Insecta > Diptera > Asilidae > Dioctria > Dioctria rufipes. Next base: position 190,859,861 of record OZ002740.1, on the reverse strand, counting down.
CCCAAAACCGAAACTGACCGCGTCGCTACAAGTAACGTGATTCGCTGATCAAAACCGACTGTACTTGACTTGGATCTTTTTAATCGCAAGTCTAGTTGCTTAATTAGCATTCCTATCCCGAGAAAATTATTTACCGCTGGGCGTGTTTAAACATGCACAGAATTATCGCGACGAACGATGGTTGAAATTGAAATTTGGTATTTTCGTAAATTTCAAACCATCGTCTTGCTATCGTGCATACATTGTTGCGATCACAATGTATGCAGCTCGCGACAATTTGCTGATAAGAGCTTTTTTCGGTGAAGACTTGATCGTTTCAGTCTTAACTGAAGTAAAATTTCATGCGCCCGATATGTATATATTTATATATGTACATACATATCGTATTTACGACAAATCTTACTGAAGGTAAGATTTGTCGTGGGGCTTTTTTTTTTTATCGAAACGACTTGGGTTGAAATTTAAAACTTTTATTTTTCCCAAGTCGTTTTGCGGAAAAAATATGTTGAAGGAATGTTTCCCGTAGTTGAAGAAATTGCTGATGCAACTTTCTTCGTATGCGCGAGAGATAAGCCATCCGTGCTTTTAGGCATGATTGGCTTATGAAAATTGTGATTTTGTTTCTTGATGCCTTATGTATACATTTTGTATATGTAACAAATGGATGCAGCCACTCGCAGCCCGAATGCATTCAAATATTCACAACTTTCGAACTGTCAAGTCACGACAATACATTACCCAAGATTAGCTTTCGTTTGATTCGAATTTACTATAAAATTTATGGAACCATGGAACCTGTTCCAACAATTCCGAATCCACTTATAGAGGTGAAAATTTCCACTCCTCCTTGGGAATTCGATTTATCTTGTATTGATTTAAATAGCGAAAATATTTTCAATTTAGTGCGGGAAAAAAAATATAGTAGGCCAAATGCACGCAAATACTGGACGCCGTGTACAAATTCATATTGAATGTTTATTTTCGCTTAACTACTTATGTTCACTCCTTAAAACTATTTCAGTATATAAAAATATAACAATGTATCTACAAACTATCATAGGTATGCAAAATCTCAGGATTATTTTGAATTTCCAAGGAACCGCTTAGTACTGCAGCATGAATTGTCCGCACTTATCTACCTTCTCGATTCTTCCAGAGGCCAATTGGTTTCCATATCATTCGCAGTGGCTCCATGCGCTAAGTATGACGGGCTTCACGTCAGCTGGTGGAGGGTTAGTGTGTGCCCCTTTTACGGGATTGAGGACCCCACACTTGACACCAATTTGTTACAGATTTCTTTTTTGTCTTCGTTATCCTGGGAAGGCTACAGGACTTCCCTTCTAAACAGGTTGCTTCAAAGGTAGTCGCTGACGAGTACGACTTCTTCGTTATCCTGGGAAGGCTACAGGATTTACCTTCTAAACAGGTTGCTTCAAAGGTAGTAATAGCTAACGAGTGCGAGCCTGGAAAAGAAAGGCAACAAGATCTCGATTAGCCGAAACGTGAATAATCCGCTAGGACAGGTGGAACAGTGTGGCTGGTCGAAAGTCCCTCCACGCATGTGGCCTGCGCGCGCTGGCCGAGCGATTCCCAGCGTCAGTGTCGTGGTTATGTACGATTGTCCAATTGGACGTGTGGAGCTCTGCCGTAGGAGCCCCGCCCGGGAGTCGTCAATTGAGGCGCTTCGGTCCTTGGAATAATAGCGCGGGCGCTGCTCTGTACAATTACTAACAAGTTGTGGAACAGATTAAAATCGACTTCTTTCGATTCTATATTTCACTTTTATTGTGTGCCTTCCACGGATAACAAATGATTTACAAGCAAGATTCTTTTTGAGTCGAAAAGAAAAACTTGGTGTTTGCCTCACACAGTTGACCATAACAGGATATAGGCAGTCTATAATATCTCAGAACCAACCAATCACACAGAACTTCAAGAGTCTTCTCCTCCACATTTTTCACACATTTCCTTTTCTGATAACTCTTTTTTGCCGACCCAGTGACATCTATCTGTCAATAGCCCTTGTGATGGGGTCACACTTACTCATTACGTTTTTTATTACATTTCATTAATTTTCAAAACATAAGTTTCCTTATCTAATTACATTTAATTTTTTGAAGTTTCTATTATTAAATTACATTTCATTTCTTTTTCTTTTACAGGTTAAGTTTCTCTTACTAATTACATTTAATATTTTTAAGTTCCTATTATTAAATTACATTTCATTTCTTTTGGTTTTTTCAGGTTGAGTTTTTATTATTTAATTATCTAATTACATTTCGTTTCTCTGTCGTTTACTTTAATATCTGTCAAAATGTTTAGCTTTATTTCAATAAATGTCAAAATATTGTTATAATATATGTCCCAGTATTTCGCTGCTCTTTACTACCAGTTAAATAATGTCTCTTTCATTTTTTCCCTTATTTTAAATCAGATCAAAGTACAGATTAAGTTTTTATTATTCCTCCTCTAATTACATTTTGTTTCTTTTTCTTCTACTTTACTATCCATCAAAATGTTTATTTTACCCTTGCGCAAATTGTTTGACTTTACCGTCATTAATTTTAGCTTCAAAGCGGAATTGACAGTTCGAAGTTTGTAAAATGTGTTACTTGACTTTAGTGCTATTACATTTTGCTCTCTCATTAAACAGATTTGACAGTTACTCGTTGTAAAATTTGTTACATAACCCGAGTGAGAAATATTTGGCCTTAGTGGTATTAAATTTTTATCCTCTTGTCGAATGGAATCAACTGTTCCTAGTTGTAAAGTTTGTTTAATAACCTGAGTTAGAAATATTTGACCTTATTATACCCTAGATGAAATCATAGGGGTATACTAAGTTTGTCATTCCGTTTATAACACCTCGAAATAATGATGGTAAAGCAAAATGGATTGGACACCCATTCATAATATTAAAAGTTATTTTGATTTTTGCATGTCCGTCCGTCCGTCCGCCTGTGCGCACGATAACTCGAGAACGCGTATACTTAGATAGCTGAAATTTTGTACACGGACTTTAAAAAAAAAAAGTAAAATTATGTTCGAAAATGAGACAAATCCAGCAACTCTTTCGTGGGGTTGCCATATAAAAGTTTCGTTTTCCGCTATATATTTGGACACTGACTGAGAACGCGTTGACTTAGAGAGCTGAAATTTCGTACACGATGATTATACTACATTAGCAAATAAAATATCAAAAATGGACTAAATCGGGCAACTCCTTCTTGATGTTGCCATATAAAAATTTTGGTTTTTTACGTATACTTTGAAAACGATCAGTCCAAGACATTTTTATTGTACTAAAAACTTCTGCAGAATAAGAAATCCTATAAAATTGGTTATAATCATTTTTTCTGTGCGACAAACTGTTCTAGAAATATATGCGAAAAACAACTTCAAAATCAATACTTGAATAGATCGGTGACCATACGAAATTTAATACGGGCATTCATCTAGGGTATCATAAGAATTGGTCTTAGACCAATTCTAGCTTTTTTACTTGTTGTTATTAAATTTTGTCCCTTATGTCAAATAGAATTGACAGCTGACTTGTTGTGAAATTTGCCAAATAACCTAAGTGAGAAATATTTAACTTGACTGTTATTAAATTGTGCCCCTCTTTTCAAATAGAATTGACAGCTGACTTGTTGCGAAATTTGCCAAATAACTAAAGTAAGAAATATTTAACTTGACGGTTATTAAATTGTGCCCCTCTTGTCAAATAGAATTGGCAGCTGACTTGTTGCAAAATTTGCCAAATAAGCTAAGTGAGAAATATTTAACCTTACTGTAATTAAATTTTGTCCCTTATTTCAAATAGAGTTTCCGTCGGAGTAATTCTTTTCAAGTAATTTGATTCTAAATTTCTATATTTCTTAAAGCTTTCGTTCAATGTTATATTCCTACATCTGTCAAAGATTTTCCTCGATTCTAAATTGCTATCCTTGCTAAAGTTTTCATTCAATTTTGGTCATAGAAGGGTTAAAAGTTATATTAAGCCATTAGCAGCTTTGAGTGGGCAATATTAATTTTCTCATTTAGAGATGGCAGAATATCGCCTTGCAACTTTCGGCGATTCTATGTCTAAGCACAAGTCCAGCAAAATTCGTCGGCTTTGTACGGCCACGTCTGGGTTCGCCTTTTATACAGTCGGCTGGCGTGGTGTATTTGTACCGACCAGGTGTCGCGCGAAGTTGCAAGAATGAGTTATTGATTCCACGGTGGTTCAGTGTCTATCTCTCACATAGAGTCTGTCAGCTAGAACAGTGTTGACATTCCCGTGGTTCATGTTTACTTTCGCTACCGTGTTCTTGCCAATTTTGTTTTTTCTTAAAACATATTAGAAAGTTTGCTGAAACTCGTCGAATAAGTGGTTGAATTTGGTGTGCCTAGAAGGAAGTGTTATCTAGCTTTCCAGTTCAATTCCAGCTTTGAAAAACAATTTTTGCAAGGTGAGCGAAGTGAAAGTGGTTTGCTGTTTCCCACAATGAACTGCGACAGTCACGGCCGGTTATGTCCTTCTTGTCCATGGATAAGTTTGCTTTCCTTTCGTTGTTTCTTGTGTACTACTTTTCTTTCTTTGTAGTACGAACTTGTTATAGCGCCTTTGTTATTTGCCATTTCTTGTCGCCTTGCCATGATTATTTTTAAGGCAAGCAAAATAAGATGTATGAAGTCTCACAACACGGTTGGCCGCAAATTAAGAGTGCTGACTGCTAGCGCTCTGCTAATGCCTGTGCTTAACAAGCGCGGTGTAAGTAATCTTGTTACAATATGCTGTCTGAGGTGAGTTGTGGAAGTTGTATGCGAGCTATAAATAAGCAGTAAAATCCTAATCAGCAATCTCGGTGGATACTTTTCTCCTCTAAAGTGTCACGCGAATGGTGGAGTATGAAGGAAGAAATAGTCGTTAATTCTCCACAAGTCCATAGTGAAGATCATGGTGGGTGGTTGAGAGTAGGTACTGTAAGATATGCATTCAGTTAAGAGTTTTGATAGATGGTATTTGGTATTTATCTCCTGGAAATGGCGTTGTATGAGTATCAGGAAGGTCGAAAAAAGTTGAAAAATTGGTAATGCTTCCAGTTCAATAGTGAAGACCGCGATGTTGAAAGTGGGTATTTGGAATGATATAAAGCTAGCAGAATATGGAAGAATGATTTATTCATCCTTAAATCTTACCATGAAAGTATTAGGTTGGGAGTGGATTAAATTAAAAGTTTTGACGAAAGAAGGTGGATTTATTATATTAATATAGTATAATATGTTGTCTAAGATGAGTACTTGAGAGCTGTGAGTAATATGTGGAATATGTTGTAGATGAGTAGTGAAAGTTGAAAATGTAGGATTTCTAATTCCTGTACTGAAAAACAACAACAACTGTAAATAATATATAGCAAATCAATTTTTTCACACAATATTTATTCACATCAAATTCATTATTTATTTTTATATTATAAGTTAAAAGCTTTTTTCTCTGTGTTTCACATCCAAAAAGGGATCCAGAGCAAATGTCTCCCATGATCCTTTTTTGTGTTAGGCTATGAGAGTTCGGCAGCAAAATCCCATGTTATTTCTTATCATCTGTCTTGCTCTAACACATTAGGAAGCTTTAGTGAACACCATAGTTTGAAACCATCTCACTCGGGACTTGGTCATATACTTGCCCGCTGTGGATATGTATGTATCTATTCAACACTGAGATGAATTTATGTAATGTTGTGTAGTGTCAAATCCCTCGAGAATACTTCACAAGCTATGAAACAGACTCCCTCCCTACCACATGCGAGGCACAATGGAGTCCTTACATTCTAAAATATTTGCAGTGTTCTTACGTAAAACTGACAAAAGTTTGATTTGAATAGCTCCTCCGCCCTAAACTACTATTCACACAGAAAAATGGTGTTCTGATAATCTTAAGCTTGCTTTCTTATCTTCCGAATCGTAATAAAATTTTGATACCTTTCTTAACAAAATTATTTAAAAAAATTTATCTTAACCAAATGACAACGATTCCTCAAACAAAAATTCTCAGCTGAGTAATCATTGTAATGTCGCTATGACGTCATGGGATGCCGTGGGCTGATGATATCGAATGTAGCTGCCTACAGATTCGGACTCCGGCTGCACATACCGACATGCAATTATCACTCAGCTCAGAGGTATTGGGCGTAAAATGGTAAGGTTACTTTGTAATCAAAACTATTTTATTATTTTGTTAAGTAAGGTATATAGTAAATGTAGCCTTTGGGAAGGTAAGGAACCAAGCTGTAAATTACTAGAAGACTATTTTCCTGTATGTATAGTAGTTTGGGCTTTATAGCATATATAAGGTCAATGTTTGACACTTTTCCATAAGCATCAATATAGAAGATTTTACAATTTTACAATTTATCGAGGAGTCGCTTTATCGAAACGATTTCATTTCGAGAATTCATAACTTCTCTTAGAAAAAAGGACTAAATTGTTTTTTATATATCTCGTTAAGAGAATCCGTCGAGATCTTTTTGATAATCGTATATTTTCTCGAATCTTGGTTAGAGCTCTTTATTTTTTCCGTATTGTGTTCATGGCTTACTGTTTTTCCATTTGTGGTTTCGAAATTTCTTCGAAATCTTCTCGAAAATGTCGTTCTTTCTTGCATCTTGGCCTGGGTTTTTTGTTTTTCTTCGTATTGTTTTGAAGACTAACTATTTGTCGCTCTCTCATTTCGAGATTTTCTCTAGAAAATCGTTCTTTCTTGCATTGGGCTCTTCATTTTTCTTGATATCGTGTCCAAAAATCACCCCCGATTAAATTTCATTCTGTGATATGATTTGCTTTTGAATAGTGCATTTTCAAGCGTGTTGCAGTAAAAATTGCTTTAATTGGTGCAGAAAAGTTATAAAAAGTTAAAAAGTGTTTTAAAAATTAAAGGGAAAAGAAGAGTTGTAATAAGTTAAAATTAAAGTTTCTATAAGTAAAAAGGCAAATATTTAATTTTGTAAAACAATGTCATTTTTCTTTCAGATGGAGAAAAACTCACAAAAATCCAATGAATTATGATTTTTTTTTATTTTACCTAAATTTTGTATTATTTTTTTCATTTAAATAATGTATTTGCTCCTAAATTAAAGATATATTCAATAATTTCTTTTTATTAATTATAATTACAGTTATTTCCGTTTTTCCCATTTTATTCTAAAATGACTCGAAATCGTGTTATTTCTATTTTGCTCGATATATCAGAAAAAATCAAAAGCGTAGTGAAGTACTAACACATGCAAGGTTTTCTAGATTGATTTAAAATTGATTTAAGAGAATAACTCACTATCGAATCGTCAAACCGATTCAATATAGCGTTCCTTTTTCATCATTTTCGGTACTGAACACGATTTGCTATCGGATTTCGTCTCGAAATAATATTTCGCTTTTTCGATTTGTTTTCGCATCGGTTTCGTTTCAAATTGCTTGAAGGGTAAGGAACGGACTCCGAACGCACCCATATAGGTTTCTGTTTCACGGCTTGGGAAGTATTCTCGAGGGTTTTGGTAGTGTAAAAGAAAAACTTTCATGGGTGATATGGGGATTGAATCGATGTATGTATGCACAAGATTGGTGGCATATGTGCTTATTTGATTGAAGCAAAATAGTTTCACGGCTTCCTAAACAAGGTTTAAATATATTCATAAAAGCGTTGAATCGATGTGACCCAGCAAACATTTTCTCGGGTTTTCGCATTGAGAGAAATTCCCGAAGAGCAACATTTCGATAATTTTTCGGTTTTACGAATTTTCCTCGACATATGGCCTTAAGGTTCAGAAAACTTGCAGTTTAATCCGAGATTTTTTCGTTTTTACGAATCTCACCAAAAAGTTACGAAGTCTTTCAAAAGAATTACCAGTACATGTTTTTTCATATTCTGCATGACAATGCAACCGTGCCAACAGCGTTCTTTTCAAGCATTCGGCCGAAAAAAAGTGAAGTGAGTGCTGAGAAATTAAAATTTTCATTTGGTAAATGTTTCTCATAGTTTCGTTGTTTATTTTTAATTCGATATCGAGTAGTTATCACAAAGCATAGTTTAATCGTTTATGCAAATCGAGTTCGAATAGGTTTTACGAAGAAATCTCGAACACATATGACACATGATACAATGATAACAAGGTATGGCCGATTCGAGATGAATTTTTTGTGTTGCGACGTCATGAGGTGACAATGTCATTTCCATCGAATTTTTTTTGAGTTTTTCGTATTTTATTGACTGAAATATGTTTTGAATATATTAAAATATTTAACAAGACATTAGTTTCTTCGCTTAAATCACTTCGGGAAAAGTAATTATGTGCTAGTGGGAAAGCAAGGAAATTTCCAAACAGAATTTTTTTCCAATTTGATAAGGGCGATTGAAATTGAGACGAACAAATTTGTGACAATCGTCGCCAAAGGTGGCAAGCAACCAATTGACAGATAATTCGACCATACTTTGTTAATATTTATATCATGCCCAATACACGAAAACTCTTCGAAAATGTACTAAGAAGATGAATCGATATCGAGTCGTAGTCTTGATTCGATTTAGCGTTCCTTTTCCTTCTTTTTCGGGTCGAAATCGAGTCGATAGCGATTTCGAGATAGAAGTAAAACTTCTATTGAGCGAATCGTTCTAGATACGATATCTAATCGTAGTGTTTGCTGAGGAAGAACATGTTAATACTTGTTTTGAGTATGTGTAAGCTAAAATAGTCTAGGGAATTTTAAAATCGCTTCGATCTGAACAATGACGGTATGTAGTTCTTCATATGTTAGCGATGCCATGTTAATCGTCTTGAACATAAGGGCTTTTGCGGACTTCACAGCGGCTTCCCATAAGCCGCCGAAATGCGGTGAACGGGCTGGAATTGGATGAAAGTCGATGCCATCCTCTGCACAATATCTCCAGATTGCGTCTCTGGTCTCTTGTTTATAGAATTACTCTTGTAGTTCCTTGAGTTCACGTCTGGCTCCATCAAAATTTGTGGCATTATCGCAATACAGATGACGAATATATCCACGATGAGCAACAAATCGTTTCAGGGTGGCGATGAAGGCTTGAGATGACAAATCAGAAACGATCTCCATGTGAATGACCTTTGTGGCAAAGCAAACAAAAACTGCCACATAGATCTTGTATGGATGTTTACCACGAAGCTGATGACGTATTAGGAAAGGTCCGCAAAAATCAACACCCGAGTTGATAAAGGACCTTGCTGGAGTCACGCAATGGGTTGGTAGGTTTCCCATTATCTGCTCAGCTAACCTTGGCTTCGATCGAAAGCATCTATAGCATCCAAATACGACTTTTTTCGCGATACTTCTCAAATTAAGGTACATGCATGAAAGTTTTTAGTGTGATAATACTTTACAATCGACTGCACAAATGGGTGAGACTTTGGAAGCAAGATAGGATGCTTTGCATCATGGGTAATGTCTGCATTCTGCAGACGCCCTCCAACTCTTAACAGTTGTATTCCAGAGTTCTCTTCGAGGAACAGATTTAATGTACGAAGACAACTTTTGGAGCTTATCACTGAAGTCCTTTCTAGATCTCGAATTTCTGTACCAAATGCTGTCTGTTTCGAAGTCAATTTATAGCGTTAGAAACTAAATTTGTCTGCTACAGGTCCCCAACTATTCCCAGGGTCTTTGTTGTCTCACTTGGTTGCAGCTGAATCATTTTTTCTTCACTGTCTTGAGATAGATCAGCAAGAATGCGATTGTCATTCTAATACCATTTCCTAAGGTCAAGTTGTCCACCTCTCAGAATTTTTACTACCTGTTTTCTTATTTTAATCGCTTCCTCCAAGGATGCTGCACCCGTCAATAAGTCGTCCATATAAAAGTCCCGTCGAATCACTGCACTGCCAACAGGAAAGGTTGTGGATTTCTCGTCAGCTAATACCTGCAAACATCGAGTAGCCAAGAATGGCGCAGCTGCTGTTCCGTAAGTGATTGTGAGCAATCGATAGATTCTTATCTGCTCACTTGGGATGATCTCTCCAAAGAGTACACTGCAAATTTCAGTCTTCTGGATCCACCAATATCTGCCTGTACATCTCCGCGATGTCAGCTGTTACTACATACCGATGGAAACGAAATCGAATGATGATGTCAAATAATTCTGATTGAGTGGATAGGCCCACCATCATGATATCATTTAGGGATTTGTTGGAACTAGTACGAGCAGACGCATCGAACACCTCGCGTAATTTTGTAGTTGTACTGTCCGGAAGAATGACAGAGTGATGTGGCATATAATATTGTCTAATGGGCAACTCAGCTTTGTCTACTAACTCCATGTGGCCCATTTGTAGATATTCTTGTAAGAATTGTGAATATTGCATCTTAAGATCCAAGTTCCTATTCAGTCTTCTTTCGAGACTCAAAAATCTTCTGAATGCACCATCGTAAGAATTTCCTAACGAAATAGGATCTTCTCGAAAGGGCAACGGCACGATAAAACGCCCAGATGAGGATCTTTGAACACTGTTCACAAAGTACGACTCGCATTCCTCATGTTAAAGTGAGGAAATGCTCCGAGATTCGGAGAGGTTTTCAATGATCCAGAACCTTTCCAAGATTTTATTCAGTGGATCGTCTTCTTGTTCTATCCCTTTGTCCATGAGAATGTTGGGGACGACTCGAGAGCTCGAATTCTCCCAGTAATCACCCAGCCTAATGAAGTTTTCTGTAAAATTGGTTGGTTTGCTCAAATTTTTATCTGTCCTACAGCAAGCAACTCAAAGAATATTCCCTCTCCGATTAAGAAGTCAATCTTTTGTGGTTCATAGAAACTAGGGTCAGCTAACTCAATGTTTTGGGGAATACTCCAGCCACCGGTATTCACTATGTAACTAGGATGTGTGTTGGTGATAACTGGTAAGACGCAGCAGCTCAAACTGAAGGTATCTTCGCTGAGTCGAGACTTCACACATAGTTCAATTCTTGACTTAATTGCTGTTGATATCGCTCCTATGCCTTCAACTTCACCGTTCATTTGTTTTCTTCTTAACCGCAACCTTTGTGCCAAAGTTTGTGTTACGAAATTCCTTTGTGAAGCCGAATCCAAAAGTGCTCTGCAAGGGATGAATGAGACTGTGCTATCTCGAACTAAAACGACAGCAGTGGCCAAAATGATGTATTCATCTTTCAAACTGTCTTTCGGAGCTGTTGGGGGCGATCGAGCATCTACCTTCAATGACGTATTGACAAATAAAGCTACATCAGTCAAGCCTTCAACCGATTTGGAAACATTGACGATATAATTTGACGTACCTTGCGATTTAAATACTTCCTTCCATTTTGAACCAATAGTAGTTGATGACGATTGACGATGAAGCAATGAATGATGTGGACTCTGACATTGTTCGCACCTTTTACTAGTGCAAGTCGTAACCGAATGTCCATTCGTTAGGCAGTTGAGGCATAACGAAAAACGTTTTGCTTCATAAAATCTTTGAAGCGGTGTCATTGCCGTAAACTTTAGACAATGAACTAAGCTATTACAATTCGCTTTACAGGTGACGCACCGAGGATTTGGCGAAGAACTAGAGAGCAGCAAGGTTGATGATTTATTAGATGGTCGTTGGGGCTTAAATTTCGAAAAATTGCAAAAGTTAGTATTACGACATTCCAAACTGGTACAACGTTTCCAAATAAATGTTGAAAATTTATCCCATGATGGAAGATCTTCCAATGAATTTTCGTCATCCCATTTTGAAATGGTGTCTGGGTCTAGCTTTCCGATGATCAAGTGAACTATTATTCCATTCAGAATATCTTCGCTACCTCCAAGGGTCTTCAGAGCACGAAGGTGGGCATTAGACAAATCAACAATATCCCTAAGCTGAGACGAGACCCCTTTAGTAGCACGCGGAACATCTAATAGTTCCTTTATATGAGCCTGGAAAATTATGCACTTATCCTCATATCTCCCCCTTAATAATTTTAAGGCTTGCTCATAATTATTTCCTGTAGATTCCAAGTCTTTAATGGTTTGAAGTGGCTTTTCTCCTAAACAGTTCAGGAAATGTTGAAACCTTTCGATGTTTGTCAGTTCGGTATCATTGAGAACCAGAGTATTGAACGTGCCGATGAAATTGACCCAATCTCTATATTTTCCAGAAAAGTGAGGCAGCTTCAACATCGGCAATCGTGAATATCGAAGAGTAAGACCACGGGAACTAAGTGAAGTCTGAGCACCCAGAGTAGTAGCTGGAGAATTGGATGCAATAGAAGAATACAATTTGATTTGGGCGATATGTGACAATAATTTCGATCTTATGAAGCAATACAGTTCCTCGAGCTTATCTCGTTTGTCGGCTTCTTTTTCTGGTTTATCAGAGCTACGTTCTACTTGGCTATGAATTGCCATTATTTGAGCGAACCGCGATTCGAGTAAACTAAGACGAGTTTCAAAATTGAATATGTTCATGGAGTCTATATTTGTGTCTACATAATTCTTAAGTTTTGTAAGAGAGCCTTGTAATGATGCTCTTTTTTTCCTCAAAACACTCAGCGATTCCACTGCTGTTCTATCACTACTACCAGCATCCGTATCATCTCCACTGTCACTTTGAGCACGCTCCTGTCCCTCTTTCCTTGACATTACGTATATATTGAGTTATCTTCTGGAATATTTAAAGATGACAAAACATCCTTTGAATTGAACTCCAGCGAGAACCTGCGACGTACATATGTGTACTCAATGTCGATGGCAAATCATGATTCAATCCAATCTGTGTTCTTCTAAACAGAACTTATCAAACAACTTGCAAATACGAAAACCAATGTATTTTCTTTTTACAGAATGTCACGACGAAAAGCTAATTCTTATCAACCGTACTAACGAAGGACCAAAAAATGTTTGCAAATATAGCGATTTTATTTGCAACACGGAACGACTAATAAAAAACACACTTCTTCTTGTGACAACGAATTCAATTTAACTGATTAATTTACAAAAGTCTAAATTATTTTTTTACGGCCAACTACGACCGAACTACTTTATGTTTCTAGTGACAGAGTACTTAGTTTAAAAAATATGTAATTTTTATAACATTTGCTCTGCGAGCTTAAACAGTTTTGAAGTTCTGTGAACAATTACCTGGTTAGATTTAGGCGTACATAAGTGCTTATCTGCAAAGAAAGAAGAACATTTGTGTGAGAAAAATATAGAAATTTATTTGAAGTTCTTAGAACAATTACCTGAGTAATTTTTATGCGCATATAAGTGCTTATCAGCAAAGAAAGAAGAAAATATTTGCGATAAAAATATAAAATTTATCTAAGTTGCTTCGAACGATTACCTGATAAGTTTTATACATATTTTACGTGACGATTTGGAAAGAAAGGAGAAAATTAGATTAGCACGACATAAAATATAAGGAAGTGAAATTATAATTTTAATGAAGTTTCTTCGAACAATTACTGGTTAGATTTATGCGTATATAACTGCTTATCTGCAAAGAAAGAAAAACATTTGTGGAATAAAAATATAGAAAGTTATTTGAAGTTCTTAGAACAATTACCTGAGTAATTTTTATGGGTATATAGGTGATTATATGCAAAGAAAGAAGAACATTTGTGTGATAAAAATATGGAAAGATATTTGAAGTTTTAGAACAATTACCTGAGTAATGTTTATGCGCATATGGGTGATTATCTGCAAAGAAAAAATAACATTTGTGTGATGAAAATATAAAAAATTTATTTGAAGTTTTTGGGCCAATTATCTGAGTAGTTTTTATACGTATATAAGTGATTATCTGCAAAGCAAAATTGTGTGATAAAGATATAAGATTTTTTTTTTTTACTTTCCCTTGAGTACTTACCTTAATATAAAAATGGAGGTTGACAAGACTTGTGCGTAACTAAATACTTACAGTTGGTGTTACCATTGAGTAAGAAGTATAATAGAGGACGAAAGCAGAGCAAGCTAAATCACTGCACTGGCAGAATTTCGGTTCATAAAAGGTCCGCCATCTGTTGACAAAAATGAGGAAAATATGAGAAAATTAAATTGTCTTCGATAGTAAATAGCGCCATATCACAGCACAGATTTTGATCGAATCTTTTTGTTTTGTTTCTTTTTCCTCGTTGTTTAGAAATGGAAAATGGAAAATTTTCTTGATATTTCTGTATCTTTAAAATATAGTACACCCATGAATACGAATTGCATTAACTGCATTTAAGTTCCTTATATGCGATGAAGATATCTTTCGCGAATTTGTTTTTTTTTCAATCCTGCTAAAAAGTATTCAGCGTATTCGAATCAATGTTTTTGCATATTCCTTTGCAAATAAAAATTAAGCCTTAATTTTTTCTGTAAAAACATTAAATTAAATATAAAGCGCTTGTAACTTCAAAATCGCCCCAATTTTTCGATACTTTTCTTTGAGATACCTTAGCTGACAGCAGCAGGTAGCAGATTTAAGGGAACATTACAATAGAATTAAGCATGTTTTAGAATTTTAATAAATAATAATAATAATATCAAATACATGTTTGTAATAAGTAGTATTAGAATAGGTAAGTTATTATATTATTCATTTTTGTGCAATGCATACCCCCTCCAACCTTTTGAAACAGGTTCATTTCTCGCTGAAATAGAGCAGTTAAAAATAATTTATTTTTAAAATAATTGAAATCCCTTACGTAACACACAAGCATTAACGAAGATATTTGTCTAGCTTATCCTTGAACTTTTTGCTCTTTTCTGTAATCCAATTGCAATTTTTGCAGATTAATACACGTATCATAAAGTCGAGTAGTGTAAATTTATGTTGTTTGCAAGATTCTTCTCCAAACCAGTGTGGATATGATTCATTTATTTCCCTACAGCATATGTCCGTCAAGGTTTCCTTCAGCTGACTCCGGTGAACATTATTTTTGAAAAAAATTTTAAAACATTTGAGAACAATTATACTAATTTCGAAGAATTCTTCAGAAGGACTTTTGAGCGCAGACTGCGATGGATCGTAGGACTTGTAATATATAAAATAATCATTTGGAGTCGACAAGTTCTTCTTCACATTTTTCACATTTAAGTTTCTTAATAATTTTGAAGAGAACATATCCTGTAAAATACTTAAACGACAATTTTTCTATTTGATCAATATCATTATGAAAAAATTCTTCCATTTGAGCACCTTCTGCTATCCAAACTTCATTTTTTTTCATCGTTAGATATATTTGTACTCCTATTCTCTACGATATCGTTTTCGATCAACTCGAATTCAGAGTCGGTCAATTTAAGGTCATTTGGAAAATCATCTGGGATTGGTGTCGTAGTGTCAGCCTCGTAACTGGACGCCGTTGATACCATTTCCGCTTTTATTATATTGCGTGATACCAAATGTTTAATATGATGGTTAAATTCTTTTGCTGAAGGATATCTGTTGTAACCTCCTCGACATCGCACAATTGAATACAAGTTCTCTAGAATATCCTGTTGCAATTTTCCAGTTAATAAAAATTTGAAACCTTCAATATTTTGAGCTATTTCGAGGAGCTTAAGCACTCCATTTATATACTGTACAAGGCCATCAAAAACGTGAACTTTTCCCCGCTTACTACTTTGATTTTCTGAACACACTTCAACTTTTGAAAAATAATTTCGCATGTCTTTAAAAAAACTCACAATGTGAGAATTCTCGTTTTTTATTGAAGTTTTGTAGGGACTAGCATTTTGTACAGTTTTAACATTAATAGCGTCAAAAAAATTATTTACCTTTTCAATAAATATTGATGTAGCTGAAGCTGCGTCATCCACAAAATCATTGGCTCTGATTAGCGATCGGATAGCGGATGATACAGTCCAACTTAGTGTTTGTACCGCAGTTTTGACCCTCATTTTTTGAAAAGAATTTGGTTGAATATGCTCCAGTGTAAGTTTTGGACATAATTTTGTTGTTCTATTTTTATCCAAGCTATATAATCTTCGCAAGGGGTCCCAAGATATAACACCATCCGGACTTTTTAAGTTGTTATTCAAAAGTGTATTCCTGATCCCCTTTACTAAATGCACTGAATCATATAATGCTACAATTGGTTCAGAGTTACAATGAAAAACGGGATTATCTTTAGTAACTCCAAGATTTTTAAAGCAATTCCTGTTATTCGATCCTTGGTCGCATACAACGGCAATTATATTAATGTTGCATCTCTTGCATAATCTAATTACTTGTAGCATAAAGTTTTGTAACAATTTACCGCGATATGGTCCATCAGAAAAAATATGGCCTATAATATATGACCAATTTGAAAATATGCCTCTAATTAGAAAGGCCCATGCTTCCGTGGCGAAGCTCTTCTCTCGTCTTGATCCGTCATCCGTTACTCCTTCAATGATGTCTTGCTTCATATTGTATTCCAAATCTTTCCTTATATGTAATCCGTCTAGAACTAATATTCCTGTTCTTGCAATTTGGCATTGTTTTTCAAAAATTGGTTTTAGTCTATGTAATAGTTCAAGATATATTCCTGGAGAAATATCTTTGATCGGCAAATAATTTCTTAGTGTATCAGGACACGGTAATTTAAATTTTAGGTCACGCAAATACGAATATACCGTTAGAGATCGAAAATATATTGAATGAGCTAGCAATCGTTGGTTCTCGGGAAATTGTGTAGTTACTCCCTTACTGGATAATAGCATCTTGTAAAAGGTTTTTGGTACTTCAGAAGCATTTGTACTATCAATAATACTTGATATATTTATTTTGAGTTTTTTTCTACAGAAATTCTTTTTCTTCTTAATTTTTTGCATATTCAATTTTTTGAGAACGTTCACATATTTTTTTCTCCAATATATTATATTTTTCTCTCTATTCAAGCAAAACGTACATGAAGGTTCCTGGATTTGATAGTCGGGTATAACTTCGGTTGAATATGATCTTTCAGGAGTTTTTAAAAGGCTGAACTCAAAATTCTCCCAAATATCCGGACTTAACTTAATTTTCTTTTTTTCAGGCTCACTAGCATCGCTCGCAGCAAATAAATTTCTCTTACCGTAATGTCTATTTCCACTTTTATTTACAACGAGATTTTGATCTTCTTCGAAGGTATAAGTAAAATTATCATCCAACTTAACTGACGGAATTGCAAACTTTCCCAGATATTTATTCGGAATATCCGAACTTTTGAAATGTTTTTCACATATTTTATGTATACCACTACCCGGATTAAAACCAATTACATCACACCACAAATAAAAACGTTTTGTTCCGTATAATGGAAAATAGAAAAACCTAAGCTCTTGATTTTTCCTTGATGTGCTTTCACAATTTTTTATCGCACAAATAAAATTTTTTCCCTTCTTCATTTGTAATGCCATCCTACAAGTTTTAACGAAATTGAAATTTCCTTTATGTTCCTTACACTCAAAACTGTTTACCGAAGTTATTAAATTAAGTGCAAACGAAAAAAAAGTCCAAGATCCACCAATATACCACCACAATATATAAAAAAATTCGAATAAAACTACGATGTATGTATGTACATATCTATGCCTAAAAAAAATTAACTATAAAAAGCAGGCAAACTTTCCGATTGTTTTGCATTTAAAATGCACGCGACTAGAAAAGGAAAGAAAGAAGGAAAAAAATCAAACTCTCTTTAAAACTCTTGATGATTCATTTTCGTAAAAAACAGGTTTTTATGCAATATTGAGAGAATTATCCAGAGTTTTTTATAGCAGAATCAATTTTTGTTGTTGTAATTCCTATGATATTTGAACATCACGTGCTTCTGTTTACATTCGTTTTGCTCTGAAGAGATTAAGTAGGAGAAATTCATGCTGGATTCTCTGATATTTTCGGGAAAAATGGCTAAAGCGAAATTTATCTTTTTCTTAACAAAAGGGAGGTAGTGTGACCCGAAGTACATTAATTATGAATAGTTTGATAGTATTTTGAGGGATTCAATAAGATTTTCTCGATTTTTGTTTTTAACTCGTTGTCTCAGTTGCACTACAATAATGCATAGCCAAGTTTCTTTCCCCCATTCATGCAAAAGACGAAAGTACATATGTATATGACATTATTTTAAAAAACACGAAAAATTTCCAATTTTGTTCGGCTGTGTCCTACCTTCCTTACATTAGGTTATCTTTGCTTCAGAACACACTACCTCACTTTTTTAAGAAAAAGATAAATTTCGCTTTGGCCAAGGTGCTGAAAGGAGATGTAAAATTCCTCTCAAATAAAATTCTCATTTTTCCTGAAAATATCAGAGAATCCAGCATGTGTTCTCCCACTTAATCCCTTCATAGCAAAACAAATGTAAACAGAAACACGTGCTGTTCAAATATCATAGGATTACAGCCACAACATGTCTCCATTTACAGCAACAACATGTGACCAAAACATTGTCAATATTTCATGTAAACCGGTTTTACAAAAGCGCGGGAACATTTTATGAGAGTAAAACGTGAAATCTCCGGCCCTTCTCATTTATTTACAAAAATGAAACATTTGCCATTATGTTTCGTTGCATGCAATTTGCGCTTTCACATTTTTTATATTTATTCATAAAAGTTTTAAAGAGAGTTTGATTTTTTTCATTTTTTGTTCGTCTTTCTTCCTTTTCTTGCCGTGTATTTAAATGTAAAACTATCGGAAAGCTTTTCTGTGTTCTAACTTGTCATTAAGTAACTTTGACGAATATTTATTTGTACCTATTTCTGTCTTGAAAACACGAAAAATTTCCAATTTTGTTCGGCTGCTTCATATCGTCTTGACAGGTTATCTTTCCCTATGCTTCGCACTTATGTGATTAAACAACATATTAATGCACGTTAAAAATTATATAAAAATGAACCACTAGCCAACAACCATAAATGTGAATATACCCAGATCCCGAAAAATTCTATGGAAAATCCGACTCAAAAACTTCTTGGAAGCTCGCCATGCCTATGCAATTTTTATACCCTAAATGAAATCTATAGGGTATACTAAGTTTGTCATTCCGTTTATAACACCTCGAAATAATGATGGTAGAGCAAAATGGATTGGACACCCACGCATAATATTAAAAGTTATTTTCATTTTTGCATGTCAGTCCGTCTGTCCGTCTGTGCACACGATAACTCGAGAACGCGTATACTTAGAGAGCTGAAATTTTGTACACGGACTTTTAAAAAAAAAATGTAAAATTAAATTCGAAAATGAGACCAATCGGGCAACTCCTTCATGAGGTTGTCATACAAAACTTTCGTTTTCCACTATATATTTTGACACAGTCTGAGAACGCATCGATATAGAGAGCTGAAATTGGGTACATAATATTTTCATTGCACTAGCAAATAAAATTTCAAAAATGGACAGAATCGGGCAACTCTTTCTTGGTGTTGCCATATAAAAATTTAGGTTGTTTACGTATACTGTGAAAACGATCAGTCCAAGACATTTTTATTGTACTAAAAACTTCTTCAGAATACGAAATCATATAAAATTGGTTATAATCATTTTTTCTGTCCGACAAACCGTTCTAGTAATATATGCGAAAAACCACTTCAAAAATCAAACTTGCATAGATCGGTGACATTACGAAATTTTATACGGGCATTCATCTAGGGTATCATAAGAATTTTAGCTTTTCTACTTGTTTAAATTGATAAAATTGCCTTCTGTGAAACGAAGTGTTTTGCTGGCTGCTGCTAGCCCGCTGATTTAACCCAGTATTCCAAAATTGAGCAGTTTATCTTTATGACTTAATTTCCTAAGGTACATACATTACATACCTACCTGTGTTACAGAAAAATGAAATAAGAAATAAAATGCCCCGCACTGAAATTACGAATTTGTATACGTTTGTCAAATGGTCGTACTATAAATAAGCAACGCTATTTAGAATATGAAGAAAATCTTGTGGTTATTTGTTACAAATTTTTTCCACATTTCTATGATGCGTTAAATAGTAAAAAGAAACAAAACAAGAAGATTCGATTAAAATCTGTGCTGTGATATGGCGCTATTTACTATCGAAGACAACTTAACTTTCTCATATTTTGCTCATTTTTGTCAACAGATGGCGGACCTTTTATGAACCGAAATTCTGCCAGTGCAGTGATTTAGCTTGCTCTGCTTTCGTCCTCTATTATACTTCTTACTCAATGGTGTTACGAAGCATTTCTGAATATTACAGTAAAGTATCACTTACCTGAGCGTGAAATTGGGCGTCGCGCTTGTACATCGCCACTCACCTCATTGTGAGTTAGCCCGTACTGTAAGAAGTGTAGATTCTGTTACACATCCGAAAGCACCCTAAAGAGGTGACAAGGATTAAAATAAAAGAGGCCAATGCGCCCAAATATCAGAAACAAAAGCCGCCAGCAAGTAGCCTATTCCTACTATCTACGGAATGAGAAAAGGAGGGTGCACACGATCAACATTAATCCCAGGCTTTGTACATAATTAAGGCATTCTTTTGACATTCCGCATTCCGTGGTTTGTACTTCAATTATATTCTTAGTTTCCTTTATTATTATTATGATAATTTTTTTTTTATTGATAATTTGCATACACGGTCTAGTATAGAGTAAGACTGCTAGTAGGGTGTAAGTTAGTTCTATGTCTTTAATTTTTGTTTTGTTCTTTTTCTATGTTTGTTATCCCCATTAGCTCTGTATGAAAATGTGAGCAACAAGGTGAATCGCAAGTGTGTGACATATCCATAGTAATTATCCGAGGGGCACTCGTCACAAATATCGTTTCTTTTTCTGTTTTGCCCATATTCACCTTTATGCGTTTAAAATTTTTTTCATTTTTTTTATTCCTTTTCTTTTTTTTCTTCGATAATTTTGGGTCACTGCAGTTCAACATGAATGCGTAAGAATTCTAGAGGAGGGGGGCATGGCCGTGGGTAGGGCCCTTGGATGCACACGCACATTTACATGGGGCTGAGCATTTTGACACGGTTTTGGCGGCTTAGCCAGGGTGGATGGGGGTGGATGGGCCCAAACAATCCCCAAAGCTGAAGTTCCAACTTCATCTGGAGCTTCCTCTGCTCTCTCTCTCTCTCATTAAATTCCCTCGCCGGCATTGCAGAACTCTCCGGGTGGATTGAGAATTGTCCGGCGTTGTTGAGATCATTCGTTCTTTTCTTTTCCAGCATTTAATAAATTAAATTTCGCTATTTTCTAGGCTTGCAGGTACCACCAGAAGGAGGAGGCCCATATAGATCTTTTTTTGTCTGTCTGTCCGTCTGCAGTCACATTTGCAATTCTCTTCTCTTTTTTCTGTCCGTCTGTCTGTCTGTTCAATCTTCGTGATAATTTAGTGCACAACTGTACAAGCATCAAGTGACGTGGGTGGCAAGAACCACCCCAAGCCGGCCGATCGCTAGCGGCATATTCGCTGTGCGGCCACCCACGCTAATCCCGCGATGATTTTGTAGCAAAGAGGTGTTGGATGCAGGTAAGAGTGGGTATAAGCAGATCTGTCGACTCACAAGCTCTTTGTTACAAATGGCTTCCAAACGGTTTTTTCTTTGTGGCATTTATTTAAGCTTCTCTTGACTAAATTGTAATTACTATTGTCGAAAGTCATTTCTGGTCAATCTTTAACTTAAGATCATATTTTTTCTTTGTTATATTTCTGGTCGCCATTTGCGTTACAAACGGCGCCCAAATTTGGTTTTTGTTCTTTTAGAATCTGGTCAAGATTCACTTGACCAAATTGAAAGTACGATTCTAGGAATTATCTTTTTGTTGTTCTTATTATTATCATTATGAGTTTTTTATTCATTCAAAATTATCGTTTTTTTTTATACCTTTCATCGGACGACAAATCCAGCAATTTCGCTTCAATTCAAATCGGTTTAATTGAGAATTTCTTTATCTTTAGGCATGGCTACTTTTTGTTGACAACAGTGTGTGGCCAGACGTTGGGTGTCTGGCTGGATACTAGGTTCTGGGTCTACATAGAGCTCTTTTTGCTTCTGTAGAGTGCACTACTTTCATTATAGCTCCTCTTGGCTCTCGTTAGGCTTGGTTTTCCGCATCACGGTTGGGTTACTCATTCATGGTCCTCGCTGTATGTTTGGTAACAGACTGCCTTCGGTCAAGTGAAATTAACTTTCATCCCTCAATGTAATAGGTCCTTTTGTCGAGGTGCTTATCCCCTCGCTGCCTAGCGAGCTTTGTCCGCGATGCGTACCACTTTTGAAGCCAAGCTTCGGCTCGTGGACACCGGGGCCTGACGAATCCGGATGTTTCTGATTTGCAACTCTTCGCGCTTGCGTGGCGCTCTGCTCCCATCGCACCGCCTAGAGCTGCTTCGATCACTCTGACGGGAGGATGGCTGTCCTCTAGATTGCTATCCGACTTGGAGTGATCGATGCAATGCCGGGACGGTGATCTTGGAGCGGAGTTCCACACGATGTGAAGGCTTCCTTTTTTTCGTGATGCGAGCCTAAGTCGATTTGTGGTCAATGAACGTTGTATGCGATGCATACTATTGGAATACGATTTCCGTTCACTTCTGCTGGTTCCAGGAAGAAGACCGTACTATTGGTTATTGTGGCTTATATTGTTGTCGGAATAACTTGCGTATTTTCATAGTTATTTTATCTTTTATCGTATCGCAGTATATCATTATTCTGGATTATCTTATAATAGATCGGCTATATTTTTGCGCATTATATTTAGGTTATGGCGTAGTTACCTTAACTATATATTAGTTATATTTGTAGTATATAACTTACTTATCGTTAGCATAGGTATCGGTAGGTTGTATTATTTATCTTCATACTTTTAAATTATATTAATTACCGTACCTCATAATAGTTTCCTTAAATTTTCGATATAGCGTGCGAGGTTTTTTTTTTGCTTATTGTAGTTAGCATATCTTAGTTGCTTTCCTCTAGCATATGAAGATCCGTGCAATTTCAGTTGTCCTCAGACCTGTGCATGTACCTGTGTCGTAGTACAGGTCTCGATCTTCTATGATTAACCTTATCTCGTTTTAATCATTTTAGTTACCGTATCTGATTTAGATTAGTATTCTGTTTAGCTTTAGCTTATCATAGCCATCTGCATTTTATCTAAATTACCGTCATAGTTATCTCGATATTAAGTCAGACACAGTATTGTATTCTAGCTGTTATTTAGATAACCGTTAGTTTATACTGGTTATTTCCCGCTTAGTTTAATTATCGTTTTATTTGGTTTTGGGTAGTTAGATAAGAAAATCGTATCGTATACATTAGTTAGCTTTATCGTTTCATAATTACCTTCATTGTGCTTAGCTACCGATTTTTAAAATTAGTTATATTAGGAATCGTCGTGGATTTTCGTGATAGTACATCAGTAGTTTTATATTTACCATGGATAGTATATATCGCATAGTTACCTCGGTGCTATCCCAGCTATCTTCATATCATATTGGCTATTGTCGTAAGCTGCTCGTCTTTGTAGTCTTTTAGCTACCATCTACCTTGATTATAGTTGGTTTATTTCGGGGTTTTTCTCCCGGTGTAGCATATTTGGCGTTACCGCAATATGATTATCCTTAGTATAGTTACCGGTTTTTTTGATTTGGTCATATAGATACTTTGTTTTGATCATTATTACATCATTTAGTTGGGTTGTCCCGTTCGAATTTATTTCGTGATATATATCACAGCTATTCCTTCTTACCTGATTTGTCGACCTCAGTACCTTGTCAAGTTGATGAACAATGTTCATCTCTCTTGATTTTTGTCCTTGACTAAGGGAGTGCTTCTCACGATCATGCAAATGTGAGACGGAAGCCTTCAACTTCAGATCTCTGACATTGCAACAAATCCCCCCCCCCCCCAATGTACACGTTTCCTGTTAGAGCTCATCGTAGTATAAATTGGCCGAAGGCTTAGCGACTAGCCTGATTCTGAGCACGCGCCCTGGAGAGAGGAGAGAGGAGAGGAGAGAGAGATCCAAATTTCTTTTTTTTTTTTGCAATTTCAGCAGTGGCGGAAATTTGTTTTTTTTTTATTATTTTTAGTAGTGTGGAACGAGTGTGTCTCCTGCGTTGATCCGCCATGCCGTCGCCTTCAAGAAGGGAAAGTATCGACGCTTCATATTTTTATTAACGCTATATATCTGTCCTTATAAGTTTTATTCATTGACTCAATCTTAGCTATTTATTTACGCGTATCTAGTCATCAATATCACCGTCGTTCTTTTTTGGTGTGCGCTTATTGTCAAAATTTATTTATATCGTATTCGTGGATAATTGTCCATTTCCAGGTGAACCACTTCGATGCAACCCAAGTATTGCGTGGAGTGAGCGCGATTTCTTTTTTTTTTCCTAGGCATTGTTCATATAAATTTTTTTTTCTTCTTCGACCCTGCTAGTAATCCAATGATCAAGTTACGTATAACCAACCTTGTTTCCTTTGCGAGCTATGGAATCACTGTCGTGGCGCAGAAATTGTTTACTCGAAATTTGCGGAGAAAACTTTAGATCTCCATAGCCCTAAGAAGGCATCCAGCAAGCTTCACTTGCGAACCACGGGTTATCACAAGCCCTCCTACTACTTCCTCAGTGGTGGGTCATAGCTCCCTTTTATTTTACTACTAATTCCTTCTGGGTTAGCCTTCACCTGAAGGATTTCATTTTCCTATCTTTTCTTCAATTTTCTTCCAACTAAAAGGTTTCCGAGCGGTGGTTGGTGTGGCTGAAGTCTCAGTGGAGTGTAGTTTTTATAGTATTTTATCTCTAAACTATCAAGTTTAGATGGTCTCAGTCTTTGTTACTAACCCCTTCTAGGTTAGCATTTACCTGAAGGATTTCATTTTCCTGTCCTTTCTCCAATCCTTTTTACAATCAAGGAATGTTACAGCATCAGCGAGTGCGGATGGAGTCTCAGCGAATTTTTTTTATATTGCGTATTATCTCTAAACTATCAAGTTTAGATGGTCTCAGCCTTCGTTACTAACCCCTTCTGGGTTAGGCTTCATCTCAAGGATTTTGCTTTCCTGTCCTTCTTCCAATTTCCTTAGAGCTTGTACCCGCTTGCTGCATTCCGCGGGATTTCCGTCGTCTTGAGTGAGTTGGTATATGCTACGAAACGATTTCCTCTCTTCGGATTGGGGAATTTCCGGGGTGTTGCGACCGGATTCAGCAGCACACAGAACGATAAGTAGCGGCATTTCACCGACGAAGTTTTAGTCCCGCGCCGAGCATACCCGTACCCAATAAATCAATCGCTGCACATTTTCCTGGTCAGTTCATCGGGCGAGCCGAGTTGGTAGACGACGTCTATCGGTGGATCAGTCCTCCTTCGTTCAAGACGAACTGTGATCATGGCCGCAGACGGGATCTTATGTCTCGACAACCCAGGCTCTAGCGTATGCCCGGCTTGAGACTCTCGTGGGTCGTCCCGACGTTGGGCGCTGCTACGAATGCTCTTGCCTAGTTCTCCAGCTAGTTAAAAATCTTGGGTTTTTGGCCCGGCTTGAGACTCTTTTCTCGGGTGGGTCGTCCCCACGCTGTAACGTTCTGCCCTAACGCTACTTTTCGTTTTTTCTCTTTCTGTCTTCTTTTCACCTAAAAAGTTTTTTCCTATCTCTTTCTTCTTCTTCTTCTTCTTCTTTTCTTGTAAAATTTTTCTTTTTTTTCCTCTCATTATTGTCCATTTTCTATTGCTTTCTCTAAAGTTCTCGGGTACCTGAAAAGGGGAAAAGGTCTTATAAATTTCGTAAAGTAGCCCTATGCTACTTTTCCATACGACGCATAAATCCCTGGAATGGCGAAACATTATAAATTTTATAAACGCATGAAGAACATAAAATGAATTCCGCTTTGGCAACGTAGCAAAATTTGTGAAGCACCTACCTGGACCAAGAAATCGCAAATCTGACATCGTCGCTTTCTTGCCGACACAAAAATTTTGTGCCATCCACCGTTTGCCAACTAAAAATTCCTAGTAACAAACGGCAACTCGCCTAGCCGCAAAACATCGCGTGATATATCACGCAATGTATAACGGCCGGGCAGTCTAGAAATTCCAGGAAAATTTTGCTTCACAGCCGATATTCTGTGGCAGCGCAACTTGTTTGAAGAAACGATACTCGCACACCCGCATGTAGCCAGCAGCATAGATTTCGGTAGTCGACCGAACGACGAACGAAAACCGCTCGCCTGTCGGTTGGCTGAAGAAATGGGCATCGAATAGGCAGACGAGAGAAGTCGAGTCAGTTGATTCTGGACAAGCAAGGAATTAAGTAGCTGCGAGGTGGTTGAGCTAATGTCGGCGAGGCTCCCCGTTCCTTTTAATTTTTGTTGTTAATTAAGTGATTATCTGAAAGCAGAAAGAAAAATCTATGCGTTTTAAATAATAGAATTTTTGTGTTTGGAAGTTATTATCTGATTAGAATTTTATCGCGGATTAAGTGATTATCTGAAAAGAGAAAGAAAAGATTTTTTGCGATTAAAATAAGAGCATTGTTTTGAAGTTCTTCGAACAAGTACCTGGTTATAGTTTTCGTCAATTAAGTGGTTACTTGAAAAGAGAAAGCAAGAGTTGTGCGATTAAAATAATAGAAATCTTTTAAGGTTCTTCGAACAAGTACCTGGTTAAAATTTGTCGCGGATTAAGTGATTATCTGAAAAGAGAAAGAAAAGATTTTTGCGATTAAAATAATAGAATTGTTTGGAAGTTCCTCGAACAATTACCTGATTATAAGTTTTTCGTTCATTAAGTGATTACCTGAAAGGAGAAGGAAAATTTTTTTTTTGAGATTAAAATAATAGAAATCTTTGGAAGTTCTTCGAACAATTACCTGATCAGAAGTTTTGCGTTGATTAAGTGATTATCTGAAAAGAGAAAGGAAAAATTTTTGCGATTAGAATAAAGGAATCTTTGTTCTTCGGACAAGTACCTGGTTATAGTTTTCCCTAATTAAGTGATTACCTGAAAAGAGAAAGAAATTTTTTTTTTTTGCGATTAAAATAATAGAAATCTTTGGAAGTTCTTCGAACAATTACCTGATTAGAAGTTTTTCGTTGATAAAGTGGTTATCTGAAAATAAAAACAAAATGTAATTTTTATAACATTTGCTCTGCGAGCTTAAACAGTTTTGAAGTTCTGTGAACAATTACCTGGTTAGATTTAGGCGTACATAAGTGCTTATCTGCAAAGAAAGAAGAGCATTTGTGTGATAAAAATATAGAAATTTATTTGAAGTTCTTAGAACAATTACCTGAGTAATTAATTAATTAATTTCTGCAAAGAAAGAAGAAAATATGTGCGATAAAAATATAAAATTTATCTGAGTTGCTTCGAACGATTACCTGATTAGTTTTATACATATTTTACATGACGATTTGAAAAGAAAGTAGAAAATTAGGTTAGCACGACATAAAATATAAGGAAGTGAAATCATAATTTTAATGAAGTCTCTTCGAATAATTACCTGGTTAGATTTATGCGTATATAAGTGCTTATCTGCAAAGAAAGAAAAGCATTTGTGGGATAAAAATATAGAAAGTTATTTGAAGTTCTTAGAACAATTACCTGAGTAATGTTTATGCGTATGAGGCAACCCACTCTTACACAACAGATAAGGTACTCCTAAAATCTTTATTAAAAGTTAATGACAGCCAGGCCGTAAGAGCAATAGAAGACGGATTATCCAATCAACAACTCCAAACTTTAGCCAAAGTGCAATCCGAAAAATCCTTTTCTGTATTAAAATCACACATCTTGGAAGAAAGCATCACGCTTAGAGCAGAAACAACTTGTTTCCCAAGCACAAAACAAGATACATCAAACTCCATTTACGCAAGCAGTAAATTCAAGTCTCCGCTGCTTCAAATGCAATAGACTGGGGCATGCTGCCTCAAAATGCCCAGTCAAATAACGATCTATGGAAAATTCTAACACCATCCAAAGGACGCATTCACAATTACAACGTCCTCCAGATTTTAGGAATGCTACATCTCTGTCACAGGTCCCTAGTTGTCGATATTGCCATCGGATGGGCAATTCTATTGAAGAATGCAGGACAAGAGCTGCAAATAATAGTCGCTTTAACGACAGCCCAAAATAATTTCCAAAAGGTGAAAAATACTCCACCAACAAACACGGCTGACAGACAGCCTCAAAATAGGAACTGGCAGCAACCAGTATTCCGAGAAAGTCGAACTCCACCGCCGAGATATAATAATGCCAATATCTCGGCTAGGTCACCATCTCCGAACAGGAAGAATAACAAAAGTCCATCGGCATCCAGGCAGGGAAACTGGATGCAGCGGGGGGTCTCATTCGGCAACCCCTCGCACATACAAACTACAGCACAAGTCCACAGGAATCCCGAGACAATATCGACGGAAAAGTAGGAAGCAAGAAATTAATTCAAATCCCCGTTCAAATAAATAAAAATTCACTAACGCTTTCCTTGCCTGTCGACATCTGCTCTGCTCCAAAACTTACATTCTTAATTGATACTGGAGCAGAGATCAGCTTAATTAAACTCCATCCTTTGAAGCCAGATAGCATTTGCTACCGAGATGCTGTCTGCAATATAAACACATTATTTACAGAGTCCATTTCTACAGAAAGACTCATTTTTACTAATTTAAACTTAAATTCTGAACATAATAACTCCATCCTAGAACACCCATTTCAAATAGTGGGAAATAACTCCATCCTCTCTTACGATGGCCTGCTTGGTCATGACTTTTTATCTCGATACAATGCGAGTATCAATTACAAAAATAAATATATTTCTTTAGAAATAAACGACACAAATGAATCTTATCCTTACGAAGAATATTACAAAAATGATCCATATGTTTGTTTGAAAAGCGGAGACCCAGAAAAGAGGTCTCAAATAAAAAGTGTATTATATACGGAGATAACATTCTCCGATATTAATACTAATAAAAATCTATCTCCATCTATAGCCACACAAGAGGCTGAATTAAATAAAATTCTATCTCCATCCAAAGCTTCACAAGATATGAAGCAAGAACGTAAAAGTATATCTTCATCTACAGCCGCACAAAAGGCTGCATCTAGTAAAATTCTATCTCCATCATCAATAGATTCACAAAAAGTGAATTCCAAGATAAAATCAAAAAAGTCAAAAAATGTCTATAAAGTTTTATCTCCTTCAAATTCTATCGAGTCGGAATCATCGAATAACTCCTTCCAAATTCCACAAAAGTGAGAGTCATACCTCCTTCCTTTTAAAAATCCGAAAGAATCGGATAAATGAAATAAAATTATAATTCCGGCACGATCAGAGTACATCATTGAAATTCCAACTCAGTCTATTCAAAATCAATCGGTCTGTTTCAAGAAGGAAATAAGGTCAGGTTTATTTCTCGGAAACTCGATCGTCGAACCAGTCAACGGTATGGCAAAAGTCCTAATCCTGGCACCTTACGAGGTGAACCCAGTTTACCAGGACTTGTACGACTTTGTGGGCATCTCCACAGACTCTGACAGAGATCCAATTAAGGGCAGAATAATTAAACTGCAAAACCTTATAAAATTGGATCACTGTAATTCAGAGGAATCTGAGAGTATTCACAACATCTGTAGGGAATTCAACGAACTCTTCTTCATAGAAGGGGATTTCCTTTCATATTCAGATGCGATTACCCACGAAATCGAGACACTCCAAGACAAACCGCCAATTTATACCAAGCCTTATAGACTTGCTGAGGCAAGCCGAATAGACAAGTATGCTTGAGTCAGACATCATCACACCTTCACATAGTCCCTGGAATTCTCCACTTCTCCTGGTTT
The DNA here is from genome assembly GCA_963924295.1 of Dioctria rufipes. NCBI lineage: Eukaryota > Metazoa > Arthropoda > Insecta > Diptera > Asilidae > Dioctria > Dioctria rufipes. Next base: position 190,830,101 of record OZ002740.1, on the reverse strand, counting down.
CCAAAAAACTAGAAGAGAATGGAAACAAAAAGTGGCGAGTACTGGTAGACTTTCGTCGTATTAACGACATTACTATTGGCGATGCGTACCCACTGCCTAATATCACTGATTTATTAGGCCAGTTGGGGAAGTCGAAATATTTTACCACACTCGACTTAGCCAGTGGATTTCACCAGATAAAAATGGACCCGAAGGACAGGGAGAAAACTGCCCTTAGCACACCCTATGGCCACTACGAATACAATCGTATGCCATTTGGTTTAAAAGGAGCCCCTGCTACTTTTCAACGAGCCATGAACAATGTTCTATCTGGACTTCAAGGCATCTATTGCTTCGTATACATGGACGATATTGTAGTCCATGGATACAATCTCAAAGACCACAATTCCAGACTCACAGCAGTATTCAGCCGCCTCCGCAATTTCAACCTCAAACTTCAACCTGACAAGTGCCATTTCCTAAGAAAGGAAATTATGTATTTAGGGCACATAATTACCGAAAATGGAGTCAAACCAGACCCAACAAAGATTAAGTCAGTTCAGTCCTATCCCAGACCGAAGAAGGAAAAAGATATAAAAGCTTTGCTTGGTTTCGTCGGCTACTATCGCCGCTTTATACCAAATTTTTCCAAAATTGCAAAACCACTTACAAATCTTTTGAAAAAAGATATCCCTTTCAAGTTCGACGCAATCTGCGACGAGGCATTTTGCGAATTACGCAATAAACTTATTTCAGCACCAATTCTATCATATCTCGATTTTGACAAAGAATTTTTTGTCACCTCAGATGCCAGTGACTACGTAATCGGAGCTGTTCTTTCACAAGTTGATGACCAAGGAGATCATCCAATCGCCTATGTTAGCCGTGTTCTCAATGGTGCAGAGACTCGTTACTCAACTATAGAGAAAGAGCTCTTAGCTATCGTTTTCGCAGTTGAGCAATTCAGACCATACGTTTATGGCAGACAGTTTACAATTATAACTGACCATAAATCATTGGTATGGCTCATGAATCTGAAAGATCACTCCTCAAGACTAATGAGATGGAGAATTCGTCTTGAGGAATATAACTACAAGACAGTCCATAAATCAGGCAAGCTCAACACAAATGCAGACGCTCTCAGTAGAGCTATTCCAGATATTAGCGAAAATTTCGCAGAACCTACCACCTGCTAAATGTGGTAACTAGGAACCAAGCCAGAGCTCAGGCCAATTCGGATACCCCCAATGCAAGCATTACTCCAAACTCAACTCCATCGTCATCAAACAATTCCTCAGTCATAATAACTGAGACTAATTTTCCTCTTTTACTGACTAAAAATCCAAATCCTAAATTCTTCATCTTTCCCATGCAAGATACTGAACTTGAAAGAGTGTTGGATTCGAAACTCAAATTTTGTGATAAATCTTCATCTTTAGGAAAGGAACTGAACTTCTTCACGAAAAAAGACTCCACAATAATCATATCAAAAATTAATTTACCTTGTCGATCCCAAAGAGATAGATCAGACCTCGAAAAGATTTTAACTGAGATCTGCTCATACACAGAAGCAAATCAGTTAAACCAATTAAATATATCCTTCCCAATTTTAGATCCACAGAATCTAATAATTATTAGAAACGCTTTTACCCAGATCTTCGCTAATGAACAAATAAACATCAAACTCCATCAAGATTTGATTAAATACTTATCCGACGTTAATGACATCGAACATGTTTTAAAAGATTTTCATTCACTACCGACGGGAGGCCATCAAGGCGTTTCCCGTACAATTAAAAGAATCAAAAAGCAATTCTACTGGCCTGGCATGTCAGACGACATCGTAAAGCATGTACGGAAATGTAAACCTTGTCAGGTGAACAAAGTATCCAGAAACCCTAAACTTTCAATGAAAATCTCAAGCATTAGCTCCAAACCTTTCGAAAGAGTGTACCTAGATGTTGTAGGACCTCTCCCAATTTCTCATTCTGGAAAAAAATATCTCCTTAAGTTCCAAGACGCCCTCTCAAAATTGTCCGAGGCTATTCCCATAGTCGCCACCGATTCTAAGACATTAGCGAAAGCCTTCACGACAACGATAGTTTGTCGACATGGTATTCCAGAAAGTATCCTCACAGATCAAGGCTCTAACCTCATAAGTGGCATGTTCGCCGAGATATCTAAATTACTGAGAATTAAAAGGCTCAAAACTACTCCATATCACCCTCAAACGAATGGTGCATTGGAGAGAACCTTAGCAGAATATCTCCGATCTTATGTAGCAAAAGATCCACAAGACTGGGATACATGAATTCCTTATGCCATGTTTGTATACAATACAACCCCTCATTCGAGTACTAATTATACTCCTCGCGAACTCCTTTACGGATTCCCATCCGAAATTCCAAACAATTTGAAATCTTCTCCAACCGTTTGCTATAATTACGACAATTATGCAAACGAGTTAAAAGCGCGTCTACCGCATAGCTTCAAAATAGATAAAGACATAGCCATGGCCAATAAAGAAAAATCCAAACTACAATATGACAAAAGCTCCGTCCAAAAATCTTTTATGTTAAGCGATAAAGTCCTACTTCAGAACAGAGTTCGAGAGAACAAATTCTCACCACTTGTTGTGACTCGGGTACCCTATGCCCCGAATCACAACGATAAGGTCAATGCACCAACATATTGCCCTATGCAATATATTGATGCATTGCAAAGTTGAAAAAGCTTTAAGAAAAAGGTTTCATGGGTACCTGGGGGCAATTTGCCCAAACCTCGGGGAGTTGTTTTTTGAATCCGCCGAGTACAGTACGTAGAAAATATCTAAGTTGTAAAAAAATAAAAAAAAAAGATCTAAGTTGTGAAAAAATAGAAAAGATCTAAGTAGTAAAAATTATTAAAAACAAAAGATCTAAATTGTGAAAAAATAGAAAAGATCTAAGTAGTAAAAATTATTAAAAACAAAAGGTCCAAATTGTGAAAAAATAGAAAAGATCTAAGTAGAAAAAATTATTAAAAAAAAAGATCGATCTAAATTGTGAAAAAATAGAAAAGATCTAAGTAGTGAAAAAAAAATGAAAGGATCTAAGTAGTGAAAATTATAAAAAGATATAAGCTGTGAAAAAAAAATAGAAACGATCTAAGTTTGTGAAATCGAGAAGAAATCGAACTTTGTTAAAATCCAAAAGGATTTTATTCCTTTTTTTCTAAAAACGGAAAGCTCAGATCAATCTCGAATAAATAAAAATCTATTGATTGAGTTTTTTTTATCTACTAAACCCAAACACGGAATCTTTTGATTTCCCTTTAGTTCGAAAGAAGTTGTGTGCTCTCCATCAGGAGCACGGCACACAAGTAAAATACAACAACTGGTGGCAGCGGTATTCCGTACCAATAAATCAGTGCCTTAGCAAAAAAAAAATTGATTTAGTTTGAGTTTAACTAATTGGTGATAAAATCAGCCATCCACAGCATTTTGGTGGCAGTGTACTTTCCAAAGTTTGACCAGTGAATAAATTGCAAATCAGTGCCTAAAAAAAAAAAAATTTAATTTAATTAAAATAAAAAAATAATTAATAAATATTCCAAAATAAAAAGCAAGAGTATTAAAAAAGGAAAAGAAAAAGTAATAAAAAAAAATAAGCCCGGGTACTCTAAAAATAAGAGTACTTAGAGGATAATAATAATTTTGGCACCTAATTGCCCCACCACCGGTGGACCCAAGGAGGCTTCATCCTTGCCTCAATAAAGACGTTTTGTAAAGAAGGAAGGAAGGAAGACTATAACAGGACGCCCTACGCAACAACAACAACACTGTTTCGCTTAAATGTCCACTTCTCCACCAACATCCTCAACTCAGGAAACACAATAAAGATAAATCGCCGCAGCATAAATAAACAGGAAGCATAAAAAGCAGCAAAACCTTAAGTACATAAACAAACATCATTCAACTATACATAACACCATTGAAAAACAAAAAGTAAAAACACCAGCAACTCTAGCTAAAACAAAAGGTAGCGTGAAGAGTTTTTCTTTTTTCTAGCATTCTAAATTAACTTTTACAATTAATTAATCTAAACACATATAGATCAACCTTTTGTTTGGACTATACAAATTAATATATATATATACATATACATTTTTTCGTCTGGTTTGCATTACCTGAGCAGTGATATATATAAAGAATTTATTTAACAAAAGTATTTACATATTTTCTGAAAATTTGCACATTTACATTTGCTTACTATTTACATATAATTACATACAAGTGCGAGTTCCAGTTTAATTTTGAGAAACATTCAATTCAACACACATAAACTGAAAACCGGTCTTCCTAGAAGCTACCTCTGCGGTAAAACTGCGTGAATTTGCTGGTCAGAGGACTTCGATAAAAATCTATAATCGATCCCCTGCGGTAGGATTTCGTAAGCCTATCGGTCAGAGGAAAGATATGGATTGGAAGTACGATCAGTTAACAATACCGAAAATTCCAAAGAAATTAACACTGATAAACTTTTCTTAAAAGATAATTCTTAACCCACCATTAACTTGTGATTTGCTATTTTGCTATTGCTATTATATATCAGCACGCTCTTAATTTTAATCAATCATCATCGTCTGATCATTCTATCCACAATAAAAAAGATATCGATAACAAACAATTTTATTTTTTATTAGAACTGTGCTTTTTTTTTCTTAAAAAAGATTGTGGACGCCATTATTTAGTTTTTATATCAAAATTGTTTTTTCTTCTTCTGCTGAAGTTGGTTATTCTTATGGAAGTTGGATTGTCCTTACCTTTTTCTCCCTTTTGTTCTCATATAAATGTTTGCATAGAAAAATATTAATTACAATTTTTCCTACTTACAAATCCCACAATAGTTCCCCTACCTATTTCCTACTTTTTGTTTAAATTTAAACAAGAGATATTTACAACAAACAAGTGACAATCAATTTTTTATATACATTGAGATTCCTAGTAATTTATTTCATTTTTTTTTTTTTTTTTGATTTTTTTAATTTCTGTCCATCATCTCCGAGCAATAAAAATAAATCAAAAACCTCGTAAGACGGTCAAATACAACAAATTTTCCTCCTAGTCTCGCTCTATATTTTCCACACATTGCGGTCTATACCTTTTCCGTCCTTAACCATATGTACATACCTACACACAACAACTGGTGACAGACGGAACCAAAAACAATAAGACTTTTTCTACCAAATAAAAACAAAACAATTTTCTTTTTGTCTTTTCCCTTATTGACAAATTCCACAATTCTTCACATTCCTATCGCTGTATTTTTCTCAACTCTTACAAAATTTAATTAAACATAATTATCTACGTATAACCAACTTGCTACCTATTTATTGTTGTTAGGAAAACGTAAACAAAATTTTTTTCCATAACTAATTAATTAATTCCCAAACAAAATATACATCAATTAAACATGACTGAAGAAACCAAATCTTTCGATGAGCTTTAGTCCCAAAAATGGCAGAAATTAGACAAATTCTGGCCGATTATCACAGAGCGAATAAACCTAAAAAGACTTCAGATTTTACTTCTGGAAAACTCCAACAGTTGGAAGAACTATGGGCTTCATTTGAAAAAATTGAAACCCTGATTCAAGATCATGAAAATTTTACTGAAACTCATGATTATTTTAAGCAGTCATGCTATGACAAAACGGAGGACTGGTACAATCTTACAAAGGCAACTCTGTCTGATAGGTTGAAATCCATATCAGTCCACACAGAGCGCACAAATAACCCCTTTTACATTCCACCCCCCAAGACTTCGCAGAAAACAACTGCAGCTGATACCCAAGACAATACAGACAAAGATCAATCTAACTCAGTACGGTTCAGATTGCAGGATCATAGGCAAAAGTCTATATCACGAATTATACAATCGATCAATTTTAATTCATTATCAACTGCGACACAGGCACATCTGACACAAAAGATAAATTCATTGCACAAATACTGGGATGATTTTGAGGCAACGCATAGTGAAATAATTTCATATACCGGCCCTAATGATTTGGAGCATGACTATTTCAAAAATGATGTTTACGCCGAGGTAGAAACATCATACACAGACACGATAATTGCCCTTCAAGAGCAATTGGACTCTCGAATCCAAAACGTATCGAATAATACACATAACTTCACAGACCATCATCATAATGTCTCCTTTAGAGACCAATCTACCATCTTTCTATCAGAAGCTAGATCGTTAATTCCCAACTTTAATGGAAATCCCAAAGATCTTCACAAATTCATTTCAAGTTGTGATGATATATACGCGACGGCATCGACGACGAACGCAAAGCACTCCCTCCTCAGTTTAATAAGGAGTAAACTATCCGCCGAAGCATATGATGTATTCAGGTACAACCAAATAACAGATTGGTCTGAATTAAAACCTCTGTTGACTCAAACCTTCGAAGTAAAAATCTCTAGATCTTCCTTACAATCCCAATTGACCAACTCCAGACAAAGAAGAGAGGAAAGTGTAAAAGACTTTTTGCAGAGATTAAATACAACACTGTCCAAGCTAAATGAAGCAACACATTCCTATACAACGGACAAGGTGCTCCTACGGTCTTTGTTAAAAGATAATGAGTGTCAGGCTGTGAGAGCAATTGAAGACGGGTTATCCAATCCACAATTACAGACCTTGGCTAAGGTACATTCCGATAAATCCTTATCTGCACTAAAATCACATATTCTAGATCACTCATTACGTATGGAGCAGAACCAACCCAACTTTCAAACATATAACAAGGTAAATCAAAATTCCTTTCAAAGTATAAATAACAATCTTCGTTGCTTCAAATGTAATAGACTGGGGCATGCTACATCAAGTTGCCCAGTCATACAACACACCACGCAAAATTTCAATGCAGTTCCAAAGCTAAACCCCCAATTACAACGCTCTCCAGATTTTAATAAAATTAAATATCCATCACAATCTCCTTCATGTCGATATTGTCATCGGATGGGACATACAATCGAGGAATGCAGGACAAGAACTGCGAATAATAGTCGCTTTAACGACAGCCCAGGAAATCAAAATAATTTCCAAAAGGTGAAAAATACTCCACCAACAAACACGGCTGACAGACAGCCTCAAAATAGGAACTGGCAGCAACCAGTATTCCGAGAAAGTCGAACTCCACCGCCGAGATATAATAATGCCAATATCTCGGCTAGGTCACCATCTCCGAACAGGAAGAATAACAAAAGTCCATCGGCATCCAGGCAGGGAAACTGGATGCAGCGGGGGGTCTCATTCGGCAACCCCTCGCACATACAAACTACAGCACAAGTCCACAGGAATCCCGAGACAATATCGACGGAAAAGTAGGAAGCAAGAAATTAATTCAAATCCCCGTTCAAATAAATAAAAATTCACTAACGCTTTCCTTGCCTGTCGACATCTGTTCTGCTCCGAAGCTTACCTTTTTGATTGATACAGGAGCAGAGATCAGCTTAATAAAACTCCATCCACTGAAACCAGACAGTATCTGCTACAGAGATGCTGTCTGCAGTATAAATACTTTGTTTACAGAGTCAACTTCTACAGAAGGACTCATCTTCGCAAAATCACCCATTTCAAATAGTGGGAAATAACTCCATCCTCTCCTACGATGGCCTGCTTGGTCATGACTTTTTATCTCGATACAATGCTAGTATCAATTACAAAAATAAATATATTTCTTTAGAAATAAACGACACAAATGAATCTTATCCTTACGAAGAATATTACAAAAATTATCCATATGTTTATTTGAAAAGCGAAGACCCAGAAAAGAGGTCTCAAATAAAAAGTCTATTATATACGGAGATAACATTCTCCAATATTAATACTAATAAAAATCTATCTCCATCTATAGCCACACAAGAGGCTGAATTAAATAAAATTCTATCTCCATCCAAAGCTTCACAAGATATGAAGCAAGAACGTAAAAGTATATCTTCATCTACAGCCGCACAAAAGGCTGCATCTAGTAAAATTCTATCTCCATCATCAATAGATTCACAAAAAGTGAATTCCAAGATAAAATCAAAAAAGTAAAAAAATGTCTATAAAGTTTTATCTCCTTCAAATTCTATCGAGTCGGAATCATCGAATAACTCCTTCCAAATTCCACAAAAGTGAGAGTCATACCTCCTTCCTTTTAAAAATCCGAAAGAATCGGATAAATGAAATAAAATTATAATTCCGGCACGATCAGAGTACATCATTGAAATTCCAACTCAGTCTATTCAAAATCAATCGGTCTGTTTCAAGAAGGAAATAAGGCCAGGTTTATTTCTCGGAAACTCGATCGTCGAACCAGTCAACGGTATGGCAAAAGTCCTAATCCTGGCACCTTACGAGGTGAACCCAGTTTACCAGGACTTGTACGACTTTGTGGGCATCTCCACAGACTCTGACAGAGATCCAATTAAGGGCAGAATAATTAAACTGCAAAACCTTATAAAATTGGATCACTGTAATTCAGAGGAATCTGAGAGTATTCACAACATCTGTAGGGAATTCAACGAACTCTTCTTCATAGAAGGGGATTTCCTTTCATATTCAGATGCGATTACCCACAAAATCGAGACACTCCAAGACAAACCGCCAATTTATACCAAGCCTTATAGACTTGCTGAGGCAAGCCGAATAGACAAGTATGCTTGAGTCATACATCATCACACCTTCACATAGTCCCTGGAATTCTCCACTTCTCCTGGTTTCCAAAAAACTAGAAGAGAATGGAAACAAAAAGTGGCGAGTACTGGTAGACTTTCGTCGTATTAACGACATTACTATTGGCGATGCGTACCCACTGCCTAATATCACTGATTTATTAGGCCAGTTGGGGAAGTCGAAATATTTTACCACACTCGACTTAGCCAGTGGATTTCACCAGATAAAAATGGACCCGAAGGACAGGGAGAAAACTGCCCTTAGCACACCCTATGGCCACTACGAATACAATCGTATGCCATTTGGTTTAAAAGGATCCCCTGCTACTTTTCAACGAGCCATGAACAATGTTCTATCTGGACTTCAAGGCATCTATTGCTTCGTATACATGGACGATATTGTAGTCCATGGATACAATCTCAAAGACCACAATTCCAGACTCACAGCAGTATTCAGCCGCCTCCGCAATTTCAACCTCAAACTTCAACCTGACAAGTGCCATTTCCTAAGAAAGGAAATTATGTATTTAGGGCACATAATTACCGAAAATGGAGTCAAACCAGACCCAACAAAGATTAAGTCAGTTCAGTCCTATCCCAGACCGAAGAAGGAAAAAGATATAAAAGCTTTGCTTGGTTTCGTCGGCTACTATCGCCGCTTTATCAATTTTTTCCAAAATTGCAAAACCACTTACAAATCTTTTGAAAAAAGATATCCCTTTCAAGTTCGACGCAATCTGCGACGAGGCATTTTGCGAATTACGCAATAAACTTATTTCAGCACCAATTCTATCATATCTCGATTTTGACAAAGAATTTTTTGTCACCTCAGATGCCAGTGACTACGTAATCGGAGCTGTTCTTTCACAAGTTGATGACCAAGGAGATCATCCAATCGCCTATGTTAGCCGTGTTCTCAATGGTGCAGAGACTCGTTACTCAACTATAGAGAAAGAGCTCTTAGCTATCGTTTTCGCAGTTGAGCAATTCAGACCATACGTTTATGGCAGACAGTTTACAATTATAACTGACCATAAATCATTGGTATGGCTCATGAATCTGAAAGATCACTCCTCAAGACTAATGAGATGGAGAATTCGTCTTGAGGAATATAACTACAAGACAGTCCATAAATCAGGCAAGCTCAACACAAATGCAGACGCTCTCAGTAGAGCTATTCCAGATATTAGCGAAAATTTCGCAGAACCTACCACCTGCTAAATGTGGTAACTAGGAACCAAGCCAGAGCTCAGGCCAATTCGGATACCCCCAATGCAAGCATTACTCCAAACTCAACTCCATCGTCATCAAACAATTCCTCAGTCATAATAACTGAGACTAATTTTCCTCTTTTACTGACTAAAAATCCAAATCCTAAATTCTTCATCTTTCCCATGCAAGATACTGAACTTGAAAGAGTGTTGGATTCGAAACTCAAATTTTGTGATAAATCTTCATCTTTAGGAAAGGAACTGAACTTCTTCACGAAAAAAGACTCCACAATAATCATATCAAAAATTAATTTACCTTGTCGATCCCAAAGAGATAGATCAGACCTCGAAAAGATTTTAACTGAGATCTGCTCATACACAGAAGCAAATCAGTTAAACCAATTAAATATATCCTTCCCAATTTTAGATCCACAGAATCTAATATTTATTAGAAACGCTTTTACCCAGATCTTCGCTAATGAACAAATAAACATCAAACTCCATCAAGATTTGATTAAATACTTATCCGACGTTAATGACATCGAACATGTTTTAAAAGATTTTCATTCACTACCGACGGGAGGCCATCAAGGCGTTTCCCGTACAATTAAAAGAATCAAAAAGCAATTCTACTGGCCTGGCATGTCAGACGACATCGTAAAGCTTGTACGGAATTGTAAACCTTGTCAGGTGAACAAAGTATCCAGAAACCCTAAACTTTCAATGAAAATCTCAAGCATTAGCTCCAAACCTTTCGAAAGAGTGTACCTAGATGTTGTAGGACCTCTCCCAATTTCTCATTCTGGAAAAAAATATCTCCTTACGTTCCAAGACGCCCTCTCAAAATTGTCTGAGGCTATTCCCATAGTCGCCACCGAGTCTAAGACATTAGCGAAAGCCTTCACGACAACGATAGTTTGTCGACATGGTATTCCAGAAAGTATCCTCACAGATCAAGGCTCTAACCTCATAAGTGGCATGTTCGCCGAGATATCTAAATTACTGAGAATTAAAAGGCTCAAAACTACTCCATATCACCCTCAAACGAATGGTGCATTGGAGAGAACCTTAGCAGAATATCTCCGATCTTATGTAGCAAAAGATCCACAAGACTGGGATACATGAATTCCTTATGCCATGTTTGTATACAATACAACCCCTCATTCGAGTACTAATTATACTCCTCGCGAACTCCTTTACGGATTCCCATCCGAAATTCCAAACAATTTGAAATCTTCTCCAACCGTTTGCTATAATTACGACAATTATGCAAACGAGTTAAAAGCGCGTCTACCGCATAGCTTCAAAATAGATAAAGACATAGCCATGGCCAATAAAGAAAAATCCAAACTACAATATGACAAAAGCTCCGTCCAAAAATCTTTTATGTTAAGCGATAAAGTCCTACTTCAGAACAGAGTTCGAGAGAACAAATTCTCACCACTTGTTGTGACTCGGGTACCCTATGCCCCGAATCACAACGATAAGGTCAATGCACCAACATATTGCCCTATGCAATATATTGATGCATTGCAAAGTTGACCCTGAAAATTACTTTTAATTATTTTAATTCAAAATTTCATTCCATATTTAAAATGCATTTCGATGCTATAACAAAATGCAATTTAAGCATAAATTGCATTTTGTTATCTAGCATGCATTCCGCTCCCACGATATGCACTGCAAACTTACCTACATACAGTTTCTTCTTTACTTCCATTTTTTTTTATTGTGCAATATACACTTCACATACGTACATTATTCAATTGCTCAAATCTAATTGTATGTACATAAATACATACATACATACGATTATTCTCGCCCGCTTAAAAGTAATATTTTAAGACAGGCACACAAGTGCATATCGGGTTGCATTTTCTACATGATGCATATGCATCTCAACATAAATAATTTGCATTCTCTCACGTACGAATTTATAATCGTCGTGAGAAATTAATAAGAAGAAAAAGCTTTAAGAAAAAGGTTTCATGGGTACCTGGGGGCAATTTGCCCAAACCTCGGGGAGTTGTTTTTTGAATCCGCCGAGTACAGTACGTAGAAAATATCTAAGTTGTAAAAAAATAAAAAAAAAAGATCTAAGTTGTGAAAAAATAGAAAAGATCTAAGTAGTAAAAATTATTAAAAACAAAAGATCTAAATTGTGAAAAAATAGAAAAGATCTAAGTAGTAAAAATTATTAAAAACAAAAGGTCCAAATTGTGAAAAAATAGAAAAGATCTAAGTAGAAAAAATTATTAAAAAAAAAGATCGATCTAAATTGTGAAAAAATAGAAAAGATCTAAGTAGTGAAAAAAAAATGAAAGGATCTAAGTAGTGAAAATTATAAAAAGATATAAGCTGTGAAAAAAAAATAGAAACGATCTAAGTTTGTGAAATCGAGAAGAAATCGAACTTTGTTAAAATCCAAAAGGATTTTATTCCTTTTTTTCTAAAAACGGAAAGCTCAGATCAATCTCGAATAAATAAAAATCTATTGATTGAGTTTTTTTTATCTACTAAACCCAAACACGGAATCTTTTGATTTCCCTTTAGTTCGAAAGAAGTTGTGTGCTCTCCATCAGGAGCACGGCACACAAGTAAAATACAACAACTGGTGGCAGCGGTATTCCGTACCAATAAATCAGTGCCTTAGCAAAAAAAAAATTGATTTAGTTTGAGTTTAACTAATTGGTGATAAAATCAGCCATCCACAGCATTTTGGTGGCAGTGTACTTTCCAAAGTTTGACCAGTGAATAAATTGCAAATCAGTGCCTAAAAAAAAAAAAATTTAATTTAATTAAAATAAAAAAATAATTAATAAATATTCCAAAATAAAAAGCAAGAGTATTAAAAAAGGAAAAGAAAAAGTAATAAAAAAAAATAAGCCCGGGTACTCTAAAAATAAGAGTACTTAGAGGATAATAATAATTTTGGCACCTAATTGCCCCACCACCGGTGGACCCAAGGAGGCTTCATCCTTGCCTCAATAAAGACGTTTTGTAAAGAAGGAAGGAAGGAAGACTATAACAGGACGCCCTACGCAACAACAACAACACTGTTTCGCTTAAATGTCCACTTCTCCACCAACATCCTCAACTCAGGAAACACAATAAAGATAAATCGCCGCAGCATAAATAAACAGGAAGCATAAAAAGCAGCAAAACCTTAAGTACATAAACAAACATCATTCAACTATACATAACACCATTGAAAAACAAAAAGTAAAAACACCAGCAACTCTAGCTAAAACAAAAGGTAGCGTGAAGAGTTTTTCTTTTTTCTAGCATTCTAAATTAACTTTTACAATTAATTAATCTAAACACATATAGATCAACCTTTTGTTTGGACTATACAAATTAATATATATATATACATATACATTTTTTCGTCTGGTTTGCATTACCTGAGCAGTGATATATATAAAGAATTTATTTAACAAAAGTATTTACATATTTTCTGAAAATTTGCACATTTACATTTGCTTACTATTTACATATAATTACATACAAGTGCGAGTTCCAGTTTAATTTTGAGAAACATTCAATTCAACACACATAAACTGAAAACCGGTCTTCCTAGAAGCTACCTCTGCGGTAAAACTGCGTGAATTTGCTGGTCAGAGGACTTCGATAAAAATCTATAATCGATCCCCTGCGGTAGGATTTCGTAAGCCTATCGGTCAGAGGAAAGATATGGATTGGAAGTACGATCAGTTAACAATACCGAAAATTGCAAAGAAATTAACACTGATAAACTTTTCTTAAAAGTTAATTCTTAACCCACCATTAACTTGTGATTTGCTATTTTGCTATTGCTATTATATATCAGCACGCTCTTAATTTTAATCAATCATCATCGTCTGATCATTCTATCCACAATAAAAAAGATATCGATAACAAAACTATCTTATATATATAAATAATATTTTAAAATTTTATTTTTTATTAGAACTGTGCTTTTTTTTTTCTTAAAAAAATTGTGGACGACATTATTTAGTTTTTATATCAAAATTGTTTTTTCTTCTTCTCCTGAAGTTGGTTGTTCTTATGGAAGTTGGATTGTCCTTACCTTTTTCTCCCTTTTGTTCTCATATAAATGTTTGCATAGAAAAATATTAATTACAATTTTTCCTACTTACAAATCCCACAATAGTTCCCCTACCTATTTCCTACTTTTTGTTTAAATTTAAACAAGAGATATTTACAACAAACAAGTGACAATCAATTTTTTATATACATTGAGATTCCTAGTAATTTATTTCATTTTTTTTTTTTTTTTTTTTTGATTTTTTTAATTTCTGTCCATCATCTCCGAGCAATAAAAATAAATCAAAAACCTCGTAAGACGGTCAAATACAACAAATTTTCCTCCTAGTCTCGCTCTATATTTTCCACACATTGCGGTCTATACCTTTTCCGTCCTTAACCATATGTACATACCTACACACAACAACTGGTGACAGACGGAACCAAAAACAATAAGACTTTTTCTACCAAATAAAAACAAAACAATTTTCTTTTTGTCTTTTCCCTTATTGACAAATTCCACAATTCTTCACATTCCTATCGCTGTATTTTTCTCAACTCTTACAAAATTTAATTAAACATAATTATCTACGTATAACCAACTTGCTACCTATTTATTGTTGTTAGGAAAACGTAAACAAAATTTTTTTCCATAACTAATTAATTAATTCCCAAACAAAATATACATCAATTAAACATGACTGAAGAAACCAAATCTTTCGATGAGCTTTAGTCCCAAAAATGGCAGAAATTAGACAAATTCTGGCCGATTATCACAGAGCGAATAAACCTAAAAAGACTTCAGATTTTACTTCTGGAAAACTCCAACAGTTGGAAGAACTATGGGCTTCATTTGAAAAAATTGAAACCCTGATTCAAGATCATGAAAATTTTACTGAAACTCATGATTATTTTAAGCAGTCATGCTATGACAAAACGGAGGACTGGTACAATCTTACAAAGGCAACTCTGTCTGATAGGTTGAAATCCATATCAGTCCACACAGAGCGCACAAATAACCCCTTTTACATTCCACCCCCCAAGACTTCGCAGAAAACAACTGCAGCTGATACCCAAGACAATACAGACAAAGATCAATCTAACTCAGTACGGTTCAGATTGCAGGATCATAGGCAAAAGTCTATATCACGAATTATACAATCGATCAATTTTAATTCATTATCAACTGCGACACAGGCACATCTGACACAAAAGATAAATTCATTGCACAAATACTGGGATGATTTTGAGGCAACGCATAGTGAAATAATTTCATATACCGGCCCTAATTATTTGGAGCATGACTATTTCAAAAATGATGTTTACGCCGAGGTAGAAACATCATACACAGACACGATAATTGCCCTTCAAGAGCAATTGGACTCTCGAATCCAAAACGTATCGAATAATACACATAACTTCACAGACCATCATCATAATGTCTCCTTTAGAGACCAATCTACCATCTTTCTATCAAAAGCTAGATCGTTAATTCCCAACTTTAATGGAAATCCCAAAGATCTTCACAAATTCATTTCAAGTTGTGATGATATATACGCGACGGCATCGACGACGAACGCAAAGCACTCCCTCCTCAGTTTAATAAGGAGTAAACTATCCGCCGAAGCATATGATGTATTCAGGTACAACCAAATAACAGATTGGTCTGAATTAAAACCTCTGTTGACTCAAACCTTCGAAGTAAAAATCTCTAGATCTTCCTTACAATCCCAATTGACCAACTCCAGACAAAGAAGAGAGGAAAATGTAAAAGACTTTTTGCAGAGATTAAATACAACACTGTCCAAGCTAAATGAAGCAACACATTCCTATACAACGGACAAGGTGCTCCTACGGTCTTTGTTAAAAGATAATGAGTGTCAGGCTGTGAGAGCAATTGAAGACGGGTTATCCAATCCACAATTACAGACCTTGGCTAAGGTACATTCCGATAAATCCTTCTCTGCACTAAAATCACATATTCTAGATCACTCATTACGTATGGAGCAGAACCAACCCAACTTTCAAACATATAACAAGGTAAATCAAAATTCCTTTCAAAGTATAAATAACAATCTTCGTTGCTTCAAATGTAATAGACTGGGGCATGCTACATCAAGTTGCCCAGTCATACAACACACCACGCAAAATTTCAATGCAGTTCCAAAGCTAAACCCCCAATTACAACGCTCTCCAGATTTTAATAAAATTAAATATCCATCACAATCTCCTTCATGTCGATATTGTCATCGGATGGGACATACAATCGAGGAATGCAGGACAAGAACTGCGAATAATAGTCGCTTTAACGACAGCCCAAGAAATCAAAATAATTTCCAAAAGGTGAAAAATACTCCACCAACAAACACGGCTGACAGACAGCCTCAAAATAGGAACTGGCAGCAACCAGTATTCCGAGAAAGTCGAACTCCACCGCCGAGATATAATAATGCCAATATCTCGGCTAGGTCACCATCTCCGAACAGGAAGAATAACAAAAGTCCATCGGCATCCAGGCAGGGAAACTGGATGCAGCGGGGGGTCTCATTCGGCAACCCCTCGCACATACAAACTACAGCACAAGTCCACAGGAATCCCGAGACAATATCGACGGAAAAGTAGGAAGCAAGAAATTAATTCAAATCCCCGTTCAAATAAATAAAAATTCACTAACGCTTTCCTTGCCTGTCGACATCTGTTCTGCTCCGAAGCTTACCTTTTTGATTGATACAGGAGCAGAGATCAGCTTAATAAAACTCCATCCACTGAAACCAGACAGTATCTGCTACAGAGATGCTGTCTGCAGTATAAATACTTTGTTTACAGAGTCAACTTCTACAGAAGGACTCATCTTCGCAAAATTACCTCTGGAATCTGCGCAAAATAACTCCATCCTAGAGCACCCATTTCAAATAGTGGGAAATAACTCCATCCTCTCCTACGATGGCCTGATTGGTCATGACTTTTTATCTCGATACAATGCGAGTATCAATTACAAAAATAAATATATTTCTTTAGAAATAAACGACACAAATGAATCTTATCCTTACGAAGAATATTACAAAAATTATCCATATGTTTATTTGAAAAGCGAAGACCCAGAAAAGAGGTCTCAAATAAAAAGTCTATTATATACGGAGATAACATTCTCCGATATTAATACTAATAAAAATCTATCTCCATCTATAGCCACACAAGAGGCTGAATTAAATAAAATTCTATCTCCATCCAAAGCTTCACAAGATATGAAGCAAGAACGTAAAAGTATATCTTCATCTACAGCCGCACAAAAGGCTGCATCTAGTAAAATTCTATCTCCATCATCAATAGATTCACAAAGAGTGAATTCTAAGATAAAATCAAAAAAGTAAAAAAATGTCTATAAAGTTTTATCTCCTTCAAATTCTATCGAGTCGGAATCATCGAATAACTCCTTCCAAATTCCACAAAAGTGAGAGTCATACCTCCTTCCTTTTAAAAATCCGAAAGAATCGGATAAATGAAATAAAATTATAATTCCGGCACGATCAGAGTACATCATTGAAATTCCAACTCAGTCTATTCAAAATCAATCGGTCTGTTTCAAGAAGGAAATAAGGCCAGGTTTATTTCTCGGAAACTCGATCGTCGAACCAGTCAACGGTATGGCAAAAGTCCTAATCCTGGCACCTTACGAGGTGAACCCAGTTTACCAGGACTTGTACGACTTTGTGGGCATCTCCACAGACTCTGACAGAGATCCAATTAAGGGCAGAATAATTAAACTGCAAAACCTTATAAAATTGGATCACTGTAATTCAGAGGAATCTGAGAGTATTCACAACATCTGTAGGGAATTCAACGAACTCTTCTTCATAGAAGGGGATTTCCTTTCATATTCAGATGCGATTACCCACAAAATCGAGACACTCCAAGACAAACCGCCAATTTATACCAAGCCTTATAGACTTGCTGAGGCAAGCCGAATAGACAAGTATGCTTGAGTCAGACATCATCACACCTTCACATAGTCCCTGGAACTCTCCACTTCTCCTGGTTTCCAAAAAACTAGAAGAGAATGGAAACAAAAAGTGGCGAGTACTGGTAGACTTTCGTCGTATTAACGACATTACTATTGGCGATGCGTACCCACTGCCTAATATCACTGATTTATTAGGCCAGTTGGGGAAGTCGAAATATTTTACCACACTCGACTTAGCCAGTGGATTTCACCAGATAAAAATGGACCCGAAGGACAGGGAGAAAACTGCCCTTAGCACACCCTATGGCCACTACGAATACAATCGTATGCCATTTGGTTTAAAAGGAGCCCCTGCTACTTTTCAACAAGCCATGAACAATGTTCTATCTGGACTTCAAGGCATCTATTGCTTCGTATACATGGACGATATTGTAGTCCATGGATACAATCTCAAAGACCACAATTCCAGACTCACAGCAGTATTCAGCCGCCTCCGCAATTTCAACCTCAAACTTCAACCTGACAAGTGCCATTTCCTAAGAAAGGAAATTATGTATTTAGGGCACATTATTACCGAAAATGGAGTCAAACCAGACCCAACAAAGATTAAGTCAGTTCAGTCCTATCCCAGACCGAAGAAGGAAAAAGATATAAAAGCTTTGCTTGGTTTCGTCGGCTACTATCGCCGCTTTATACCAAATTTTTCCAAAATTGCAAAACCACTTACAAATCTTTTGAAAAAAGATATCCCTTTCAAGTTCGACGCAATCTGCGACGAGGCATTTTGCGAATTACGCAATAAACTTATTTCAGCACCAATTCTATCATATCTCGATTTTGACAAAGAATTTTTTGTCACCTCAGATGCCAGTGACTACGTAATCGGAGCTGTTCTTTCACAAGTTGATGACCAAGGAGATCATCCAATCGCCTATGTTAGCCGTGTTCTCAATGGTGCAGAGACTCGTTACTCAACTATAGAGAAAGAGCTCTTAGCTATCGTTTTCGCAGTTGAGCAATTCAGACCATACGTTTATGGCAGACAGTTTACAATTATAACTGACCATAAATCATTGGTATGGCTCATGAATCTGAAAGATCACTCCTCAAGACTAATGAGATGGAGAATTCGTCTTGAGGAATATAACTACAAGACAGTCCATAAATCAGGCAAGCTCAACACAAATGCAGACGCTCTCAGTAGAGCTATTCCAGATATTAGCGAAAATTTCGCAGAACCTACCACCTGCGTAAATGTGGTAACTAGGAACCAAGCCAGAGCTCAGGCCAATTCGGATACCCCCAATGCAAGCATTACTCCAAACTCAACTCCATCGTCATCAAACAATTCCTCAGTCATAATAACTGAGACTAATTTTCCTCTTTTACTGACTAAAAATCCAAATCCTAAATCCTTCATCTTTCCCATGCAAGATACTGAACTTGAAAGAGTGTTGGATTCGAAACTCAAATTTTGTGATAAATCTTCATCTTTAGGAAAGGAACTGAACTTCTTCACGAAAAAAGACTCCACAATAATCATATCAAAAATTAATTTACCTTGTCGATCCCAAAGAGATAGATCAGACCTCGAAAAGATTTTAACTGAGATCTGCTCATACACAGAAGCAAATCAGTTAAACCAATTAAATATATCCTTCCCAATTTTAGATCCACAGAATCTAATAATTATTAGAAACGCTTTTACCCAGATCTTCGCTAATGAACAAATAAACATCAAACTCCATCAAGATTTGATTAAATACTTATCCGACGTTAATGACATCGAACATGTTTTAAAAGATTTTCATTCACTACCGACGGGAGGCCATCAAGGCGTTGCCCGTACAATTAAAATAATCAAAAAGCAATTCTACTGGCCTGGCATGTCAGACGACATCGTAAAGCATGTACGGAAATGTAAACCTTGTCAGGTGAACAAAGTATCCAGAAACCCTAAACTTTCAATGAAAATCTCAAGCATTAGCTCCAAACCTTTCGAAAGAGTGTACCTAGATGTTGTAGGACCTCTCCCAATTTCTCATTCTGGAAAAAAATATCTCCTTACGTTCCAAGACGCCCTCTCAAAATTGTCTGAGGCTATTCCCATAGTCGCCACCGAGTCTAAGACATTAGCGAAAGCCTTCACGACAACGATAGTTTGTCGACATGGTATTCCAGAAAGTATCCTCACAGATCAAGGCTCTAACCTCATAAGTGGCATGTTCGCCGAGATATCTAAATTACTGAGAATTAAAAGGCTCAAAACTACTCCATATCACCCTCAAACGAATGGTGCATTGGAGAGAACCTTAGCAGAATATCTCCGATCTTATGTAGCAAAAGATCCACAAGACTGGGATACATGAATTCCTTATGCCATGTTTGTATACAATACAACCCCTCATTCGAGTACTAATTATACTCCTCGCGAACTCCTTTACGGATTCCCATCCGAAATTCCAAACAATTTGAAATCTTCTCCAACCGTTTGCTATAATTACGACAGTTATGCAAACGAGTTAAAAGCGCGTCTACCGCATAGCTTCAAAATAGATAAAGACATAGCCATGGCCAATAAAGAAAAATCCAAACTACAATATGACAAAAGCTCCGTCCAAAAATCTTTTATGTTAAGCGATAAAGTCCTACTTCAGAACAGAGTTCGAGAGAACAAATTCTCACCACTTGTTGTGACTCGGGTACCCTATGCCCCGAATCACAACGATAAGGTCAATGCACCAACATATTGCCCTATGCAATATATTGATGCATTGCAAAGTTGACCCTGAAAATTACTTTTAATTATTTTAATTCAAAATTTCATTCCATATTTAAAATGCATTTCAATGCTATAACAAAATGCAATTTAAGCATAAATTGCATTTTGTTATCTAGCATGCATTCCGCTCCCACGATATGCACTGCAAACTTACCTACATACAGTTTCTTCTTTACTTCCATTTTTTTTTATTGTGCAATATACACTTCACATACGTACATTATTCAATTGCTCAAATCTAATTGTATGTACATAAATACATACATACATACGATTATTCTCGCCCGCTTAAAAGTAATATTTTAAGACAGGCACACAAGTGCATATCGGGTTGCATTTTCTACATGATGCATATGCATCTCAACATAAATAATTTGCATTCTCTCACGTACGAATTTAAAATCGTCGTGAGAAATTAATAAGAAGAAAAAGCTTTAAGAAAAAGGTTTCATGGGTACCTGGGGGCAATTTGCCCAAACCTCGGGGAGTTATTTTTTGAATCCGCCGAGTACAGTACGTAGAAAATATCTAAGTTGTAAAAAAATAAAAAAAAAAGATCTAAGTTGTGAAAAAATAGAAAAGATC
This sequence comes from Dioctria rufipes, assembly GCA_963924295.1. Classification (NCBI taxonomy): domain Eukaryota; kingdom Metazoa; phylum Arthropoda; class Insecta; order Diptera; family Asilidae; genus Dioctria; species Dioctria rufipes. The sequence goes on along the minus strand of OZ002740.1, from coordinate 190,808,848 downwards.
TAAGTAGTAAAAATTATTAAAAACAAAAGATCTAAATTGTGAAAAAATAGAAAAGATCTAAGTAGTAAAAATTATTAAAAACAAAAGGTCCAAATTGTGAAAAAATAGAAAAGATCTAAGTAGAAAAAATTATTAAAAAAAAAGATCGATCTAAATTGTGAAAAAATAGAAAAGATCTAAGTAGTGAAAAAAAAATGAAAGGATCTAAGTAGTGAGAATTATAAAAAGATATAAGCTGTGAAAAAAAAATAGAAACGATCTAAGTTTGTGAAATCGAGAAGAAATCGAACTTTGTTAAAATCCAAAAGGATTTTATTCCTTTTTTTCTAAAAACGGAAAGCTCAGATCAATCTCGAATAAATAAAAATCTATTGATTGAGTTTTTTTTATCTACTAAACCCAAACACGGAATCTTTTGATTTCCCTTTAGTTCGAAAGAAGTTGTGTGCTCTCCATCAGGAGCACGGCACACAAGTAAAATACAACAACTGGTGGCAGCGGTATTCCGTACCAATAAATCAGTGCCTTAGCAAAAAAAAAATTGATTTAGTTTGAGTTTAACTAATTGGTGATAAAATCAGCCATCCACAGCATTTTGGTGGCAGTGTACTTTCCAAAGTTTGACCAGTGAATAAATTGCAAATCAGTGCCTAAAAAAAAAAAATTTAATTTAATTAAAATAAAAAATAATTAATAAATATTCCAAAATAAAAAGCAAGAGTATTAAAAAAGGAAAAGAAAAAGTAATAAAAAAAATAAGCCCGGATACTCTAAAAATAAGAGTACTTAGAGGATAATAATAATTTTGGCACCTAATTGCCCCACCACCGGTGGACCCAAGGAGGCTTCATCCTTGCCTCAATAAAGACGTTTTGTAAAGAAGGAAGGAAGGACGACTATAACAGGACGCCCTACGCAACAACAACAACACTGTTTCGCTTAAATGTCCACTTCTCCACCAACATCCTCAACTCAGGAAACACAATAAAGATAAATCGCCGCAGCATAAATAAACAGGAAGCATAAAAAGCAGCAAAACCTTAAGTACATAAACAGACATCATTCAACTATACATAACACCATTGAAAAACAAAAAGTAAAAACACCAGCAACTCTAGCTAAAACAAAAGGTAGCGTGAAGAGTTTTTCTTTTTTCTAGCATTCTAAATTAACTTTTACAATTAATTAATCTAAACACATATAGATCAACCTTTTGTTTGGACTATACAAATTAATATATATACATATACATTTTTTCGTCTGGTTTGCATTACCTGAGCAGTGATATATATAAAGAATTTATTTAACAAAAGTATTTACATATTTTCTGAAAATTTGCACATTTACATTTGCTTACTATTTACATATAATTACATACAAGTGCGAGTTCCAGTTTAATTTTGAGAAACATTCAATTCAACACACATAAACTGAAAACCGGTCTTCCTAGAAGCTACCTCTGCGGTAAAACTGCGTGAATTTGCTGGTCAGAGGACTTCGATAAAAATCTATAATCGATCCCCTGCGGTAGGATTTCGTAAGCCTATCGGTCAGAGGAAAGATATGGATTGGAAGTACGATCAGTTAACAATACCGAAAATTGCAAAGAAATTAACACTGATAAACTTTTCTTAAAAGTTAATTCTTAACCCATCATTAACTTGTGATTTGCTATTTTGCTATTGCTATTATATATCAGCACGCTCTTAATTTTAATCAATCATCATCGTCTGATCATTCTATCCACAATAAAAAAGATATCGATAACAAAACCATCTTATATATATAAATAATATTTTAAAATTTTATTTTTTATTAGAACTGTGCTTTTTTTTTCTTAAAAAAGATTGTGGACGCCATTATTTAGTTTTTATATCAAAATTGTTTTTTCTTCTTCTCTTGAAGTTGGTTGTTCTTATGGAAGTTGGATTGTCCTTACCTTTTTCTCCCTTTTGTTCTCATATAAATGTTTGCATAGAAAAATATTAATTACAATTTTTCCTACTTACAAATCCCACAATAGTTCCCCTACCTATTTCCTACTTTTTGTTTAAATTTAAACAAGAGATATTTACAACAAACAAGTGACAATCAATTTTTTATATACATTGAGATTCCTAGTAATTTATTTCATTTTTCTTTTTTTTTTTTTGATTTTTTTAATTTCTGTCCATCATCTCCGAGCAATAAAAATAAATCAAAAACCTCGTAAGACGGTCAAATACAACAAATTTTCCTCCTAGTCTCGCTCTATATTTTCCACACATTGCGGTCTATACCTTTTCCGTCCTTAACCATATGTACATACCTACACACAACAACTGGTGACAGACGGAACCAAAAACAATAAGACTTTTTCTACCAAATAAAAACAAAACAATTTTCTTTTTGTCTTTTCCCTTATTGACAAATTCCACAATTCTTCACATTCCTATCGCTGTATTTTTCTCAACTCTTACAAAATTTAATTAAACATAATTATCTACGTATAACCAACTTGCTACCTATTTATTGTTGTTAGGAAAACGTAAACAAAATTTTTTTCCATAACTAATTAATTAATTCCCAAACAAAATATACATCAATTAAACATGACTGAAGAAATCAAATCTTTCGATGAGCTTTAGTCCCAAAAATGGCAGAAATTAGACAAATTCTGGCCGATTATCACAGAGCGAATAAACCTAAAAAGACTTCAGATTTTACTTCTGGAAAACTCCAACAGTTGGAAGAACTATGGGCTTCATTTGAAAAAATTGAAACCCTGATTCAAGATCATGAAAATTTTACTGAAACTCATGATTATTTTAAGCAGTCATGCTATGACAAAACGGAGGACTGGTACAATCTTACAAAGGCAACTCTGTCTGATAGGTTGAAATCCATATCAGTCCATACAGAGCGCACAAATAACCCCTTTTACATTCCACCCCCCAAGACTTCGCAGAAAACAACTGCAGCTGATACCCAAGACAATACAGACAAAGATCAATCTAACTCAGTACGGTTCAGATTGCAGGATCATAGGCAAAAGTCTATATCATGAATTATACAATCGATCAATTTTAATTCATTAACAACTGCGACACAGGCACATCTGACACAAAAGATAAATTCATTGCACAAATACTGGGATGATTTTGAGGCAACGCATAGTGAAATAATTTCATATACCGGCCCTAATGATTTGGAGCATGACTATTTCAAAAGTGATGTTTACGCCGAGGTAGAAACATCATACACAGACACGATAATTGCCCTTCAAGAGCAATTGGACTCTCGAATCCAAAACGTATCGAATAATACACATAACTTCACAGACCATCATCATAATGTCTCCTTTAGAGACCAATCTACCATCTTTCTATCAGAAGCTAGATCGTTAATTCCCAACTTTAATGGAAATCCCAAAGATCTTCACAAATTCATTTCAAGTTGTGATGATATATACGCGACGGCATCGACGACGAACGAAAAGCACTCCCTCCTCAGTTTAATAAGGAGTAAACTATCCGCCGAAGCATATGATGTATTCAGGTACAACCAAATAACAGATTGGTCTGAATTAAAACCTCTGTTGACTCAAACCTTCGAAGTAAAAATCTCTAGATCTTCCTTACAATCCCAATTGACCAACTCCAGACAAAGAAGAGAGGAAAGTGTAAAAGACTTTTTGCAGAGATTAAATACAACACTGTCCAAGCTAAATGAAGCAACACATTCCTATACAACGGACAAGGTGCTCCTACGGTCTTTGTTAAAAGATAATGAGTGTCAGGCTGTGAGAGCAATTGAAGACGGGTTATCCAATCCACAATTACAGACCTTGGCTAAGGTACATTCGGATAAATCCTTCTCTGCACTAAAATCACATATTCTAGATCACTCATTACGTATGGAGCAGAACCAACCCAACTTTCAAACATATAACAAGGTAAATCAAAATTCCTTTCAAAGTATAAATAACAATCTTCGTTGCTTCAAATGTAATAGACTGGGGCATGCTACATCAAGTTGCCCAGTCATACAACGCACCACGCAAAATTTCAATGCAGTTCCAAAGCTAAACCCCCAATTACAACGCTCTCCAGATTTTAATAAAATTAAATATCCATCACAATCTCCTTCATGTCGATATTGTCATCGGATGGGACATACAATCGAGGAATGCAGGACAAGAACTGCGAATAATAGTCGCTTTAACGACAGCCCAGTAAATCAAAATAATTTCCAAAAGGTGAAAAATACTCCACCAACAAACACGGCTGACAGACAGCCTCAAAATAGGAACTGGCAGCAACCAGTATTCCGAGAAAGTCGAACTCCACCGCCGAGATATAATAATGCCAATATCTCGGCTAGGTCACCATCTCCGAACAGGAAGAATAACAAAAGTCCATCGGCATCCAGGCAGGGAAACTGGATGCAGCGGGGGGTCTCATTCGGCAACCCCTCGCACATACAAACTACAGCACAAGTCCACAGGAATCCCGAGACAATATCGACGGAAAAGTAGGAAGCAAGAAATTAATTCAAATCCCCGTTCAAATAAATAAAAATTCACTAACGCTTTCCTTGCCTGTCGACATCTGTTCTGCTCCGAAGCTTACCTTTTTGATTGATACAGGAGCAGAGATCAGCTTAATAAAACTCCGTCCACTGAAACCAGACAGTATCTGCTACAGAGAGTCAACTTCTACAGAAGGACTCATCTTCGCAAAATTAACTCTGGAATCTGCGCAAAATAACTCCATCCTAGAGCACCCATTTCAAATAGTGGGAAATAACTCCATCCTCTCCTACGATGGCCTGCTTGGTCATGACTTTTTATCTCGATACAATGCTAGTATCAATTACAAAAATAAATATATTTCTTTAGAAATAAATGATTCAAATGAATGTTATCCTTATGAAGAATATTACAATAACTATCCATACGTTTATTTGAAAAGCGAAGACCCAGAAAAGAGGTCTCAAACAAAAAGCCTATTATATACTATATCTCCATCTACAGCCGCACAAAAGGCTGCATCTAGTAAAATTCTATCTCCTTCATCAATAGATTCACAAAAAGTGAATTCCAAGATAAAATCAAAGAAGTCAGAGAATTTCAATAAAGTTTTATCTCCTTCAAATCCTATCGAGTCGGAATCGTCGATTACCTCCTTCCGAATTCCACAAAATTTGGAATCATATCTCCTTCCTACTAATCATCCGAAAGAATCAGATCAATTAAATAAAATTAAAATTCCGGCTCGATCAGAATTCATCATTGAAATTCCAACTCCTTCTATTCAAAATCAATCGGTCTGTTTCAAGAAGGAAATAAGGCCAGGGTTGTTTCTTGGAAATTCGATAGTCGAACCAGTCAACGGTATGGCAAAAGTCCTAATCCTCAACACAAATGAGGAAGACGCCGATCTGGCACCTTACGAGGTGAACCCAGTTTACCAAGACTTGGACGACTTTGTGGTTATCTCCACAGACTCTGAAAGAGATCCAATTAAGGGCAGAATAATTAAGCTGCAAAACCTTATAAAATTGGATCACTGTAATTCAGAGGAATCTGAGAGTGTTCGCAATATCTGTAGGGAATTCAACGATCTCTTCTTCATAGAAGGGGATTTCCTTTCATATACCGATGCGATTACCCACAAAATCGAGACACTCCAAGACAAACTGCCCATTTATACAAAGCTTTATAGACTTCCTGAAGCAAGCCAAGCTGAGATAAATAGGCAAATACAAGAAATGCTTGAGTCAGACATCATCAGACCTTCACATAGTCCCTGGAACTCTCCACTTCTCCTGGTTCCTAAAAAACCAGATGAGAATGGAAACAAAAAGTGGCGAGTGGTGGTAGACTTTCGTCGTATTAACGACATTACTAATGGCGATGCGTACGCACTGCCTAATATCCCTGATATATTAGACCAGTTGGGGAAGTCGAAATATTTTACCACACTCGACTTAGCCAGTGGATTTCACCAGATAAAAATGGACTCGAAGGACAAGGAGAAAACTGCCTTTAGCACACCCTATGGCCACTACGAATACAATCGTATGCCATTTGGTTTAAAAGGAGCCCCTGCTACTTTTCAACGAGCCATGAATTATGTCTTATCTGGCCTTCAAGGCATCTATTGCTTCGTATACATGGACGATATTGTAGTCCATGGATACAATCTCAAAGACCATAATACAAGACTCACAGCAGTATTTAGCCGTCTTCGCAATTTCAACCTGAAACTTCAACCCGACAAGTGCCATTTCCTAAGAAAGGAAATTATGTATCTAGGGCACATAATTACAGAAAATGGAGTCAAACCAGACCCAGCAAAAATCAAGTCAGTTCAGTCCTATCCCAGACCCAAGAAGGAGAAAGATATTAAAGCCTTCCTTGGTTTCGTCGGCTATTATCGCCGCTTCATTCCAAATTTTTCCAAAATAGCTAAACCACTTACAAATCTTTTAAAAAAAGATACGCCCTTCAAGTTCGACGCAATTTGCGATGAAGCGTTTTGCGAATTGAGAAATAAATTAATTTCAGCACCAATTCTATCTTATCCTGATTTCGGCAAAGAATATTTCGTCACCTCCAATGCCAGTGATTACGCCATCGAAGCGATGCTTTCACAAGTTGATGATCAAGTAGATCATCCAATCGCCTATGTGAGCCGAGTTCTCAATGGTGCAGAGAATCGTTACTCAACAATAGAAAAGGAGCTCTTAGCTATCGTTTTCGCAGTTGAGCAATTCAGACCATACGTTTATGGCAGACAGTTTACAATTATAACTGACCATAAACCATTAGTATGGCTCATGAATCTGAAAGATCACTACTCAAGACTGATGAGATGGAGAATACGTCTTGAGGAATATGACTACAAGATAGTCCACAAATCAGGTAAGCTCAACACAAATGCAGATGCTCTCAGTAGAGCTATTCCAGATAATAGCGAAAATTTCGCAAAACCTACCACCTGCATAAATGTGGTAACAAGGAATCAAGCTAAAGCTCAGGCAAATCTGAACATTACCGACACGAGTATTATTACTCCAAACCCAGCTCCATCTTCATCAAACAATTCCTCGGTCATAATAACTGAGACTAATTTTCCTCCTTTACTGACTAAAAATGCGAATCCTAACTTTTTCATCTTGCCAATGCAAGATACAGAACTTGAAAGAGTGTTGGATTCGAAACTAAAATTTTCAGATAAATCCCCACTTTCAGAAACTGAACTGAACTCCTTCAAGAAGAAAGACTCATCAGTAATTATATCAAAAACTAATTTACCTTGTCGATCGCAAAGAGATAGATCAGACCTCGAAAAGATTTTAACTGAGATCTGCTCATACACAGAGGCAAATCAGTTAAAACAAATTAATATCTCCTTCCCAATTTTAGATCTTCAGAATCTAATAATTATTAAAACCGCTTTTACCAAAATCTTCGCTAATAAGCAAATAAAGATAAAACTGCATCAGGATTCAATTAAATATTTATCAGACATTAATGACATCGAACATGTTTTAAAAGATTTTCATTCACTACCGACGGGAGGCCATCAAGGCGTTTCCCGTACAATTAAAAGAATCAAAAAGAAATTCTACTGGCCTGACGACATCGTAAAGCATGTAAGGAAATGTAAACTTTGTCAGGAGAACAAAGTATCCAGAAACCCTTAAATTCCAATGAAAATCTCGAGTATTAGCTCCAAACCTTTCGAAAGTGTGTACCTAGATGTTGTAGGACCTCTCCCAATTTCTCATTCTGGAAACAAATACATCCTTACATTTCAAGACGACCTTCCAAAATTTTCTGAGGCTATTCCCATAGTCGACACCGAGTCTAAGACATTAGCGGAAGCCTTCACGACAACGATAGTTTGTCGACATGGTATTCCAGAAAGTATCCTCACAGATCAAGGTTCTAACCTCATAAGTGGCATGTTCGCCGAGGTATCTAAATTGCTGAGAATTAAAAGGCTCAAAACTACTCCATATCACCCTCAAACGAATGGTGCGTTGGAGAGAAGCCACAGAACCTTAGCAGAATATCTCCGATCTTATGTAGCAAAAGATCCACAAGACTGGGATACATGGATTCCTTATGCCATGTTTGTATATAATACAACCCCTCATTCGAGTACTAATTATAATCTTCGCGAACTCCTTTACGGATTCCCAGCCGAAATTCCAAACAATTTGAAATCTTCTCCAACCGTTTGCTATAATTACGACAATTATGCAAACGAGTTAAAAGCGCGTCTACAACATGGCTTCAAAATAGCTAAAGACATAGCCATGGCCAATAAAGAAAAATCCAAACTACAATATGACAAAAATTCCGTCCAAAAATCTTTTATGGTAGGCGATAAAGTCCTACTTAAGAGCAGGGTCAGAGATAATAAGTTCTCACCATTATGGTCAGGTCCGTATGAGATAATGGAGATTAATTCCCCCGAAAATTCCACCATCAGAATCAATAATAAAAATAAAAGAGTCCACAACAATGACTTAAAACTGTTCTCAGAGTAAAAACTTCATCATCTTCAAATATCATTCACAGATATTAACATGGTGTCATCTTACAGGTTTCCAAAATGATGCATATAGCATTCATTCTAATTTTCATCCCCATAATCTACGGCTCAGGAATAGAGGTAAAGCAGCTAAATGCTACTGCAGGCATTTCTTCGAAGAGATTGGCAGAGCCAACCTCTACACCAACGAATGGAAAATCATCACCTATTACGACCTAGCGAATTTTAAATCAGAATTCAACAACATCCAGTTCATAGCCCAATAAATTACAGCGCCCAGAAACTGGACAAACACTCAGCCTTGAGCCACACTTTTAACGGTACGTTGTTACAGATAAATCTTATATTAGCAAACATAGAATATAAGAATATGTTACTTGTGACCCAAAATAGAAAACAAAGAGCACTTTTCAATGCTATAGGCTCAATCTCTAAAGCTCTCTTCGGCACATTGGACGAAGATGATGCCAAGAATTATGACGAGCAAATCCGTAACCTCACCCTTAACCAAAACTCCCTCCTATCACTTATGAAAAGCCAAACTGCGATAATCGAAGCAACCGCAAATGTTTTCAACAAAACTAAAGCCGCAATTGAAAAGGAATTCATGGTCATACATAAAAAACTAATATCAGTGCAGATAGCCACATCATTGATGGAAAACAGAACATTAGATAACAAAATATCCATTGCACTTGAATCCCTTATTTCCCTAGTTAATGACATTCAGATACCAAAATACCCAGTCGGAATTAATAGACATTCTAACAGATTCAAGACACGGAAAATTTCACCCTACACTCGTATCACCTAAACAAATAGAGGAACTTTTATTAAACATCAGGCAAGAATTACCAAATTCACTGATCCTTCCTATAAATTCCAAAGACAATATTTTATCAAAAATTTACAAATTAAGCACAATATCTGCAAATATTTTCAACAATAAGATAATTATTGAGCTCCGAATCCCCCTCCCTTCAAGGAACCATACCAGATATTCAAAGCAATGCCGTTACCGACACTCCTTAACGAATCGTTCATATATATCGAACCAGCAAAGGAATACATATTAATAGATTACAATCGTGAACATTTTGTTGAATTAACGCTTCAGGATACTCATAATTGCGCAACGTTGGACTATATGCATTTCTACTGCAAAATTTCATTCCCCATCCTAAGCACAAATACAAGAACAAATCAATGTGAAGTGAATCTACTAAAGAAGGAACCTATTACACAAAAGAGTAAAATTCTGATCTTGCGACAGGATTACTATTGGACGCAATTATCACAGCAGAACGCCTGGCTTTTCTCCCTAAAAGGATCCCTCCACATAGATATTATTTGTGAAGATTCCATTAGTTCACAAACCCTACATGGAATAGGAACAATGCACATCAATCCCGGTTGTTATGTTCGCAGCAAGGAATTCATCCTGCACGGACATATCGTAAAGATGTCCAAATTCAATTCCCATTTCATCCCAACACTAAACATTTCCAATATAATATGGAATATGACGTCTTCTCCCATAGAAACGCTTATAGAAACAAATCCGTTAAATATTACAACAAACACGGATCTGGAGAGCCTTCTGGAATCCATCCTTTCCCAAAAAGAGCAGGAATTAATTCCGCTCAATCCAATAAGCAATCATCATATTCACCACTATACTATATCATATGTGACTATTGCTTTAATCATCTGTATGGTCTGTGCCTATCTGTATAGTAAATACAAACGAAAAGTCCGAAAATCTAAAAATACACCCCAAGAATAAGAACTGGAAGATATGCCCACACCTGCACCGAGGGCACCAGGATTTAAAATAACTCCTGCTCCCATCAGAAAAAAGACAGAAAATTGATGACATATTTTAAATATATACTACTGATATATATGGGCATCCCATGGACTGATGCTTCCAATCTAATGTTCTAAAATATACAAACTACGACAAGCATAAGACACGGACAACAGTATTCTCTTATTCCTCTATTCTTATCATTTTTTTCAACAACCCCTATCCTTATCCCAACAATCAAACGCACTCTATAATAAAAAAAGAAAAACATAAAACTAGAAATTTATAAAAAAACAAAAGAGGTAAACATAAAAATTAAAATAAATTATAGTTTTCTTTACAAATTAGCATTCTATGAATATATAGTATAAAAAATAAAATAAGATGTAAAACAAAAGGAATCTATAGAGACACTACATGTGAATATAATATAGCGTAATAACTAATTAAGATTTTTCTATTTTCATATATATATATATATATACATATATTTCTAACACGTAATAATTAGTAACTTAAAATAATAATTAGTTACAAGAAAAAAAAAATATTGTATAGCCTTTTAATATAATTTTTTTTTAATAAATAATGTTGAGATCTCCAGTACAGATTCCAATGCTATTGGGCTGAGTTAAGCAGGTCACAAAAACACATAACTTTATCTTTTTAATTTTATTCGCACATATATATTATGTATTTATATCTTTAAAACAAGTCACAAGAACACATCACTTAATCTTTTTTACTTCTACTCATATATATATATCATTTATAACTTTATAGATTTAATTTGTTGCGTATAAACAAACCGTAACTTGATACTTGTCTTCGAATCCAAGAAAGACTGCCATTCTTGAGCATTTTCAGCGACCATGTCACCGCGCATTCTTTGTTTTTCTTTATTTTTTATTTGATAAACCAGGTCACCGCTGTGATTAGCCGGTAGTCACCTGCATATTTCGTAGTGACGCGTTTTCGCAACAAACCCAATAATTCTTAGTTTGTTATGAAATGCGATACACTGCAAGTTTTAACAGTGCCACCGTTTAAGCAAGACCTGATTGCATTTATTGTGTAAGGTCTTGCTTTTCGCCACACAACAATGACCTAGTCAAAAAGCGATGTCAACCAATTCTTGTTTCACATAGATTAATTGATTATTTATATTCAAAACAAGAATTGATTGATCTCTATTCACAACATTCCTCCCCCTTTCTGAAGTCGGAATCGAGGAATTAGCGAGATGACGTGGAAGTATGAAGCCGCTATTACTGAAGGCAGTTGTTTGTTTACTTATTACAAATTTGATTTTTGGGTTTTTTTTTTTGTTTACAATTTTTCAGAAATGAACGAAAGACTTAAAGCTAAGTACATAAGTTTGATAACAAGGGGATTACTTTAGTTGGAACCCTATATGTATGTATATACTTCAAATTAAGGAATAAGTAACATTATAGTTATTACGTAACACAATTAAAATCCTAATAATATTTTCATAATAAAATAAATGGCTTTGTTTTTGGTTTTTTTTTTTCACATTTTCCCTTTAAGTACAAAACATGCATATTTCCTGTTGCTAAGAAAAACAGTATAGCTCTAAGATAATATGTATATATATATATGTTATTATTATTATTTTTTTTTTTACAGAAAAAACAGACATGTGTATAGGTACACATTTTTTCATTATTTGTATTTTTTATTCTTTTTCTTTTTAACAACTATATAAATAAAATAAACATAAACATACTATGTAGTTATATATTAACTAAAATATATAATTAATTATTTTTCCCTTTTTTTTTTTTTATTCAGAGCACAGAAAACGTTTTGTTTTGTTTTGTTTTTCACTTTTGCCGTAAAGAATATAAGAAAATATACCTTTCTACCTTTCTTTGTTGTTTCAGTTTTTTGTAATATATGTACATACTTCAATCTATTTTTAGTTTTTGTGTAGGAAGCGTGATAAGTAATGTATCTAGAGAAACGTGTTATTGCTAAAGTTTATAAACATATATATATATATATAATCACATGTAGTTATCTCCTTTTTTTTATAATTTCTTTGGATGCAGTTATTAAACCTCATATACGATTGGCTTTATTTGGTTTGTATTCACAGAACATTTGGGCGATTTTTCGGTAGGAAGATCTATGGGTGTTGGGATTGGTTCTATCTTTGTGGGTACATCTGCCGTTTTTATTTCAGGCAATTTAGTTGATCTTATTGTTTCGTTCGGGGCTTTACCTTTACCTTGAGAAGTAGGGTGCAAGATTACGAGATTGGATCGCGCTAAAGTGGGTTCTTCCCTCTTCAATCGTCGTAAGCATTTTAGGATTATGCATCCGAGAATGATTGTGACAAGAATTGCGATTATTCCAGTATTGGTGTGCGTTTGGATTTGCACTCTCTGCCTTTCCCTTCTTGTCTTCACCAGATCTATTTCCTTTTCCAAATCTTGTAAATCTTGACTTTCGTTAAAAAGTGCTAAATTATGATTTCCGTGGGTGTTTACTTTTAAACTCACATTACTTTTAGCATCTTGTTTTTGATAGAGATCGGGGTCTATCAATATTTTAGGTACGTTAAAAGGATCGGGTTGGTGTATCGCCGAGTAGTGGCTGAAACTAGTTTCGAATGGTATTTCGTGTTCCGCTAGAGTGTAAGTACAGGGTTGTTTGAGAGAAAGAATTCCAGTTCCGTTCAGAGTTATGTGGCCAAAGTGATTGCTGCAATTCGTAAGCAATATACTTGTTTGTGGGAATACAAACAACCAAGTGTTCTGCCTTACCATTTTTGTAAGTACATTAGGGGTGTTCCCTATGATTCTGTGTCCACAAAGGACCAGTTCAGATAAGGGATTATTGAACAGGTTCGCAATACAGTTTGATCTGTTGACTGTTAATCTTTTGGGTTGCGACTGGAAACAGATGTGTAGGGCACCCTTGGTGGAGGTGGATTTTTTACAGTGCTCTTTGAAGTCTCTATCTGACATTTCTATATATTGATGAGCTTGGGTGTTATTTAGGAAGTTATCCGATTCAATTTCAAGAATTGCCGACGTTTCGGTTGTAATGGAAATGGGAAGTATGTAGATCTTATTAAGGGTATACATATTGTTTTCGGGGAGTGGTAGAAGTATCCTAATAAATTGCTTATTTTTCACCTGTATGGAGTCAGTCTGGACTATTTGATTCATAATTTTAAAGTCTACGAGGATATTGGTCAGCCCTTTTTGACTTATCTCTGTGTATGTTTCCGCTATATCTCTTGCCGATAATATGAGGGGATGCAGTGTGTGTTGGTGTAAAGCATTTATTATTGTAAATTCATTTGTTATTCTTTGGTATATTTGTTGAAGTTGGTGTAATATGTAGATTAGCATTGCATTGATGTCTGTCTTAATGTGCACATTTCTTATTTCAGTTTTCGTTATTTTGGTGTAATTTATAAAACTATCCACCAGTTTATTAAATCGCTCCCCTAAATTTTCTTGTTCTAAGGTTAGATTCGCGAAAGCATGATGGACTTCATTGAAATTAGATTTTACAATACTTATTTGCTTTTCCATTAAATGAACATTTTCGGAGCTTTGTTTGTCTAAATTATCTAACTTGGTATATATCTCCTGAGCGTCCCTATCGTCCATAGTTCCAAACAGAAATTTACTGGCCCTACCTACTATGTCAGCTAAAGCTCGCTTTTCCCTGGTTTGCATATACAAGTTTATGTCCCATAATCTATTTTTAATCTTTCTTACTTGCTTGGTTAATTCTTCGTCCCAGACACGACACGATTCTACTTCTACAACGGTTTCTAGCTGTTTGCAAAGATCTTTCATTGTTGTCTCGCACTTTTCGATGAATCCCAAGGCTTCGGTTTCCTGAATCATCCGAATTTGCGTGTAAATGGTCCAAGTTTGGGAATATAGGTATGTTGGTGTCAGAGGTTCGAATACCACGCCAGTGGGCTGGAGTGAGGTCACGTCCACTTGTGCGGTTATTCCAGATATCAGTATGATTATGCACAACCACAGCAGCATCATCTGTAGATAATAATAATTTTAGTTAACGGTCCTCAGTAACAATATTTTTGTTTGTTTGTTTTTTTAGGCTAAAATAATTTTAGTGTATTATTGTGGACTCTTCTTAATTTTCGCCCAATTTGCAGGGTACAGTTTACTTCGCTATCTATTCTTTTGATTTCATACGGTCCTGTCCAGTTTGGCGATAGTTTGTGTTTTTTACTGGGATTTCTTAGCAGAACTTGGTCACCTACATGAAATTTAACTATTTTTGCATTCCTGTCGTAATATTGTTTGGACTTTACTTTGCTCTTAAGTAGTTCTTCCCTAACCTTTTGGTGGAGCACTTGCATTCTCCTTTTCCTCTGGCACACGTAATCATCGTAATTGTATAGAGGTTCGGGGTTCCTTTTGAGATTATTAGGGGGTGGGTCATAGAAACCCCATAGCGCTTCCATTGGAGTATGCTTACCCCCAACATGTGGTGCATGGTTACGTACATGGACTGCTTCTTCAAGCCATTGGTCCCACTCTGTAATGTTTTCATCCACTATGTTTTTTAAGTATTCAATCAAAGGCCCGTGTACTCTTTCCAGTGCTCCGTTTGCCTGAGGATGATATGCAGTTGTCTGAAGTTTCCTAACCCTAAATAGCCTGCATAGCCGCTTGAATAGATCGCTAGTAAAGTTTGCACCCTGATCGGTAACTACTGCTTTTGGGATCTTATATTTCAACATCAGCTTGTAGAATCCGTTGGCTACAGTAGATGCTTCTCCGTTTAGCAGTGGCACGCAGTCAAATATTCGGGTTGTGTCATCCAAAAGTGTGAGAATGTATTTATGGCCATTCTGAGTTTCTGGCAAAGGACCTACAATATCGATATATACTTTGTCAAAGGGTTTCTCGGCGACAGAACTAATTACCATAGGCATTTTTGTATTTTTACTATGTTTATTCCTACTACATTTAACACATTGCTTAATAAACTTATGAATATCCCTTAACATACCTTTCCATTTGTAGCTTTTTCTTATACGTTTATATGTTTTATAAATTCCCAGATGTCCTCCTAGTGGTGCATTATGGTAATCACGAAGAATGGTATCAATATCATTCCGGTTACCTAAAATTTGCACATTTTCTTCTTCTATCGACTCTGTTGAACTAATGGAATTAGTTTCGGAGTCTCGTTCATTCACAGTTTCCTTTTTAGGGGTTGTGGGAAGTATATCTTCAATTTGGGTTACATTATTATTAGCTTTAGACCTAGATCTAGTTACTGCGAGACATAATTTCTTGTCTTTTTCACTAGTCTCCGAGCCTATTCCACGATGGACTTGCGCTCTTGTAATTATTTTAGTGTTATTAAGTTCTTCGGTTTCGTTATACGCGCTATCTCTATCATTTGTTCCTTTAATAACGTTGTTGTTCACAGGTTGCTCACTATTATCGCTGGGTATTCTGCTTAATGCATCCGCGTTCTTATTGTATCTCCCCGGTTTATATTCGATATTATACTCATACTCTGAGAGCTTATGATGGAATCGGATTAGTCGGGAGGTCGAATCTTTAGTATTAAAGTTTCCTTTAAGCGGCTTGTGATCTGTATAGATTGTAAATTTTCGTCCATATAAATAGCATCGAAAGTTTCTTGTTGCCCAAACTATTGCTAATAGCTCTTTTTCAGTGGTGGAATAATTCCGTTCCGCTTTATTCAATGTCCTACTTGCGTATGCAATAGGTTGGTCCTGGCCAATCTCACCCTGAGATAAAACAGCACCAAGTGCCTCTCCACTAGCATCTGTGGTTAACATAAATGGTTTGTCAAACTCTGGGTATATTAATAAAGGTGGAGTAATTAATGCCTTTTTTAGTTCTGTAAAGGCCTTTTCGCACTCCTCCGACCATTTGAAGGAACTATTTTTACGCAAGAGTTTATTAAGTGGCTCTGCAATTTTAGAGAAATTGGGTATAAACTTTCGGTAATAATTTGCTAATCCCAGGAACGACTGAACTTGTCTCACTGTTTTCGGCTTTGGAAAGTCTTTTACGCAACTTACTTTAGAGGGATCTGGTAGAGCCCCTTTACTCGAGCATTTATGTCCTAAGTAGATCACTTCTTTTCTTAGGAAATTACATTTTTCTATTTTCAGTTTTAGATTGTTCAATTTCAATCTTTCTAATACCTGTCGGAGCTTGTTGTTGTGGTCTAAAAGATTTCTTCCGTATATGACAATGTCGTCTAGGTACACGAAACACTTGAAACCTTGGAGCCCAGTTAAGATATGGTTCATCAAGCGTTGAAATGTTGCTGGCGTCCTTTTAAGTCCAAACGGCATTCGTTTGAATTCAAAATGTCCATGTGGAGTACTAAAGGCTGTTTTAGATTGATCCTTTTCCTCTACTAAGACTTGATGATATCCACTAGCCAGATCTAAGGTAGTAAAATATCGGGAGTGCCCCAGTTGGTCGAATATATCTTCGATCCTAGGAAGTGGGAATGCATCTCCTATTGTAATAGAATTCAACTTCCGGAAATCGACAACAACACGCCATTGCTTTTCCCCATTTACTCCTTCTTTCTTGGGAACAACAAGGAGGGGTGAATTCCATGGACTAGTGCACGGAGTTACAATGTCATTTCTTAACATTTCCTCCACCTGGTCTCGTATTATGTTTTTTTGTACCTCTGGTAGTCTGTACATCTTCTGATTAATAGGCGAATGATCTTGTAGAATAGGGATTTCATGTTTAATAGAATTAGTACAGGTTAATTTATCTCCTGGTAATAAGAATATATCGTGGTACTCATGGCATATATCAAGCACCGCTTTTCTTTCTTCCTTGTGCAGGGTATCATCCCATAAAATTTTCTCCTCCAAAATTTTAATTCGCTCCTT
Organism: Dioctria rufipes; assembly: GCA_963924295.1. NCBI lineage: Eukaryota > Metazoa > Arthropoda > Insecta > Diptera > Asilidae > Dioctria > Dioctria rufipes. Next base: position 190,791,564 of record OZ002740.1, on the reverse strand, counting down.
CGCCGTGTGTTCATTCGTATTGCTTATGCAGAACGCACCAGCTTTAATTCTCGCATTAACTTTATTTTGTTCACTTGCTTTTATGCGCTTATTACCTTCTTGTTGTGGCGGCGTTGCAAGCTTACGCGTTATAGTTTTCGCACTAAAATCTTTTAAAGCAATAATGTCGTAATCTAAGATTGGTTTTATTTCCATATCTATAACATCTAAACTTTGTTCACTTTCATTAACATTAAGTAGAGCAACTGTTATTTCCTTATCTACAGACTTTGTCAGACAGTTTCCTATAAAGATACCTGGTTGCAATTCTTTTGAGAAGCACACAAATTCACCATCAATTTTAGTGGGGATTTTTACCAGTTTTTCTGAACGTGCAGGTATGTGGATTGCTTTCTTAATCTCAAACCTTACGAGTCGCTTTCGACTGACTTGTATGTTTTCCGACTGGTTATTTGTTTGTTTCCGTATTTTACTCTCCCACTCTTGTTTCGCTCGGCAATTATTTAACGTGTGCCCTTTTCTCTGACAAAACTCACATCTATCTGGAGTGTTTGCCGTAGTTACTACCTGTGAATTCGCTCTTTCACTGAATTGCATCGAATTTACTTGAGGTCTTTGGTTAAAGGGTTTTCTTCTGCAATTCTGCACGACGTGTCCATAGTTTTGGCAATTTGTGCAAAACCCTGACTTTTTTCTTTCAAAGCATTCCGCGAATGTGTGATTGGTTCTATTACAGAAGCTGCACCTTACATTCGGATATCGTCTGTTATTCTCAAACCGGCTGGGAGCTGGGTTTCCCTGCCTCCCTTGATATTGATTTCTTGGTTGTGGTTCAATGAAAGAACTCGGCATTTTGTGGGATGGGTTAGGGAACATTGAATAGCCGCTTGCAGCTATTGGATTCATTAAACCCATGCCTAAGGGATTATGAACTATTGTCATTGCTTATCTTTCAGCTTCCTCTAATTTTTGAGCCTTTTCAAGTACAGAGGTCAACTCATTACTTGTGTCTTGTAACAGAAACATTTTATGGGTGGGATTTATTATCCCTGTTTTGAATACATAAATCGCAGTCTCTTTTAACTCAGTTTGTACTGCTGTAGCAGCTTCACCATTATATCGTTGAGAAATTTGGGATAGACAGCTTTTGTATAACGCATGGACTTTATTTGCGAAATCTGTCAATGTTTCGCCGGGCATCTGATATAGTACTCGAAGTTCATTTACCAAGGCTACATAGCTTTTTGTGTTTACCAGTTTGCCATGAATCTTGGTTTCTAACTCACTGAAATTCTCGAACTGTGTTCCCTCTAAGGAAGTAGCTGCTCTACCCCTAAAACGTGTGGGCAGTAGAGTTAAAAAGATAGGAATTTCTTCGGCAGTTAAGCAATTCATTACATATTTGCAACAATTGGTGAACACCGTTACCTCTGGTGCGAGGCTTGGGCCTATTTCCCCAGTTAAAATAGGTATACTATTGAAGATTAACTGGTTCACTTTTGAAATATCAACATTTGCCATGTTTGCGTCTTGTGGTATTGCCTCCGGTTGTTCCCGTAATTCTTCAGAACTGTAATGGTCACCCTGTTTTTCACCGTCTTTTCCTAATTCTGATAGGGACGATAGGGATTTAGTTCGTCTCTGATACACTCGACCTGATCTCAATGGCATAAGAATTTCAGTATGACTTTGAGAGATTCCACTGGCACCTTTTCCGGTCGGTATTGTGTCTGTATCCTCTGAACTATCTGAACTATGGTTTGGACTGGTGTTGTCAAAAGAGAAGGAGTTTATCTTTTTCCAATATCGCTTTTGAGCTGAGCTTAAGATGAAAAACGGGAATTCTCGTTTCGGCTTGACATCAAGGGGAGTCGAACTAGCTTCCGGTTCATTTGATGTATTGTTTAACATTCCACATTAAGAGTTAAGTTTACTATTGTATATTAGCGTATTTAAGTATATTTTTTTTGTTTGGTTTCTTTTTTATTATTCTTCACTGGTGATTATCAAACCGTCCTACAATTCTACGTGCTTTAATTTACACGTTTATCGTGATAACAGTACTTTACTACTTTTAATCTTGGAGAAACTGGAGTTAATATAAATTTTATATTGGAAGTTGGGATAGTTAATATTTAAATGTGTAGTAGTTTGGCCTTTTCGTCTGGGCTGTATGTATCACTGTCCCATGTATGTGGTACTTAATTCAGGGGGTTAAAGGTAACGGGGAAAAATATATTCAACCACAAAGCTGAATAACACTCGTAATTCTGCAAAAATTTAGGAATATTAAGAATAAAGGCCAAAAGTTAATAGTTTTCACTTTATTTTCTAATTAGATAGAATATACACATATTTAAGAGTGAGATGAAATCACCAAAAATTTCCTATTGGCTGGATAAAAGTTTTTTTTCGGCTCATTATGCGGTATATCGTATAACCAGGTAAAGTAAATCGTGTGTACGTCAGATTGCTAGGGTGTATAATTAGGTACTTTATCGTTTGTGACAGAGAGAATAAGAACTAGACCCAAAGTATATAGCATAACAAAGACGTAGTGGTTAGAATAACAGAAGTACTCTGTACGAGATGGATTCCACATAACGTTCACTTCGTGTAATAATTGAATTGCACGTATGTGTATATATGTATATATATATATATATATATTTTTTTTTTATATTTTAAATGGTTTTATGGAGACCTTTCTTCACGGTTTCAGTTTTAGCAGAACACTTTTTTTTTTCTTTAAGTTACGCAATATTTTCTTATGTAATTTATACAACTATCTATTTTTACTACTGTGCGTGATTCATAAGGCAACAAAAAAAATACATACATATTAGATATATGCGAAATAACACGAAGAAAAAAAAGAAACACTGTAATTTAACGCTCATCAAAACAAAACCAAACAAAAGCACATAAAAAATTTTAAACATAATTTTTTGTAATGCGACTACAAAAGTAAATTTCTCTAAATTTTCTCCCCAGTTCTTTTTATAATTAAAATTTAATGTTTTTCCAATATATAATTCACTAGGCTAAATTTTAACAGATTAAATATTATTCCCATTTCTGTGTTATTAGTCGTTTGTAATAAAATTTGTTTGTAATAAAATTTTTCTTCCAAACCTCCTGCTTGAATCCAATTTTACATAGAATCTAGTATCCACTTACTTTTTTTTTTCTTGATGTTTTTTCTGTTATAAACTCTTTCTGCTTTCACTTTACCCTATCTAGTCGATGTACGGGAAGAATAATATCTGGAACGTGAATTTGTTGTTGTTTTTCCTTTGTTTCTCTCTAGTCTCCACTGGATTCCTCGTTGAAGATCAGTCTCTAGGCAGATTGAATAGCACCCCAAAGTCAGACTCAACTCCGGGTTTAAGGATTAGGGTTTCTTGTCCACACTATTCAATCCTACCGGCTGCGCCAAATAATGTTGAGATCTCCAGTACAGATTCCAATGCTATTGGGCTGAGTTAAGCAGGTCACAAAAACACATAACTTTATCTTTTTAATTTTATTCGCACATATATATTATGTATTTATATCTTTAAAACAAGTCACAAGAACACATCACTTAATCTTTTTTACTTCTACTCATATATATATATCATTTATAACTTTATAGATTTAATTTGTTGCGTATAAACAAACCGTAACTTGATACTTGTCTTCGAATCCAAGAAAGACTGCCATTCTTGAGCATTTTCAGCGACCATGTCACCGCGCATTCTTTGTTTTTCTTTATTTTTTATTTGATAAACCAGGTCACCGCTGTGATTAGCCGGTAGTCACCTGCATATTTCGTAGTGACGCGTTTTCGCAACAAACCCAATAATTCTGAGTTTTTTATGAAATGCGATACACTGCAAGTTTTAACAGTGCCACCGTTTAAGCAAGACCTGATTGCATTTATTGTGTAAGGTCTTGCTTTTCGCCACACAACAATGACCTAGTCAAAAAGCGATGTCAACCAATTCTTGTTTCACATAGATTAATTGATTATTTATATTCAAAACAAGAATTGATTGATCTCTATTCACAACAATATTAAATACTTTCAAAACATAATAAAAGTATATACATAGTACCCAACAGTGGTTACAAACTATTGTAGTAGTAATGTTAAGTATAAGTGCTCTAGAACTACAGATTTTCGTTTCTCTCTAGCATATAAATAAATATGTATTATAATATATTTAGTATAATATATCCGCTTGTACAACTCCTCAGTTCCGACTAAGAAAGTTTTCTTCTAGAAAGAATAAAACTTTCTTTTCCCCAGGGGGGAGGGATGTTGTGACTCGGGTACCCTATGCCCCGAATCAGAACGATAAGGTCAATGCACCAACATATTGCCCTATGCAATATATTGATGCATTGCAAAGTTGACCCTGAAAATTACTTTTAATTATTTTAATTCAAAATTTCATTCCATATTTCAAATGCATTTAAAATGCATTTCAATGCTATAACAAAATGCAATTTAAGCATAAATTGCATTTTGTTATCTAGCATGCATTCCGCTCCCACGATATGCACTGCATACTTACCTACATACAGTTTCTTCTTTACTTCCATTTTTTTTTATTGTGCAATATACACTTCACATACGTACATTATTCAAGTGCTCAAATCTAATTGTATGTACATAAATACATACATACATACGATTATTCTCGCCCGCTTAAAAGTAATATTTTAAGACAGGCACACAAGTGCATATCGGGTTGCATTTTCTACATGATGCATATGCATCTCAACATAAATAATTTGCATTCTCTCACGTACGAATTTAAAATCGTCGTGAGAAATTAATAAGAAGAAAAAAGCTTTAAGAAAAAGGTTTCATGGGTACCTGGGGGCAATTTGCCCAAACCTCGGGGAGTTGTTTTTTCAATCCACCGAGTACAGTACGTAGAAAATATCTACATTGTAAAAAAATAAAAAAATAAAAGATCTAAGTTGTGAAAAAATAGAAAAGATCTAAGTAGTAAAAATTATTAAAAACAAAAGATCTAAATTGTGAAAAAATAGAAAAGATCTAAGTAGTAAAAATTATTAAAAATAAAAGATCTAAATTGTGAAAAAAATCTAAGTAGAAAAAATTATTTAAAAAAATAGATCTAAGTTGTGAAAAAATAGAAAAGATCTAAGTAGTGAAAAAAAAATGAAAGGATCTAAGTAGTGAAAATTATAAAAAGATATAAGCTGTGAAAAAAAATAGAAACGATCTAAGTTTGTGAAATCGAGAAGAAATCGAACTTTGTTAAAATCCAAAAGGATTTTAGTCCTTTTTTTCTAAAAACGGAAAGCTCAGATCAATCTCGAATAAATAAAAATCTATTTATTGTGTTTTTTTTTTATCTACTAAACCCAAACACGGAATCTTTTGATTTCCCTTTAGTTCGAAAGAAGTTGTGTGCTCTCCATCAGGAGCACGGCACACAAGTAAAATACAACACACTATGGTCAGGTCCGTGTGAGATAATGGAGATTAATTTCTCCGAAAATTCCACTATTAAAATTAATAATAAAAATAAGAGAGTCCATAATAATGACTTAAAACTTTTCACAGAGTAATATTAATGTCAACAGCTTCATCCTCTTCATTCCAAGTGAATAACGCAATATCGTCTTCCAGATTTTCAAAATGATGCAAATAGCATTCATTTTAATTTTCATCCCTTTCATCCAGGGCTCAGGAATAGAGGTAAACCACCTAAATGCCAGTGCGGGCATTTACTTCGAGGAAATTGGCAGAGCCAATTTCTCCGCCAACGAATGGAAAATCATCACCTATTACGACCTGGCGAATTTTAAATCAGTATTCAACAACATCCAGTTCATAGCCCAACAAATTACAACGACCTGCCAGAAACTGGACAAACACTCAGCCTTGAGCCACACTTGTAACGGTACGTTGTTAATAATTAATCTTATATTAGCAAATATAGAATATAAGAACCTGTTACTTGTGACCCAGAATAGGAAACAAAGAGCACTATTCAATGCAGTAGGCTCAATTTCCAAAGCACTTTTCGGCACATTGGACGAGGATGATGCCAAATTGTATGACGAACAGATTCGTAACCTCACCCTTAACCAAAACTCCCTCCTATCACTTATGAAAAGCCAAACTGCGATAGTCGAAGCAACCGCAAATGTTTTCAACAAAACTAAAGCCGCAATTGAGAAGGACTTCTTGGTTATGCATAGAGAGTTAATTTCAATACAGATAGCTACATCATTAATGGAAAACAGAACATTGTATAACAAAATATCCATAGAACATGAATCACTTGTTTCCCTGGTCTCGTTAATGGCATTCAGATACAAAAATACCCAGTCGGAATTAATAGATCTCTTAACAGATTCAAGGCATGGAAAATTTCATCCTACACTCATTTCCCCTAGACAAATTGAAGAACTCTTATTGAACATCAAACAGGAATTGCCAAATTCAATGATGCTTCCCATAAATTCTAAAGACAATATTTTATCACAATTTTACAAATTGAGTACAATAGCAGCGAATATTTTCAATAATAAAATAATTATCGAGCTCCGAATTCCACTTCCATTCAAGAAACCGTACCAATTATTCAAAGTAATGCCATTACCTACACTCTTTAACGAATCGTTCGTATATATCGAACCATCGAAGGAATACATATTAATAGACTACAATCGTGAACATTTTGTTGAATTAACACTTCAGGATATTCATAATTGCGCCACGTTGGTCCATATGCACTTCTACTGCAAAATTTCATCCCCTATCCTAAACACAAATACAAGAACAAACCGATGTGAAGTGAATCTACTAAGGAAGGAACCCATTACATCGAAATGTAAAATCCTAACACTAGAGCAAAATTACTACTGGACGCAATTATCGCAGCAGAACGCTTAACTCTTCTCCCTAAAGGATTCTCTCCATATAGATATTATCTGTGAAGACTCCATTAAATCACAAATCCTACACGATATCGGAACAATATATATCTATCCCGGTTGTTATGTACGAAGCAAGGAATTCATCCTGCACGGACACAACGTAAAAGTTTCCAAATTTAACTCTCATTCTATCCCAACAATAAACATTTCCAGTATAATATCAAATATGACGTCCTCCCCAATAGGATCGCATATAAAAATACATACTTTAAATATTACGAACAATATGGATCTAGATAAACTTCTAGAATCCATTCGTTTCCAAAAACAGCAAGAATTAATTCCTCTCAATCCCATAAATAGTCATCATATTCATCATTACGCACTGTCATATTTAACAGTGTCTTTGATCGTATCTATTCTTTGCATATATCTATACATGAGTTATAAATCTAGGGCCCGCAAAGCTAAAAATATTCCGCCGGAACCTAAATTAGAAGATGTGCCTAAACCCGCACATAGAAAGTCAAAATTCAAATTAACTCCTGCACCACAAAGAAAAACCACAGAAAACGTTTAACTTACAGACAACGACAACAAAAAACGATAACCTCTCGCTTCCCAATTCTTATCCTCCTATATCCATCTCCATCTAAACAAAATAATACTAAACAATTTCAGAGGTGAATAATATCGGACATTATATTACTATGTAAGTATGTAGTTATGTATAAAAAAAAAATATGAATATATACAAATAAATAAATAATTAATGCAAATGCAGTAGTTGTAAAATTATAAAAAAAAAACATATATATATACATATATGTATATATCTATATAATTATTATTAGCTACTATTCACTTTATAAACCTGTTTTTAGAATCCTGGATACTAAAACTATATATTCTTTTTTTTTCATGTAACTGCGTTATTAGTCATGTATATTCCTTACCATTATAACTATGCTTATAGAATAATAATACCTTTTTTTTATTTATAGGTAGTATGTATAGATATACAAATTATATATATATATATATAAATACATAAATATATAAATAAATAGTATATAAAAAATTATATGATGATCTACATTTTTTTTTGTTTTTGCATAAAGAAAATATAAATATTAAAATAACTTCAGTAGATGAGAATAAATAAATAAAAAATAAATAAATAAAATATGTATGTAACTTAACTGTTTACGAAAAACACTTTTGTGTTTTACGAATTTTAATTACAGATTTAATCAGTTAATTAATTATTTACAAAGAATACTTAGGTTTAAAGTTTACAATGAAAATTGAGTTTAATTTATTGCGATGGTGGTACATGTGCTGCCGTGACGTGTTGAAACAAGAAGACCGAACTTTCTTTCATTTCCCTTAATTCGCGTTGGTACTGCCACTGTACCGATGTTGTAGTAGCTAGATGGAGCGCTGCGCGTTAAGAAGTTAGACCCAATTGGTTTATACCATCTAGTTTTTTAGTGTTAATGTTTCAATATTTATTATTGTAATTATTTATTTAGAATTTATGTTTATTATTGAACATACCGGCCGCCTTGAAAGGGTGTAGCAACTTTCAACAATTGTCTATCGGTAAAGGACATATCTTTGTTATACTTCGTTTTAAGAGTCCGTTTGAAGTTTTAATTGTTACAACGCGAACTTTTCCATCATCGCCCGGATGGACACCAACGACGCGCCCGAGATGCCACTTCATTGGAGGTACATTGTGATTACTAGTCTATCGATTGATACGTTGAAATTACTAGCCGTCCATTTTTTTCTGCATTGGAGCTCATTTAAATAACTGGTTGACCATCTTTGCCAGAATTGCTGTCGTATCAACTGGATACGTTGCCACCGACCCAAATTACTTAGGTGATTATCCTTTAGACCTGGCTCTATTACAGCGTTCAAGGGTTCACCGATGAGAAAGTGCCCTGGTGTTAGAGCGGTGAGATCATTGGGATCTATAGACATTGCTTGAATAGGCCTAGAATTTAATATTGCTTCTATCTGAATTATAGTTGTATTCAACTCCTCAAAGGTTAGTGTTGACCCGAGTTGACTCTGCGGAGATGATATTTTGCTAGTTTCACAGCAGCTTCCCACAGGCCGCCAAAGTGTGGGGATCGCGTAGTGGAAATTTATATAGTCTTTGCTACATACCTCGAGAATATGGGCTCTACCTTCTTTAGATAAAAAGATTTCGCGAAGTTGTCTTAATTCTTTGTTTGAAATTTGTTGCGTTATCACAAAATAAATTTGCGCATAGACCCCTGCGGCCAATGAATCTTTTAAGGGCAGCAATAAAGGCTGCTGATGTAAGATCGCTGACTAATTCAAAATGTACAGCCTTTGTCGCAAAACATAGGAATATGGCGATGTAAGCCTTGGTGGGTTGTTTGCCTCCTATTTTATAGTGTATGTAGACTGGTCCGCAAAAATCTACGCCAGAATTTACAAAGGGTCTGGCTGGTTGCACTCGCTCAGACGGTAAGTTTCCCATTAGTTGTTGTATATCCCTGGGTTTTGCTCGAAAACATATTATGCATGAGTGTACGATTTTGCTTGCAATATTTGCACCGCTTATAGGCCAGAACCGTTGTCTTGTGATCGCAAGGAGCGTCCTTTACCCTGCGTGCAGATTTTTCGTGTGTATGTATGCCATGAGCGTTTTAGTGAAAGGATTGGATGCTTTGCATCGTAGGATAAACTGGCATTTTGTAAACGTCCACCAACTCTAATGATCTTTGATTTATCTAAAAATGGGTGCAGATTTCGCAAATGACTACCTTTGGAAATTTCTCCTTTGTTTTCTAAACTTTGATGCTCTTGCTTAAACGCTGATTGTTGTACAATTTTAACCATCATTATCAATGCTGCTTCTCTATCCTCTGAGTCTATTTGACCCACCTTTTGTAAACATCGTGGTAATTTGCAGTTAGTGATAAAACGATTGGGTGCAATTCGCCCAAACCTCGGGGAGTCGCTTTTAAACATCCGTCTAGTGAAGTTAAGGCATAAATGTTCTATTTTTAAAAAAGTAATGGTTATTAAAAAAATAAAGATTTACAAAAAAAGGAAGTGAAATAAGAATTAATTAATAGATTGAAGCTAAGGCATAAATGTCCTTTTTAAAAAAAAAGTTATGGTTATTGAAAAAAATAAAGATTTACAAAAAAAGGAAGTGAAATAAGAATTAATTAATAGATTGAAGTTAAGGAATAAATGTTACATTTTTTTTAAAAGTGAGAGTTATTAAAGGACTATTTGAATAAAAGGTGTTGGTTTCAAAAATTAATTGAAAACCCGATTTTGCTTTTTCCTTTAGAAGCTGTGTGCTCTCCGCCCGGAGCACGGCACACACTTACCCACAACATCTCTCTCATTCTATTCCCTCGCCGGCGTTGCAGAACTCTCCGGGTGGATTGAGAATTGTCCGGCGTTGTTGAGGTCCAGTATTTAATAAATTAAATTTCTCTTCTTTCTAGGCTTTCAGGTACCACCAGAAGGAGGAGACCCATATAGATCTTTTTTTTATTCCGTCTGTCCGTCTGCAGTCACACTTGCAATTGTCTTCTCTTTTTTTTCTGTCCGTCTGTCTGTCTGTTCAATCTTCGTGATAGTTTAGTGCACAGCTGTACAAGCATCAAGTGACGTGGATGGCAAGAACCATCCCAAGCCGGCTGATCGCTAGCGGCATATTCGCTGTGCGGCCACCCACGCTAATCCCGCGATGATTTTGTAGCAAAGAGGTATTGGATGCAGTGTCTACCTATATCCAGGTAAGAGTGGGTATAGGCAGATCTGTCGACTGACAAGCTCTTTGTTACAAATGGCTCCCAAACGGTTTTTCTTTGTGGCATTTAGTCAAGCTTCTCTTGACTAAATTGTAATTACTATTGTCGAATGTCATTTCTGGTCAAACTTTGACTTAAGATCTTATTTGTTCTTTGTTATATTTCTGGTCGCCCATTTGCGTTACAAACGGCGCCCAAATTTGGTTTTTCTTATTTTAGAATCTGGTCAAGCTTCACTTGACCAAATTTCAAGTACGATTCCAGGAATTATCTTTTTGTTGTTGTTATTATTATCATTATGAGTTTTTATTCATTCAGAATGATCGTTTTTGTTATACCTTTCTTCGGACGACAAATCCATCAATTTCGCTTCAATTCAAATCGGTTTAATTGAGAATTTCTTCATCTTTAGGCATGGCTAGTTTTTGTTGACAACAGTGTGTGGCCAGACGTGGGGTGCCTGGCTGGATACTAGTGCTGGGTCTACGTAGAGGTCTTTTTGCTTCTGTAGAGTGCATTACTTTCATGATAGCTCCTCTTGGCTCTCGTCAGGCTTGGTTTTTCGCATCACGGTTGGGTTACTCATTCATGGTCCTCGCTGTATGTTTGGTAACCAACTGCCTTCGGTCAAGTCAAATTTACTTTAATCCCTCAATGTAATAGGCCCTTTTGTCGAAGTGCTCTTCCCTTCAGTGCCTAGCGAGCATTGTGCGCGATGCGTACCACTTTCGAAGCCAAGCTTCGGATCGCGGACGCCGGGCTGATGACCACTTGACATTTTATCTCCTGTACAAGCTTTCGAAACTTTCCAGTTTCTAGCATTGAAGTGCTCTTCTCTTCAGTGGTATATACGCGGGCTTTGGGCTTGCGGGCACCACTAGGAAGCAAAGCTTCTGTCCGCGGCCACTGAACAGCTGACCACTCAATGCAGGCAGGTCTGAAGACTCACATGTCTGTTTCAACCCAACAAGTCGATGAACGACGTTCATCCATCTTGACCTTGTTGGGTTGATGCAGCCTGATGAATCCGGATGTTTCTGATTTGCAACTCTTCGCGCTTGCGTCGCGCTCCGCTCCCATGGCACCGTTTAGAGCTGCTTCGATCACTCTGACGGGAGGATGGCTGTTGAGCATCCTCTAGATTGGTATCCGACTTGGAGTGATCGATGCAATGCCGGGACGGTAATCTTGGAGCGGAGTCCCACACGATGTGAAGGCTTCCTTTTTTTCGTTATTGTTATCCATTAACCTTCCCTAATTTCAAGTGATGAGAGGCTAAGTCGATTTGTGGTCAATGAACGTTGTATGCGATGCATACTATTGGAATACGATTTCCGTTCACTTCTGCTGGTTCCACGAAGACGACCGTACTATTGGTTATTGTGGTTTACATTGTTGTCGGAATACCTTGCGTATTTTTATAGTTATTTTATCTTTTATCGTATCGCAGTATATCATTATTCTGGATTATCTTATAATAGATCGGCTATATTTTTGCGCATTATATTTAGGTTATGGCGTAGTTACCTTAACTATATATTACTTATATTTGTAGTATATATCTTACTTATCGTTAGCATAGGTATCGGTAGGTTGTATTATTTATCTTCATACTTTTAAATTATATTAATTACCGTACCTCATAATAGTTTCCTTAAATTTTCGATATAGCGTGCGAGGTTTTTTTTTTTGCTTATTGTAGTTAGCATATCTTAGTTGCTTTCCTCTAGCATATGAAGATCCGTGCAATTTCAGTTGTCCTCAGACCTGTGCATGTACCTGTGTCGTAGTACAGGTCTCGATCTTCTATGATTAACCTTATCTCGTTTTAATCATTTTAGTTACCGTATCTGATTTAGATTAGTATTCTGTTTAGCTTTAGCTTATCATAGCCATCTGCATTTTATCTAAATTACCGTCATAGTTATCCCGATATTAAGTCAGACACAGTATTGTATTCTAGCTGTTATTTAGATAACCGTTAGCTTATACTGGTTATTTCCCGCTTAGTTTAATTATCGTTTTATTTGGTTTTGGATAGTTAGATAAGAAAATCGTATCGTATACATTAGTTAGCTTTATCGTTTCATAATTACCTTCATTGTGCTTAGCTACCGATTTTTAAAATTGGTTATATTAGGTATCGTCGTGGATTTTCGGGATAGTACATCAGTAGTTTTATATTTACCATGGATAGTATATATCGCATAGTTACCTCGGCGCTATACCAGCTATCTTCATATCATATTGGCTATTGTCGTAAGCTGCTCGTCTTTATAGTCTTTTAGCTAGCATCTACCTTGATTATAGTTAGTTTCTTTCGGGTTTTTTTTCCCGGTATAGCATATTTGGCGTTACCGCAATATGATTATCCTTAGTATAGTTACCGGTTTCTTTGATTTGGTCATATAGAGACTTAGTTTTGATCATTATTACATCATTTAGTTGGGTTGTCCCGTTCGAATTTATTTCGTTATATATATCACCGCTATGCCTTCTTACCTGATTTGTCGACCTCAGTCCCTTGTCAAGTTGATGAACGATGTTCATCTCTCTTGATTTTTGTCCTTGACTAAGGGAGTGCTTGTCACGATCATGCAAATGTGAGACGGAAGCCTTCAAGTTCCGAGCTCTGACATTGCAACAAATCACCCCCCCCCCCCCCCCCCATGTACACGTTTCCTGTTAGAGCTCATCGTAGTATAAATTGGCCGAGAGAGAGATCCATTTTTTTTTTTTGCAAGTTCCGCAGTGGCGGAAATTTGTTTTTTTTTTATTATTTTTAGTAGTGTGGAAGGAGTGTGTCCCCTGCGTTGATCCGTCATGCCGTCGCCTTCATGAAGGGAAAGTATCGACGCTTCATATTTTTATTAACGCTATATATCTGTCCTTATAAGTTTTATTCATTGACTCAATCTTAGCTATTTATTTACGCGTATCTAGTCATCAATATCACCGTCGTTCTTCTTTTTTTTTGCGCTTATTGTCAAAATTTATTTATATTGTATTCGTGATAATTGTCCATTTCCAGGTGAACCACTTCGAGTCAACCCAAGTAGTGCGTGGAGTGAGCGAGATTTTTTTTTTTTTTTTTTCTAGGCATTATTCATATAAATTTTTTTTTTTTTTCTTCTTCGACCCTGCTAGTAATCCAATGATCAAGTTACGTAGAACCAACCTTGTTTCCTTTGCGAGCTATGGAATCACTGTCGTGGCGCAGAAATTGTTTACTCGAAATTTGCGGAGAAAACTTTAGATCTCGGTAGCCCTAAGAAGGCATCCAGCAAGCTATGACACTTCCACAGTAGGTATCTGCTAGCTCAGGAGACGGGGGGTTCAAATTGAAAAGTAGAAGGATTTGGGCGACACGTCATCTTTCGCGGCTTGCTGGATAGATCACGAAACCAGTCAAAGAAAGCGATAGGAACCGATTTAATGATATGTTTTTTTTTTATTTATTTTTATTTTTTTTTGCAGATAACACAATTTTAAATGAGAGATTGAATATTAGCACTGTTCTATATTATTCCCTGATAACAAAAAATTAAAGCAGAACAAACAAAGGATTGAATGCCGGTATTATCCTATATTATTTCCTGATTGCACAATTTCCTCAAAGGAAATACTACGACAATTATATCTATTACCGCGGAAATCATCGCCGCCCAGCCACGAATTGATTACACAACCAAAAATAAAAAACAAAGCTATGTACTTAACTTGCTCCTCCTGGAACTGCCTCGCTCGTCTTAATCCTTTGATTTTCTTTCAATAGTCGTTACACCGTGGATAACTCAGGTACCTGCTTTATATTACAAATTGAATTTTTCCTTTTAGTCCCTTTTCCTTTTCCAGATTTATTTCCTCCTTGTTTTAATTTTTCCTTTTTCCTTTTTAATTGCTTTTCTTAGTCTCGTGACAAACGTTGATAGATATTTTCTTTTCCTTCCCCGTTTTCTGGGTTTTAATTTTTGATGGATCTTCGCAATTTCAAGTCAGAGGACCACGCTGATCGGCTACTGTACCTTGTGACGCTCAAAACCAGAAGAAGACAGAAATTGCGTTATACAGCTTCACCTACGACCAGCCGAGTTTTTTGTTGTTGTTTCTTTTCCCTTGGTTCCTCTTTTTTAGAACATTCCTTCGGTGTTCTTTTATTAGGTCTGCCAGGCTTGTTATTAGAACTCAGTGAAGATGTGGACTCCGACACGATGTGCTGCCATACATGACCTGGATTTCTAGATTCTTATATCAGTCTATTCATTTTCACTGTTCAATTAGCTTATTTCATTTGTTTTTGTTTATTTTCTTTAATTCCTTTTTAATTTTTGGTTTCGAATCAGTCTATTTACACTTTAATAATTTTTTTTTCAGTCCACTATTTTACTATTCTTATTAAAAAAAAAATTGTCAGTATCTTTTATTATAATTTCAATGTGCGTTTAATTTATTTTTTTTTTAAGCTCCCACCTCTTTTGAACTTAGTGGAATTATAACTCGTTGATCTTTATTTATTTTTGTTATATTTTTCTTTTCCTAAAATAGCAGGGCCTGGACCTACAAACTTACTCGGTCGGGAGAGGTAGCCCCAGGAGCGAGTTGGGGAGGGTTAGTTGCTATATTGTATATTGTCTTAAGCGTGGATGAACGGTATACGAACACAGTCATTTATACGAGTATTGAAACCCCGATAATCACATAAAACCAAAAACAAAAATGTAAAATTGTGCAATAAGGAGATAATTCAGCAAGCTAGAAATTATACAATATGGAAATATTCAAAACTAGAACTTATGCAATTCAAAATGATCTCGAGCTTATACAATATGAGCGTAATTCAAAAACTAGAACTTATGTAATCTAAAAAGAACTCGAGGTTATACAATATGGGCGTAATTCAAAACTAGAAATTATGCAATTTAAAATGATCTCGAGCTTATACAATGTTGGCGTAATTCAAAACTAGAGCTTATACAATAAAATTAAATCCAAGTACTACATCCGACACCATATGGGGATAATTCAAAATCCTCAAGCTTTTGCAATGTTAAGACGGGAGTCTTGCGTTGTAGCCCAGCGAAAGGTCTTTCATTAACTAGTCCTCCATTACCTTGGTTGAGTATCAAGAGGGATGCCGTAAGCAACTAGAACAGTCAACAAATTCGCATCTCAGGCTCTCGATGGTATTTCTTTTCCTTTCGTGTTAGGCCCAATGGTACGGTATTATGCGCATTCGGCATGCTCGACGTTCTGGAATGAAATAAGTAATTGGCAGTAACGCTAGCTCCAAAAGCAACATACAAACATTTTATAGAACGATTTACAGGGAGCGTAACATAGCTTCTCTTCCTCCGGGAGATTTCCTGAAATCTCATTTTGGTTCGAGGTACACGGAGATCATATTCCGTTGGCGAATTTGTAATAAATTAAGTCTAAGATTTAACGTTGGTATATATAAGTACTTTGTAATGATTAACTATACTTCCCAGTTAATCAGGTAATAAATCTCCAATTATGCCCAGAGGTATCTTCTTCACAGCAGCTGGCGACTTCCGGAAGCTAAGCCAAGGGCCAGCTATGGTTACCGGAGTAATGGTTAGGCGTTCTAGTACAACTAGAACTGCCGACTTAATGAGCAGGAAGAATTTGTATTAAAAGACTACTTCTTTTCCTGTCTCGAGAAAGAATACCTTTTATTCAAAAATGTTCTGCTTATATATAATCGACCTTACTCATAAGGTATACAAAATTCTTGAATTTCTTAACTTACCTACATAATTTCTAAGGTTACCTAAATATAATTTTATTACTTCATATATGACAAAAATTTCAGTCAAAGCAATCATGCAATCGCAATGCAAATCGTTCACAAGAAATGTTGACCCATGTGCAATCACTATTCATTGTCACAGAATACGTAACTTCATGCAATGAAGAGAAATGTTTTTATTACATAATATTTGTTTATTGGTGCCGGCAAAAGAAGGTAAAGGTAAGAATGCATTGGATGTAAGAATGGCTTACATCTTTTACACATATGTTGTGTTTATGATTTCGAATGCTTTGGCGGAAGTATTTTAGTGATGCAATTTTTTAGAATATTTTTCACGGCTGTAAGCGTGAAGTAATTTCAAATATTTTCATTGATTGCTGTTTGAAATGATTTTATTGTTTCTCATGGGTTTTCTTGATGTTGGGTTTTTCTGTTAATTTATATGAGAGTAGTATGTATGTACTACATCCCTCCCTTTATTAGGAAAAAAAAAATTTTGTTTGAAAAAAAAAAATTTTTTTTTTGAATTGATTTGCGTTTGCATATTATCTTGTCCTACTGTGATGTTTTTGTAAGCAATTAATCTTATTAACCTCTGTCTTACTTTAATACATGTTTTTAGGATATATACTCTATCCTAGTACTTAATTAGCCTATTGTTGGATTTCTTTAATTTCTCCATTAATGTTAAGCTTGCTATTTACATTATTTGTTTCTACAACTAAGTACGGTCTTTTGTATGGTGGCTCCGATTTTCTCTTATTCCCTACTCTTATTTTAACTTTATCTCCTACTTTAATATTTAATGGTTTGATGTTTCTGTCATGAATTGTTTTTCTGTTTTTCTTAGTTAGTTCTAAAATGGCTTTTGCAAGTTTTTGTGTTTGCTGTATTCTATATTTGACCTCTTTGGCATAATCATCTATGTTATATATTGGACTTATGTCTTGATTTCTTAAGTTGGGCAGTGTTGCAATCTTTCCGTAAATTAGTTCGAATGGTGTTAAATTAGTTTCAGAGTGCGGTGTTATATTGTAGGAAAACGTTAAATAAGGTAGCCATTCATCCCATTGGTCGTTTTTACATGTAGAGAGTAAATATTCATTCAGTACTCTATGGTTTCTTTCGATTGAACCCATGGTATCATGGTGGGTGAAATGGGGTTGATGTAACATGTTCTATATGGAAAATTTTGCATATTTCTTTGAATATACTATTCACGAATTCAGTTCCCTTATCTGTTCTAATTTTTGTGAATGCACCATATTTTAAGATGATCTTTTCAACCAATATTTTCGCGATTGTTTTCGCTTCCTTGTTTTCCATCGGGAATGCTTCAACGTATTTCGTCAATTGGCATTGGCATGTTAGTATGTACCTGTAGTACTTACTTTGTCTTAAGGGTCCTACTGTGTCTATTTCTAATGTTTCGAAACTAGTGCTGGGAGTGTCGGTGATTGTTAAGCGTTCTTTAGTATGCCTCACAACTTTGTTTAGTTTACATTCTTCACAGTTATTCACGTATGATTTAACCATTTTATTCAAATTTTTCCAGCAGTAACGTTGTTTGATTTTGTTGATGGTTCTCTTTATTCCTGTGTGTCCACCTGTGTGTGGTGTATCGTGAAATTCCTTAATTATTTCCAATTGTTTTTCTTTGTCGGTTATATTTTTAGGAGGTTCATATAAAATTATTCTTATGGAGCTGTTTCTTTCTTTTATCAACTTTCTTTGTATTTTATTAAATTCTTCTTTAAATGTTTTTATGTTTACATTCTTGAATATACTATCTTTCATAGATAGAACTAGCTTTTGTATTCTGTTGCTAATCATAGAGAGTGACAGTGTCTCCATGATAAAACCTAATCTAAGGCATGGTTTATTACTATACTCGATTGCAACTTCTTTCTTTTTTATAAATATATTCTTTTTCTTGTTATATCTTCTTTCTAGGATATCCTCTTCTAAATTTATAAATTTTAACTTTTTTATTGTATTAATTTCTGAAATAGAAGCAAATTGATGGATGAATAGTTGGCCAGACGATTCGTCCGTGCTTTTATTTTTATCACGTGATTTCACATTATATGTTTTCTCTATTTTATTTATTTCTTTTGGTACCATTTCTTTTAATATTTCTGAGCTCAATTTAATTCTCGAGAGTGCGTCTGCATTTGTATTTAGCGCTCCTTTTTTATAAATGATTTCAAAGTCATATTCCGATAATTCCATTCTAATTCGTGTCATCTTTGATGATGGATTCTTATGAGTAAATAGGCTGACGAGTGGACGATAATCTGTAACTACTATGAATTTGCGACCATATAAGTATGGTCTCAAATGAGTTATAGCCCAGTAGATTCCTAGTAATTCTTTAATTATGATGGGTTTGTTCAATTCGTGTTTATTTAAAGATCTGCTTGCGTAAGAAATCGGTAAATCTTTTCCAATTTCTCCTTGTGATAGTACTGCTCCTAGTGCTGAGTCAGAAGCATCTGTAGTTAGGATAAAGGGTTCGTCGAAGTTTGGGTATTGGAGAACTGGAGGACTTATTAGTCTCTGTTTTAATGTTTGAAATGCTTCTTCACATTGCTCCGACCATATGAATGGTGTGTTTTTCTTTGTAAGCTGATTGAGTGGTTTTGCAATCTCAGCAAAGTTTGCGATGAATCTTCTGTAGTAATTACAGAATGCTGTGAATCTTCGAGCTTCATCGGCGTTTGTTGGCTTTGGGTAGTTTACTATGCTATCATATTTTCTTGGATCTGTCTTTATTCCTTCACTGGTTATAAGGTGTCCTAGGTAAACTACTTCTGTTTGTAGAAAATTGCATTTTTGTGGATTTAGCTTCAAGTTGTATTCCCTTAAGCGATTGAATGTTTTTATTAGATTCCTGTTGTGATGCTGTAGGTTGCACCCATAAGTAATTATGTCGTCAACATATCGGAATGTCTCTGCGTCTAGTCCTGCGAGTGCTATGGATAGCATGCGTTGAAAACTGTTGGTTGATATTTTTAGACCAAATGGTAGTCGCTTAAATTGAAAATGCCCTTTATTTGTTGAAAAGGCTGTGAGTGGTCGTGATTCTTCATCCAGTTCAATCTGATGAAAAGAGCTTGTGAGGTCCAAAGTCGAAAAATATCTAGCTTTTCCTAGGTTGTCCAGAATATCTTCTAATCTTGTTAGAGGAAATTTGTCATCCGTTATTCTTTTGTTGAGTTGACGAAAGTCAACAACCATTCTCCATTTCTTTTCACCTTTGTTATCCTTTTTGGGTACTACCAATAAGGGGGAATTGTATGCACTTGTTGAATGCTCAATGATGTCTTCATCTAGCAGTTTGTCCACTTGTCTATTTATTTCTTCCAATTGCGTCTGCGGAAGGCGATAATTTTTAATATATACTGGAGAATTATCGTGTGTCGATATATGCTGCTGGTAAAAATTATTAACTGTTAATTTATCGTTAGTTAGATAGAAAATATCTGTATAATTCTTGCACAATTCATATAGCGTATCCTTTGCTTTTTCATCCAAATTTTGTACATTTAATTCACTTTTTAGTTGTTCAAATCTCTCTTCCTCCTTAACCTTATGTCTGATTGTCTTCTTTATGAATCTAAAATTATTCAAAGGAACAACTTCTAACTGCGGATTCTTTATGTGTATGTCATTCTCAGTTACATTTATTAATTTTATATGTTTTATACCTTTTGCTGGTATTATAGTATTCGCTACGTGTAGCCCTTCTCTGATCTCTTTACTTAGCACTACACTATCTTCACTTATTTCTATGTTTATAGGTTGTATAATTTGAGATCTAGAAGGTATAGTAATGAATTCTTGCTCTGGAATTTTTGTTATAATGGGTAGGTTAATATCACTAAGTTCTGCACAAATTGTAAATATAAAAATTTCATAGTCTATTTTACACTTATATTTTATGAAGAAATCTTTCCCTAGTAGTCCATCTGTCGCGATAGGGAAATTTTCACTTACTATATGTACTTTATGTTTAAATTTTTCACCTTCTGCGTCAAATTGCAATGTTAATGTTCCTAAGGTTTCACTTTCACCCTTTGTAACGCCTCTTATTTTACAAATTTCACATTTATTTACCATATAAAAATCTATACAGCTTATTTTGACGATCGAGATGTCCGCACCAGTATCTATAAACCATGATGAGGCTGAAGCTTTAGTTGTGGTAGTCTGTAATGATATGTAGTTTGTTAGCTTGCCTACATCAATGAAATGTATCCTCGTTAATTGTTTATTTGTTCTTGATATTCCTCGTCCCTCGATATGTGTTCTCCGGGGACGGTTTCGTAGTTTTCCGAGTCTAACAAATTAATCCGTCGTGGTTGTCTATTGTGGTAATTGGTATTCCCTCTGTTCGTATTGTTGTACTGTCTTTGAGAAGGATTTCAATTGTTTCTGAAATTATTTTGCGCGAAGTTGGCTCTAGCGTTACTATTGAAGTATGTTCTTCTGTTATTATTAAATCTACTTTGCGGTTGGTAACTATTATAGTTTTTACGTGATTGCTGGTTAAAGTTATTGTATCTATGGTAGTTGTTTGCAATTGATGATCCAGATCTGCGAGATTGCGCTTGGAATCTGTTGATTCTGTTTTCTTCTGATTTGGCTTGTTCTGAATCAATTTCTTGTGCAAGATCGATAGCATCAGCGTATGTTGCAGGTCTGCTGGCAAATACTGTATATTTGATTGTATTTCTCAGTCCCGATTTAAAAGAGTTCAAGGCAATCTTATCATTCATCTTTGTAATGATGTCTTTATTCTGTTCACCTTGTTTTGATATTTGGATATTATTCCAATCTGCCAACAGAGCATCAATCTCTGAAACGTAGCTCTGCAAGGTTTTATCTCCCTGTCGAACCTTAGACAAATCATTTTGGAGTTTTAGTGCATTTTTGTGCGGTCTGAAAGTTTTGAATAATGTTTCCTTAAAAGATTTAAAATTTATAGGATCTGCTTCGTTAACTATTCTGTTACGAGCTCTTTCCGATAATCTTGTTTTTATCAGGAATTTTATCAGTTTCGTTTTATCTTCTGGTGTTTTTAATTCATCATGGAGATACTCTGCTAAGTTGATGAAGTTGTTTAGTTGTTGCGAGACTCCGTCAAATATTGGCACTATTTTAGTGACGCTCGCTATGTCAAAGGATGTCATTGTGTTATTATTTATGGTTTCCTCTATTGAACTATTATGATTGTCTGAGCTGTCCGTAAATTCTTCTTCTTCTTCTTCAATGGATTTTTCCAATACCTCTTGAATCTGCTGTGTTTTTATGATAATGTATTTATTTATTTCTTCGTATAAGGTTTTAAATTTATTTAATAGTTTGCCATTGATTTGCTTCTGCTCCGTATTTAATTGATTATATTCTTCAAGAAACGTTGCCTTTAAATTGTCTGTCCAATTCCTTTTTAATAGCAAAAACTGCGCTGAATGGTTTCTCTTCGGACTTTTCTTGAAATTTTCTAGAGTCTTTTCCAATCCCTTAATTAGAGTCTTGAGGTTCTGCATCTTTTATCAAAGCCATGTTTTTGTTTTGTTGTCTTTGTTTATTAAAAAAAAATTCTTACATGAATCTATTTTAAACTGCTACTACTAATTTACTAGCTTCTTTCTTTACTCTACTTATGAATTTATTTTTAACGTATTTGTATAATATCATTACTAAAATTAAGGCTATTATTAATCCTAAAAAAATTTTTATATCCGTCGCATGTTCAATATATATTTCCGCTGTTAAAAATGAATTTCCTGATGATGATGCTGCTGCGTCCTGATTCGAGGTGGTTTCTTTATTTTTAGATTCCTTTCCGCCCATTGTTTGTATTATCTCCTGAATGTAAATTGTGTGGTGCTTTCTTCTTCGCAATCCAGTACTGCTGCTTTTTTATCCGGATGTCATCCAAGAACGCGTTCTTCTCAACCTTGGTGACGGCTAGGGTGGTCAGCCTATGTAATTCTGCTAACTCTCGTCTATGTTTCACCAGTTTCCCGGCTCTCTTCTTCTTCTTTTTTGTGATATTATTTGCTGTCTTCTGTGTGGGCTGCTCGGCTGCTTTCCAATTACGGTATTCCTCAATTGATATTGGTCTTGGTCCAGCTCTAGGGTCTTCCTTCAGAATTGCTATCAGCTCGGGAGGCAGGGTCGCCATGTAATGATTAACTATACTTCCCAGTTAATCAGGTAATAAATCTCCAATTATGCCCAGAGGTATCTTGTTCACAGCAGCTGGCGACTTCCGGAAGCTAAGCCAAGGCCAGCTATGGTTACCGGAGTAATGGTTAGGCGTTCTAGTACAACTAGAACTGCCGACTTAATGAGCAGGAAGAATTTGTATTAAAAGACTACTTCTTTTCGTGTCTCGAGAAAGAATACCTTTTATTCAAAAATGTTCTGCTTATATATAATCGACCTTACTCATAAGGTATACAAAATTCTTGAATTTCTTAACTTACCTACATAATTTCTAAGGTTACCTAAATATAATTTTATTACTTCATATATGACAAAAATTTCAGTCAAAGCAATCATGCAATCGCAATGCAAATCGTTCACAAGAAATGTTGACCCATGTGCAATCACTATTCATTGTCACAGAATACGTAACTTCATGCAATGAAGAGAAATGTTTTTATTACGTAATATTTGTTTATTGGTGCCGGCAAAAGAATGTAAAGGTAAGAATGCATTGGATGTAAGAATGGCTTACATCATTTACACATATGTTGTGTTTATGATTTCGAATGCTTTGGCGGAAGTATTTTAGTGATGCAATTTTTTAGAATATTTTTCACGGCTGTAAGCGTGAAGTAATTTCAAATATTTTCATTGATTGCTGTTTGAAATGATTTTATTGTTTCCCATGGGTTTTCTTGATGTTGGGTTTTTCTGTTAATTTATATGAGAGTAGTATGTATGTACTACAACTTTAAAAGTCATCCTATTTTAACTGGAGAATATAATTATCGTGTTAATGGTATCCTTGTAAGGCGCTCCCTTCCTTTGGAGTTGACAAAGAAAAAGTTAGACAAGAATATGGGCCCCTACCATATACGTTTCACTAACTGGACTATTTACTAGCTGCTTACTAAGAAACTATAAACTAAACTAACTACTATCACATCTTGGGTAGTACGGTTTTAGGTCTTTAGCGTGCCATATCCCGTGGGTCTTTCCATTTTTATCACCAAGCTCGTAAGTCCATGGTGCTACTACCCTCATTACTATAAACGGACCTACATACTTTGGACCGAGTTTAGCGGTATAATGTTTCGCAGCATCTGAAAGGCTATAGCTCCTTCGTAAAACTAAATCGTGGGCATAGTATCTTGCGTCTCTCCTACGCAAATTATAAACCTTTTTATTTCCTTCGGCCACCTTACTTAGCCTCTTCTTAACATCTTGGCAAACGGATTCAAGTGCTTCTGAGCGTTTTGCAGCATTATATTCCTCTTGGGTACCTAGGTCTCTATGGCATTTCCCATAAGTAGTCATTTCGCGACCGAAATTGGTAAAGTAAGGCGTGAGCTTAGTAGTTTCCTGGACCGATGTGCGAAGGGCACATGCCACCTTCGACAGATATGAATCCCACGACTGGTGGTTGTCTGCGACGAAGGCTCGGAGCATCCTTTTAATCATCTGGTTGGTTCTCTCTGCTGGATTAGCTTGAGGGTGATAAAGTGCGGTGTATTTTATGTCTATCCCATACTCTTTAGCAAGATTTTGAAACTCTCGGCCTTTAAATTGTGACCCATTATCACACACGATAGTTCTAGGTACACCAAATAATAGAAGTACAAAGTTGGCGGTAGCAGAACGTAGAGGAAACAGCAAAGGGAATTTAGTGAATTGATCCACGACGGTAAGGATATATTGATAGCCACGACGCGAGCGAGGTAATGGACCGATTAGGTCGATGCTGATGCTCTCCCAAGGTTTGTCCGCGATTTTGCGAATGGCCATTAAACCCGCTGGTTTCTTAAGGACTGGTTTTGTTGTTTGACAGGTATGACACTTTCGGATGTATATGGCCACGTCAGCCTTCATTTTCGGCCAATAGTAGCTCTGACAGATACGAGCATAGGTCTTTTGGGTACCACAATGCCCTGAAATTGGATCGTCGTGAGCCTTGTACAAAATAGCCTTCCTTTCAGACTTCGGGATAACTTGCTTCCAATTGTCGGCGTCAAAAGCTAGCGCTGGGTATCTTGGGGAACAATGCTTGAATAATTTCCCATTGACCACTTTCCAATCGGGGTACTGATCGGAACTCCCGGCAACATTTAACTTCATTCTCTCGTACCACCTATCACTGGTGTCGCTTACGACATCCCTTTCGGCTACGCAGTCCACTAGTGGTACTGCCCTTGACAACATGTCTGGTAAAAGATGTTCCTTCCCCTTTCTATGAACAATCACAAAGTCATGCTGCTGCATGCGCATCGCCCACCTTGCTAGCCTCCCCGTAGGGTCTTTTAGATTATGCAGCCAAACAAGTGAAGCGTAGTCAGTGATTACCGTAAATTGGCTGCCTTCGAGGTATGGGCGCAATTTTTCGACAGCCCAAATGACTGCTAAACACTCGCGCTCCGTAGTCGAGTAATTTCGCTCGCTTTTGTTCAGGGACCTACTTAGGTACGCTACAACCTTTTCCGTGCCGTTAATCACTTGAGTCAGAACAGCACATATTCCATAACCAGACGCATCGGTATGTACAACGAAAGGCCGACTAAAATCTGGGCATGTTAATAGCGGTGCGCTTACTAACCGGTCTTTTGTTGCCCGAAAAGCATGCTCGCAATCGTCAGACCATTGAAATTTTTTATTGTTCTTTAAGAGGTTGGTTATAGGGGAGATCACTGTAGAGAAGTTCGGAACGAAGCGACGGTACCATGCGACCATACCCACGAATCTACGAATCTCGGAAACTGTTTTAGGATGGGGTAAGTCAAGTATACACTTGACTTTCTCCGGGTCTACTTGTAAACCATTCTCACCTACTAGATATCCCAAATATCGCAATTCTTTTCTACAAAACTCGCACTTCTCGTAATCAATAATGAGGCCTGCTTTATATAATCTTTCCAAAACTTCGCTCAATACTCGCTTATGCATTTCAAAGGTTTGTGTGACAATAATTACATCGTCTAGATAAACGAATACGTGGCTTTCTAATTTTCCAGATAAGACCTTATCTACGAGCCTCTGCCAAGTGGCAGGCGAATTTGTAAGCCCGAACGGCATCCTACAGAACTGGAAGAGACCTCTGTTCGGTACAGTGAAAGTGGTATACTGCTTAGAACTTTTAGCCATCGGAACTTGCCAGAATGCTGATTTAATGTCCAGGGAGGACATATATCTGGCATCCCTCAGCTTGTCCAGTGTTGCGGATACATACGGCAGCGGATACGCGTCTTTTGTAGTCACCTTATTCAGCTTTCGGTAGTCTATACAAAAGCGATAGGTGCCATCTTTCTTGCGCACCATAACTACTGGCGAAGACCACGCACTGCTCGATTGTTCCACTATCCCGTCCCTTAACATCTGGTCGAGCTCCTCATTTATTACTTGTTGCATCCTTGGTGATACGGGATAGTATCGTTGCTTGATGGGAGGCGAGTTCGTCTGGATAACATGTTCCACTTCCGACGTCCTCCCCAATCCCTTTCCCATCTTCTCTTTTGCCCTCTGTACTATTTGGTCAAGCTCATCTTGTTGCCCTGGTGTTAATTTCGATCTATTTTCTAGAGAAGCGATTTCATGCTCCAAGCTTATCTCCGAAAATGTCCACGAATTGTTGGACAAGTTTGCTTGAATCTCCATCATTTTCCAAAAGTCTGCACCTAAAATGAGTTGATGTTGTATTTTCCTCACCACTAATGCCTCGCAAGTCTTCACTCGGCCCTCGAGTTCGGTAGGTATTTCAAGTTTTCCTGAGATTTCCACCCTATTCCCATCAGCTAATGTCACATTATGCAGCTCCGTTTTCCTGGTATTGAGACCCATCCTTGCTAGCAAGTTCCAGCCTGGTCCACCAATTATGGTGCGAGAAGCCCCCGAATCCAAAAGTCCTACAAACTCCACGTCAAACACACGTACTTTTAAGAAAGGACGCACATCGTTCTTCGCCTTGGCGAAAACATAATCCAACAGGGTTGTGAATGCATTTCCTTGGTTGTCCGTTATCGTTGGGCACTCGTTGTGAATTGCGGCCCTTTTGGTCGAATCGGAGCTCAACTTACCGCTTATTGTTGAGCCCCGTCTCGTTTCCCTGTCTACCGTTCCCTCCCTCTCGTACTTCTCGTCTAGTATTAACTCTACTATTGCTATCTGTTATCGATCGCTGGTGGCATTGCTCACAACCAGGATTGTTCGTTCTTCTCGGATCGTGATATCGACTAGGGACTCTACAAAACCTCGCAATGTGACCATCGCGGCCGCATTTGAAGCATCTCGGGCGCCCACCTGCTGATTCAGGATTATTGGAAGAATTAACTACGGCTGCCGTAGGTGTGTCAGTATAGACATATGCCAGATCTGCCTCCAATAAATGACCGTGTCTTCGACTGGGTGGGGGTACAAAAGATTCCACGGAGGTTCGAACCGCCTCGAGCCTTCGGCCTAACTCTACAAGCTCTTCAACTGTCTTAATATCCGTTAGTCCCAATTGGGATTAGTAGAAAGGACTGACATTTCGTTTTAAAATTCTAAGTTGCTGAGGTTCAGTCAAGGGAGTACTAAGTCTAGCAAATAAATTGTTTAATACAGCTATATAGGTTCCAATTGATTCATCTTTGCCCTGTGTCCTACGCTTTATCTCTTCTAGCAGCCTGTCATCGTAGTCATTAGGTAGATATTCCCTTTTAAGCTCCTGCACCAAATCAGTCTATGACTTTAACTTGCCTTTATTCGCCCTATACCATACTAAGGCTTTACCAGTAAATAAATCTAACGCCGAGCGAAATAGCTGCGCTCTACTGACTCCCCGGGCCTCACATAATTCAGTAACGCGTTCTAGAAAAGAGTTCAAGGACTGATCCCGCTCTCCAGAGAACTGTATCCCCCACTTATATAAAGGGACCCTTGAACGCGAGGTTGCTATAATCGTTGTTTGATTCGGAGAATCATCCACTTCTTCGGAATCGTAATCCTCAGACTCACCACCACCCACCTTTTCTTGGAGGGCTCCCAACGCCAGGACTAATGCCTCCTTAATACGTCCCTTTTCTTTCTACTGACCATCTCCTTCTGGCTGACACCTACCCAATCTAGATAAAGACCACTCCCACTTGGTCATCGCTTTTTTGTACTCTGCTGAACCCACCTCACCTTCGAACGACTCCACAATAGTTTTAATCTCTTCAGATTTTTTTTGGAGAGCCTCCATGTCCTCTTGAAATGTATAGGGATATGGCTTAACGAATAATTTTTGTCATAACCTTTCAGCCTTTAGAGAGGAACGTAGACTTACCCTCATGTCATCAACTTTGCCTACTGGAAGACCTCGAATAGTGAGCTCGTACGTGAGCTCATCTTGATTTAATCTATTCACTTCCATGGTACGATATATGAATTCGATGGAGTGAATCAAGAAGAAGAAGGCTTAAGAAATCACGTAGTAACTAAGACTAGAGGTAACTGAGCCAACACTAATAAACCTGATGACTTCACTGTACACTTTTAAGTGCAGCTATCAGCTATTGCCTCTGTGTCTTGAAGACGTTCGCTATTCGTACGCTACAGCGATCATGCACAAAGAATTCTAAGTTGAGAGGCACGTGAACAATTAGTTTTCCTGAAAGAAATTATTCAGGTCAACTCTGTACTTAATAATTAGAATATTTCGAAAGAAAGCGCAATACGTTTTAAATTTGGGAAATGTTTGTCGATCACGGTAAATTTGGGAACGTGTATGCACGATAAATCACAATTAGTTCAGGTATAGCCTTTTCCACCTCTATTCCCCTTTTATGTTAGATTTAAGTAGGGCTTTCCATACAAATTTTTAGAGTAAACCGTTATAAAAAAGGACAATTGAAACAAAGCGATAATCTTATGTATACACTCCTTATTATGCTTTTCTTGGTATTGTGGGTCGACCCTTTCCCAACGCAGTAATCAAACGACAGTCCTTGATAGATTAAGATAAGTCAGTTTCAGGTAAGTACTTAAATCTCAATTTTTCGTATAAAACAAAAACAATCGATTCCTTTCTGTTGTACGCTAAGCAGCAGCACTCGAATTGTCTACGATCAGGACTGCCTTATAGTATTGTTTGGGACTACTATTAGCAACTTCCAGATATTGGAGAACACCTCACGCGATTCACGGCGTATATTGCTTAATAATTGAAGTTGGAATACGTGTATAAATATGTATATAAATCTTTAGCAACTAAATAAATTAATAGTATAAAGTATATAGATGATGTAATTAAATAATTGCATATTATTCAACTTCTACAAAAAGAAAAGTTAAAACAAGCTCGTGTAATAGAGCGCTACCAGAACTCCTGCCTGTTCCAGGCTAGGAAGCAGTACTTGCATTAAACAAAAAAAAACAATTATTACGTTTCCTTCCCTTAAGGGAGACACAAGATATAAATCTTCACAAAAAAAAATTCAAATCAATATCAATATATTCTTGACCCCATGTTGGGGTTGGAATTTGAGCGTACTCAAAAAAAAAAAGATTAGATTTCCTTAAAATAAATTCGTAATTACCGAACACCAAACAAGCATACCAATAATCTCTCCATCAATTGTCACCCGACAATAAATTATTTTCGCACGGCTCTTAATCTAAATTTGTTCTGTCATTGTTATTTTGCTTACTCAAGGAGGAAAATATGTTACGCAAATGTATGTTACACAAATGTAGCGGCTGAGCGAAGGCGATTTCCAACTACAAATATCAAATTATTTTATGCTATATACTATTAACTCGATTTTACTATTTCTTGAACTTTCAAAAATTGCACAAAGTCATTAACCTTGGTACGGCTAGTAAATTTGAGCCGACTATCAACGCGACCATATGATCTAGAGTGCCTGGCTAAGAGGGTACAACCTTACACGTGCGTTTGCGGCAATTTTACACCAAATTGTTTTGTTTTTTTTTTCCTGCAGATTTTAATATTTTACGCTACGGTTTATTTTATATACATACTATCCTGGAATCAATGAACACACGTAACTAAACAAAACTCCCCACTTCCAGCCAGATCCTCCTAGGCACTTATATTAATATCAAACGCCACGCCGTACCACCTGATAACGGAGTCGGCTGACAAAACCTTTCCTCACAATTTCACAATTTCGCAAATTCCACTAAATACTTCTGAACAATATTCACACGATTTTGCTGTTTCACGTCGGGCCCCACGTTGGGCGCCAAAAATATATGACACCTCCACAGTAGGTATCTGCTAGCTCAGGAGACGGGGGGTTCAAATTGAAAAGTAGAAGGATTTGGGCGCCACGTGATCTTTCGCGGCTTGCTGGATAGATCACGAAACCAGTCAAAGAAAGCGATAGGAACCGATTTAATGATATGTTTTTTTTATTTATTTTTATTTTTTTTTTGCAGATAACACAATTTTAAACGAGAGATTGAATATTAGCACTGTTCTATATTATTCCCTGATAACACAAAATTCAAGCAGTACAAACAAAGGATTGAATACCGGTATTATCCTATATTATTTCCTGATTGCACAATTTCCTCAAAGGAAATACTACGACAATTATATCTATTACCGTGGAAATCATCGCCGCCCAGCCACGAATTGATTACACAACCAAAAATAAAAATAAAAAACAAAGCTATGTACTTAACTTGCTCCTCCTGGAACTGCCTCGCTCGTCTTAATCCTTTGATTTTCTTTCAATATTCGTTACACCGTGGATAACCCAGGTACCTGCTTTCTATTACAAATTGAATTTTTCCTTTTAATCCCTTTTACTTTTCCAGATTTATTTCCTTTTCTTAGTCTCGTGACAAACGTTGATAGATATTTTCTTTTCCTTCCCCGTTTTCTGGGTTTTAATTTTTGATGGATCTTCGCAATTTCAAGTCAGAGGACCACGCTGATCGGCTACTGTACCTTGTGACGCTCAAAACCAGAAGAGGACAGAAATTGCGTTATACAGCTTCACCTACGACCAGCCGAGTTTTTTTTTGTTGTTTCTTTTCCCTTGGTTCCTCTTTTTTAGAACACTCCTTCGGTGTTCTTTTATTAGGTCTGCCAGGCTTGTTATTAGAACTCAGTGAAGATGTGGACTCCGACACGATGTGCTGCCATACATGACCTGGATTTCTAGATTCTTATATCAGTCTATTCATTTTCACTGTTCAATTAGCTTATTTCATTTGTTCTTGTTTATTTTCTTTAATTCCTTTTTAATTTTTGGTTTCGAATCAGTCTATTTACACTTTAATAATTTTTTTTCAGTCCACTATTTTACTATTCTTATTAAAAAAAATTGTCAGTATCTTTTATTATAATTTCATTGTGCGTTTGATTTTTTTTTTTTTTAAGCTCCCACCTCTTTTTAACTTAGTGGAATTATAACTCGTTGATCTTTATTTATTTTTGTTATATTTTTCTTTTCCTAGAATAGCAGGGCCTGGACCTACAAACTTACTCGGTCGGGAGAGGTACCCCGTTAATCACATAAAACCAAAAACAAAAATGTAAAATTGTGCAATAAGGAGATAATTCAGCAAGCTAGAAATTATACAATATGGAAATATTCAAAACTAGAACTTATGCAATTCAAAATGATCTCGAGCTTATACAATATGAGCGTAATTCAAAAACTAGAACTTATGTAATCTAAAAAGAACTCGAGGTTATACAATATGGGCGTAATTCAAAACTGGAAATTATGCAATTTAAAATGATCTCGAGCTTATACAATGTTGGCGTAATTCAAAACTAGAGCCTATACAATAAAAATTAAATCCAAGTACTACATCCGACACCATATGGGGATATTTCAAAATCCTCAAGCTTTTGCAATGTTAAGACGGGAGTCTTGCATTGTAGCCCAGCGAAAGGTCTTTCATTAACTAGTCCTCCATTACCTTGGTTGAGTATCAAGAGGGATGCCGTAAGCAACTAGAACAGTCAACAAATTCGCCTCTCAGGCTCTCGATGGTATTTCTTTTCCTTTCGTGTTAGGCCCAATGGTACGGTATTATGCGCATTCGGCATGCTCGACGTTCTGGAATGAAATAAGTAATCGGCGGTAACGCTAGCTCCAAAAGCAACATACAAACATTTTATAGAACGATTTACAGGGAGCTTAACAAAGCTTCACTTACGAACCACGGGTTATCACAAGCCCTCCTACAACTTCCTCAGTGGTGGGTGATAGCTCCCTTTTATTTTGCTACTAACCCCTTCTGGATTAGCCTTCACCTGAAGGATTTCATTTTCCTATCTTTTCTTCAATTTTCTTCCAACTAAAAAGTTTCCGAGCGGTGGTTGGTGTGGCTGAAGTCTCAGTGGAGTGTAGTTTTTATAGTATTTTATCTCTAAACTATCAAGTTTAGATGGTCTCAGTCTTTGTTACTAACCCCTTCTGGGGTAACCTTCACCTGAAGGATTTCATTTTCCTGTCTTTTCTTGAATCCTTTTTCCAATCAAGGAATGTTACAGCGTTAGCGAGTGCTGATGGAGTCTCAGCGATTTTTTTTTTATATTGTGTATTATCTATAAATTATCAAGTTTAGATGGTCTCAGCCTTCGTTACTAACCCGTTCTGGTTTAGGCTTCATCTGAAGGATTTTGCCTTCCGGTCCTTCCTTCAATTTCCTTAGAGCTTGAACCCGCTTGCTGCATTCCGCGGGATTTCCGTCGTCCTGAGTGAGTTGGTATATGAATTCTATCTGCTACGAAACGGTTTCCTCTCTTCGGATTGGGGAATTTCCGGGATGTTGCGACCGGATTCAGCAGATCACAGAACGATAAGTAGCGGCATTTCACCGACGAAGTTGTAGTCCCGAGCCGAGCATACCCGTACTTAATAAATCAATCGCTGCACCTTTCCCTGGTCAGTTTATTGGGCGAGGCGAGTTGGTAAACGACGTCTATCGGTGGATCTGTCCTCCCTCGTTCAAGACGAACTGTGATCATGGCCGCAGACGGGATCTTATGTCTCGACAACCCAGGCCCTA
The DNA here is from genome assembly GCA_963924295.1 of Dioctria rufipes. Taxonomy (NCBI): domain Eukaryota; kingdom Metazoa; phylum Arthropoda; class Insecta; order Diptera; family Asilidae; genus Dioctria; species Dioctria rufipes. The sequence continues at coordinate 190,758,843 of OZ002740.1, read as the reverse complement.
ACGAATGCCCGGCTTGAGACTCTTGTGGGTCGTCCCGACGTTGGGCGCTGCTACGAATGCTCTTGCCTAGTTCTCCAGCTAGTGCAAAAATTTTGTGTTTTTGGCCCGGCTTGAGACTCTTTTCTCGAGTGGGTCGTCCCCATGCTGTAGCGTTCTGCCCTCACGCTACTTTTCGTTTTTTTCTCTTTCTGTCTTCTTTTCACCTAAGAAGTTTTTTCCTATCTCTTTCTTCTTCTTCTTCTTTTCTTGTAAAATTTTCCTTTTTTTTCCTCTCATTATTGTCCATTTTCTGTTGCTTTCTCTAAAATTCTCGGGTACCTGAAAAGGGGAAAAGGTCTAATAACTTATTTTTCCATACGACGCATAAATCCCTGAAATGACGAAACATTATAAATTTTATCAAGGCATGAAGAATATAAAATGAGTTCCGCTTTGGCAACGTAGCAAAATTTGTGAAGTACCTGGACCAAGAAATCGCAAATCTGGCATCGTCGCTTTCTTGCCGACTCAAAAATTTTATGCCATATACCGTTTGCCAACTAAAAATTCCTAGTAACAAACGGCAACTCGCCTAGCCATAAAACATCGCGTGATATATCGCGCAATGTATAACGGCCGGGCAGTCTAGAAATTTCAGGCAAATTTTGCTTCACAGCCGATATTCTGTGGCAGCGCAACTTGTTTGAAGAAACGATACATGCACACCCGCATGTAGTCAGCAGCACACATTTCGGTAGTCGACCGAACGACGAACGAAAACCGCTCGCCTGTCGGTTGGCTGAAGAAATGGGCATCGAATAGGCAGACGAGAGAAGTCGAGTCAGTTGATTCTGGACAAGCAAGGAATTAAGCAGCTGCGAGGTGGTTGAGCTAATGTCGGCGAGGCTCCCCGTTCCTGTTAATTTTTGTTGTTAATTAAGTGATTATCTGAAAGGAGAAAGAAAAATCTTTGCGCTTTAAATAATAGAATTTTTGTGTTCTGAAGTTCTTCGAACAATTACCTGATTAGAATTTTATCGCGGATTAAGTGATTATCTGAAAAGAGAAAGAAAAGATTTTTTGCGATTAAAATAAGAGCATTGTTTTGAAGTTCTTCGAACAAGTACCTGGTTATAGTTTTCGTCAATTAAGTGGTTACTTGAAAAGAGAAAGCAAAAGTTGTGCGATTAATATAATAGAAATCTTTTAAGGTTCTTCGAACAAGTACCTGATTAAAGTTTGTCGCGGATTAAGTGATTATCTGAAAAGAGAAAGAAAAGATTTTTGCGATTAAAATAATAGAATATTTGGAAGTTCCTCGAACAATTACCTGATCAGAAGTTTTTCGTTGATTAAGTGATTACCTGAAAAGAGAAAGATTTTTTTTTGTGCGATTAAAATAATAGAAATCTTTGGAAGTTCTTCGAACAATTACCTGATCAGAAGTTTTTCGTTGATTAAATGGTTATCTGAAAATAGAAAGAAAATGTCTGCTTTTAAAATAAGAGAATTGTTTTGAAGTTCTGTGAACAATTACCTGGTTAGATTTAGGCGTACATAAGTGCTTATCTGCAAAGAAAGAAGAACATTTGTGTGATAAAAATATAGAAATTTATTTGAAGTTCTTAGAACACTTACCTGAGTAATTTTTATGCGTATATAAGTGCTTATCTGCAAAGAAAGAAGAACATTTGTGTAATAAATGTACAGAAAGTTATTTGAAGTTCTTAGAACAATTACCTGAGTAATGTTTATGCGTATATGGGTGATTTACTGCAAAGAAAGAAGAACATTTGTGTGATGAAATTATAAAAAATTTATTTGAAGTTCTTGGGCCAATTACCAGAGTAGTTTTTATACGTATATAAGTGATTATCTGCAAAGCAAAATTGTGTGATAAAGATATAAATTTTTTTTTACGTTCCCTTGAGCACTTACCTGAATATAAAAGTGCCGACGATAAAGGTTGACAAGACTTGTGCGTAATTAAATACTTACAGTTGGTGTTACGAAGCATTTCCGAATATTATAGTAAAGTATCACTAACCTGAGAGTGAAATTGGGCGTCGCGCCTGTACATCGCCACTCACCTCATTGTGCGTTAGCGCGTACTGCAAGAAGTGTAGATTCTGTTACACATCCGAAAGCACCCTAAAGAGGTGACAAGGATTAAAATAAAAGAGGCCAATGCGCCCAAATATCAGAAACAAAAGCCGCTAGCAAGTAGCCTATGCCTACAATCTACGGAACGAGAAAAGGAGGGTACACCCGATCAACATTAATCCCAGGTTTTGTACATAATTAAGGCATTCTTTTGACATTCCACCTTCCATGGTCTGTACTTCAATTATATTCTTAGTGTTGCAGCAGCTGAAACGTCCCTCGGAGAACTGCATCCTTGCTCAATACCTAAAAACAAAAACAGAATAAGCATTAGAATATATACAAGAAAATATGAATTACAATTAATGATAATATGACAAAATGCTTACCTGAACAAAGTTTCCGTCCGTGATTCGATGTCCAAGAAAACCCAAGAATTCCTCCGCTCACTGTAATTATCTAAAACAAACAAAAAATTGAATTGATTTAAATTTGAATTTAGAAAAGAATTGAAATAAAAATATCTAAACCTACAAGTAGACAATTACAAAATCAAGGTTTTTTACATACATAAAAAATAACAAAAAATAACAAATAACAAAACACCAAACTAAGTAGCGTAACAAATTAATAATGCAGTAGCAAAATTAACATATAGCAAACAATTATTTATTGTTTAATGTGTTAATTTTCTTACAAATTCACGAAAAGGTCCCTGTCATGACAGACAAATTGGCACGTACCTTATTATCATCCACCATCCGGTGTTTGCAGACTGTGCTATAGGTGCTTCCACGATGTTTATTGTTATAAACGTGAAAGTAAACACATAAAACACACGAAAAAACCCAGGTGAAAATCACCCGTCACGCACTCAAATTTAATCGCGATTTAGATCTGTCACTTTACGTTTTAGCGAGATTCAAACCATGCATTTGACAGGTTCTTTCGCGGCGCGTTCAAGGAATATAATTGCTTATCGATTAATTACGCGAATTTGAAATTATTTAGAATTTTATTTATTGCTATTAAGACTAATGAGTAAGAAAGAGACACAATGTGGGAAAGAGATGAAATATCCTTGGAGAAGTTAAAATGGGGAATTTATATTCTACATGTAAATAACATGGCCTGAATTATAAAAAACATTAGTTTATGGCAAATATCGAAATACTAATATTATGTGCAATTGCTAGGAAAAGCGTTATAAATAAAAGAAATTTCATGGAGAAGCAGAATACAATCATAAAAATCATGCTGCACAGCACATTAAACGAGAAATCAAATAAAAACATATTATGGATATGGAGTCCACAGTTTGCTAATCACCCTATAGGTGGAAGTTGGTAGACATTTTGAACAATTTCCCCTCTTGGGTCTATAAAAAGGCGACGCCATCATCAAACTCGCTCTTAGTCGTTCTTTTGCAGTTTTGATTTCAGCGTTATTATTTCGGTTTTGGCAATTAAAAATTTTTTCTTTGGTTATATTTTTTATAATTTCAATTTCTTTTCGGTTATTAAAATTTTGTGTTGGATATTCGGTAGTTTTAAAAATTGGCATTTTTCCTCGGTTCATTCTTTGTTTTCTCGTATCGGAATTAGTTGAAATTATAAATTTTAGTTTCGTACGGAAACGCTATTACGGCAGTTGCGGTGCAGTTCTCACCATAAAAAAAAAGGGGGAATAGTGGTAAATTTTTGTAATTTGAGCCTACAAGGTGTTCGAAAATTTTAATAATTTACGCAAGTCTGTGACAAAAATTATTATTGTTCCAACCCAATTTCTCCGAATTATTAATTTTTTTTCCTTTCAGCAGAGAATTAAGTTTAAAAAATATTCTTCACATTTTTATTTTTTGACATAATTTCATGTTTTAATTTTGATTGTTTGTATGAAGGATTCGAACGTACGTGTTAATCACAAATACGTGAATAGTAGTTGCTAAAGTTTTTTTCTTTGAATTGATTATAATTTATACATTAACAAATTTTATCGTAATTGAATTAGCGGCTCTTTAGTTAAGAAAGATTATTGATTGATCTTGTTAAAAAAACAAATATATATACATATATATATATATAGTATTGAAGTTCAATAAACTGAAAGTCGTCATAAAAATCTTTGTGTTATCATTCATAAAACCAGCACATCCTTTTTCTATTTTCAGCAAGAGGTTAAAACTGTTAGTTTGAATTTTCAGTTACCTTTAATAAGTGCTCATAACACTTAGTTTCCTTTATTATTATTATGATAAATTTTTTTTTTGTATTGATAATAATTGCATGCACGGTCTAGTATAGAGTAAGACTACTAGTAGGGTCTAGGTTAGCTCTAGGTCTTTAATTTTTGTCTTGTTCTTTTTGTATGTTTGTTATCCCCATTAGCTCTGTATGAAAATGTGAGCAACGAAGAGAGTCGCAAGTGTGTGGCATATCCGTAGTAAAAATATCGTTTCTTTTCTCTTTTGCCCATATTCACCTTTATTCGTTTAAAATTTTTTTTATTTTTTTTTTATTCCTTCTTTTTATTTTCTTCGATAATTTTGGGGCACTGCAGGTCAACATGAATGTGTAAGAAGTCTAGAGGAGGGGGCATGGCCGTGGGTAGGGCCCTTGGGCGCACACACGCACAATTACATGGGGCTGAGCATTTTGACACGGCTCTGGCGGCTTAGCCAGGGTGGATGGGGGCGATTGAGCCCAAACAATCCCCAAAGCTGAACTTCCAACTTCATCTGGAGCTTCCTCTGCTCTCTCTCTCTCTCATTCTATTCCCTCGCCGGCGTTGCAGAACTCTCCGGGTGGATTGAGAATTGCCAGGCGTTGTTCAGGTCTCTCGTTCTTTTCTTTTCCAGCATTTAATAAATTCAATTTCTCTTCTTTCTAGGGTTTCAGGTACCACCAGAAGGAGCAGGCCCATATAGATCTTTTTTTGTCCGTCTGTCCGTCTGTCTGTCTGTTCAATCTTCGTGATAATTTAGTGCACAGCTGTACAAGCATCAAGTGACTTGGATGGCAAGAACCACCCAAGCCGGCTGATCGCTAGCGGCATATTCGCTGTGCGACCACCCACGCTAATCCCGCGATGATTTTGTATCAAAGAGGTGTTGGATGCAGTTTCTGCCTATATCCAGGTAAGAGTGGGTATAGGCAGATCTGTCGACTGTCAAGCTCTTTGTTACAGTCACGAAAAAGTTGACCTCAGCACAAAGAAATTATACCGTCACAAAGCAGGAATACCTGGCTGCACAAACGAAGATCCTGGCCCCGAAGTTGACCTTAGTTCGCCATATTTCAACTCGTTGGAATATGAGTAACTGAGCATACAGTTAAAACGACTTCTGGCAAACTACCAGATCTTTGCGTCAGGGATAGCTTCGTTTACATTCGGACTGTTCCGAGAACAGGCGATCCGATTCAGGAAGAAAAAGCTTGGAAGCTTTGGATTCCACGAGGGCTTGTCTCCGACGTTGTTTCAAGTGCTCATGATTCGCCACTGGCTTCTCACGGTGGTATAGGGAAAACACTGGAACGTATGAGAAGACACTTGTACTGGCCGCGAATGACAGTTGATGTCAGAAAATACGTATGCGCCTGTGACGTGTGTAAAGAGACCAAAACCCCAATACTATTCTGAGACCACCTATGAGAGAACAGTCTGTGACTGAACGACCATGGCAAAAGCTGTATATTGATTTTCTGGGTCCATATCCTCGGTCAGTGAAAGGAAATGTCTGCACCTTAATAGTTCTTGACCACTTTTCAAAGTTCCCGATTCTCAAACCTATGAGAAAAGCATCTACACTCAATGTGTGCCAATTCATCGAAACGGAAGTGTTCCATGTATTCGGAGTCCCGGAAACGATCGTCTCTGACAATAGAGTCCAGTTTTGCTCGGCTCAGTTTACCAGATTACTGGACAAGTATGGGTTGAAGCACTTGCGAACGGCAGTTTACTCGCCGCAAGCAAACGCCTCAGAGCGAGTAAACAGGTCTCTCTTGTCAGGGATTAGAGCATATATTCGGAAGGAAGACACAAAATGGGATGAGATGCAGAGCCAGATAGCTAGTTCCCTCAGGAGCTATTTCCACCAAGCAACTGGTTTCTCTCTCCTTATCGAACACTTTTCGGTCAGCAAATGATTGAACATGGCAGCTCCTATTCCATCTTGAGGCAGCCTTGGAACTCTTAATGAGCCTTTGAGAGTAGATGCTGAAGACAAAATGAAATTGATCCGTGCTAGAGTGCAGGAGAACTTACACCATGCGTTCGAACAGGGTTCAAGAGCCTATAATCTCAGGGCGAAGCCTGTTGATTTCAGAGTGGTTCAAGAGGTATTCAGACGGAATTTTGCCCAAAGCAACTTCCAACAGCAGACTAGTGCTAAACTAGGACGAACATTTGTCAAGTGTCGGGTTAGAGCTAAGAAAGGAAACTCCTTATACGAGCTTGACGACATCAGGCAGTGATAACCATCCTAGAATCGTTATCTATTTATTATCCCTTTTATTCCTGGTAGCCCTAATAACGCATCCAGCCAGCTTCACTTGCAAACTACAGGATGCCAATGTGCCGCGTAGGACATCCCCAGCCTAGCGGCCGGCATACCTTTTGGACAGTAGTAAATTGTTTTCCCCCATTCCCTAGCATAGTAATGCTTGTACTACTTTAATCCCCTCCTATATGGTAACCCTGCGGCAGATAGCCTGTCGTAGGAATCCCATTTGCTCATATGTCTTCGGAAATTTTAGGAAGAGTACCAGCATGTCACTACTTCGACGACGCCTTGGAAACATACCCTTGAACAATCTCCGGTCTGAGATCGAAGTGAGATACAGTGCCGGGAAAGCTTAGCGATCAGTTGGTTAGGTTACTGATTGCGAGGTTTTCTCAGCATCTCGGTGAAGGAAGGCAGAAAGACATCGATTGGCTGGATTTTGTAGGTTACCGGCTTGTCGATGTACTTTTGGTTTCCAACACGGAGAAGAATGTCGAGGTCTGATCGAAGACTGACAGGACTTCAGGGATGTGTCCTCGATGCGTCATCTGTCAAGTAGTGCGACAGTCGTAGTCAAGTGCGAGTAATGAGGAACGCTCATTGGGTCGTGGGTCGAGACACACATTGGGCGCCCGCAGTGATGAGGCCTATGTTTAAGACCGGCTAGCTCAGTCGACCATTTTTCAGCGTTGTCTGAACCACGGGTGGTCTAGGCCACTCTGTCCTGTTATAGTCGTAGCGTGCTGCATATAGCAGCATGCTGCACTGAGAATTACTGAAATATGTGTACCGGCCGACTGCCATGCCGACAGTCGCACGTACCCTAGCTCGGAGAATTCTTGCTTGTCGTTGATGGAGTAGAAGAAGACAATCTTCTCATCTTGTCAAATCGTCCAGGCAGCAACAGCTCAGAGTGAATAAAACAAAAAGATTTCGTAAACATCGGCGAGGAAATAAATCCTAATTATTTTCACCTACCCCGAACAAAATCAGCCAGCCTTAAAGTCGATTATGAATTCGATAACTCAGCAACCTATCAACGCAGTGAAGATGGAATCGTAGTACATTTAGGATTTCTCCAAATAAATCACAAGTACACCACAGATTTAAGATTGCCTACTTCGTTATTGGGAGAATTACTGTATCACTTGTTATTGTACCTGACGTTTCGTCTGTTCCTAACATACACTGCAGAATAGCTGAGTTTCCAGGCGTTCAATGCGATCATGAAGGTCTTCATATTGTGAGACTCACTATCCTGTCAAGCGTGGATCACTCTGTGCTGGACGTTCGAAACAACAAGGAACAACAAAGGAACATTCAAGGAACAGAACGATTAGTTAAGAAGTAGTTAAGAATAATACCAAAATCACCCGTCTCGGTGCATCAAGAGTAACTTCAAAACAGAATTGTCAAAAAGGGGAAGAAAAAGGAAATGCTCATATCTTCAATGAACAAATTGACGAGATAGTACACGAGAAAACCCAGAAACAATCGGTACACAAACGCTCAGTTAGATTTCGAATTAACTCAGAAACAGATAAATAGGTCGAAATCGAGATACATAACGTGCACGTGATTTTTTTAAAGGAATTATTACGTATATTTTTCCCTTTATTTTATGTCTTAAATATCCATGGAAAATAATGTTTTGCTAAAATCGGTTCGGAGCTGACCACACATTTTATTCAATTTTAAGGCTAATTGGGTCATTAAGTTGGAACGAAAGTAACCACGAATTAACCAAAAATTACTTTTCCTCGAAGGATTAACTATAATTAATTATTGTGTAGTAATGGTGATGCTTTTGAACGTAACTTTATTCTTTTGTCGCTCTGTTAATATTTATTTTATAAGTTTTCACTATACTCTCATGGAAATGAGAGTTCGCCGTGATTTATAGTGTTAGAAAAAAAACTATGAAAGAGGAAAAATAAAAGAAGAAAAAGAACTAATACGGTTGCCACATAAATTGAATTAGGAGGAGATATTTGCATGCAAGGACTATTGTCAATTTTTAACAAGAAACGAATAATACTAAGGAAACTGTGTACCACGTCGGTCGTATACATTGGCTATATTTTGGATTTAAATTTTCAATATAAATCATATGAGCCGATACATTGGTTGTTGGCTGCTTTTATACTGTTTCATTTAGCGCATAAGCAGTGGCATGCGGATCGTCACGGAGGCGCCTCGGCGATGGATCCACAGCAATGAATTACATGTAATTTGTTGCCACTTGGTTCTTTGTACATTTAAATTAAGTCAAAAAATTTGATCTATTACATATACATATCCACAAATTATATAATTTTTCATACATAGGTAATATGTATGGTAATAAATTCTTCCGCTAGCTCAGGCTGACATTCTATTTTCGGTACATTTAGAAATTCTTATGTCTCGTACTACTATCTTTGAATTGTGCTTAAATTTTTCTTTATTTTGGCATTCGAGTCACGTTTTTGTTTGAAATTCACAATTTAGAGCAACTTAAGTAACATTTGAAAACGTGTCGAACAACGGAAAAGTTAGTTAATAAATTTTTGTTTATAACGTAATGGAAATGTCAGCTTTTGGTATTTCTCCTTCACTATCCCGGAGCCCTCTCTCATGAAGGTCGTCTAGGTCCGCTAGTCTCTCTCTCTCTTTACAGGTCTACAAGGGACTCTGAAAATATCTGCCCTCAGAGTCAGTTGGGTGGTTGGGGCATGCAGGAAGGCAGACCATCTGCGCCTTGAATGTGGATGTAGGTAAGTGACGTAAAGGTCCCTTCAGGACTGAATGTTTGCCGGCGTTTTGGTAAATAGGCACAATTTTTTTTATTATGACAGGCGGCAGAGGCAGGTTTTTCGTGGAACCTCCCCACACTCTCCGCCAATAGCTGAGACGAGCTAGCGTGCCGCCGTGCAGTCAACGCTGTCCGCCGAGTGATCTGTCAGCTCATGCTGGCAGTCGGGATTTAACGTCCAGTCGTCAATCACTCAACATGGTTCCATAACAAACTGCCATTCCAATATATAGGGGCTTATTGAATAAGATTTTGAGTCGCCTTAATTTCACAGCAACTAAATTCTCATCAAATAATATCGTTGCACTGGGAAATTGGGTGTCGCAATCCGAGCTTTTGGACCATAGCGACCTTCCCACTTGACGCAAAGCTTTATATCGCTATACTTCCGAACATTTTCCATGGTCTTACCAAAAGCTGCATTATTCATCTTCTTATAGCTGTCGTTCTTATGATCGCTGCTAGCCTGCTTCCGTTTGGTGGTATTTAAGTCAATATATGGTTTACGCCAAGCGGATTGGTTGAATTGAAGAACCCGGTGCACTTTTTTCAGGATGAGGCCATGTGATAAGCATTGCTTCAAATTTCGGTAGTGTATAACATATTTAGTTTTAGGATGTAAAAGGATGTCAAAAGCTTTTCTATTTTGGCTCCAGGTGGTGCTGCATGCTCAGAGCAAAACGGTAAATCCTGATGTTTATCATGTAGATGTTGAGGATAGGCCAACTCGACTTCGAATATGTATCCAATTGGTGAATCATCAGGAATTTCGAAAACGTCGATATTGGGATCATCAACCAATTTGAATCCTCAGGTTGGTAAATGCTGTGACATGACCCATCCATTAAGGTTATTTACATCATAATACATCAGATATTTCTCTTTCTCGTCGGGCTTAAAATCATACATATATTTATTATTTTACTATATCTGTTCGAACATTGACGTATACCACCTCGAATACCTCTCTCAATGAATAGCAGTATATCTACGTCGGTTATCAGCTCTAGTTTCACTTTGGTGTATTTTAGCATAGTTTCCCATGTTAAGCCTGGCATGGCAGGTAGTTATTATGAGTGAAACGGAATAGACGTGCTTCTGCTTGCTCCGATGTTTTCTGTGATTTTTGGCGATATTTATCTAATTTACGGTCACTTCAATCTTCCATGTTGTGCATTTGGATTCTTTTTGCTTTTGTTCCTGGTTTCTGTTGAAAATATCGGTTTCTATTACATATTTACAAAGTCTTTGTACTCGTTTTTCACCTAAATTTCAACGTGAAATCTAAACGGTTCCCTCGATGTCGACAAAAAGTGCTGAGAGAATAACAAAAAACTCAACAAAGTCTGCTACTTCTCCTTGTATTGAAGTAGGTCCGCTCTCTGATGCTGCACTGTTGGCAAAGAGTTCCAAAGATCTCATCGAAAGCTGCTCTTTCTCCCAGCATTAATAATGTATCAGATGTTGTTATTGAAGGAATCGTCGCCAAATTACTACCTAAAATAAATGGGCTTCTGCTGGAATCTGAAGCCAGGGTGATGACCAAGTTTCATGATATCATTGGGTCGATAAACAAACGACTTGATGCCGTTGAACAGTCTATAATCATCATGAAGGCGAAGTACTCTGCTCTGGAGGAAACTAACGAGGGCTTATGCCAGTTACAGCGTGCGGGTGATGTAGTAATTCGTGGTGTCCCCTCCAAAGTAAATGAAAGGCCTGGAAATATTTTATCAAATACCTGTGCACGCATTCAGCATATACCATCTGCTTATGTAAGTGCTTTTCGAGTAAAGAGCAAGCCTGGGGTAAGTGCAAATATAGCCGCTGATACCCCAATTATCGCTAAATTCTCATGTTCTGGCGAGCGGCGGGCATTCTTACTTGCGCTGAAAACTTTCGGACAAATGCGATTGACGGATCTGGATGGCTTCTCCTCTCAAAGCCCTGTATTTATTCATGAGAGTGTCACTCCTAAAACAAGTGCTATGTTCCGTGAAGCCCTGCGATTACGTCAGCGGGGCAAAATTAAATCTGCGTACACAAGTGAGGGTCATTTGGTTGTTAAGCTGGGGAATGAAGGTCGGGCTCATCGTGTGAGTCACTTGGATCAGTTGCGGTCGCTCGTTACTTTGCCTTTGGACCGGGAATAAGAAGCTTTTTTCATGAATTAGTTTGTTACTGTCAATATAATTTGATTACTGGATTTGAAATATGTATGTTTCAGTATCTTTAAGTGTAATGTTGCTTATTATGTGTGATATTTATTTTAGTTTTTCTAGCTTAGCTTTCTTTCTTTCTCTCTTTTCTCTTAGTTTACTTGTGATTGAGGAGCTGTTTTCCCATGGAGGTTATTTGTCTGCTGGCTCTCGTAGTGGTTTAACTGACTTTAATACAAATCGAACTTTGTGCGTTTATGAGAATGGCTGACGATTTTAATGCGTTGTGCGGGGTGAGAGTTCTTCTAAACATACTTTGTAAACAGTCACACGGATTGAATATTCTTAACTTGAATGCTAGAAGCCTGAGACCTAAAATGGATGAATTGACTGAAATGTTGGCTGGATCTAATATCCATGTCATATTAGTCTGCGAAACTTGGCTACGCTCCGAAATCTCGTCTTCTATGGTTGCTTTACCTGGCTTTTGGATTTGCAGGAATGATAGGCCTGGCAGAATGGGGGGCGGTGTGGCTATATATATAAGGGAAGGTATTAAGGGCCGTTTGATAAAAAGTTCTGTTGCAGATCCCTTAGAATTCTTATGTGTTGAGATTGAATATGGCTTACAAAAATGTTTATTGGCTTCAGTCTACTGCCCGCCAAATTGCTTTACACCCGCTAATATACCTGAGTTTGAAGAAACCTTTAGTGATTTAGCCCACAGGTACTCTAACATTGTTATTGGAGGAGATTTTAATGTAAATATTTTACTTTCAAACAGTTTGGCTCAATCTTTTCTATTTTTATTACAATCTCTGCACCTGAACGTTATTAATAATCTACCAACATATTTCAACTCAAGTAACCCTTCGCTTCTGGATGTGTTTTTAACTACTGATATGAGTGCAGTCTTGTACCATAACCAAATTACTTCTCCTTCCATATTTGATCATGACTTTCTATTCCTTACTTACAACTTTACTATAAGAAATTGTCCTCTTTACAAGATGGTTAGCTTTCGTAATTATAAGAATATAAATATGGCTGCACTTGATGAAGAATGCCAATCATTGCCCTGGGCTTGTATTAATGCTCGCGTCTCTGTCAACGATCAGATTCAAATTTTTTATGAAGTAATAAATTATCTCCATAATCGCTTTGTTCCTGTACATGTACGAAGTATCAGGATGGATGCTGGTTGCCCATGGTTCACAGCTGAAATTAAATCCCCTATTGTAGAACGAGATTTTTTGTTTCGCAGATTTCGCCGTTTAAGAACCATTGAAAGTCGATTACACTATAAGGTTATGCGAAATAAGGTCAATACTAAAATTCGTGCAGCCAAGAAGCAGTACTACGGAGCAAAATTTTCACCAAATCTGTGTACCAAAAATCCATGGACTAATCTACATAAGGCAGGTGTATACGGCAAAGACATATCCGTCAGCGATATTGATCCTGAATTATTCAACCATCATTTCTCATCTTTGCAAACTTCTTCCACACAAAACGCATATTCAACCCACTGACGTACTTTGGATTCGGGTAATGATAATGACGATGGTTTTAGTTTCAGATGTGTGGATGAATTTAAAGTTATAAATAATATTTTGGCTATTAGATGACCTGACGGAATCTCCCCCAGATTTGAGAAAATTCTTCTCCCATGGATTATCGAGCCATTGCTACTAATTTTTAACACATGTCTAACCACATCTCAGTTCCCCTCTATATGGAAAACTGCAATAGTTTTACCGGTTCCCAAGATTAATAAAGCAGAGGAAGCAGCTGATTACCGCCCTATAAGTATTCTCTGTTTCTTAGCCAAAGTACTTGAAAAGCTATTGCACCTTCAAATAATTGAATATTTGGATTGTCGTAACCTCCTCAGTCCTTACCAATCTGGTTTTCGTCGTTTGCATAGTTGCGAAACGGCACTGATTGCAGTAACGTCTAACATCAGAAAATCACTTGACATGAATCATCTATGTGTCTTAACATTACTCAACTCCTCTAAAGCTTTTGATTCAGTTAATCATCCAAAATTACTGTCTAAACTAATGCTTAACTTTAATTTCTCAAATCCGTCTGTCGCCCTCATCGGTAGTTTTCTATCAGGAAGATCTCAACGTGTGAAAGTCGGTGATCTTGTATCAAGTGCTTGTCCTCTAAGTTGCGGTGTACACAAGGGTCCATACTGGGTCCGTTATTATTCAGTATGTTTATAAATGATTTGCCGAATTCTATTGACAATTGCAATATTCATTTATATGCCGATGACGTACAGCTTCAAATTAGCAGACCTATCGGCCTCTTAGAGGATTGCTTAGATCGCATGAATTCCGACCTGGGAAATTTTTCTCGTTGGGCTACTAATAATAATTTATAATTGAATCCACTCAAGTCACAGTGTATTGCCTTTTATCGGAATGATATTTTGCTCCCTGATCTCCCACCTGTCACTTTAAATGATTTTACTCTGCCTTTTTCTAGACGTGTCAAGAATCTTGGTGTATTAATTGCTACGAATATGAAATGCTGTGACCATATCGGCAATATGATAGGTAAAATCTATGGTGGCCTTCGGCGGCTGTGGTTATCGGCCAGTATTCTGCCAATTGGCACCAGATTATTGCTGGTCAGATCACTTCTTCTACCTTCTTTTACGAATGGTAGCTTAGTTTTTCCACATTTGGACTCCATTTGCTTAAGAAGGTTGAATATAGCTTTTAATGACTGTGTAAGATTTGTGAACAGACTTAGACGGTTTGATCACATCTCGTCTCTTAGTAACAACTTGCTGGGTTGTTCTCTCAATCAGTACCGTCAAAGAAGGCTGTTCTGCCCAATGAGAACACTCAAGAAAAAATATAGAGAAGGATGTGGACTGTAAATAATAACGCCGGGGAATATTTTATATCCAGTGGTTTATTGTACGCACGTAAAACTTAAGAACAACATTACAACTAGAACTAAAATTAGCAGAATTCAATTTCACACTTAAGAACTAAATAAATATAATATAAAAATATATGCTATATACCGGAGATATCCCAAAAAATTCTTTCTTGAAGAAAATTAAGTTTAACCCGGTAAAAAGTCCAAAAGAGTAATCTCTTTTTATTTATTTTTCCTCCTGGGCTTGTATAGGAGTGTTTTTTCCTCATATAATTCACACCCAGAATTTATTCTGAGTTTATATGAGAAGAGATCGGTTTGATCTATTTTCAAGCGTCTGCAGCAGGCAGAAAACCAAGCTGCACCGATGAGTGGAAGGTTTTTCTGCTGACACGAAACGCTTCTTCTTCTTCCTTTTTCTTCTTCATTTTTCAGCCCACTGCGTGGCGTATACAGGTTCGATTCGCTTCGAATGAATCTGTTTCTTTAAAATTTTTAAAATTTTTTTAATAAATAAAAAAATTGTTTTTTTCTATTTTTCTTAAACTTTTCATTTCTTTCTTCTTTTTTCATTTTTTCATTTGTTTTTCTAATCACCCAATTTCGCTATTTGGGACCTGTCGATGAGTCAAACCAAGACTTGAAACTTGTCACCAAAAAATTAATGGATTGTGTGATGAAATAACAAATTAGAACATTTTTTTAGCTTTTGCTATAAACCGGAGATATCCCAAAAAATTCTTTCTTGAAGAAAATTAAGTTTAACCCGGTAAAAAGTCCAAAAAAGTAATCTCTTTTTATTTATTTTTCCTCCTGGGCTTGTATAGGAGTGTTTTTTCCTCATATAATTCACACCCAGAATTTATTCTGAGTTTATATGAGAAGAGATCGGTTTGATCTATTTTCAAGCGTCTGCAGCAGGCAGAAAACCAAGCTGCACCGATGAGTGGAAGGTTTTTCTGCTGACACGAAACGCTTCTTCTTCTTCCTTTTTCTTCTTCATTTTTCAGCCCACTGCGTGGCGTATACAGGTTCGATTCGCTTCGAATGAATCTGTTTCTTTAAAATTTTTTAAATTTTTTTAATAAATAAAAAAATTGTTTTTTTCTATTTTTCTTAAACTTTTCATTTCTTTCTTCTTTTTTCATTTTTTCATTTGTTTTTCTAATCACCCAATTTCGCTATTTGGGACCTGTCGATGAGTCAAACCAAGACTTGAAACTTGTCACCAAAAAATTAATGGATTGTGTGATGAAATAACAAATTAGAACATTTTTTTAGCTTTTGCTATATACCGGAGATATCCCAAAAAATTCTTTCTTGAAGAAAATTAAGTTTAACCCGGTAAAAAGTCCAAAAAAGTAATCTCTTTTTATTTATTTTTCCTCCTGGGCTTGTATAGGAGTGTTTTTTCCTCATATAATTCACACCCAGAATTTATTCTGAGTTTATATGAGAAGAGATCGGTTTGATCTATTTTCAAGCGTCTGCAGCAGGCAGAAAACCAAGCTGCACCGATGAGTGGAAGGTTTTTCTGCTGACACGAAACGCTTCTTCTTCTTCCTTTTTCTTCTTCATTTTTCAGCCCACTGCGTGGCGTATACAGGTTCGATTCGCTTGGAATGAATCTGTTTCTTTAAAATTTTTTAAATTTTTTTTAATAAATAAAAAAATTGTTTTTTTCTATTTTTCTTAAACTTTTCATTTCTTTCTTCTTTTTTCATTTTTTCATTTGTTTTTCTAATCACCCAATTTCGCTATTTGGGACCTGTCGATGAGTCAAACCAAGACTTGAAACTTGTCACCAAAAAATTAATGGATTGTGTGATGAAATAACAAATTAGAACATTTTTTTAGCTTTTGCTATATACCGGAGATATCCCAAAAAATTCTTTCTTGAAGAAAATTAAGAACTAAACTTCAATATATTCAAAAAATTCGCTTACTCACTACACAATAATAATTTCAATATAATACTGTCAAAGTTGTGGCTACTTTGACCAATGGCACTATATGTATATATATATAGGTATATAAATATATTAATCAATATGAAATATAATATATGATTAATCAAAGATGTACTCACCAGTATAAAACTATGGAATCGACTTTATGGCGTTGGTAATCAAATAGTTAGTGATTATCTTGTTCTAGTCGTTCCCCGGAACAAGATACTTTACTTCGGTCGAGACCCAAAGCAAAGTTGTATTAGTCGTGTTTATTCTAGTCGGTACCCAGAATAAATATCTTTATCTCAGTCGAGACCCAAGATAAAGGTTTGAGATTAGTGAGTGTTATTCTAGTCGCTACCCGGAATAACTATCTTTATCTCAGTCGAGACCCAAGATAAAGGTTTGAGTTAGTCTATGTTATTCTAGTCGCTACCCAGAATAACTATCTTTATCTCAGTCGGTACCCAAGATAAAGTTGTTGAGTTAGTAAAATTTATTCCAGTCGAGACCCAGAATAAATATCTTTATCTCAGTCGTTACCCAAGATAAAGTTATTAGGTTAGTAAATTTTATTCCAGTCGAGACCCAGAATAAATATCTTTATCTCAGTCGGTACCCAAGATAAAGTTGTTATTAGTAAGATTTATCCCAGTCGAGACCCAGAATAAATATCTTTATCTCAGTCGCTACCCAAGATAAAGTTATTAGGTTAGTAAATTTTATTCCAGTCGAGACCCAGAATAAATATCTTTATCTCAGTCGGTACCCAAGATAAAGTTATTATGTTAGTAGTATTTATTCCAGTCGAGACCCAGAATAAATATCTTTATCTCAGTCGTTACCCAAGATAAAGTTGTTATGTTAGTAGAATTTATTCCAGTCGAGACCCAGAATAAATATCTTTATCTCAGTCGTTACCCAAGATAAAGTTAATTTGTTAATAATTATATTTGATTACACTAGCCAAGTCGAATTCCAAAATGATGCGCACTCTATAGAAGCTGGATACTAAAAGAGAAAGATTCAAGTTGGCCTGCGACTTATATTGCCTCTGAACTGCGCACGGCACCAACAAATTATTTTACCTTGCGCATAACAACCAAAGTACATTGACCTTAGCAGCTGTGCGTAGGTAGCAACAGAAAGTCCGTTGACCTTAACAGCTGTGCGTAGGTCAGACGAGTGCATTGACCTTAGCAGCTATGCTTAGTAGGTACAACGTATTAACTGAACTAGTAGAATATACCTATACATACACAATATGGCCATTTCTAAATTATTTTTAGTTAATACTAAAATGTTTTATGCCTTTTAAGCTAAGTAATAATTTACTAATAATATAGATTTTAATTTCAATTAAAAGCTTGATGAATTCTGTCGATCGTGTCGAGATTTTGTAATGTGGAATGTAGCGATCATGTGTCGATTGTTGTCTCCACTAAAAAACTGCTTTATCGACGAGCTTGTAGGTAGGTATATGTAGTTTCGTTCCCAACCTAGTTTCAATAATAAAAAATGCTTGGAATTAAAATCTTTTGAATGATTTAATTTTCAGGTGGCTATTTAATGTTGGTTTGAACATACTGCCCCCTGTTGAAAGGTTGAATTTTATTTGAAAATTCAATCTTTCAAGTAACTATAAATTAATTTTAAAATGACGACGTAAAGCATACCTTGGTTGTCTTCTTTGCTATATATATATATAAATAATTATATCTTACTTTCCTACTTTCCTAAGTGTTCCAGCGATCGGAATCGGAAAAATAAATTGTGATGTCTGTTGCAATGAATTGATTAGCTGAGCCAGAGCATCGCATTCATTTGTTTGACGTCTGTTTCATTGACGATCACTTCGTGTTGGACGGGTTTTAATTGACATGTAATGAAAGAGCCTCTCGTTGGCAGCATAACCGAACTTCGCTGAGCGCTGATAAGGCATCACGTCCCAGGTCCAAGGTTCGAGTCTGGCGAAATAAACTTTTTTTTTTTTTTAAGCTGTTTTTTTTTGTCTGAAAAAAAAATCTTTGTTATGAAGAACAATAGCAAAGATTTGGACTTTGCATAATTGTGATTATGCCCCTGTCTACTAGATGAAAAGTTGTGGTTTGTAATGCAGAAATTGCAAATTGGGAGAAGTTCTGTGTCTTGAAACAATTTGTTTTTTTTTTTGTTTACAATTAAATGAAATTATAGCAATACCTGAACTTCGCATAATTGTTATTATAGCCCATGTGTAATTTTGAAACTTTGAAATTTTAATTTTTGACATGGGCGTACGGTTATACGTATGTGTGTGTGTACATATTTACATACGGCTTATTAAATTAATCTAGAGTTTTAGAATTTAGATAGATAAATTTTTGTTATTTTTCATATGATTTTGTTTTTTTTTTTTTTTTTTTCATATTTATTTTTTTTTTTTAATGATGCCCGTGTGATAATTTCCCATTGTGTCTTATAGCAATGTCCAATAACAATGGAACTATTTCTTCGAATCTGAGTGCAACGATTTGAAAATTTTGACTATTGTACTTTTGAGTGCCAGACTTGAGAGAGAGAGAGAAAAGAAAAAAAAACGACTTTGCATAATTGTTATTATGGCTTATGTCTATAGGTGGAAAGGGTTGAGTTATAAAAATAATGATTCTATTGAATTAACTTTATTTGTCCATTCGCTAACAATTTTATCTTTATTTTTGTTCCACCGCGGGTGGTAAAACGCTGTCTTCGCTTCTTTGATTTCCGCAATGCTTCATAGGAAACCGTGAATTTTTCACTTCGATCGGGATTTATGTTGTCGACAACGTATAGTTGAAGATCATTGTCTCCGTTCTCTCCTGGGAGTAAGACAATCTCCTGCAAAAGCTGGATAGCCTTTGCTGTCGGCTGCTGGTTAGCTGAATCAGACGTCGATGGCTGCTGGATAGCTGAATCCGACGTTGATGGCTGCTGGATAGCTGATTGCGACGTCGATGGCTGCTGGATGGGAACAGCAGAAGTGGACGGCTGTGACTGCTGATACGTTAGAGCTGTGGATGGCTCTGCCTCCATTGGGGTCACCTCGGACTCTGGGTTAATTACCTTCTGCTGCCTTGGAGTTGGGGATGGTGGAGGTGAATCATCCACACAGATGACCTCTGGAACCTGGATTGCGCTCAATCGTAACTCCTCCAAAAACTCCTCAATACTCCGTCCCGGTGTTGGTGGCAGTTCTACTGCACTGGCGACTTCGCGTCTGGGTGATTGCATCTTGAAATAAAACTGATACACTTTGGATTTTGTGCGCGCTATTTAAAGGGACCTAACGGATAGTAATTTTGAATGCTGATTCAAATTTATAGGCAGGGCTAACGGACTTCTTAGGAGTTTTATGCAAATCGATGCGGGTCATATTTGATAAATTTTCAAATTTGTTCAAATTAGCGGTCATTGTTTTGAATTTTATCGAGATATGATGTCGGGATGCAGAGTTAACGGCTGGCTTGGTACAAATTTGATATTTGATAGAATTTTTTTTCACAGGAAAATTTTTATGCAAAAAATTTATTTTTTATTCTCCTCTTTTTTTATGCGGGCATTGCTGTTGTGTACCTGTATTTAGGTACATATGTTGAGAATGGACATTTTAGTTGTTTTTTAGTACACATGCAATTATCGTTATAGATTTGGGTTGTCTGCCGAGTTTGGAAAAATACATACTTTCGTAATCGGCCTTTTTAAGATTCCCTTGCTGGTTTTTATTGTAACTACCCTCACGTAGTTATCATGTCCTTTCTGCACTTCTAGTATTCTTCCTAGTATCCAATGACATGCAGGTAGATTTGTTTCTTTAATCAGAACTAAATCTCCGACACAAGGATTTAATGTTGGTTGTTGCCATTTAGGCCTATTTTGCAATGAATTCAGGTAATCGGTTGACCATTTGTTCCAAAAGTGTTGCTTCAGGAGTTGTACATGATTCAATCAAGTAACTGATGATATTCTAATGAGCATCACAGGCTCTGGTGGTGCGATTAAAGATTTTCCTATCAAAAAATGTCCTGGAGTTAATGCATTGAGGTCATCTTTATCTTCAGTCATGGGGCACAAGGGTCGCGAGTTTAAACAGGCCTCGATTTGAGCCAGGACTGTTGCAAATTCCTCAAAAGTTAGAAGGGCGTTTCCTAAGACTCGTTTCAAATGAAATTTAATAGATTTCACTCCAGCTTCCCACAGGCCTCCAAAATGTGGAGTCGAAGGTGGATTGAAGTGCCAGTGAATGCCGTCGTGCGCAATTTTTTCAGCAATTTCGTTGCTTGCGTTTTTGAGTGCAGATTTGAATTCTTTCTGGAAAACCTTGTCGGCACCAACAAAATTGGTTCCGCAGTCAGAATAAATATCAGTGCACAAA
Organism: Dioctria rufipes; assembly: GCA_963924295.1. Lineage (NCBI taxonomy): Eukaryota > Metazoa > Arthropoda > Insecta > Diptera > Asilidae > Dioctria > Dioctria rufipes. Next base: position 190,738,061 of record OZ002740.1, on the reverse strand, counting down.
CCTCGGCGACTAGAAAACCTTTTGAAAGCTGCGATGAAACTAGCTGTAGATAAGTCAGAAACTGGCTCAATATGGATAGCTTTCGTGGCCATACAGACGAAGATACATATATAGCCTTTGTAATATCGATTGCCCCTGTGCTTTGACATTTTTAAATTAATAGGACCGGCATAATCGACACCTGTTTGTTGAAATGGTCTTGAGATATTCACTCTTGGAGTTGGCAAATTTCCCATTATTTGAGTCCTAGTTCGAGCAGCTTGCTTGAAGCAGGGAATGCATCTATGTAGGATGTTTTTTACTGTTCGTCGTCCTTGTAAAACCCAATATTCGTGTCTTAGAGTATTTAATACAAGCTGTACACCACCATGCAAAGTTTTTAGATGAATATGATCTATAATTAGGTTTGTTAATTTACTTCCTTTTGGTAGAATGATCGGATGTTGTTGATCATATGGGATATGAGCGTTTTGTAAGCGACCTCCACCCGCAATAACTTTTTATTGTCAAGAAATGGATTAAGGGATATCAAATTGCTTTTAGCTGGAAGCGATAATCCTGCTTTTAATTGTCTTATCTCGGTATCGTAAGTAATGCCTTGCGCTAATTTTATTAACAGATATTTTGCTTCCAGCAGCTCTGTTGGGGAAAGCTGTTCGGTTTGTTTAATTAAACCTTTTGTCAGATCTTGGCTTGCTCGGATATTGTTCAAAAATCTGAGGCAATATGCTGTGACACGATTTAATTTTATGAAAGAAGAATATTTATCAAATAATTCGTTTATCATTGTTTGGGCTACAGCAGTATGTGTCACGCGCTTTTGTTCAGAATCTATCTGCATGTTAGCTGAGGGTTTTGACTTAGGCCAATCTTCCTCGGGCTGCTGAAGCCAACTGGGTCCGTGCCACCAGAGTTCAAGATTGATTAGATTCGCAGGTTTGATTCCTCTGCAGTTGCAATCTGCGGGATTATCTACGGAACGCACGTGACGCCCGGCTTTGATATCTAGTTGTTCCTGGATTTCAGAAACCCTATTCGCTACATAAGTCTTATATTTGTTTGGATGATTGTGTATCCAAGATAAGACTATAGAAGAGTCTGTCCATGCATAGATGGGGACTCGATTAAGTTCCAAGTCTATCTTTACTCGATTTATAAGACGAGTTAATAAAACTGCTCCACATAACTCCAGCCGAGGAAGTGATACAGGTTTCACAGGAGCTACTTTTGATTTTGCCATTAGCAAATTGATATGGATTTTTCCTTCGACGTCAATAACCTTGATATACACAGCAGCAGAATAAGCTTGATTGGAGGCATCTGAGAATCCGTGTATCTGACAATTTGTTAAATTGTTTGTCGTATGTAGCCAGCGTGGGATTTTAAGCTGGCTGATATGATACAACTCTGCCTTAAAATGCCGCCATTGGGTGTCAATGGGTGCAGGAATCGGATCATCCCACGAACATCCAGAAAGCCACAAAGTTTGCATCAGAACCTTTGCAGTGATTACTATTGGTGAGATCCAGCCTAGTGGATCAAACAATGTAGCAATTTCTGATAAAACAGATCGTTTAGTAGATAGACGATCTGCGATTTGTCGATATTGCAAGATAAAGTAATCAGCTCCTGGATACCAGTGGATACCAAGAGTTTTTACTGACTCATCACTTGCAAACCGTAAGGGAAGTTGTAATTCCCTTTGTTCCTCTGGAATGTTTGCTAGAAGATCCGAGGAGTTGCTCACCCATTTCCTTAGATTAAATCCAGCTAAAGATAATAGACTAACGAGCTCCGTTTGTATCTTGACAGCTTCATCGATAGATTCTGCACCTGTAATTAAATCGTCTACGTAGAAGTCGCGAGTAACAATTTTAGCAGCAATTGGATACTTCTCAGCTTCATCCTGTGCAAGCTGATGAAGTGTTTTGATAGCGAGATAAGGAGCTGGAGTAGTGCCAAACGTTACCGTTGTTAGTTGATAGTCCTTTATGGGTTCACTAGGACTATTTCTCCAAATTATTCTCTGATACCTTTGATCTGCTGATTGAATGTTAATCATTCTATACATCTTTTCTATGTCGGCGGACATAGCGTATTTGTATTTTCTCCATCGTAGTAAGATAGAAAAAAGTTCAGATTGCAAGACTGGTCCAGTATGGAGCTGTTCGTTTAAGCTTTTCCCATTAGTAGACTTGGCTGAAGCGTCAAAGACGACTCGAACCTTTGTGGTCGTACTATCTGATTTTATAACAGCGTGATGCGGAAGGTAGTAGCTTTGTTCTCTGCTAACTTCCTTTTCAGCTGGTTTCATATGCCCTAAGGCATGATATTCGATATTCTTCTCGAGACTATAAAACCTGCGTAGAGCCATATTTCGGGAATCGCCTAGCACTGGTTTTTCTTCGATAAATGGTAAACATACTTCATAACGACCACTCGCATTGCGACGATGAGTATTTTGATACAACCGTTCACACTCTTGTTCGGGTTTTGAGAACTTCCGTACGTGAGGAGTGATTTCCTCAGTTTCCCAAAACTTTCGCAGGATTTTGTCTATAGATGCGTCTTGTTCAGCTTGCGCATTGATTGTTAAAGATGAAACCTTGGAACTAGAGTCTGCTTGAGATAAATTTCCAAAGAGGATCCATCCTAGGGTGCTATTTTGGGCAATAGGGGTTCCTGGAGGACCCTTTCTTAATCCTTCCAATAAAATTTCCCCGTAAACATCTGCTCCTAAAAGTATATCAATTTTTCCGGGTTTATGGAAAGATTGATCTGCTAGATCTAGATTCTTTATATGTTCCCATTCTTGCATTTGAATGGTGGAAGGAGGTAGGAATTCAGTGATCTTGTTCACGATTAGTGCTGTCACTGAAGTGGCCTTATGTGAATCTGATAACGAGCGTATTTCAAAGGATGTTTTTCCTTTTACATTTGTAGCTTGTGTGTTCCCCAAGCCTGTTATCTGAATTTCTACGCGGGTGGTAGGTAATTGCAGTTTGCGTGCTGTTGCTTGGGTAATGAATGACACTTGAGACCCAGAATCTATTAAGGCCCGTAATGTCAATATGACGCCCTTTGAGGAGGCAATATTTAGCAATGCTGTTGCAAGCAGTGCTTGTGTAATACGCCGTGGGCGATTGGTGTAGAATGTTCGTAAAGAACTATCTGGTATGACCTCAGATGTAGAGGGAGAATTGAGTTTCTGTGCTTGTTTAATAGAATTATTGCTTTGCTTAGTTGAAAAGTGAGTACTTTGATTGGATGTACCACTATTCTTGTGAAGCAAAGAATGGTGTTTTCTACCGCATTGCCGACACGTAAATTTGCTTGGGCAAGATTTCGTGTTATGGTGCCTTGATAGGCAATTTACACATAGACGGTTAGATGTAACGATCTTAAACCTTTTGTCAATGTCAAATTTGATAAATTGTGGACATTTAAACAATCTATGTGGCTCTTTGCATATTGCGCATTTGTCTGTAGATGATGAGAAATGTGTTGATATCTTTTTAATGAAATTATTTGAGTTATTTGTTTTTTCTGGATGAACTGACTTTGAATCTAAAATTGCTTCCAGAGTTCGGAATCTGGTCTCTAGGAAGGTTTTTAGAGAATCAAACGTAGGCAAACCTTCTTCATTATTTACCTCCTGCTCCCACAAGCGATGGGTTTCTGTTGGTAGGCATTGTACCAACTTATATATGAGAATTGGGTCCCATTGCTTTGTGGAAACTCCTAAAGCTTCAAGCTCGAAAATGCATTCTGAAGATCTGTCTAATAAGGATCGTATCGCCTTGGCAGATTCATTTGTTATTTTAGATAGATTACACAGAGTTTTCAGCTGAGCGTTCACTAATACTCGCTTATTGTCGTATCTATCCTTTAACGTTTTCCATGCATTTTCGTAGCTTGCATCTGTTACTGGAAACTGTCGCAGCAAGTGTTCAGCCTCGCCAGTAACACTTGTTTTAAGAAAATGTAGTTTTTGTACCGGAGGTAAAGAATGATTTTTATGAACAAGAGAATTAAACAAATCGTGAAATGATCTCCATGAATCATAAGAACCAGAAAATGTTGGCAGTGTAATTCTGGGCAACTTCAAAAAAGACGCAGATTGCTGATCAGTTCTAGTTTCTGCAGCAATTTCTTGTTCTGCTTTTGGCTCAAAAGCATCTAATGCATCTCTAAGAATACCTCGGAATGCATAGTACTTATTTTCCACCTCTGCAAATTGATCATGTACGAAATAGTCGTACTTCTCAAGTTCACTGTCATCCAATGCCTGCGTAGCTTGGATAATTGCGTAATGAGTAGACTTGTAATCTGACCAGATTTCGCTTAAAGCGATTAAGCGCTCAGAAACAAGCCCTTTTGTTCGTTTCTCTAAAGCGGTATTGTTGTAGTTCTTAAGAGATTTTTCGATGATTTTTGCGGAGGTGGCTTGGTTAGCCAAACATTTTTGAAGTGTACTCATGTTAAGACGTGTGAGATTATAAACCACTAGACTTTAAATTCGGCTACGAAGGATCATTAAATGTTCTGCCCAATGAGAACACTCAAGAAAAAATATAGAGAAGGATGTGGACTGTAAATAATAACGCCGGGGAATATTTTATATCCAGTGGTTTATTGTACGCACGTAAAACTTAAGAACAACATTACAACTAGAACTAAAAGTTGCAGAATTCAATTTCACACTTAAGAACTAAACTTCAATATATTCAAAAAATTCGCTTACTCACTACACAATAATAATTTCAATATAATACTGTCAAAGTTGTGGCTACTTTGACCAATGGCACTATATGTATATATATAGGTATATAAATATATTAATCAATATGAAATATAATATATGATTAATCAAAGATGTACTCACCAGTATAAAACTATGGAATCGACTTTATGGCGTTGGTAATCAAATAGTTAGTGATTATCTTGTTCTAGTCGTTCCCCGGAACAAGATACTTTACTTCGGTCGAGACCCAAAGCAAAGTTGTATTAGTCGTGTTTATTCTAGTCGGTACCCAGAATAAATATCTTTATCTCAGTCGAGACCCAAGATAAAGGTTTGAGATTAGTGAGTGTTATTCTAGTCGCTACCCAGAATAACTATCTTTATCTCAGTCGGTACCCAAGATAAAGTTGTTGAGTTAGTAAAATTTATTCCAGTCGAGACCCAGAATAAATATCTTTATCTCAGTCGCTACCCAAGATAAAGTTATTAGGTTAGTAAATTTTATTCCAGTCGAGACCCAGAATAAATATCTTTATCTCAGTCGGTACCCAAGATAAAGTTATTATGTTAGTAGTATTTATTCCAGTCGAGACCCAGAATAAATATCTTTATCTCAGTCGTTACCTAAGATAAAGTTGTTATGTTAGTAGAATTTATTCCAGTCGAGACCCAGAATAAATATCTTTATCTCAGTCGTTACCCAAGATAAAGTTAATTTGTTAATAATTATATTTGATTACACTAGCCAAGTCGAATTCCAAAATGATGCGCACTCTATAGAAGCTGGATACTAAAAGAGAAAGATTCAAGTTGGCCTGCGACTTATATTGCCTCTGAACTGCGCACGGCACCAACAAATTATTTTACCTTGCGCATAACAACCAAAGTACATTGACCTTAGCAGCTGTGCGTAGGTAGCAACAGAAAGTCCGTTGACCTTAACAGCTGTGCGTAGGTCAGACGAGTGCATTGACCTTAGCAGCTATGCTTAGTAGGTACAACGTATTAACTGAACTAATAGAATATACCTATACATACACAATATGGCCATTTCTAAATTATTTTTAGTTAATACTAAAATGTTTTATGCCTTTTAAGCTAAGTAATAATTTACTAATAATATAGATTTTAATTTCAATTAAAAGCTTGATGAATTCTGTCGATCGTGTCGAGATTTTGTAATGTGGAATGTAGCGATCATGTGTCGATTGTTGTCTCCACTAAAAAACTGCTTTATCGACGAGCTTGTAGGTAAGTATATGTAGTTTCGTTCCCAACCTAGTTTCAATAATAAGAAATGCTTGGAATTAAAATCTTTTGAATGATTTAATTTTCAGGTGGCTATTTAATGTTGGTTTGAACAAAGGCTGTTAATCTCTCTCCATAAAATTATCTATACAGGCAAGCCAGAGTACCTTAGCAATCATTTGCGATTCTTGAATTCTGAACGGCATTTTAACCTACTTATTCCTGTCTTCCATTATTCTGTTCAAAGTGACTCTTACTTCGTTCAAGCTTCACGTTTGTAGAATCGTCTGCCGACAAATGTTCAGCGCATTAGCTCGATTGTTAAATTCAAGGAGATTATTAAAAATTGTAATTTGTAAACTGAAGTATGTCCGGGATTGGTTCAGTGGTTCGGTAGTAGCAGGGCAGGGTCTTCATGGGTAAAACAGTAAATCAAATTCCCAATTAATTTCATTAGTCTTTTTATCGCTGTTTCGTTTCTTTAAATTCCTTAAATTTTTTAAATTTTTTTTTTTTTTCTCTTTTTAATCTTTTACTTATATTTTTATATTATCTTATTTTTATATTCTTTCATAATTTTCTTTTCTTTCTTTATTATTCTCTTTGTTTTATAGGTTTACTTTTAGTTATTGGTTAATTTGTCTTATTTTATATTATATTATTTTATATGTTGGCTACCACTATTTTTGTGTACTAGTAATAAGAAGTAAAAATACTCTTGTGTACACCTGAATTAATTAAATAAATTGAAAATTGAAATGGTATAATAATGTAATTGTAAGTCTTCGTGCACACTTCTCGAAAGTTCTCAAACACATCAGTCAATAGGAGAACATCCGTTTTCAGGTATAGATCGGAATATTCGCCAAGTGTCTGTATTTCAAATGTCCTCCACACCTTTTCTGCGCAGCTGAAGTCCTCAGCAGATATATCACTGTCAGCAGATATATCACTGTCGGTCATTTTATTATAGAATTGCTCTTGCGCTGGTAAGTGTTGGAAATCCAATTTAGTCCAATCGTCAACGAAGTCGTATGGGAAGACACCTTTGCGGCGTAAGTAGTTTGAAGTCATCATCATCCAATTCCTGCCATACAGCTCTTGTAATATTTAATTTATCCATTGGCAGCAATGATGATAGCTTATCTAAGGATTTTGCCATAAAACGGAAGGAATCGATGAATCTGAATTTTATGTGGCTGCCTTCAACGTGCTTGGTGAACGAAAAGTATCTTTCTATATTTATTGGTAGGAGATCCACTTTCCCAGGCATGGCTATAGCTATATCCTTAACAATGAAGTGAGCATCATATCCAGATAAATTGTGAAAAATTACTGGAACTATGGAGCAGTCTTGATACATGAGATTGCATGAATTTTGCGCTGGCCCTCGGTATTTTCCTGTTAAAAGAAATTATGAAAAAATGAATTGAATTATGATTCTCAGTATTTACCTGTTAAGTGGCAATGGTCCCGAGCTCGTTCCTCATCGGCTTCAAACATTTTTTCACATATATGACAGCAAGTAGTTTCCATATGTGATCGTCGTTCCTCTTTAGTCAGGGGTTGCATTGGCCTCATGTTCAGCTTTTCCTGTACAGCTATGGATGAAATTTTTTGTAATTCTAATGCAAAACATTGTTGGCAATTCTTGCCTCGATATGCTCTGTAATATGAGAGCTGAGCATCATGTTTGCAGTGGAAATAGAATCCTATGCTGTGAACTTCATGTTCCTGGATTCGCTGTGTATTTTGATCGTTTCCCTAAATTGGCTTCAATATTGACTCAAGATCTGCATACACACAAAACGGGACTGGATTCTTATGGTTGTAATTCTTATATTCCAGCCATTTCTTTCCCTCTGAAGGAAATATAATCCTGCAGTGGTTTTGTTTCTCGCATTCAGGAGTGTGTGATGCTAATTTTTCTTCAGGGTTAAAGCAGAGCAAACATCTGTCGCATATATACCATCTACCAGTACGCTTCGAAGTTTGTTTTGATACAAGGCACGAATGATCTTTGATCCTGGTCATAGTCATCTTGTAGCATTAAGAGATTTACATGTCGCTCCATCCTGTGTTTCATACGTCTAACTGGAACTGTTGTGAGGGAAGTTCTTTCTCTAGGATGAATACGTTAACTGATAAGTCGTTCTGGTCTTCAAATTGTTTAATCTGCTTAAGCGTAATGGGAAATATTATCCCATTTAAATTAAGTACTGTAGAGTAATGAGATCGTTTCAGAATGAATATTTGTAGGATATAGCGCTGATGTTATTGCCCATGCGAAGCATGCTTCATCATTATTTTGTACATTGATGCAAGCTTTCTTTGGTGTAATTTCCTTTGGTAGTGGTATATACGAAGATCCTCGGAGCTGTTAAAGCTTGTTGATGTTTACCGCTAGATGTATTATAGAGTGCAGTGCCCAGCCACTGTTTTTTTCCTGGAATTCTTCCAGCTGAGTGTTTATTGGATCCAAAATGTTTGATTTAAACCACTCCTCCAAATTATCATCGGTACTAATCGGAGCAGTTCTTGCTTGAAAATATTTAATGTCTTTTATAATTTCATTGTCACCAGTTTCTTTAACAAATTCATCGCAAAACGTTGTAGAAACTTTAATATTAAAATAATGTTTTAAGGTATTTTTAACACGACGCGTAAATAATGTGGCAGCGTCTTGCATAAATAGCTTCGGATCGATATGTTTTAAAATTGCAATAACAGCTTGCCGAATTCTGCCTGCGAACGCTGTCTTTGTTTCCTCCCACTTGACAAAATCACTTCTCCTTACGCGCTGTGTGATTCCTCCACCTCGACGGGGAGGTCTCAATAGTGCTCTCAATACTTTAATTTGCTCAATACAGCTCTCGAAATGTCGTTTCCTAGCACTCTTATTGCACTTCCGAAATGCAATTTCAAATTTATGTATGTTTCTATTGCACTTTTTAACAATATATTCTTTATTCCCTGCATTTTCTAAACACTTCACCACATCCTTCCGCAAGTTTTTAATTATTTCAGAACTTTTACTTACTAGCGCGATTTTCATTTTTATTTTTATTTTTGTATGTTTTTAAAGTATCACTGAGACTCTCTAAAACTGACTGATGCTCCCAAAGAGTTTGCTTGGGCTTTTATATGAACGGTTTGTAAACATGAATGATCCTGCTGCTACACTAGTCATTGCACAGGATGAATTCCAACGAATTTGCTTACAGGCTGAGATGATATCGAATTACACGATAAACCAAAAAACATAAATCATTCAAATTAATTTGATTACTTTATTCTGCTGGTCGAATTTGCAAATATGAGTGGGATTATTTACATGAATGCATTTCAAGATAAAAAGAAAATGTGAAAATTTGTTTACTTTATGCGAATTCCAACGAAACGTTTCGTTTGCTAAAATTCTTGTAACAATAAAATTTGTTGGCTGCCTACAGTAAGTGTGGTATCAAATTATATGAAAAGAATAAATGTGCTGATATTGCTTAAATTTGTTTACACAGGTGTGCATGAGTCATTCAGCTAAAATGCGAATTTTTAAACAGGAAGTTTACACAGGTCTGTATGAACCATTCAGCTTAAATGTAAATTTGTTTACAACGATAATATCAAATTACATCATAAACAGGGGAAGCATGCCTAATGTTTGGTAAACAATTAATATTTGAATCCCACCGCCGCCCCAGAACCCCCATAGGAAGTGATCCAGCACTTCTGATATCTACAAATTCCCCGCTAAGAAATATTCAAGTAAGAAAACAGCATATCCAAGGCGACATCATGCTGATATCTACAACTCCCCATAGTAACTTGAATTATTAGTAATATTGATTTCACCTGAAAACGTAAGATCGCTAATATCTCGAAAACCAAAGCCCTTAGAGGATTTCTAATGAAAATTTCGTTCTCCTAGAACTAACTCCACCATTAGTATGAACAAAAATATCCTAGTGTCAACTTTAATTATTACTAATATTAATTCAAAACCAAATCGCTAATATCTCGAAAACCATAGCTCGTAGAGGATTTCTGATGAAAATTTCGTCCCCCTCCCACCCCACACCACCACGAATCCATTGGCATGAACAAAAACTTGAATTATTAATACGCTAATATCTCGACAACCAGAGCCCGTAGAGGATTTCTGATGAAAATTTCATTATGCCCCACCCTATCCTTATTATCCTCAGCACCTACCTACCATCTGAAATCCATTGGCATGCACAAAAATTTCCCAGCGTTAACTTTAATTATTACTAATATTAGTTCAAAACCAAAAAGCCTACATTTAGGTGCTCAATAAAAATCATATATAAAACATAAGACTTTTCAATACGCCTATCCTAGACCCAATAGTAATTTGCTAACAAAACATCAAGCCAACCTGTAGAGGATTTCTGATGAGAATTTCGTCCCCCTCCCACCCTACACCACCTAGAATTCATTGTCATGAACAAAAATAACTTGAATTATTAATACGCTAATATCTCGAAAACCAAAGCCCGTAGAGGATTTCTGATGAAATGTTCATTACCCCACTACCTATCCTAGATTATAATATCTCTCACCTACCAACCATCTAGAATCCATTGGTATGAACAAAACTTTCACAGCGTTAACTTTAATAGTAGTTGTTCTATGAGAGTAGCACATCACCGTTTTATCTTCCAGGATGTCGCCACAGATGGCACCACCGTCGTTAGGTGGTTTGAGTTCATACTAATTGTAGGTTTGTGTTTTGACTGCACTGGTTTATGCCTTGGATGCACCATTGTGTCTTGGCTGTACTGGTTTATATCTTGGATGCACCATTGAATCTTGACTGCTCCCTAGCTGGATTAACCGGTACTACCAGCATGCTCCGTGATGTGTCATTTGGTCTTCACTGCACCCTAGCGGCATTAGCCAGTACTACCAGTATGCTCCGGTACTACGGTTTTCTTAGATAGATATGTGGTGCACCTAAATGTAGGCTTTTTTATTATGATTTTTCTTGAGGGCCCAAATGTGGGCTTTTCGTTTTGAATTAATATTAGTAAGTAAGTAAGTAAGTAAGTATTTATTTTCAAAAAAAGTACAATAAGACAGAAGCCTTTTCATTAGTACTACTAAAGTTTACAAAATCAAAACTAACTAGAGCAATGCAGGTAACTATCAAATATTAAATAAATATGAGTAGTGAATGATAATAAAGAAAAATTATAAAGAGAAAATAGAAAACAACAAGAAAAAAAATAAAAATAAAAAGGAAACAAATAATAAAATTATTAATACTAAAATTCATGATACTATTTCTGTAACTATAAGATAGAAATGAGAAAATATAGCATAAAGAGAAAAAAAAAAGAAGTAAGAAGGAGAAAAAAGAAGAAAGAGAAAAGAGAATTCAAATGCATGTGCAGTCAACTGAAAATAATTAAATTGTATATAATTATCCTAATGATGAGTGCTGCCAGAGTAACTGTTTAAAGGAGGCGGCCGAGCTCGCGCGCTGAATCGAAACTGGAAGAGTATTCCAAATGCGAATAGCTTGAACAAAGTAAGAAGCATTCAAGACAGAATAATTAAAGCGAGGCAGTAGCAAATTACAACGTCTGTCACTACGCAAGAAATTTAAAAATTCATACAGATATGTCGGTTTACGTGTGCTCAGTATGTTAAATAGAAAGAGTAATGCCTTGTGCTGCAAATGTAATTCCAAAGAGCAATTCAAGATTTTGTGACGAAAAGGAGAAATGTGATCGGATCTACGAAGCCTGAACGCGAACCTAATAGAATCATTGTAGGCTACTTCAAGCTTACGCTTACACCTTGAGTCGAGTCTAGGGTATATGATAGACCCATGTGTTAGATGCGGCAATATCAGTGTCCTGACCAACCTTATGCGCAAGTCGGTGGAGAGCAGGTTAGCATATAACCAAAGTCGGCGAAGCGCTCCATAGATCTTCCCCAGTATCATTTTAATATGGTCACAGCAACTCATATGAGAGTTTAATATAATACCTAAGCTTCGAACTTTCTGTACATATGGTATAGTAGAGCGATTGAACTCTATCGGGGGAAAATAGTTAAGATCATAACTTCCTCTGCAAACCGCTAGCGCTTGAGATTTTTTGGAGTTGAGTATCAGCCTATTATTGATTGACCATTTTAAAATATTATGAAGATCTTCATTAATTCGGCTGACGCAGTCCTCTAAAAGACCAATTGGACGATCTAAATATATCTGCACATCATCAGCGTACAAGTGAACCGAGCTATTTTTGATAACGGCTGGCAAATCATTAATAAAAAGACTAAAGAGAAGGGGTCCTAATATTGATCCTTGTGGTACACCGACAGTCAAAGGGAGCTTAGCGGAGATAACTTCGTTTACCCTAACACGCTGCGAGCGATTCTCCAAAAAACTACTAATTAACTTGAGCGCAGGCAAACCAAATCCAAAGAGGCTCTTTAGCTTATTAACAAGCTTCATGTGGTCGACGCTATCAAAAGCTTTCGTGAAGTCGAGAAGGACTAAGAGCACAATGCGATCATTATCCAAAGCAGTTCTGATGTCAGTGGAGATTTTTAAAAGAGCTGTCTCACAGCTATGCCCAGGGCGAAAGCCTGACTGCCATCGGCACAATGAATTCGCGTGATCTAAGTGCTCAGATATTTGCTTAGCCATGATTTTTTCTAGAGCCTTCGCTAGAAAACATAATAAGCTTATTGGTCTAAAGTCCTTGACGTCATTTGGAGAAGCATTTTTAGCGATTGGAACCACTAGCGCTTCCTTCCATAGAGAGGGAAATTGGCTGAACGTCAAGCAGCTATTGAATACCTTTGTAATAGAGCCAATAATGAAGGGTAATATAAGCTTTACAAAGCGAGGTGGAATACCATCAGGTCCAATCGCACCAGACTGTATAGATAAGATAGAAGAGGCGGCCTCAATCTCATCAACACAACGAAAACAAAATTCAAATTCGGAGGGAGTGATAGAAGTATCCAGAAAGGATGGTGAGGAGCTAGTATTTCCTTCATTTGCAGTAGTTTTTGTGAAGAACTCATTAAGCTCGTCAGGGTCTAGATCAGTTGATGAGCTATCACCGCCATTAACACCAATGTCACGCAAGGCACTCCAAAGCTTCTTAGGTGGGACCTTGCAATCTAACTTGGAGGCATAGTATAAAGATTTTGCATCTCTCACTTTTCTATTAACAAGATTTCGTGACTTTTTAAATAAAGACAGACTGTTAGGAGACTTAAGCCTTCTGTATTGATGGTATAAAAAGTCGCGTTCTAAGATTAATTTCTTTATCTCTGGAGAAAACCAAGGACATCCTTTTATTTTTATATATCTAGTCTGAAGGGGGGCATATTTATTGAGCAGGTATAAGAGCACATCATTGAAAGCGTGTACCTGTAAGTCAAGAGAGAGTAACGGAGAAGGAGCGTTCTGCTCCAACACTAGGTTCCAGTTTATATTACTACATTCTTCAAATAAGCAGTTACTATTTATGACTTTAAAGTTACGAAAATTAATAAGACGGGAAGGTGTTGATTGATATGGAATGGATAAATTATATTTAAGGAATAGGATGTCGTGATCAAGAATTGCAGGGGGGGAAAGTTGCGAATGGCGTATTATACAAGACTGGTCAGCGGTGAGCAGAAGATCTAACTGTGAAGGGGTCTCAGAGTTGAAATATGTAGGGGAGGAGTTAACTACTCTAAGATGCAGAGATTGGATGAAAAATAGAAATTCGTCTGATTGATTGTCATGACGTAAGATATTTACATTAAAGTCTCCCGCGACGATAATGTGAGAGTATCTACGAGATAGAGCAGACAGAGAAACATCAAAGGTGCCTGCACTGTCGGGATTAAATAGTCTTGGCGGACAGTAGACTGAGCAAAGAACGCACTTATCAAGCCCAGTATCTACCTCGACACAAATGAATTCTAATGCACTATCACGAGAGTGGCATCATATCTTGGATTTAAAGCATTCCCGAATATATATTGCAGCGCCACCCCCAACCCTTCCCTCCCTGTCACAACGGAAGAGTTTGTAACCAGGTATTGAAACAAGAGCTGAAGGAATGCCTGGTGTAAGCCATGACTCACTGATAAGAATTGCGTGCAGGTCCGTCCCCGAGAACATCTCTCTTAACTCATCCATCTTCCACCTGACACTTCTAGCATTCAAATAACAGACGTTGAGACCAGCTAAATTTCCATTCAGTATATTAATCATGGTTCTTACTCTGTTCTCGTGAAAGGAGTTTTCATCCATAATCGAGCAGTATTACGCAATTGAGACGACCACCAATATCACAATCACAACAATGACAGCAAGAGTATGGCACATAAAAATTAAACATAGCTTTCAGTAAACCGGCACATGCAAAAATTACAGAATTCATAAACTTAATAGCAATAACTAAGAAAGAAAAAGATAAAGAGTAGGTAAATAGAATTAACTTAAAGCGATAACTTAAAAATATTAGGTAAGAATATGTAAGCGAAGATATTACTTCCATCTGTAGGTTTTACGTCATTCATCAGCATCCACATTCAGTTCAATGGCGCTTTTGTAGCAACGGCAGTCAGCTGGTCAGAATTTAAAATTCTATAGGAAGCCTCATCTCTATTTATTTTTACATGCACAAGGCCGTTTACCGTGTAGACAGATGAAAGTTTTTTTGATTTAAATAATTTAAGGGCCTCACGTAGCAGCTGGTGATTATTTGAAGTGAGACTCTCGTTGATGTAAACAGCATTATCAGAGGAGAATCCACTGAGCTCTCGTAATTTTATTCGTTTATGTGTCCGCAAAGCTGAGAAAAATGCATTTTTTTCGTTGATACAGGAAAAGCGAGCAATCAATGGTCGGTCAGCCAATGTGGATTTATTTTGGTTTTTTGTTTTTTTAATGCGAAAGGCATTAGTATAAGGTGATAGTTCATGATGAAGTATGACTGATAACTCTTTGAGCAGATTGATCGGACTTTCGTTAGGTATCTCAGGAATGCCCCTGATGACTGCCTCGCTTAGCCGACTGATACGCCGCAGATCATCATTATCTCTAGAAAGTTTTATATGATTTACCTCTAAGTCTGCCAGTTTGCTCTCACAGACATTCACACGAGCAGCCAAGTTACCTACAGCGTCATCAATTTTACATAGCAAGCGGTTCTCGACATCAGCAAGCGACGCTTGCAACCGGGATTCGAATAGCAGCAGCAAACTATTGAACTTGTTGATAAGGTTTTCGTCTGCACTTGATCCACTCGTATTGTTTAATACAGGAGGTGAGACTGATGCACTAGTCAATGCAGCATCGATCGTCCCCAGCGGACCAGAAGAAGCGGTAGTTGTAGACATTTTTCTGTTACGTGTAGCAACTCCAGACGTCGATGACGATGAGCTCGTCTCCGTATTCATGCGACCTTTGTTACTCATACTAATAGGCACAAATTTAGACTTTTATTATGATTATGCACAATGGATCAATTTGATCTTAGGAGTCAGACGTAAAGGCACGGTACCACAAAATTAATTAATTAATAATTCTCAAATCAGTTCACTGCTGGAGACAGAATAACACGCCGTGATAAAAAACTTAAACCTTGAACTAAGCGGGAGCGAATTCTATAACACGTCTACTCGATAGCAATCATCAATCATCTATTAGTAATAACTAAATTTTTGTTCATGCCAATGGATTCCAGATGGGTGGTTGGTGAGGGGTATTATCATATAGGATATGGAGGGGGTAATAAAATTTTCATCAGAAATCCCCTACGGGTTTTGGTTTGCGAGATATTAGCGTATTAATAATTCACGTTATTTTTGTTCATAGTAATGGATTCTAGGTGGTGTGGGGTAGGAGGGGGACGAAATTTTCTTCAGAAATCCTCTACAGGCTTTGGCTTTCGAGATATTAGTGACATTTGTTCGGGCGCGAGCGCCATTTCTTGAGTAAGGTTCCCCAGCGGCCTTAGCCGGAACTACCAGCATGCCTTGGTTTTACTGTTTTCTTTTATTAGCGGGAGAGTTCTAGACTAGTTTCCTTAGCAAGGAATTTGTAGATATCAGCATTATTCGAATTTCACAACATGACATCACCATGAACAGATTCTAGAAGATGTCAGTGAGGGTTCTGGGGTATGTGTATTGAAAAGTCTTATGTTTTATTAAGATTTGTTTTTAATTCCAATAAAATTTCTTATTACAAAAGTATTTCTTATAGCTTATTGTCCAATATGAACTTGGCAAGATGGCGCATTTGTGTTAATCTCTATTAGTTTTCCACAGTTGTATTCATCTTCGACGTTGATAATAATTTCACCCTTTCCACCTATCTTCTGCATCCAATGAACTTTTTCAGCTCCCTTTACATATATGGCTTTGTTTCGAAGCAGTGGTTCAACTACAGTGTACAGCTTTGGATACGATATGTAGCCATCATCCCAGCGGAATTCGTGAAAATTGTATTGAAGCCATTTTACTTGCCTCTTTTTGCTGAAGTCAAATATTTGTATCTGAACGGTGGTTGAAATATAAAGTGCCGCATCTGGTTTTCATTATTTAAAATTGCCAGTTCTTTAGTGATAAATTCATTGAAGTCTGTTTTGAATCCTTGGACGTCTACGATGACAGCCATCTTCCTAATTTAACTTTCTAACTTCACTTGTTAGCGGACTGTATTCCACTATTCGATCGTGTAGAAGCAGGCAATATGCTGTTGTATTAGCCGGAATATTTTCAGATGTCTTGAATTCTAGCCTTATGTCAACAGATCCAGTTTTCATTGCCTGATTTTGATGTGAGCAATCAATGACAGCAATCGGAGCATCGATTTTGAACTTCTCCCATGTGAGGAACGGCTGATTCTGATGGCCATAGTATGACTGTGTAAACTTTATATACATCTCATACAGCAATGCGTATATATTTAAATCAAATTTCAAATTCAAATCATCATAGGGATATGATTCTTAGTCAAATGAACTGTAACATCGGTAAGTTGGCAGTGATCAAACTTGCTTGCATCTTTGGTTTTATCGTTCCTTCGATTCGTTTGTAATGCTAAGATGATAAATCGAGGTTTCTCCAGTTGAGTGGAAGTCTTAACTAACCAGGTTTGATGCGTGGATTCCGGTAGTACTGAATACTCATATATGTCCCAGCTGCGGAATGGCATTTGTATCGGGCGACCTCTCCCGCCAAATTTTAAAGAGTTGCAGCTTTTCATCATCGGATACTGTAACATGCGGAATGCTCCATTGAAGTTTGGTAATTTCTATTTTCACCTCATCTGTGGGCGATATAATGGCATTAGCATCTGTCCTGCTCCGGATCAATATGAATTCATGTTAGGAATTTATCAGAATTTTCTTGTAATCGTCAGCAAATCCCAATAAATATTGCAGAGGTACACAATAGCTAAACAGTCCATTGGCTCAAAAAGAAATGGTAGAGCGTTGTTAGCTAATTTTGCAGTTGCTGAAACGGTGCCATCCAACTTTGTTAGAGATCCCTCAATGTAAATAAAACTTCTGCTGGGTAGAAGATTCAAGTCCTGATGTTTTACAGATATACGGATTTCATCGCTGTTTTTAAATGATGTTAGAAATGGTGAATAGGACTGATGTTCAAATTTAGTATCTGTATTTGTTATCAAAGCGAGCGTCTGGTGCAATATCTAGTATTCCTGTATTCATTGTTTGTGCATTAAGCCTATTGATTGTAAATATGCTGTATTTGCAGGTGTTTTTGTAGGTCTTGACCGCTTCAAGGTTGTCCGCTGACTAATGATCTTGTCTGCTCCGAACTCGTATTTATCATTATTGTATATCAACATGCTATGGCTTCAAATGTAACCTGGTGGTTATAGTACCTCCTCTGAAGTTGATTAAGTCACCGTCTTGGTCAAGGAGCTTCAATGTTAGAGAACTTATACGTTTGGTGTTCACAGGCAAATAGATTACATTTCTGGGTACCTCCACTATTTTATACCAAGGTCCAACGTTCGGGGAAAACTCGTGGAGAGTGTGTACTTGTGTGTTGTTGAAGAATGATCCTGATATAATATAACATTCGATGCGTATAGTATTTACTTTAATGATATTAACTGGCAACTCTGATGTATACACTATATTAGCAGATAAGTTCCTTTTACTGAATCCAAGCAGAGGATCTATGAATCTCTGTTTTTCAAAATGTATTTATTCAGTTGCCTTAACTTCACTCTTCAATGTATTATTGTTAGCCTTTATCGCAACCTCTATCCTTTTCCTTTCATTATCCAAGTATCTTTGTACATATTTTGCTATATTATCAATCTCATAGGATCTAACAGGTATCTCAACAACCTCATTCCCTACATGAATCAGATTCTTGCTCACATCAATATTTGGTATAGAGTTGTATGTTTGAAAATCAATTAATCCACAAACATAATCCGTTGCTAGCTCCAGCGGAGGGAAGTACTCACCAGTGAGTATAGATGAATTTCCCGTGAGAGTAAGTGTTAATGACATGGCGGTTGATAATGAACTATCACAATTTCAAGATAGATACATTTATTTATAGATAATAATTAATGGTTATAACAACTACATAATAACCCTAAACATAACTGTCCGCAAATTACTGCATCATAGTTGTGATAAGAACTGTAGTTGTACGTAATATTACTACCCAAGTAGTTTATGAGCTCCCTTGGTGGTTGGAGATTGCCAAAGCTATCAAAGTATTCGATGTTATCACCTTCCTTGTGGTACGCTACCCAGTGTGTACCTCCTCCAGTTGAGATGTCCAAGTTAAAAATTCCGCTTTCTTGCTTCCATGGCCTTTTAGGCAGACTATCACGCATAAATACTCCTCTGAAGTGCGGCAAGTGTGTGGTATACTTGTGGAGATCCAACTCGTTTAGCGGTCTTTTGGGTAGCGTCTTTAATAGTTTTTTGATTGAGGTTGTAGATAGAGTCCAAGTCCTTTTCTGTACGGCTTCAGGAACAGCCCGTTTCTATCTTTACCAACCGCTATAGTTTCCATTGCTTGGTTATGACATTTGCTTTCTTCCAATTTTGCCTTTGCCGCACTGGTGTCTTTTACTGATTTAACTATGCCTGCTGCACCTCCCGATAGTGCTCCCAATGCTGAAAGCCCAGCAAACAACGGGATGAGGAACGGAAGTGCCCCACCAACCATTGGTACAGGTATAACTCGTGCAGTTTTAATTGATTTCTTCTTTCTTTTCACAATATTTTTAGCTGCACTAAGAGATATTTTTGTAGCTTCCATCAAGTCTTTTGGTTTTTTTACTTTTAAAATTTTACGTGCATTTCGTACTGCTTCTCGGAATGTGGGTTGGCGTTTATTTTTAGCCTTAAGACCCATACCTAGCTTAATTTTAGCCTTCATTGTGTTTGTTATAAGCCAAGCATTGGCACGCTCACTCAAATTTGCATCCGTAGATTTTGCACGCTGCCAGGCTTTTTCAGCTAATATTTTATCAGCTATATGTCGATCAATTGTATTTTTATGTCGCGAGTATGCTATATCGTGTTCCTTGCAGGCTGCGTCCAGTGGATCAATGCCTGGATCTCTTCTCGCCAATCTTTGTTGTAACTTTGTTCCTGGTCCATAGTACTGGTACCCCGGTAGATGTAATTCTACAGGCAATTTGTTGATGATTGAATATAATTGTCCTCTGCCCCCTTCAAAGATTTTCTGGAGCGTTTCGATTAGTGATCCGGCATCTTAGAAGGTTCCAATGATACTGTTGAAATGTAATATATGCAGGTGTATTTATAGAAATCCCGTTAGTCTTTAATATGCGGTTCATTAAACAACAACAAGCTTTCCTGTTCGAAATGGTGATACAGCTGTTCTGAAGGTGAAAAAGAAGCATTGCCCCCTATTGCCCAATAGTATAAGGAGCATCATTGTTGGACCATCCAATTGTTAAAAACCTAATGTTATGATATGTTTGCTGGAACATCCCAATGGTTTAAGATATGAAAATATTTAAATATATTCCAAATTTTTACATCAACCAAAGCATGAATTCTTGAAACGAGTGATGACTCCCATACCAGGATTGGGGTATTATACATTCTCAAACAACTGCGACGTTCTACCACCAGAGGAAGCCAAATCGCATTCAGTGTTTATTTTCGATGATGTAGCATGTGGAAAGCAAGATAATGTGCGATCCTATTTTTGCATGGGTAGCCACGAAGATATAGATAGCTTCTATCTCTATCAAATATATACGCATATACCAAAGCACTTAATACGTGATAATGCTAATTTAATCATCTTATTCAAGCCAGATGACTTGAATTTGAAACATATCTATAATGATCATGTGAATACAGACATGAAATTTGATAAATTTCGAAGAGCCTGTGCTATATGTTGGAAGAATGAATATGGATTCCTGATGATTGATAAGGATAGCTCATTAAACAAGGGGCGCTACCGTAAAGGATTTGACACCTTCATTGTACTACAAAAGGATGAAACATGCGAAATATTCATAAGTCGAAGTTGTAACTCAACCGAAAGCACACCGAATCCTGTGGACCTGCTGAGTAGATTAAAGCTGTTCACCTGTTATCAGACCTGTTTGAAAAGCTGTTGAGCTTCTATCAGAGCTGTTTGGAAAGCTGTTATCAGAGTTGTTTAAAAGCTGTTAAGCTGTTATCAGAGCTATTTGAAAAGCTGTTAAGCTATTATCAGAGCTGTTTGGAAAGCTGTTTACCTGCTATCAGAGGTGTTTTAAAAGCCGTTATTTAGTTTATATCGAAGATGAATGAAAATCTATTAAAAGAAATCATCAAGACAAGGAATGCAGTGCGAAGGAAATTTAAAGCTCTAAAGATGGGAAGGCTTGAATCAGAAGCTCAACTTGAAGAAACTTTCAAGCCAATCACCAAACCCTTAAAACAGTTTGTTACAAGTGTCAAAAACGAGCCACCAGTCAAATTGGAGCCAAAAGAAGAAAAAGAAGAAGAAGAAGACATGGAAATTGTGGAACGTTTTACTCCTCCAAAACGAAAATATGTTAAAATGGAGGCTAGTAGCACACCTATAAATTATGGAGATTATTACTTAACATCTGAGGAAGAATTCGCAACACCCAAACATTCAAGAACATTGATAGGAAGGCCTCCTGTCACCTCCCCCGATACATCTGGATACATAGTGTTGCAGCATAATGCAACACATACATACTTTTTACAATAAAAACAACAACAAACACTGGTTAATTTTAATCTATTTATTCACACTTGTTTCTTATTTCACAAATTAGGTCATTACGTAGCTCAGCCCTGGAGTAAAGTGCTGAAAGGAAAACAAATAAAATTACAAACAAAAAATTCTTATTATTAACACAAAAATTTATTTATGAAATAAATATTAATAGAAATACTTATCTGACAGATCTGGACATCTACTCTGTTAAATAATATTAACCGGTCTGCAGTCAGACATTTAGGTTTCAATTTCACAATTTGTAAGCCGCTGTAACCAAATGGACTCTTGCATTCACTTCTGAAGTTTGGACACACTGATAAAGAAAATAACTTGGGAAATTTACCAGTGACGTCGGCCATATTCTACAAGGGATGACTCACTCTTGTTACGGAGCTCCAGGGTATATAAGGCAGAAAGCAGCACAGTAAAATTCATTATTCCTCAGACGACCATCAAGGGAAGACCCTCATTATTTCACTAATAAATATTAAATATTTATTATATTCTACCTTGTGTTGAAAGGTAGTCTTGGCGTGGCTTTGGACCGTCAAGTATTTTCATATATATTCTACCTTGTGTTGAAAGGTAGTCTGGGCGTGGCTTTGGACCGTCAAGTATTTTCATATATATTCTACCTTGTGTTGAAAGGTAAGCTTGGCGTGGCTTAGGACCGTCAAGTAAATCTCTTTAAATATATCTGGTCTCCAGAGGTTGGTGAATTGGGCAAAATATTATTCCTATCATTTTTATAGTAACTTGTTATAGAATTGTGTTTAGAATTAAGTATTGGAATTGTGAGTTATTGAATAAACTTTTGGTGAAATTAAATCGTGGGTTCTTATATGAAAACCTGCTCCTATTTTATTTACAGGTTTTAGCATAAACTTGCATATTATTTATTGGTCCTTCGAGCCGGATCCCGATATTTTCACCAGGGGTTGTTTGGAGATTCACAGTTTCAATATTTAAGGCCTGTTGTCACAATTTCAATTACTTTCTCAATTATTGAATTAACTTATATAACTTCATCTAATGATGGATGTAAAATTAAAGAAACTTATTACAGAACTTATTGCTAAACAAAAGGCTTGTGTAAGTGAAGTTCAACAAGCTAAGGCTAATTTCAAAAAATTATGGGAGAAATCAGAGCAAAAGGTATTGACCGAGTGTTATATATTAGAACGACTAGAAACTATAAGACCAGTTTGGGAAAAACACAGTGAGAACTATAGCGAAATAATACAAATGGTTAATGAGCTAAATTATGAGGATCTTTAGGAAATAGATTATTTCAAGGAAAACGCGTATTCTGTGTTCGAAGAACTTTACTCTACTTATACTGGGGATTTACGGGAACTGCTCCTCAGGATTAAAGGAAATAAAGCGTCGTCAATTGCGAGTGATCAAAAACAACACGGGGAAAAAGTTTTTCCGAATATTAATCTACCAAAAATTCAATTACCCAAATTTTCGGGTGCTTATGATACATGGAGGTCATTTCATGATATTTTCGTAACGCTTATACACGACAATACAGAGCTTCCCGCAGTACAAAAACTGCATTACCTAAAGTCTTCGCTTACAGGCGAAGCTGAGAAACTTCTCAAGCATATACAAATCACTACTGTGAACTATAAAATTCCTTGGGATACGCTCGTTGATCGATATAGCAATAAAAGGGTTCTTGTTAACACGCAACTAAAGCTGCTTTTTAATTTGCAAGTCGTACAATACGAATCTGCATCTGGTGTAAAAGGCTTATTAGACAAACTTTCAGAATGTTTGCATGAAATCGAAACATTAGAGGTACTTATAGTTGGATGGGATCCTATTCTAATCCATTTATTTGTACAGAAGTTACCTTCGAAGACTCACCGTTTATGGGAACAGTCCCTTTCAGGCTCTAAGGAGTTACCTACACTCCAGACCTTCATTGACTTCCTCACAAAGCGTTTTCGTACGTTGGAAGCAATTGCTGAGTCTAAACCTAACAAAATCATACCAGGTTCCTCAGCAAAGTCAAGAACATTTCATAAAAGCAGCAAATACGCCTGCCCAATGCGCAAAGGCAGTCACTACTTGCAACACTGCAATAAATTTAAAAATTTAGATTCCAAGTTTCGAAAATCCGATATCTTAAAATAGCGTTTATGTCTAAACTGCTTTTCTCCCAAACACAATGTACATGAGTGTACAAGTAAATTTAAATGTCAAAAATGCAATGGATTGCATCATACATTATTACACGTAAATAAGACAGAATCGCCTAAAGCTCAGCCTTGCAATTCGGCTTCTTCGGAAGAAAGAAATATTAAGCAGATCGGTTCTTTCTCACAACAAGTCACCACTTCGACATGTAAGGTTCCGTCCGCCATGACAAAATCAGCATTACTTGCAACCGCTTTAGTACGTGTAAGAGCTAAGTCAGGTTTAGAGATGACCATGAGAGCTCTCATTGATCCACGATCTCAAGTATCCATCATGACATAAAAAGCTGTCAAACTACTATAGCTTCGCTGCCAGCGAACATCAGTTAGAGTTTCAGGTGTAGGGGAATCAAACCACACATCTACTCAAAGTGAAGTTAGCTTTTTAATGAGCTCATGTGTCCGACAGAATTTCTCAATTTCCGTAAATGCCTTAGTACTCAAAAGGCTTACAGATTTTCTGCCTCCATCTCGTGTGCTCAAAAATTGGGAGCATATATCAAATTTAGTTTTTGCCGACTCAAAACATTTCTTACCTGGAAAAATTGACATACTTCTAGGAGCAGAAGTATATGCGGCAATTATTCTTGAGGGAATGACAAAGGGACCAAAAGGTTGCCCCACGGCCCAAAATACAGAGTTAGGATGGATACTTTTCGGACCAACTGATTGTAACATAGAGGACAACTCAGTACACACACATCGAATATCTATTGAATGCGATTATAATGCAAATCTGGATAAGGATCTAAAAAGGTTTTGGGAAAATGAAGAAGTGTCAATTACTAGATGATTCAGCACGTTATCAAGTTAGATTGCCTTCCAAAAATCAGCTACCACCTGTTTTAGGACACTCAAGACCTGTGGCAATTCGCCGACTTTACCAAATGGAACAGAGATTAAAGCGAGACGAATACATTCATAAACTGTATACTGATTGTTTAAGTGAATACATCACTTTGAACCTTATGACTCCTTTTAACAGGAGTATACGAACTACAGAACCAATCAATGAATATTATATACCACACCATGCCGTTCTAAAGTACAGCACTACAAATGGAAGCTCGCTAAATCAATTTTTAATACCAGGGCCTGTCCTTCAGCAGGACTTATTTTCAATAGTAATGAGATTTCGGAAACACCAGTTCGCTATGTCTGCCGATATTGAAAACATGTATAGGCAGATTAACATACATCCACAAGATCAACACTTTCAAAAAATTGTTTGGAGACAAGGACAGGATGAAAATGTAACTGACTATGTTCTTACTACGGTAACATTTGGCACAACATCAGCGCCATATTTAGCTGTGAGAACACTCTTACAGCTAGCCAGTGATGAAAACGAAAAGTTTCCAACAGCTGCAGCAATAGTTAAAGGAGATTTTTATATGGATGACTGTTTAACAGGTGCAAATACTCTTCAGAAAGCTACGATATTGCAAAAGGAACTAAACCAGTTATTGGCTGCCGGTAAATTTGTCTTGAGAAAATGGACTAGTATTCATCCCGAAATTCTAGAAGGAGTCTGAAAATGAATCAATAAAGGCTTCAGGCATATACTGGAATCCCACTACGGACTATTTTACATTTAAATTAAATTTCGGTCCTCCCCCAGAAACGTGGACAAAAAGAACAATACTATCACACATATCTAAACTTTTTGACCCTTTAGGATGGCTTACGCCATCTATTATAATAGGTAAAATCATGATTCAGAGCCTATGGATTTCTGGTTGTTCATGGGACGAGCCCTGTCCCAGCAAACTACCTCAAGAATGGATTATGTTGCGGGAAGAACTCTCAGCACTCATCTATTTGAAAATTCCTCGCTGGTTACGAACCTCGAAAAACACATCAGTGCAAAAATCATGGTTTCTGTGATGCCTCTACAAAAGCCTATGCTACATGCGTATATATTCGTATTCTTGATAAAAACTCCAATGCACAAGTCAACTTAGTCATGTCGAAAACACGAGTAGCTCCTATTAAGCCAACTACATTGCCTCGACTAGAGTTATGTGGTGCTACAATACTAGCAAGACTAATCACACGTGTGAAAAAGGACATGGGTTTTGAGAATATTCCAACATGCACTTGGTGTGATTCAAAAATTGTGTTGGCTTGGATTCACAATCACCCAAAAAAATGGAAGTCATATGTATGCAATCGCGTTGCAGAGATCCAAGAACAATTACCAACATCAGTTTGGCGATATGTGCCATCAAAGGAAAATCCGTCGGATGGCGCTACAAGAGGAATATATGCATCAAATCTAATCAACAATAAACTATGGTGGAATGGGCCTAGTTGGAGCCAGTTAACTGAAGATCATTGGCCAACAAAAGTATTCGCAGTAGAGAAAAACGATATTGAAGTAAACATTATCAAAAACTTTTCGTCATTTACAAAATTAATTCATGTGATTGCTCTATGTCTTCGTTTTTGCAAAAATGCTAAAGCAGCTACTACAATTAAACAACGAGGGCCTCTACTATTGGAAGAATTAAATAAGGCCGAGATATTCAAAAACAATATTACGGAGAAGAACTCAAGGCCTTACAACGAGTACGAACCCTGCCGAAATCTAGCAAATTTAACAACTTTAATCCATTCTTATGTGAGGAAGGAATCCTACGGGTTGGGGGAAGGATTGATAAGGCTAATCTCTCATTTAATCAAAGACATCCAATTATACTCACAAATCATAGTAATTTTACCCAGCTGCTAATAACCAAAACCCATCTAACTACGCTTCACGGGGGCACTCAAATAGTCATGTCAGTTTTACGATCTAAATATTATATCCTTAACTGTCGCAACGCAGTGCGATACAATTTGCACAAATGTGTGAAATGTCTTCGACACAATTTTAAGGAACAACAACAATTAATGGGAAATTTACCCAAGGCTCGTGTATCCATTTCACGTCCATTTACACATACGGGAGTAGATTTTGCAGGGCCAATTGAATTACGTATGAGTAAACACAGAGGCAGCAAAACATATAAAGGATACATTTGTATATTTATTTGCTTAACAACAAAGGCGATTCATATTGAAGCCGTATCAGATCTAACCTCAGAAACCTTTTAGCAGCACTCAAACGTTTTGTAGGACGCCGAGGGCTTTGTCAAAATTTGTATTCCGATTGTGGTACAAACTTTCTAGGTGCCAGTAAAATACTTAAAAATGAATATGACAAAGCGATTAAACAAGCAACAATATATGTGGCAGAGAAAATTAAGACCGACGTAATTCAATGGAATTTCATCCCACCTGCTTCACCCCATTTTGGAGGAATGTGGGAAGCGGGGGTGAAATCTATCAAATATCATTTAAACCGCACACTTGCAATTCAAATCTTACATACGAAGTGTTATCAACATTACTAGCACAAATAGAATCTGTACTGAACTCCCGGCCATTGTGCCCATTATCTAATGATTTGTCAGATCTAGATTATTTAACACTGGGTCATTTTCTAATGGGCAGCTGAGTTTTTGTCCAGACTTCAACAACGCCCAAAATGGCAAACAAAACAAAAAAATCTAAAAATAGGAGATATATGTATCATTAAGGATGAAAGGTTGCGTTGTCGTATAATACAATTACATCCAGGCTCTGATGGGTTAGTTCGAGTCGTTTCTTTAAAAACGAAAAGTGGCGTCCTAAAAAGATCTATTACAAAATTATCCCTTCTACCTTGTTCCAACCCTGTCGAAAATTAACACGAACTTTTTAACAAAACCGTTACGACTGCCTGCTATATAAGCCAGAACGATAGTATTAATGTTTAGTTCTTTTCACACCTTGGATTAGAAACAAACAAAAAAGTATTGAGGATATATTAATAGTAGACGACTACTCAACATTTTCTACACCACCAGGAAGTCCAAGTACAAATCTCCCACCAACCCCGGGGAAGAAAATTGAGGAATTACTCAACCAAATATTAGGCGAAGTAATGAGCAAACCATCTTCACCAACTCATACAACTCCGTCAACATCGAAGGAAGTTAATAATGCCGACAACAATACACAAAACAACGACGGCAGTGTCGAGAACAATATCATCCGAAACCTACCTCGTCAACCTAGTATTATACGACGTAAATGGCCAAAGCCGTCACTCGAAGGCATCTTACCTACTCCGTATGAAGAGCTACGTAAATCAAAGAAGGGGCGCTTCCGATATAGGACGGAGAATGGAATGGTTGTGAAATTTCGTATGTATAAAGACGGTCGAGTAACATGGAAATAAATATATAATTATTCTAACATAAGTGTTCTTAATTTTCCCTCGTTCACTTTTCTCTTTCTTGGGGACACTCGTTTCTTTGCTGGGCCGGAGAATGTTGCAGCATAATGCAACACATACATACTTTTTACAATAAAAACAACAACAAACACTGGTTAATTTTAATCTATTTATTCACACTTGTTTCTTATTTCACAAATTAGGTCATTACGTAGCTCAGCCCTGGAGTTAAGTGCTGAAAGGAAAACAAATAAAATTACAAAGAAAAAATCTTTATTATTAACACAAAAATTTATTTATGAAATAAATATTAATAGAAATACTTATCTGACAGATCTGGACATCTACTCTGTTAAATAATATTAACCGGCCTGCAGTCAGACATTTAGGTTTCAATTTCACAATTTGTAAGCCGCTGTAACCAAATGGACTCTTGCATTCACTTCTGAAGGTTGGACACACTAATAAAGAAAATAACTTGGGAAATTTACCAGTGACATCGGCCATATTCTACAAGGGATGAGTCACTATTGTTATGGAGCTCCAGGGTATATAAGGCAGAAAGCAGCACAGTAAAATTCATTATTCCTCAGACGACCATCATGGAAAGACCCTCATTATTTCACTAATAAATATTAAATATTTATTATATTCTACCTTGTGTTGAAAGGTAGTCTTGGCGTGGCTTTGGACCGTCAAGTATTTTCATATATATTCTACCTTGTGTTGAAAGGTAGTCTTGGCGTGGCTTTGGACCGTCAAGTATTTTCATATATATTCTACCTTGTGTTGAAAGGTAAGCTTGGCGTGGCTTAGTACCGTCAAGTAAATCTCTTTAAATATAGCTGGTCTCCAGAGGTTGGTGAATTGGGAAAAATATTATTTCTATCATTTTTATAGTAACTTGTTATAGAATTGTGTTTAGAGTTAAGTATTGGAATTGTGAGTTATTGAATAAATTTTGATGAAATTAAATCGTGGGTTCTTATTTGTAAACCTGCTCCTATTTTATTTACAGGTTTTAGCATAAACTTGGATATTATTCACATAGTTTCAAACTATTTAAAGCTATTCACTAATAATAGCCCTAAAATTGATCCAACCTATGGAGTTCACTATGATGACAACGCGTGGAGAATCGGTAATTCAACGTTTGATATTGATGATGTAGGAAATATTGTTATCAAGGGGAAGAACTATAAAACAACTTTTGGGTTATGTGAACTACTATTTATGAAAGATCCTGTAAAAAGTCTATATACTAAAGAGGGTTTAACTAATTATGGATCTATTTTGAGAGATACCAATGCATATAAACGTGACTATGCTGAAGATGGACAAATAAAAGGTACTAGAGCGGCTAAGTATAAAGCTGTAATCAGTAAACTTATACAGCATAAAGGCATGGGACTAATGCGTCTGCCTAAGGAAAACATTGATCACATTTACTGAGATGACCCAAATGAATTAGTGGATAAACTGCGCCTTCTAATGGCATCAAAGCAGACTGGAAACACCCGTCACAACAATGAAATTGTATCTATCCTGGAGGAGTTGTGAGAAGCAGATATTATAGTTTAAATACTACTCCATACCATACTTCTACACAATCTACAGATGAGCGTTAACAAGTTTGGAGGTTTCTCTAAGCGAGGATATCTTGGGAAACCAGGTGAACGAGGACCAACAAGAGCTCAGGGACCAACCGGTGAGCAAGGAATTCAAGCACCAGGTGGTGAACAAGGAGAGCGGTGTATTGGATTTAATTTAACGATAAACGGAGACTACGATCTGAATTCAAAGTGTATAAAACGACTTGGTGAACCCCTTGAAAATGATGATGCTACTACCAAAGATTATGTTGATGAGAAAATTAAAATAAGTGTGGAAAAAATAAGAGAAACTATTAATATAGAGGTGGCAAATTTAACGCTATATATCAATTATAAAACTATCTGTTTACTTCAGTAATAAATAAGAACGACTTGACACCAAAAGATGGTGTATATGAAGAAAAACTCTTGAGTAATCTGTTTCATTTATAATTACAATGAGTAAGAGACAAGTGGTAAATGAGCTGCATAAACCAGCAAGAAAACATTTTAAACGGCGTCGTGTGATTATCAAAGGATTAGATGACTTGTGGCAGGCAGACTTGGTTGAAATGGATCCCTACAAGTATGTGAACAAGGGTTACCGCTA
This sequence comes from Dioctria rufipes, assembly GCA_963924295.1. Lineage (NCBI taxonomy): Eukaryota > Metazoa > Arthropoda > Insecta > Diptera > Asilidae > Dioctria > Dioctria rufipes. The sequence continues at coordinate 190,708,120 of OZ002740.1, read as the reverse complement.
TCTGCTGACAGTAATTGATACCTTCTCCAAATATGCATAGGCAATTCCAATTAAAAGAAAAACTGGTGCAGAAGTAAGAGATGCCATGCAATATATATTAAGCGAGGGACGAATACCAAAAACTACAACAGCCTCTTTAAAAATCTAATTATGAAGCATGCAATTCATTATTACTCTACGTACAGTTTCCTCAAAGCACCAATAGTGGAACGATTTAACCGAACTCTGAAGGACATGATGTGGAAGGAATTCAGCTTTAATGGAACTTATCAGTGGATTGGTCTGGTAAAGAAACTGCTCACTGAGTACAACTCAAGAATACATCGAATTACAAAAATGAGACCATTTGATATCAACGTCTCCAATGAGAAACAACTGCTTTCAACTGTATACAATCATATAAAAATTGTTATTCCTGCAAAGTATAAAGTTGGGGATTTTGTACGCATCAGCAAATACAAGCATATATTTGAGAAAGGCTATACACCAAACTGGACAGCTGAGATTTTTAAAATTATTAAAGTTCAAAACATAAACCCCATCACATATCGGCTGAAAGATTATCAAGGAAATCCAATCACAGGAGGCTATTATTAATTGGTGCTGCTGAGAGTTAAACACCCAAACCTATATCTCGTAGAGAAAATCTTAAAGAAGAGTGGAGATGAAGCTTACGTTAAATGGCTCGGATTTTCATCAAAACACAATTCTTGGATTAATAACAAAGATGTTATATAATTTCTTGAAAAACAAACTATATAAATTATTTCAATAAATGCAATTATAACTATAATATGTTCTTTATTTTACAATTATATAATATCTTAGGCTGTACTACAAATAAAACAAAATACTTAAATAAATGAAGCAATAATGATTTAGATTTCTACACTTTCTATGCTTGTTCCTTGTTACTCTGGAACTGAACTTCCTGTGCATGAGTTTAGATTTCTACACTTTCTATGCTTGTTCCTTGTTACTCTGGAACTGAACTTCCTGTGCTTGTTCCTTGTTGCTCTGGTGGAATTGAGTAATGTCCCCATGGTAGAGTATCCGTTGTACCACTCAAAATATACCGCTTGTTATCATGTGGACTTAAAGCTATCTTCTTCTTTTTATGGTGTAGATATTGTGGTTATGCGATCGTATGCGCTCTGATTTGCAGTTAAAAGCTGCTTGTGATTCAGGCATTCAACGTAGTTTTGGAACTTTATATGCCTCTGAACAACATTTGTCTTTATTCCCTTGGCTTTTTTTACAGTTTTGCCATCATTTATGCGTAGGCTATACATTTTCGGGAGGAGGCCTGCAAATTCACACATGATTTTCCCGTTCATCTCATCCTTCATAAGACCAGGAATCTTTTTATTCATAAGCGGTATATTGAACTGATTATTTACAGGGTAATCACTTGTATCGAATTTATTAATATTTTCAGCCATAAAGTCATATATGTTTCTCTCTTCAATTTCATATATTAGGGATAGTCTGTATCGGTATACATGACTTTACATTTATCACCAAACTCGCGCTGCATAAAACAGTAATGGAAGTCGTAGAGGCATGTTTTTCAAATTTCCAAGACTGCCATTCCAATATAAAGTAGTTTATAAAACAACATTTTCAGTCTCCTTAATTCCACAGTAATTAGGTTCTCATCAAATATTTTCGTACTGTGGAAGTTGGGAGCTGCAACCAGAGCTTTGGCACCATGTCGGCCTTCCCACTTTACGCAAAGCTTGATGTCACTATACTTGCGTACATTTTCCATGGTTTTACCAAACGCAGCATTATTCATCTTTTTATAGCTGTCTTTTTCATGATCGCTGGTAGCCTGTTTCCGTTTGGAGGTATTCAAATCAATGTATGGTTTAAACCAAGCTGACTGGTTGAATTGCAGGATCCGGTATACCTTTTTTAGGATGAGGCCATGTGATAAGCATTGCTTCAAATTTCGATAGTGTATAATATATTTTTCTTTATGGTGTAATGTTGTTAAAAGTTTTTCTAATTTTGAACCTGGTGGTGCTGTATGCTCATAGCAAAACTATAAGTCTTTATGCTTCTCATGCAGATGTGGTGAATAGTCTAAATCAACTTCGAGTATGTATCCAATTGGTGAATCATCAGGAATTTGGAAAACTTCAATAAAGTTAAAATCACCCGTATATTTATTGTTGGCTTTACTGTATCTATTGGAACATTGGCTGATACCTCCCCGAACACCTCTCTCTACAAATAGCAGTATGTCTACATCAGTTCTCAGCTCGAGTTTTACTTTGGTATATTTTAACATTGCATCCCATGTTAGACCTGGCATGGTGTAATAATGTGCAGGATCTAAATTGTACGTCTTCATACAGACATCTCGAAAGTTCTCGGAGACATCGACCAATACAAGGACATCAGTTTCAGGTATAGATCGGAATATTCGCCAAGTGTCTGTATTTCAAATAACCTCCACACCTTTTCTGCGCAGCTGTAGTCCTCAGCAGATATATCACTGTCAGTCATTTTATTACAGAATTGCTACTGCGCCGGTAAGTGTTGGAAATCCAGTTTAGTCCAATCGTCAACGAAGTCGTATGGGGAGACACCTTTTCGCATAAGTAGTTTAAAGTCATCATTATGCAATTTCTGCCATACAGCTCTTGCAATATTTAATTTATCCATTGGCAGCAATGATGATAGCTTATCTAAGGATTCTGCCATAAAACGGAAGGAATCGATGAATCTGAATTTTATGTGGCTGCCTTCAACGTGCTTGGTGAACGAAATGTATCTTTCTTTATTTATTGGTAGGAGATCCACTTTCCCAGGCAAGCCATATACTTTCCATTTGCGATCGCCGTTCCTCTTTAGTCAGTGGTTGCATTGGCCTTGTCACGGCTTAAATTTTCAGGTCAGCTACCCAATACCTAGAGCTAAAAACAAAATTAAACTTTCGGATTGTAAGCAACCACTTACATCTCTGTGTCGTCCAATGTGTTATTCGTTCTTATTTGGATGATGCTGCAAAGAAATTTCTTTCATTACAGAGAACATCTTACCTCCGCAAGGACCCTTTAAAAGTTCGAAGCAATCAAGTATACCAATTAGAAGTGAGGGGAGGAGATGAGGCAGTTATATGAAGTTCAGCAATCAAAGACTCCTGGGGAAAACTCGAGAAAGCAACTTGGCATTCACGTACCCTAGATCCCGAGAGTTCTCGCAGTATACGAACGCAAGCAAATCTATATATATTCATTGGAACAACTAAACCTGTGAATAACTTGACATTCACGTACCCTGGATCCCGAGAATGCTCGCAGTATACGAACACAAGCAAATATACACATATATATTCATTGGAACAACTAAAGTAAATGGAAGTCATAGTAGCAGAAAGGCCTTTCGAATCTGGAGAGAAAAAAAAAGAAATCAACGCTCGATCTTTATCACGGGAAGCTGGTTTATTGGTCATCATAATAAATACAAATTGTTTGCTAATTCTGAAATTATTGTAAAATTAGTCTAATCTTACTTGTATATACTAATCTAACATAACTATAGAAATTCTTAAGTTAGCGGATCACTACAGCTGCTTGTGGCTGAGGGGGAAGAAAACTATTGTTACGGGATGATTCTAACCTGGGAAAAGTGCATTACAGAAAAGATAAATAGTCGGTACGGGGTGCTTACTTTTGCTACCTGTGGACAACCCAAAAACTGCTGTTGGTCCACCACTCGCACGATGAGAAGCTCCGCCTGAGTCTGTGAATTTACCTGCAGTGCTATATTCCAGCATCACGTCATAGGTTGGATCAGCAAAAGAAGTGTACCTAAAATCAATTAATTAAAATCTGGAATTATATATCTCAAACGAAAACATAACCTAATAACATCTAAATATTGGGCAGCAAATCGTCACCCTGGGGCAGTTGGAAACAAATTCCTTTGCTAAACACCTTCTGGAGATAAATTTATATAAAATATCGCCCCTGCGAATTGCTGAAGATTCTTTATAGATTGGAAGCGCACTGAATACCTGGCTGTCATCTGGGATGAGAGTTGTACCAAGAAATATTACGTAAATTAGCAGGGAAAACTCAAGATTACATGGAATAAAATACAATACAATACGTCACAAATTACACAATCGCTAATACGGAGAAACCAATTGCATTAATTTACCGCCAAGATATTCAAAATTATGAAGTACTAAAATTCGGAACCATCTTCGGAGATTGTTCATCTGAGGGACGACTTTTCTCGATAAGTAGTACCTTGAATTATTCTAAGAAATTAGATCGCTGGTACAGGAGCAGTCATCACGAATCTTGCACAAACAACACAGGATAACAGCAGCACAATTTCAACACAAACATCTGGACACAAACATTAAATGCAGGATTATGTGCGACATTTACACTTTCGAAGATAAGTCAACTTGACCCGATTTCCGCCCGCCACGAGCCTATAAAAGGACGACCATCCGGAGGTTCCCTCTCTTTTTCCATCAAATATTTTGTCGGAGCACACGGAGTCGAAGTATAGTTCGCAAGGTGACAATAGTTCGTTGTAAACGTCAGTGAAAAAAAAACTTTAATCCGCTGGGGAGCGCTCTGGATCTATAGGAATACGACGGGAATTACAATCGCAGATAAATTTATAAGGAAATTGTGAGTGGTGGCCCAATAAAGGTTGTAGGTAGAGGAAACAAGGTGGCGGAGGAAAGCCCGGCTGTACCAAGAAAAGATAAGTTGCGGTATTTTTCTTTATTTTTTTTTTCTTTCGCTATAACGGTGTAGTGGCTCGCTAACTTATGTAGTACAGTAGATGCGTTAACATTGATGTAGGTTCCAAGAGGAAATTTCCGAGTAGTGTCCACAGGTTTCATTAAAATTTCCTAATAAGTTGACTTAGTTGCTCAGAATTGTGTTCGGTATCATTGTGGAAATAGTAGAATTAGCGATTAGAATAAGAATAGTATATTTAATTGGGGATGGTAATAATATATTTGATTCCAGTTACATTTGCATATGTAGGAATAGTGATTTGAATACTTTCAAGACACCATATGTAATTGTAGGTTAAATGTGAACTCGTAAGAATAGGAATTTGGGTGTTCTAGAATGCTATATATTATAATCGAATCTAAATTTGAGCTTGGAAAAAAATAGTGAACTAGATACTTTAGGATAATATATTTAATTGTAGGTTAGCTTTGAATTTGTTGAGTTAAATATCTTGAGTTAATATCGTATTGTAGGTTAGGTTCGGGGGCTTTGAACCGCCCTTATTCTTTTTGTTGCAATTGCTTGCTTAGGTTCATGCTTGGTTTTAATCCTTAGTCGCTCAGTTTGTAAGCTTTCAGAGTTTCTTATATATTTTCTTTTTTTTGCATATTTATATCTATATCTATATATTTTTTTTTTTATTTTACAAAGAACTATTATTGGCTTAATTTTGCATGTGCACCTTCATTATCATTTAATTTTTTTTGTAATATCTTAATTTGAAAAAATTCTTAAGTGTTATGCATTTGAGTGTATGGGCTATTTAATGGGAGTTTCTCAGTTGTCTCCCTTACCGTAACAACTGAGTGGCGCCCACATCTAGTTCGGAATAAAGAACCCGCCCTTCTCCACTAAGTTAGCCATAGCTGGTTACGTCAAAAGCCAGCCACTCGCTTGTCACCTGATCGTTCATTTCGTATTATTGGTAAAGTGGTGAAAACAATTTGGTGTTTCTATTATAAGACGTCAAAGCAAGATATTCTTACTGTCCAGGCGAGACTAGCTGTGCACTCTTACGTTATAGGGTGTTTACGTACTTGGTCAAAGGCCGGTAATAAGGAATAGTGGTGACAAGAATTTTTGGCGCCCAACGTGGGGCCGCTTGATAAATGCTTATCTTGATGGTGTTTTGTCGCTACCGTATATTGGCCAAAATATGTAGAAGTTAATATTAGATTGAAAGACAGGAGGATATTTCGTTGAATATTGATGCATATAAAGAATACCGGCCCGTCGTATGGAATCGTCAAGACTTTTCATCAAGAATACCATTGCACAAAATAAATGATTTTCGGTACCTGTCAAGTGCCATGTTTTGTTGGCAAAACTATATTTTCTTTACATGTTCGCAGACAACGATAATGGCCACATTTATAATTTTCTTTTGGGCATACATGATAAGCATTGATTCAATTATTCCGAACTAGCTTTGTCTTATAATATAGCTAAAGTGATTTTTTTTTCGCATAAATAAAATTTGAATTTATTTCATGTTTGGAAGTTATATAAATGAATTTTGAAATTTATTTTAAATCTAATAAATGAAGTGACGTCTGGTAATCCCAGCAACGTATTGCAGTGTTTTATACTACAAATGGAAAATGTTTTATTTGCGTTCTCAATATTATGATATAGTTTTAGAAATTTTATGATATGCTTTTGGTATTGTGTAGCGGATAGAGAAATCAGATGCGTGTCAACATAAACGCGGAAATAAGTAACCTCAAGAAAAGTTTTCTAAATACAATTATAAATTGTCAGTTGGTCTGAATTATACGTCACCTCGAAGTTTAATGGTGTCATCCTCTTCCTCTCTGTTGGGAGCGCTGCGATTTACCTAAACTATTGTGTTTGTCCGACGTTGATCTCAGACTTTGCTTTTGTTTATGTTGGTGATAAATTAGACTAGAGTAACTATTTCTTAAACTGAAGTGATTTGGTAGATATCGGTCTTTGACATTATCCCAAACGGTTCCAGCCATGTTATAAATTTCTTTCTTTTGCTGGTCATGATCAAGATTTTGTAATTTTGGTAAACTAGCTGTATTTTACTTCGGTACGTTGTTATACTGTGGTCAAGGTTGTTAATCAGTGACATAAATTGGCTCCGATCTATGATCCTTTTGGTTTAGAATTCTTTTTAAGTCCCTCGTGGTGCTAAAAGTTCTCTTGTTTTGATTGTTACAGCTGCGACATCTCTATTAACTTGTATTCAATTGTGAGACAGAGATTTGTTTAACTAGGGTGGTGCGCTTGTGACTGGGACGACACACCTTTTTTTATTCTAACTCAAATTATCTCCAATATTGTACTCTAATCCTAATTACTTGGCTGCACCGTACTTTATCTAGCATTTGGATTATTATTTTTCGGCTTCCTCTATTGTTCATATTCCCTGTGAGTTACGGACTTAGTATCACGATTCATTTGTACTTTTGATTTATTGTGTGGGTTATTTAGAACTAGCTCGCAATTTCAGTGACTGCTTCTGGCAAGATCAGCGGAGGTCATACAATGGAGGTTAATAGGCTCAACACAGACGAGCTGACTTATGAGCTCACTATCCGGGGCCTACCAGTGGCGAGCGTGGATGAAATGAGAAAGACACTGCGATCAGCTTTGAAGGCCGAGAGAGATGGTAGACAATTGGTGGTAGACCCTTATCCCTATAAGTATACTGAAGACATGGCAGCATTGAGTAAGGCAGCCAAGGAGGTGAAGGAGCTGCTAAGCAAATTCGAAGGGGATTCCAGTAGTGCAGAATACCGAAAGGTCCTAACGAAAATTGAATGGGCCTTAGGCAGGCTGGGTAGGGTGAAGGCAAGTGGTGAGGAACAAATTAAAGAAAGAGATAGAGTTCGTGCAGACTTAATTTTGGCTTTGGGGTCCTTGCAGTTTAAGGCAGATTGGGACGAGGACGATGAGGATCTTTCCGATGCAGAACTATCAACGACCGCCAAAGTCATGACTGGTGGCCGTTCTAGAGTACCATTGTACAAATGGGAAATTAAATACACCGGAGAGCATAGTCAGTCATTGAACTCTTTCTTAGAAAGAATAGATGAGTTTGCGGATGCCCGGGGAATAAACAAACAGCAACTGTTTCGATCTGCGCTAGATTTATTTACAGGAAGGGCCTTGATCTGGTACAGGGCGAATAAAATTAAATTTCATTCATGGGTTGACATAGTGCGAGAATTAAAAAAGGAATTCTTACCATCCGATTATGATGACCGTCTGCTCGAAGAAATTAAGCGACGGACACAAGGTAAGGATGAGACTATCGGCATGTATGTGGCCATCATGTCAAATATGTTCAATCGATTGACTGTCCCACTATCCGAAAGTCAAAAATTAAAGATATTACAGCGGAACATCAGTCCTTTTTACCAGGCGCAGTTCGGTCTGACTGAGATAAAAGCTACGGAAGATTTGGTGGAACTAGGGAGACGTTTAGAGTCAGTAAGGACTTCAGTGGAGACTTTTGTACCACCTCCCACCAAAAAGAATAATAACCTTCTCGAACCGGATCTGGCTTATGTGAATACGACGGTAGAATGTCCTGTGTCTGAGGTAGCAATCCCTACTAGGACTTATGATCGTAAATGTTTCAAATGTGGAAGGTTGGGGCACATTGCTCGATTTTGCAGGAAAGATATCAAATGTTATGGTTGTGGAGCGCAAGGAGTAACTCGCCCAAATTGTACGAGATGCACTCGTCGAGGTCAGCATGCAGGGGGCACAGTAAGCAGAGAGGTACCATCGGGGTCGGGAAACGAACGAGGAGCTCGAAATTAAGCGACGAGTCGAGTAATCCGCAAACAGTCGCCACTGCAGGAGCTTTGGGAAAGGGAGGCTCGGACGAACTCAGCATTCTCATGGATTATGTTTTCGCGCAAACAGAAAATGATGTTCGTCCTCATTTGAGAGTTAATATTTTCGGACTAAATTTTTGTGGATTATTGGATTCAGGGGCATCAAAGCAATACACAGCGTTTACTGTTCCAGGGAGGGGACTGTTTCAATTTTGCCGCATGCCGTTCGGGCTTAGTAATTCACCAGCAACGTGGCAACGATTAATCGACCGGGTACTATCAGGTGAACTTGAGTCCAAAGTATTCGTGTACTTAGACGACGTCATCATTGTGACGCAGACCTTTGAGGAGCATAAAGAAGTATTGGAAGAAGTCCTTAACAGGTTGCATAAGGCGGGACTGGTCATAAATTATGACAAGTGCGAGTTTTGTAAATCCGAACTAAAGTATTTAGGATATGTTGTTGGCGAGAATGGGCTGCAAGTAGATCCTGAAAAGGTAAAATGCATCTTGAATATGACACGTCCGAAGTCTGTATCAGAAATGAGAAAATTTGTTGGAACCGTGGCTTGGTATAGGAGATTTGTAGCGAATTTTTCGACCTTACTTGCTCCCATTACGGACTTACTGCACAAGAAAAGGAAGTTTGTGTGGTCAGAGGAGTGTGATCAAGCATTCCAAAGAGTAAAAGACTGCTTAGTAAGTGCCCCGATCCTCAATTGTCCGAATTTTGAACACCCATTCACCATTCTTACAGATGCCTCAGGTTACGGTTTAGGTGCAGTTCTCACGCAGCACATCAATGGGGACGATAGGGTCATCGCGTACTTAAGCCGCTCGCTCAATCGCTGCGAAAGGAATTATTCTACTACCGAGCGTGAGTGCTTGGCGGTCTTATGGGCTATTGAGAAATTGCGTCCTTATATAGAAGGTGCCCATTTCACCGTGGTTACAGATCATGCCTCGTTAGTATGGTTACATAACTTAAAGGACACTACAGGAAGGTTTGCGAGATGGGCAATGCGTCTGCAGCAATACGAATTCGAAATAATCCACAGAAAAGGGAAGGAGCACCTATTACCAGACCTCTTATCTAGATCGGTACCAGTAGTGGATTGTGTGGGAAGTATGCCAGGAAAGGATAAATGGTACGAAAGGATGATCAAAGCAGTCGAGGAAAATCCTGCGAAATTCCCTGACTGGAAATTCGAAAATAATGTATTATGGAGACATTGCCGACCAGAATATCCAGAATTAGTCTCCTGTAGGGACTCTTGGAAGCAAGTAGTCTCTAAGAAAGAACGGAAGGCGGCAATTATTGGCGCTCACGACGTGCCAACGTCCGGACACCGAGGTATTCGGAAAACATACAATCGGCTGGCACAGAAGTTTTATTGGCCAAAAATGAGGGCAGATGTATCATCTTATGTAAAACGTTGTCCTATTTGTCAGGCTACTAAGCCCGAGCATCAGAAGCGAGCGGGTCTTATGGCTTCCCGAATCATTGTCTTTAATCCATGGGAGTCCGTAAGTGTAGATCTGGTTGGTCCTCTTCCAAGGTCTAGCAGGGTGTATAAATATATCTTGACTGTAGTTGATCAACTCACTAAATTTCCTTTACTATTTTCACTGCGATCAGCGAGTGCTCCAGAAATCTGTCGAACCTTAGAAGAAAATGTGTTCTTACTTTTCGGGGTACCCAGGATTTTAGTTTGCGATAATGGTACGCAGTTTAGGAGTAGGGACTTTAAGAAGTTGTGTGAAGAATATGGGACAGAAATTAACTACACCGCACTTTACCATCCTCAAGCAAACCCTGCTGAGAGAATATACCAGGAGATAAAGTCAATGCTTCGGGCATATGTTTCAGATAACCATAAGAAGTGGGATTTATATGTAGCAAAAATCGGCTGCGCGATCCGTACGTCCACGCATGAAGTAATGAAACTAACGCCTTATTTCGTGAACTTTGGGAAAGATATGGTAATAAACGGTAAAGATTATGAGCACTTTAGAACAGATAAGGGGGTTGGTGCGGCAGAGAGATCGACCGCTTTGGAGAAGGTGAGAAAAGATATCCGAGATAGGTTATTGAAGGCTTCTAATATTTCCAAATGCAATTATGACTTACGTAGGAGGGATCAAAGATTTTATGTTAATGATAGAGTATGGCGTAAGAACTGCGTACTGTCGGATGCTTCCAAGTTTTTTAATGCGAAATTGGCCCCCAAATATATTGGGCCATTCACTGTCGTAAAAATACTTTCTCCGTGGACATATGAGTTACAAGACGGCACAGGTAAACACGCAGGTAGATGGCATGCGAAGGACTTAAAGGTATATCACTCGAGTCAGGATAGTTTTCATTAGTGTATATTTTTCGTTTTCTTTCATCCACTCGACACAATATGAGAGAAATAACTGTTTGGATGATACACTTCGATTCCTGTTCATTACCAGTAGTAGGGAAATGAAGTTCTCTAATGGAGTGAGTATCGGAACTACGCAATGACCAATTTGACGACATAGATTTAGATAGACTGAGTCCCACTGCTTTGTTAAGATCGATTCTAACCAACCAGATACATTGGGCATTACTTCTTTTATTTCTTTTTATTTAAAGCCCCAGATAGACAAGTTGGCGCTAGGATAATTTATTTTCTTGGTAATGAGGCGCGGTAAGAGTGTGGTAGATAGATTTCTACGAAATCTCTTAGAGGAAGAGGAGGCATGTCACAGCTTAAATTTTCAGGTCAGCTACCCAATACCTAGAGCTAAAAACAAAATTAAACTTTCGGATTGTAAGCAACCACTTACATCTCTGTGTCGTCCAATGTGTTATTCGTTCTTATTTGGATGATGCTGCAAAGAAATTTCTTTCATTACAGAGAACATCTTACCTCCGCAAGGACCCTTTAAAAGTTCGAAGCAATCAAGTATATCAATTAGAAGTGAGGGGAGGAGATGAGGCAGTTATATGAAGTTCAGCAATCAAAGACTCCTGGGGAAAACTCGAGAAAGCAACTTGGCATTCACGTACCCTAGATCCCGAGAGTTCTCGCAGTATACGAACACAAGCAAATCTATATATATTCATTGGAACAACTAAACCTGTGAATAACTTGGCATTCACGTACCCTGGATCCCGAGAATGCTCGCAGTATACGAACACAAGCAAATATACACATATATATTCATTGGAACAACTAAAGTAAATGGAAGTCATAGTAGCAGAAAGGCCTTTCGAATCTGGAGAGAAAAAAAAAGAAATCAACGCTCGATCTTTATCACGGGAAGCTGGTTTATTGGTCATCATCCTAAATACAAATTGTTTGCTAATTCTGAAATTATTGTAAAATTAGTCTAATCTTACTTGTATATACTAATCTAACATAACTATAGAAATTCTTAAGTTAGCGGATCACTACAGCTGCTTGTGGCTGAGGGGGAAGAAAACTATTGTTACGGGATGATTCTAACCTGGGAAAAGTGCATTACAGAAAAGATAAATAGTCAGTACGGGGTGCTTACTTTTGCTACCTGTGGACAACCCAAAAACTGCTGTTGGTCCACCACTCGCACGATGAGAAGCTCCGCCTGAGTCTGTGAATTTACCTGCAGTGCTATATTCCAGCATCACGTCATAGGTTGGATCAGCAAAAGAAGTGTACCTAAAATCAATTAATTAAAATCTGGAATTATATATCTCAAACGAAAACATAACCTAATAACATCTAAATATTGGGCAGCAAATCGTCACCCTGGGGCAGTTGGAAACAAATTCCTTTGCTAAACACCTTCTGGAGATAAATTTATATAAAATATCGCCCCTGCGAATTGCTGAAGATTCTTTATAGATTGGAAGCGCACTGAATACCTGGCTGTCATCTGGGATGAGAGTTGTACCAAGAAATATTACGTAAATTAGCAGGGAAAACTCAAGATTACATGGAATAAAATACAATACAATACGTCACAAATTACACAATCGCTAATACGGAGGAACCAATTGCATTAATTTACCGCCAAGATATTCAAAATTATGAAGTACTAAAATTCGGAACCATCTTCGGAGATTGTTCATCTGAGGGACGACTTTTCTCGATAAGTAGTACCTTGAATTATTCTAAGAAATTAGATCGCTGGTACAGGAGCAGTCATCACGAATCTTGCACAAACAACACAGGATAACAGCAGCACAATTTCAACACAAACATCTGGACACAAACATTAAATGCAGGATTATGTGCGACATTTACACTTTCGAAGATAAGTCAACTTGACCCGATTTCCGCCCGCCACGAGCCTATAAAAGGACGACCATCCGGAGGTTCCCTCTCTTTTTCCACCAAGTATTTTGTCGGAGCACACGGAGTCGAAGTATAGTTCGCAAGGTGACAATAGTTCGTTGTAAACGTCAGTGAAAAAAAACTTTAATCCGCTGGGGAGCGCTCTGGATCTATAGGAATACGACGGGAATTACAACCGCAGATAAATTTATAAGGAAATTGTGAGTGGTGGCCCAATAAAGGTTGGAGGCGAGGAAACAAGGTGGCGGAGGAAAGCCCGGCTGTACCAAGAAAAGATAAGTTGCGGTGTTTTTCTTTATTTTTTTTTCTTTCGCTATAACGGTGTAGTGGCTCGCTAACTTATGTAGTACAGTAGATGCGTTAACATTGATGTAGGTTCCAAGAGGAAATTTCCGAGTAGTGTCCACAGGTTTCATTAAAATTTCCTAATAAGTTGACTTAGTTGCTCAGAATTGTGTTCGGTATCATTGTGGAAATAGTAGAATTAGCGATTAGAATAAGAATAGTATATTTAATTGGGGATGGTAATACTATATTTGATTCCAGTTACATTTGCATTTGTAGGAATAGTGATTTGAATACTTTCAAGACACCATATGTAATTGTAGGTTAAATGTGAACTCGTAAGAATAGGAATTTGGGTGTTCTAGAATGCTATATATTATAATCGAATCTAAATTTGAGCTTGGAAAAAAATAGTGAACTAGATACTTTAGGATAATATATTTAATTGTAGGTTAGCTTTGAATTTGTTGAGTTAAATATCTTGAGTTAATATCGTATTGTAGATTAGGTTCGGGGGCTTTGAACCGCCCTTATTCTTTTTGTTGCAATTGCTTGCTTAGGTTCATGCTTGGTTTTAATCCTTAGTCGCTCAGTTTGTAAGCTTTCAGAGTTTCTTATATATTTTCTTTTTTTTGCATATTTATGTCTATATCTATATATTTTTTTTTATTTTACAAAGAACTATTATTGGCTTAATTTTGCATGTGCACCTTCATTATCATTTAATTTTTTTTGTAATATCTTAATTTGATTAAATTCTTAAGTGTTATGCATTTGAGTGTATGGGCTATTTAATGGGAGTTTCTCAGTTGTCTCCCTTACCGTAACAACTGAGTGGCGCCCACATCTAGTTCGGAATAAAGAACCCCCCTTCCCAACTAAGTTAGCCATAGCTGGTTACGTCAAAAGCCAGCCACTCGCTTGTCACCTGATCGTTCATTTCGTATTATTGGTAAAGTGGTGAAAACAATTTGGTGTTTCTATTATAAGACGTCAAAGCAAGATATTCTTACTGTCCAGGCGTGACTAGCTGTGCACTCTTACGTTATAGGGTGTTTACGTACTTGGTCAAAGGCCGGTAATAAGGAATAGTGGTGACAGCCTGATGTTCAGCTTTTCCTGTACAGCTATGGATGCAATTTTTGGCAATTCTAATGCAAACCATTGTTGGTAATTCTCACCTCGATATGCTCTGTAATATGAGAGCTTAGCATCATGTTTGCAGTGGAAATAGAATCCTATGCTGTGAACTTCATATTCTTGGATTCGCTGTGTATTTTGATCGTTTCCCTGAATCGGCTTCAATATTGAGTCAAGATCAGCATACACACAAAACAGGACTGGATTCTTATGGTTATAATTCTTATATTCCAACCATTTCTTTTCCTCTGATGGAAACATAATCCTACAATCATTTTGTTTCTCGCAATCAGGAATGTGTGATGCTAATTTTTCCGCAGAGTAAAAGTAGAACAAACATCTATCACATATGTACTTTCTACCATTATATTTTGAAGTTTGTTTCGATACAAGGCGCGAAAGATCTTTAATCCAGCAGAAATGATATCTGCCGGCATCATCATCATCATCATCGTCATCGCTCTCATCATCATCATCATCATCCTTATGATCTTCATATTCATCATCATCATCCTGATCATAGTCATCTTGAATCATTAAGAGATTTACATGCCGCTCCATCCTGTGTTTCGTAAGTCTAACTGGAACTGCTCTTTCTCTAGGATGAATATTTATGGATAAATCGTTCTGGTCTTCAAATTGAGTAATTTGCTTAAGTGTCATGGGAAATGTTATCCTATTTAAATTAAGTACAGTTGAATAATGTGGATATGATGAGGTCCTATTGGTGTTAATATTTACAGGATATAGCACTGATGTTATTGCCCACGCGAAGCATGCTTCATCATTATTTTTCACATTAATGGAAGTTTGCTTCAAAGCAATCTCCTTTGGTAGAGGTATATAAAATGATCCCGAATCGGCTCAAACTTAGTGATATGTACCGCTAAATGTATTACAAAATGCAGTGCCCAACCACTATCTTTCTCTTGGAACTCTTCGAGCTGAGTGAGTAGTGGGTCGTTAATATTTAATTTATACCATTCATTCAAATTATCCCCCACACTGATTGGGGCAGTTCTTGCTTGGAAATACTTAATGTCTTTAATAACTTCATTATCACCAGTTTCTTTAATAAACTCACTACAAAACGTTGTAGCAACTTTAATATGATATTGTTGCTTTAATGTATTCTTAATGCGGCGAGCAAGTAATTTGGAAGCATCTTGCATAAATAGCTTAGGATCTATGTGGCTTATATTCACGATAACACCTGCCCTAACTCTACCTACGAATGTTGTTTTTATTTCTTCCCACTTAACAAAATCACTTCGATGGGGAGCTTTGATTAACACTCTCAACGATTTAATTTGAGCAATACAGCTATCCAAATGTTGTTTCATAGCATTCTTATTGCACTTCCGAAATGCTGCTTGAAATTTACGAATGTGTCTGTTGCACTCTTTAACAATATTGTTTTTATTCACAAAATTTGCATCACTTAAACACTTCAACACATATTCTCGCAATTTCTTTATTAATGAAAAACTTTCATTTACTACTGTGATAGACATTTTTAATTTTTTTTATTATACACTAACACTGAGAATCACTTAGATTGACTGGTGCTCCTCAAGAGTTTGCTTGCGCTTTTATAGGAACGGTTTGTAAACATGAATGATCCTGCTGCTACAATAATCATTGCACAGGATGAATTCTAACGAATTTGCTTACAAGCTGAGATGATATCGAATTACAAGATAAAAAAAATCAGTCAAATTAATTTGATTACTTTATTCTGCTGATCGAATTTGCAAATAAGATTGTTTATATGAATGCATACATGAAAATGTGTAAAAAGTCCATATACTAAAGAGGATTTAACTAATTATGGATCTATTTTGAGAGATACCGATGCATATAAACGTGACTATGCTGAAGATGGACAAATAAAAGGTACTAGAGCGGCTAAGTATAAAGCTGTAATCAGTAAACTTATACAACATAAAGGCATGGGACTAATGCGTCTGCCTAAGGAAAACATTGATCACATTTACTGAGATGACCCAAATGAATTAGTGGATAAACTGCGCCTTCTCCATACCATACTTCTACACAATCTACAGATGAGCGTTAACAAGTTTGGAGGTTTCTCTAAGCGAGGATATCTTGGGAAACCAGGTGAACGAGGACCAACAAGAGCTCAGTGACCAACCGGTGAGCAAGGAATTCAAGCACCAGGTGGTGAACAAGGAGAGCGGTATATTGGATTTAATTTAACGATAAACGGAGACTACGATCTGAATTCAAAGTGTATAAAACGACTTGGTGAACTCATTGAAAATGATGATGCTACTACCAAAGACTATGTTGATAAGAAAATTAAAATAAGTGTGGAAAAAATAAGAAAAACTATTAATATATAGGTGGCAAATTTAACGCTATATATCAATGATGAAATCGCGAAGATTGAAAACTATCTGTTTACCTCAGTAATAAATAAGAAAGACTTGACACCAAAAGATGGTGTATATGAAGAAAAACTCTTGAGTAATCTGTTTCATTTATAATTACAATGAGTAAGAGACAAGTGGTAAATGAGCTGCATAAACCAGCAAGAAAACATTTTAAATGGCGTCGTGTGATTATCAAAGGATTAGATGACTTGTGGCAGGCAGACTTGGTTGAAATGGATCCCTACAAGTATGTGAACAACGGTTACCGCTATCTGCTGACAGTAATTGATACCTTCTCCAAATATGCATAGGCAATTCCAATTAAAAGAAAAACTGGTGCAGAAGTAAGAGATGCCATGCAATATATATTAAGCGAGGGACGAATACCAAAAACCTGCAGATTGATGATGGAAAGGAATTCAACAACAGCCTCTTTAAAATCTAATTACGAAGCATGCAATTAATTATTACTCTACGTACAGTTTCCTCAAAGCATCAATAGTGGAACGATTTAACCGAACTCTGAAGGACATGATGTGGAAGGAATTCAGCTTTAATGGAACTTATCAGTGGATTGGTGTGGTAAAGAAACTGCTCACTGAGTACAACTCAAGAATACATCGAACTACAAAAATGAGACCATGTGATATCAACGTCTCCAATGAGAAACAACTGCTTTCAACTATATACAATCATATAAAAATTGTTGTTCCTGCAAAATATAAAGTTGGGGATTTTGTACGCATCAGCAAATACAAGCATATATTTGAGAAAGGCTTTACACCAAACTGGACAGCTGAGATTTTTAAAATTATTAAAGTTCAGAACATAAACCCCATCACATATCGGCTGAAAGATTATCAAGGAAATCCAATCACAGGAGGCTATTATTAATTGGAGCTGCTGAAAGTTAAACACCCAAACCTATATCTCGTAGAGAAAATCTTAAAGAATAAATGCAATTATAACTATAATATGTTCTTTATTTTACAATTATATAATATATTAGACTGTACTACAAATAAAACAAAATACTTAAATAAATGAAACAATAATGAGTTTAGATTTCTACACTTTCTATGCTTGTTCCTTGTTGCTCTGGAACTGAACTTCCTGTGCTTGTTCCTTGTTGCTCTGGTGGAATTGAGTAATGGCCCCATGGTAGAGTATCCGTTGTACCACTCAAAATATACCGCTTGTTATCATGTGAACTTAAAGCTATCTTCTTTTTTTTATGGTGTAGATATTGTGGTTATGCGATCGTATGCGCTCTGATTTGCAGTTAAAAGCTGCTTGTGATTCAGGCATTCAACGTAGCTTTGGAATTTTATATTCCTCTGAACAAAATTTGTCTTTATTCCCTTGGCTTTTTTTACAGTTTTGCCATCATTTATGCGTAGGCTATACATTTTCGGGAGGAGGCCTGCAAATTCACACATGATTTTCCCGTTCATCTCATCCTTCATAAGACCAGGAATCTTTTTATTCATAAGCGGTATATTGAACTGCTTATTTACAGGGTAATCACTTGTATCGAATTTATTATTATTTTCAGCCATAAAGTCATATATGTTTCTCTCTTCAATTTCATATATTAGGGAGTCTGTATCGGTATACATGACTTTACATTTATCACCAAACTCGCGCTGCATAAAACAGTAATGGAAGTCGTAGAGGCATGTTTTTCAAATTTCCAAGACTGCCATTCCAATATAAAGTAGTTTATAAAACAACATTTTCAGTCTCCTTAATTCCACAGCAATTAGGTTCTCATCAAATATTTTCGTACTGTGGAAGTTGGGAGCTGCAATCAGAGCTTTGGCACCATGTTGGCCTTCCCACTTTACGCAAAGCTTGATGTCACTATACTTGCCTACATTTTCCATGGTTTTACCAAACGCAGCATTATTCATCTTTTTATAGCTGTCTTTTTCATGATCGCTGGTAGCCTGTTTCCGTTTGGAGGTATTCAAATTAATGTATGGTTTAAACCAAGTTGACTGGTTGAATTGCAGGATCCGGTATACTTTTTTTAGGATGAGGCCATGTGATAAGCATTGCTTCAAATTTCGATAGTGTATAATATATTTTTCTTTATGGTGTAATGTTGTTAAAAGTTTTTCTAATTTTGAACCTGGTGGTGCTGTATGCTCATAGCAAAACTGTAAGTCTTTATGCTTCTCATGCAGATGTGGTGAATAGTCTAAATCAACTTCGAGTATGTATCCTCACCAATTGGATACATCAGGAATTTGGAAAACATCAATAAAGTTAAAGTCAACAGTATATTTATTGTTGGCTTTACTGTATCTATTGTAACATTGGCTGATACCTCCCCGAACACCTCTCTCTACAAATAGCAGTATGTCTACATCAGTTATCAGCTCGAGTTTTACTTTGGTATATTTTAACATTGCATCCCATGTTAGACCTGGCATGGTGTAATAATGTGCAGGATCTAAATTGTACGTCTTCATACAGACATCTCGAAAGTTCTCGAAGACATCGACCAATACAAGGACATCAGTTTCAGGGTATAGATCAGAGTATTCGCCAAGTGTCTGTATTTCAAATAACCTCCACACCTTTTCTGCGCAGCTGTATTCCTCAGCAGATATATCACTGTCAGTCATTTTATTATAGAATTGCTACTGAGCCGGTAAGTGTTGGAAATCCAGTTTAGTCCAATCGTCAACGAAGTCGTATGGGGAGACACCTTTTCGCATAAGTAGTTTAAAGTCATCATCATGCAATTTCTGCCATACAGCTCTTGCAATATTTAATTTATCCATTGGCAGCAATGATGATAGCTTATCTAAGGATTCTGCCATAAAACGGAAGGAATGGATGAATCTGAATTTTATGTGGCTGCCTTCAACGTGCTTGGTGAACGAAATGTATCTTTCTTTATTTATTGGTAGGAGATCCACTTTCCCGGGCAAGCCAAATACTTTCCATTTGCGATCGCCGTTCCTCTTTAGTCAGTGGTTGCATTGGCCTGATGTTCAGCTTTTCCTGTACAGCTATGGATGCAACTTTTGGCAATTCTAATGCAAACCATTGTTGGTAATTCTCACCTCGATATGCTCTGTAATATGAGAGCTTAGAATCATGTTTGAAGTGGAAATAGAATCCTATGCTGTGAACTTCATATTCTCGGATTCGCTGTGTATTTTGATCGTTTCCCTGAATCGGCTTCAATATTGATTCAAGATCAGCATACACACAAAACGGGACTGGATTCTTATGGTTATAATTCTTATATTCCAACCATTTCTTTTCCTCTGATGGAAACATAATCCTACAATCATTTTGTTTCTCGCAATCAGGAATGTGTGATGCTAATTTTTCCGCAGAGTAAAAGTAGAACAAACATCTATCACATATGTACTTTCTATCATTATATTTTGAAGTTTGCTTCGATACAAGGCGCGAAAGATCTTTAATCCAGCAGAAATGATATCTGCCGGCATCATCATCATCGTCATCGCTCTCATCATCATCATCATCCTTATGATCTTCATATTCATCATCATCATCCTGATCATAGTCATCTTGAATCATTAAGAGATTTACATGCCGCTCCATCCTGTGTTTCGTAAGTCTAACTGGAACTGCTCTTTCTCTAGGATGAATATTTATGGATAAATCATTCTGGTCTTCAAATTGAGTAATTTGCTTAAGTGTCATGGGAAATGTTATCCCATTTAAATTAAGTACAGTTAAATAATGTGGATATGATGAGGTCCTATTGGTGTTAATATTTACAGGATATAGCACTGATGTTATTGCCCACGCGAAGCATGCTTCATCTTTATTTTTCACATTAATGGAAGTTTGCTTCAAAGCAATCTCCTTTGGTAGAGGTATATAAAATGATCCCGAATCGGCTCAAACTTATTGATATGTACCGCTAAATGTATTACAAAATGCAGTGCCCAACCACTATCTTTCTCTTAGAACTATTCGAGCTGAGTGAGTATTGGGTCGTTAATATTTAATTTATACCATTCATTCAAATTATCCCCCACACTGATTGGGGCAGTTCTTGCTTGGAAATACTTAATGTCTTTAATAACTTCATTATCACCAGTTTCTTTAATAAACTCACTACAAAACGTTGTAGCAACTTTAATATGATATTGTTGCTTTAATGTATTCTTAATGCGGCGAGCAAGTAATTTGGAAGCATCTTGCATAAATAGCTTAGGATCTATGTGGCTTATATTCACGATAACACCTGCCCTAACTCTACCTACGAGTGCTGTTTTTATTTCTTCCAACTTAACAAAATCACTTCTTATTACACGTTGATTAATTCCTCCACCTCGATGGGGAGCTTTGATTAACACTCTCAACGATTTAATTTGAGCAATACAGCTATCCAAATGTCGTTTCATAGCATTCTTATTGCACTTCCGAAATGCTGCTTGAAATTTACGAATGTGTCTGTTGCACTCTTTAACAATATTGTTTTTATTCACAAAATTTGCATCACTTAAACACTTCAACACATCTTCTCGCAATTTCTTAATTAATGAAAAACTTTCATTTACTACTGTGATAGACATTTTTAATTTTTTTTATTATACACTAACACTGAGAATCACTTAGATTGACTGGTGCTCCTCAAGAGTTTGCTTGCGCTTTTATAGCAACGGTTTGTAAACATGAATGATCCTGCTGCTACAATAATCATTGCACAGGATGAATTCTAACGAATTTGCTTACAAGCTGAGATGATATCGAATTACACGATAAAAAAAATCAGTCAAATTAATTTGATTACTTTATTCTGCTGGTCGAATTTGCAAATAAGATTGTTTACATGAATGCATACATGAAAATGTGGAAATTTGTTTACATTCCAATGAAACGTTTCGATCGGTAAAATTCTTGGAACAATAAATTTTTTGGCTGCCTACAGGAAGTGTGGTATCAAATTATATGAAAAGAATAAACATGAATCATTTGCTGATATTGCTTAAATTTGTTTAGAGCAGGATGTGAAAATTTTGTTTACGAATGCCAATGAAACGTTTCGATCAGTAAAATTCTTGGAATTGGGCTGCTCACAGGAAGTGTGGTATCAAATTACACGAAAAGAATAACTGTGCTGATATTGCTTAAATTTGTTTACAACACGATGAGAAGATTTGTTTACGAATTCCAATGAAACGTTTCGATCAGTAAAATTCTTGGAATTGGGCTGTTTGTGGTATCAAATTACATGAATCATTCAGCTTAATGTGCTGATATTTCAAATTTGCTTTAAACAGGATTAAACTTGTTTTGAAATCATAAATTGAGGAGCTGAATCAGATTTGCAATCAGTTTCATTGTGGAGTTCAAACGAATAACAACCAAGGAGAAAGTAATCTGAAATGGCAAACGCAATGGAGGAACTGAAGAAGCTGGAGCAGTACCCACCTTCTCTAAAGACATCTGAAATGGAATTTAATAAGGAATACAAGATTCTGGGTGCCAGAAGATGTAAGACTCCATTTGGATCTCGCATCATCCTGGACTTGGAGGGCTGTCAACTTTTCCTTCCTGCACGGTACAGCACAATTACTATACTGGAGATAAATACTGCCAGAGATTCTTATGTTATAAATAGAGGTCCTCTCGGCCGAACGTTTAAAATAGAGTTTATTCACCATGATGTTAATCTGTATCCAATTAATTATTATAATCGTTAAATAAAAAATAAATAATGTGCAACTAGTTTTTATTATTAATATTTCTAAATTATTAGTGATAATGACATTTACGTTTAGTACTAGTGCTCCACAAGTTTATATAATTGAATATGAGCCCAGAAAATGACCTTGGGAGACCTATGCTCTGGACCGCTTTCATTATAAAGATAGGATTCATAGAACTTTACTTAAATTGCTACCAATTTTGAATATAGAACATAAGGAAAAAGTTTATAACTTAAGATTTAGAAATAAATAATTAATTTTATGTGAATATGGACCGCTTTCGTTACCAAGATAGGATTCATAGAACTTTACTTAAATTGCTACCAATTTTGAATATAGAACATAAGGAAAAGGTTTATAACTTAAGATTTAGAAATAAATAATGTGAATAAATATTGAAATTAAATTTGGCTTGACAACATTCTTTCAGCAAAAGGAATTGTATCAATACACCTCACAGCAACCATATTTTTACCTTTAACTTGAAGTTTTCTATTAAATATTTACAGCAAGTGTTTATATTACTTAAATTGGTTTATTTTATGAGAATTCCCAATTAGCTAATTACCAACCAAGCTGCTAATTGCCAATTAGCTATTTGGCAATTAGTAAGTACATAATTACCAATTAGCTACTTGTTTGAACAAATGTCGCTAATATCTCGAAAACCAAAGCCCGTAGAGGATTTCTGATGAAAATTTTGTCCCCCTCCCCCCCACACCACCTAGAATCTATTACCATGAACAAAAATAACTTGAATTATTAATACGCTAGTATCTCGAAAACCAAAGCCCGTAGAGGATTTCTGATGAAAATTTCATTACCCCCCTCCCTATGCTTATTATCCCCCCACCGACCCACCATCTAGAATTCATTTCCTAGTATTAACTTTAATTATTACTAATATTAATTCAAAACCAAAAGCCTACATTTAGGCGCTCAAGAAAAATCATAATAAAAAAGCCTACATTTAGGTGCACCACATACCTATCTAAGAAAACCGTAGTACCGGAGCATGCTGGTAGTAGCGGCTAATGCCGCTAAGGTGCAGTCAAGATCAAATGACACATCCCGGAGCATGCTGGTAGTACCGGTTAATCCCGCTAGGGCGCAGTCAAGGCTCAATGGTGCATTCAAGACATAAACCAGTACAGTCAAGACACACTGGTGCCTCCAAGACATAAACAAGTACAGTCAAGACACAAACCTACATTTAGAATGGCGCCATTTGCGGCGAAATCCTGGAAGATAAAACGGTGATCTGGTACTTTCATAGAACAACTACTTTTAATTAGTTCAAAACCAAAAAGCCTACATTTAGGCGCTCAAGAAAAATCATATATAAAACATAAAAGACTTTTCAATACACGTATCCTAGACCCAATAGTGACTTTCTAACAAAACATCAAGCCAACCTGAACTTGAATTATTAATACGCTAATATCTCGAAAACCAAAGCCCGTAGAGGACTTCTGATGAAAATTTCATTACCCCACTCCCTATCCTAGATTATAATACCCCCTCACCAACCACCCATCTAGAATCCATTGGCATGAACAAAAGTTTCCTAGCATTAACTTTAATTATTACCAATATTAGTTCTATACCAAAGCCTACATTTAGGCGCAACACTTGAAAATAGCAAAATCATAATAAAAAGCCTACATTTAGGCGCACCACATATCTATCCAAGAAAACCGTAGTACCAGAGCATGTTGGCAGTACCGGCTAATGCCGCTAGGGTGCAGTCAAGACCAAATGATGCATTTAGTATGTACTCAATCCACCTATCAATGGTGGAGCCATCTGCGTGTGAGAGCTCTAGATAAAAATTCTGGTCCAGAACTCTACCCATATATAGCAACCTTAAAGAATATTCACACAAACCTCCATGATCTCATGGTAGAGCGCATCGGATTTTACAAAAGCAAGCATTCTCGGTTCGATTCCAGCTAAAAATTCGACATTATTTTATTTAAAATCATCTAAGACAAGAGCTTGAACAGCTTACTACGGGGTCCAGATAACCAGTTATATCATCTCCTGGTCAGCCAGACGGTAGGAAAGGAATTCCCCCAGGCCACTGCTGACGTAGACCACTAGACGGAATCCCCCTCAGTGGCCCAGAACCCTGGTCGAGAGCCAGCAAAATAATTTGAATTTTCCGGACACTTTTTGTATGGCAAAAGTGGGCCAGAAGTCTAATAGCGTAACTACTCATTATTATAGATTCTTGCCTCCATACACGGAATGTAGCCTACTTTTCAGGATGCGTTGGGCTTCCTGGATTTTTGTCACTTATCGTGAATGATGGTTGGATTTTATCGTTTATCATGGATTGTGGCTCGGTTTTATTATTTATCATGATTGGTGCTTGGATATTGTCCTCTATCGTTTACCGTGAATGATAGTTAGGTTTCCTTCAGATGTAAATGCCATAAAAAAATTCCGGCTATATTTATAATTGCATGTTAATATACAATCCACATAAAGTTAGGTTTCTTTCAGATGTAAATGCCATCAAAAAATCCCGACTATATTAATAATTGCATGTTAATATACTACCCACAAAAGTTAATATTTGTATCATGGGAAAAAAATATGCATCGATCTTGACTGTATTTATTTGTTTAAGTAAATTATTTTACTAGCGAAGTACTTTGTTTATAAATTAAAGTATATATCACTGACATATAATAAGAATGGACTGAGCGTTCTTGCTTCAAAAATAGCACAAATATTGAGCAGACTGTGAAAACCCTTATTTTGTATAATTGCACACCGATTTATAATTAGTTATTATTTGTCGATTGGAAACACTAAAGATGTTGTAAAATAGTATTGCATTAAACGAAAATTGTTTAGGAAGTTAAACTCGTTTTAATTAAAACAAAACTTAATTTTTATTATAACTGAAAAATGTGTTCCTCTGCAGATTTGATGACAAATATGCTTGAGATTGTAAGAGATGGACGTATATAAATAATATATTTGACTGCATTTTTATGTCAATTGTGATGCATTCCAATCAATACAGCCGCACTCTTTCCAAAATTGGTTACAGTTCAGTGTACATTTTGAGATTGAAAGAGTCAAACAGATTTTAGCCAAAATTTGTGCCATTTTTGACTATAGGAATTAGATAGGATGGCTTAGTCCATTCTTATTATATGTCAGTGATAGGAATTAGATAGGATGCCTCAGTCCAATCTTATTTATATAGCAGTGGTATATATACACACATATATGTAAAACAAATTGTCTAAAGCCCGGTATGCTAAAGCCAAGGAATTTAGCCTTTAGCCCAGTATGCTAGAGCCAAGGAATTTTTGTTCTTATACAAAAACTATGTAAAAAAAGGTCATGGAATGCTCAAGGAATTTTTTTCTTTGTCGATTCCTTGAAGTAGTATGCTAGAGACAAGAAATTCGAACAGAAAATCTCTACTTCTCGATTGACAAAAAGATGTCGTTCTTGTCGAGAAATCCATTTATGTCAATGAGTACGTTTGAACCGCAGCTATTTAGAACTAGTTTTACATAAGTCGACTTAAGTATAGTTTACACAAGTGAAGTTACTGTTCCAAGTAAACTCGTTTTCAGTCCCTCACATCCTCTTGACTTACCCACCAGTTTACTTGCACCAGTACGAAAACGAGTTCCACTCACTTCAACTTTTTAGCGAAGTGGAACCTGAGAAATAGTCAAATTGAGTAAATTTTCGGCAATTGGTACACGTTTTGATGTGTGTAGTCATTTATAATATCATCTGGCGTGGAACTTGTGAAATGTGAAGATATTCATTTTTGAGAGAAAATGGTTTCAAGTGAAAAATTACATATTGAAAAGGTCATAAATTGTGCAACAAACAATGTAATTAAGGGCAATTTCGGAGAAAAAATTCTAAGAAGAAGGAAAGTGCGGGTACGTTCTTGGCATATTGATTGCTAAGGAATAATATTTTTGCTTACGTAATTATCTTTAAAATTTACGAAATTTCTTCCTGAAAAATAAAAAGCACTCCTTTGTATAAAAGCGCAAACTCAAATGTGTTGACATTTTACAAGTTCCACACCAGCTGATATTATTAAAGATTACTTACATCAAAAAATGTACCAGTTGCAGAAAATGTACTTAATTTGACTATTTCCCAGGTTCCACTTCGCTAAAAAGTTAAAGTGAGTGGAACTCGTTTTCGTACTGGCGCAAGTAAACTGGTGGGTATGTAAAGAGGAGGTGAGGGACTGAAATCTAGGTTACTTGGGACAGTAACTTCGCTTGTGGCTGACGTTTAGTCCACTCGTAAGCTTTGACAGTTGACAAATTTGTCAGATATGCCTACTTCTTTTACGAGAAAAATGAGAAATATTATTTTAATTTTGTACAACAGAGAATAGAGCATAAGAAAAAAATAAAATTTTCCAAATTTCTAATTATTTTACCATACATTACGGACGGAGTTCTTTCTTCAATAAGTCAAAAGTCTTTAAAAGAATTTGTCCCTCCCTCTGACCAGTCGCACTTTTTTCCTTCTTAATTCCACACATTTTCATTAAAACAAAATAGAAATTCTCTCCATGAATGAATATAACGCATTCAACTTTGTAAACAATTCCTTATTTGAAATTTATGTCTACGTTTAATACTAATTTTGTAGGTCAATACCGCATGAAATACCGGATTAAAGTAGGACTAGTTTTTCGAAATACGGCATGTTTACACCACTTCTTATTAGTTCTACGTAAGTCGACTTACGTAAAACTAGTTCTAAATGGCACGGTCTAAACGGACTCAATATTTCTTGAAGAAATAAATACCGCTACACTTATTTCTGTAAAGGGCGGTATAGTAGAGCCAAGAAATTAGATCAAGGAATTTATGCACTTATTTCTTCAAGAAAAATTAACATTTGGTCAAGAAATTTTCGACAATTTCTATTTGAAATTGTGGGTAGATATCTCAAAATAAATAAAACAAAATAGCAATTCTCTACATGAATGAGCATAACGCATTCAATTTTGTAAACAATTCCTTATTTGAAATTTATGTCTACGTTTAATACTAATTTTGTAGGTCAATACCGCATCAAATACCGGATTAAAGTAGGACTAGTTTTTCGAAATACGGCATGTTTACACCACTTCTTATTAGTTCTACGTAAGTCGACTTACGTAAAACTAGTTCTAAATGGCACGGTCTAAACGGGCTCAATATTTCTTGAAGAAATAAATACCGCTACACTTATTTCTGTAAAGGGCGGTATAGTAGAGCCAAGAAATTAGGTCAAGGAATTTATGCACTTATTTCTTGAAGAAAAATTAACATTTGGTCAAGAAATTTTCGACAATTTCTATTTGAACTTGTGGGTAGATATCTCAAAATAAATTTAAAAATAATAAAGAAAGTAAAGAAATTGATAATTCCCAATTGTATATAATTTGCTCATTGTGGAATAAATTATTTCGAAAACCTGCAATTGATAATAAGTGCTTCAAATCTAGTGCAAAGTCGCCTTCCTTCGTTCAATTTTTCAATTATTCCACCTACATCGAAATTTCTTACAGAAATAAGTGTAGCGGTATTTATTTCTTTAAGAAATATTGACATAAATGGATTTTTCGACAAGGGCAACATCTTTTTGTCAATCGAGAAGTAGAGTTTTTCTTTTCGAATTTCTTGTCTTTTGGATATTACTTCAAGGAATCGAAAAGAAAAAAAATTCCTTAAGCATTCCATAACTTTTTTTTACATAGTTTATGTATAGGAACAAAAATTCCTTGGCTCTAGCCATTGAATAAATAACTAATAAGCAAACGGCATATCGGGTGAAAACGTAAGCCACTCGGCGAAATGTATTAGTGTGCTCTGTTTGTATTCGTTTCGTCATGGCAGTAATGAAATTCTGACATTTTGAAGGGGAACATTTTTTATAATCCAAATTCCTATGTAAAATAAACAAATTTTTAGCTCTCCCTTATTTTCAGATAATATTTTTTCGCGTTGCCTTTGTATGACTGGAATAATTTAGCCACCAATGACAATTCAATTGTAAACAAAAACCGGCATTGGTAAAATGTTAAAGTTTATTCCATGGCTGTTTATTTTTATAAATATTTCACTTTTATTTTGTTACAAACACTATAATTAATTAGTAAAGCTATTAAAGTTACTTGAAGAATACTCCGGAGTCTCTATTACACAAAATATCGTTCAGAAAAGAATATTTCGCACTCGTTTCATATTACTATTACGTAAAAATCACGTTTAATTATTTATTTTTCACAATATCGCGAATTCAAATCCGAGAATTTATTTTCAAAATAATGAAATGTCAGAATCTTGAAGTGACACCAAGGAGGTAGAACTAAGGCGTGAATTATAATTACAACTGACAAGTCAGTCAACTACGACTTTGCCCAAATGGTAAATGCATGTGGAAAGATACAATTGCAACTTCGATTTCGAGTGCGACTGAAAATAAACTTTGCTCAAAGTGCAAAGTTGGTATTGGCTGCGGCCAACTTCAGATCAATCACAGAAGGTTTGTTGTTATGGTCGTAGCGTGTTACATATAGCAATATGCTACACGAAATACTGAAGCGTGTAAGCCGGCTGCTGTCAAACAGAGTATATGAACGCACCTCGACCGAGAGAAATGCGTTTCCTCAAGCTAGGTGTGACATGTTGACGTGAAAGAAAAGAAGAAGACAATCATCTCTGTCCCGTCAAATACTCCTCACCGTGTACAAGTGAAGAGAGTGACCTCCAGAATTTTCGAAAAACTGTTATGGAACTATGAAGAGTAATTCGCTTGGGACGTAAAGTCCCGACTGTCAGCATGAGCTGACAGATCACTCGACGGGCAGCGTTGACTGCAGGGCGGCACGCTAGTTCGCCTCAGCTATTGGCGGAGAGTGTGGGGGGGTTCCACAAAAACCTGCCGCTGCCGTCAGCCATAATCAAAAAAAATGTTCGTGCCTATCACACCAAAGCCGACACACATTCGGTCCTGAAGGGATCCTTACGTCACTTACCTGTATCTCATCTAAGGTGCAGATGGTCTGCCTTCTTTGCCTGCCCCATCCTCCCATCTGACTCTGAGAAGCATAATTCTTCAAAGTCCCTAGTTGACCTGGAAAGAGAGAGAGACTAGGCGAGCCTAGACGACCTTCACATGAGAGGGCTCCAAGATGGTGAAGGAAAAGAATTCAAAGCTCACGGAGACATTACGTTATAAATTGTATTTAATTATAATAATGTCTCGGCAAAGTTACAAAGCTTTAACCCTTTAACCTAGTAGGTGACTTAATGACCTCTTCCTTTCCAGTTTAAAAAAAGAAAAAAAATCTCGGAAAACCTAATTCTTCCTCATCTTATGAAGACAATCAACATCACATTTGCGATGCACTTATACGCTAGCAGTATGCAATACAGAAATTAAGAAAACGATATGAATAAATATACTAATACAAAAAGTACCAATTACTAAAATAATAATAACTTAAGAATACTAGTACATTATCTGATTGAAACTTTCCGTGATAGGCATGCGCTCTTGATTAAATTTGAAAATGCGTAATTTAAATCATGAATGAATAAAATAATGCATTATTATGACGGACTCGTTCTGACAAAAACTTACTCGGCCAGGAAGGAACGAACGTGAATGATAGTTAGGTTTCCTTCAGATGTAAATGCCATAAAAAAATTCCGGCTATATTTATAATTGCATGTTAATATACAATCCACATAAAGTTAGGTTTCTTTCAGATGTAAATGCCATCAAAAAATCCCGACTATATTAATAATTGCATGTTAATATACTACCCACAAAAGTTAATATTTGTATCATGGGAAAAAAATATGCATCGATCTTGACTGTATTTATTTGTTTAAGTAAATTATTTTACTAGCGAAGTACTTTGTTTATAAATTAAAGTATATATCACTGACATATAATAAGAATGGACTGAGCGTTCTTGCTTCAAAAATAGCACAAATATTGAGCAGACTGTGAAAACCCTTATTTTGTATAATTGCACACCGATTTATAATTAGTTATTATTTGTCGATTGGAAACACTAAAGATGCTGTAAAATAGTATTGCATTAAACGAAAATTGTTTAGGAAGTTAAACTCGTTTTAATTAACACAAAACTTAATTTTTATTATAACTGAAAAATGTGTTCCTCTGCAGATTTGATGACAAATATGCTTGAGATTGTAAGAGATGGACGTATATAAATAATATATTTGACTGCATTTTTATGTCAATTGTGATGCATTCCAATCAATACAGCCGCACTCTTTCCAAAATTGGTTACAGTTCAGTGTACATTTTGAGATTGAAAGAGTCAAACAGATCTTAGCCAAAATTTGTGCCATTTTTGACTATAGGAATTAGATAGGATGGCTTAGTCCATTCTTATTATATGTCAGTGATAGGAATTAGATAGGATGCCTCAGTCCAATCTTATTTATATAGCAGTGGTATATATACACACATATATGTAAAACAAATTGTCTAAAGCCCGGTATGCTAAAGCCAAGGAATTTAGCCTTTAGCCCAGTATGCTAGAGCCAAGGAATTTTTGTTCTTATACAAAAACTATGTAAAAAAAGGTCATGGAATGCTCAAGGAATTTTTTTCTTTGTCGATTCCTTGAAGTAGTATGCTAGAGACAAGAAATTCGAACAGAAAATCTCTACTTCTCGATTGACAAAAAGATGTCGTTCTTGTCGAGAAATCCATTTATGTCAATGAGTACGTTTGAACCGCAGCTATTTAGAACTAGTTTTACATAAGTCGACTTAAGTATAGTTTACACAAGTGAAGTTACTGTTCCAAGTAAACTCGTTTTCAGTCCTTCACATCCTCTTGACTTACCCACCAGTTTACTTGCACCAGTACGAAAACGAGTTCCACTCACTTCAACTTTTTAGCGAAGTGGAACCTGAGAAATAGTCAAATTGAGTAAATTTTCGGCAATTGGTACACGTTTTGATGTGTGTAGTCATTTATAATATCATCTGGCGTGGAACTTGTGAAATGTGAAGATATTCATTTTTGAGAGAAAATGGTTTCAAGTGAAAAATTACATATTGAAAAGGTCATAAATTGTGCAACAAACAATGTAATTAAGGGCAATTTCGGAGAAAAAATTCTAAGAAGAAGGAAAGTGCGGGTACGTTCGTGGCATATTGATTTCTAAGGAATAATATTTTTGCTTACGTAATTATCTTTAAAATTTACGAAATTTCTTCCTGAAAAATAAAAAGCACTCCTTTATATAAAAGCGCAAACTCAAATATGTTGACATTTTCCAAGTTCCACACCAGCTGATATTATTAAAGACTACTTACATCAAAAAATGTACCAGTTGCAGAAAATGTACTTAATTTGACTATTTCCCAGGTTCCACTTCACTAAAAAGTTAAAGTGAGTGGAACTCGTTTTCGTACTGGCGCAAGTAAACTGAAAGGTTTGTCAAGAGGAGGTGAGGAACTGAAATCTAGGTTACTTGGGACAGTAGCTTCGCTTGTGGCTGACGTTTAGTCTACTCGTAAGCTTTGACATTTGACAAATTTGTCAGATATGCCTACTTCTTTTACGAGAAAAATGAGAAATATTATTTTAATTTTGTACAACAGAGAATAGAGCATAAGAAAAAAATTAAATTTTCCAAATTTCTAATTTTTTTACCAAAAATTACGGACGGAATTCTTTCTTCAATAAGTCAAAAGTCTTTAAAAGAATTTGTCTCTCCCTCTGACCAGTCGCACTATTTTCCTTCTTAATTCCACACATTTTCATTAAAACAATAATCGTTCATTCTCACTGCTGATCTTGTATATCATTTTCTTTTAAGCCTTGAATAATGCATATTTAACTCTATTTTTGGGTTATTTTATTTTATTTTGTTTTATTGTACTTTATTGTATTTCATTCTGTTTCATTTTATCTTATCTTATCTTATCTTATGTTATATTTTATTTTATTTTATTTTATTTCATTTTTCATTTTATTGCATTATCTTTACTATAGCTTTATAACTTAATGTACCTATAATTCTAATATTAGTTTCTATTGCAATGAGTCTGTTCATTGCTCCTTTGTTAGTCTTCTTAAAACTTGATTCTACTGCTTGTACCAAATAGCTATTACTTACTCGATGTACCTAACGTTTGTAACGTAGCGTAAGCTGAGGTTCTTCAATAAATATATTTTCTATTCTATTCTATTCTAAATAGAAATTTTCTCTATGAATGAATATAACGCATTCAACTTTGTAAACAATTCCTTATTTGAAATTTATGTCTACGTTTAATACTAATTTTGTAGGTCAATACCGCATCAAATACCGGATTAAAGTAGGACTAGTTTTTCGAAATACGGCATGTTTACACCACTTCTTATTAGTTCTACGTAAGTCGACTTACGTAAAACTAGTTCTAAATGGCACGGTCTAAACGGGCTCAATATTTCTTGAAGAAATAAATACCGCTACACTTATTTCTGCAAAGGGCGGTATAGTAGAGCCAAGAAATTAGGTCAGGGAATTTATGCACTTATTACTTGAAGAAAAATTAACATTTAGTCAAGAAATTTTCGACGATTTCTATTTGAAATTGTGGGTAGATATCTCAAAATAAATTTACAAATAATAAAGAAAATAAAGAAATTGATAATTCCCAATTGTATATAATTTGCTCATTGTGGAATAAATTATTTCGGAAACCTGCAATTGATAATAAGTGCTTCAAATCTAGTGCAAAGTCGCCTTCCTTCGTTCAATTTCTCAATTATTCCACCTACATCGAAATTTCTTACAAAAATAAGTGTAGCGGTATTTATTTCTTTAAGAAATATTGACATAAATGGATTTTTCGACAAGAGCGACACCTTTTTGTCAATCGAGAAGTAGAGTTTTTCTGTTCGAATTTCTTGCCTTTTGCATACTACTTCAAGGAATCGAAAAGAAAAAAAAATCCTTAAGCATTCCATAACTTTTTTTTACATAGTTTTTGGATAGGAATAAAAATTCCTTGGCTCTAGCCATTGAATAAATAACTAATAAGGAAACGGCATATCGGGTGAAAACGTAAGCCATTCGGCGAAATGTATTAGTTTGCTCTGTTTGTATTCGTTTCGTCATGGCAGTAATGAAATTCTGACATTCTGAAGGGGAACATTTTTTATAATCCAAATTCCTATGTAAAATAAACAAATTTTTAGC
The DNA here is from genome assembly GCA_963924295.1 of Dioctria rufipes. Classification (NCBI taxonomy): domain Eukaryota; kingdom Metazoa; phylum Arthropoda; class Insecta; order Diptera; family Asilidae; genus Dioctria; species Dioctria rufipes. Next base: position 190,674,452 of record OZ002740.1, on the reverse strand, counting down.
TCTCCCTTATTTTCAGATAATATTTTTTCGCGTTGCCTTTGTATGACTGGAATAATTTAGCCACCAATGACAATTCAATTGTAAACAAAAACCGGCATTGGAAAAATGTTAAATTTTTTTCCATGGCTGTTTATTTTTATAAATATTTCACTTTTATTTTGTTACAAACATTATAATTAATTAGTAAAGCTATTAAAGTTACTTGAAGAATACTTTCCCATAACAATAACCTCGTTCGCTCCTACAGCACAGCACAGCGCAGTTCATTATGATAATTTAAGACTCCGGAGTCTCTATTACACAAAATATCGTTCACAAAAGAATATTTCGCACTTATTTCACATTACTATTACGTAAAAATTACGTTTAATTATTTATTTTTCACAATATCGCGAATTCAAATCCGAGAACTTGTTTTCAAAATAATGAAATGTCAGAATGTTGAACTGACACCAACGAGGTAGAACTAAGGCGTGAATTATAATTACGACTGACAAGTCAGTCAACTACGACTTTGCCCAAATGGTAAATGCATGTGGAAAGATACAATTGCAACTTCGATTTCGAGTGCGACTGAAAATAAACTTTGCTCAAAGTGCAAAGTTGGTATTGGCTGCGGCCAACTTCAGATCAATCACAGAAGGTTTGTTGTTATGGTCGTTGCGTATTACATATAGCAATATGCTACACGAAATACTAAAGCGTGTAAGCCGCCTGCTGTCAAACAGAGTATATGAACGCACCTCGACCGAGAAAAGTGCGTTTCCTCAAGCTCGGTGTGACATATTGACGTGAAAGAAAAGAAGAAGACAATCATCTCTGTCCCGTTAAATATTCCTCACCGTGTACAAGTGAAGAGAGTGACCTCCAGATTTTTCGAAAAACTGTTATGGAACTATGACGAGTGATTCGCTTGGGACGTAAAGTCCCGACTGTCAGCATGAGCTGACAGATCACTCGACGGGCAGCGTTGACTGCAGGGCGGCACGCTAGTTCGCCTCAGCTATTGGCGGAGAGTGTGGGGGGGGGGGTTCCACAAAAACCTGCCGCTGCCGTCAGCCATAGTCAAAAAAAATGTTCGTGCCTATCACACCAAAGCCGACACACATTCGGTCCTGAAGGGACCGTTACGTCACTTACCTGTATCCCATCGAAGGCGCAGATGGTCTGCCTTCTTTGCCTGCCCCATCCTCCCATCTGACTCTGAGAGGCATAATTCTTTAGAGTACCTAGTTGACATGGAAAGAGAGAGAGACTAGGCGAGCCTAGACGACCTTCACATGAGAGGGCTCCAGGATGGTGAAGGAAAAGAATTCAAAGCTCACGGAGACATTACGTTATAAATTGTATTTAATTATAATAATATCTCGGCAAAGTTACAAAGCTTTAACCCTTTAACCTAGTAGGTGACTTAATGACCTCTTCCTTTCCAGTTTAAAAAAAGAAAAAAATCTCGGAAGACCTAGTTCTTCCTCATCTTGTGAAGACAATCAACATTACATTTGCGATGCACTTATACGCTAGCAGTATGCAATATAGAAATTAAGAAAACGATTTGAATAAGAATACTAATACAAAAAGTTCCAATTACTAAAATAATAATAACTTAAGAATACTAGTACATTATGAATAAAATAATGCATTATTATGACGGACTCCTTCTGAAAGAAACTTACTCGGCCAGGAATGAACGAGGAAAAAGAAACTTTATCATGCCCGGCACTGCTAACTAATATTTCATATATTCCGTTGAGTCACAGATAAGACAATCTCTCATAAGAGGTAAGAATTTCAGGTAAATAAAAACATGAAACTTATTTATCAAAAATAAAAAGAAAATTCATCTCATTATAACACATTTTAGGGAAATCTTAGTAATCGTCTTTTACTCGTTTTAAACTTTTTTGAGAAATTATGCGAAGATTGTAGGAAACAGTTTGTAATTTTGTTAAATTTGCGCGATAGCTTTCAATATTGTAAAATTTCTATAGTAAAGATCTTTAAAAAATCTTCCTTTTTGTTTTCTTCTTTTTTGGTTATCATTACATTTCTCTAGTTACGTGGTGCCGATAATTCTTTAAATCTGTTCTTTAATTTATTTTCTCAAAACGATTATTGACGAAAAGAACAAAACTACTTATTGACGGGCTTTGTATGCAGGAAAAATTTATACATTATTAACGTTACTCACACAATAAAATAGAGTTGAGAACACTTACATGGTCAAAGTAGAGGATCCACCGAAGAGGCGCCTTCCAAATGGTCCGCTTGCTAAACTCTTCGTTCTAAAAAGAATTGTTATACAAATGATAATTTTAAGTGTAGTATTATTACAAGTCGCGTTAGCTGTATACTGTAAAATTATATTTTAAAGATGTCAGCGCATTCCGTCTTTAAATTGCACACAAAAAAAAACGTCTTGCATTTTCAAATCCGGAGCGAGCTCAAAGCCTACCGTGTGAGTTGCAGATGACGTGACTAAATCAATACAATAATTATTATTGGCATCCAATGCGTTTAGCATAATTCTTAAACTAATTGATTCAAACAAACACTTACTGCGCCCTATCCTACGGCAAGTTGGCTTCCGATGAGTATACGTTTATCAGAAAGAATGTTCTCACAGAGAAATTTCAGATGACCTACGGTCGAACTTGCACGGGGTACTAATGGCATTTCTATAACAAAATCATGTTGAGGCACATCTTGGATATCGGTGGAGTATCCCCCAACAAGTGCTTAACCTCACATCAGACTGCGAAATTTTATTACAGCACCAACATCAATTATTTTCTTTGTGCACTTCTCGAGATGTTTGTTTGGTGATATTCTAGCTAGAGTTGCGTATTTGATAGATTCGTGGAGAGAGTTCTTCAATTCTTGTCATTTCCTCATTGTCTTTAATATTTTCAATAGATAGGGAAACAACTTTTGTGTTGAGGAATATTTTCAATATTTTCACCGATCCTCGTAGTTGAGTTGATATTTTCTCCTAATTCACGAATCCTTAAAGGTGTTACAACTTATACGATTTTGATTCCCTTGATTCGCTTTCAGCTTTTTGTTGTGGCGTAGCCATGCAAACACTTTCGTTGCGATTTATTTTAATTTTCTCTAACATACGAGCCGCTGCCCGGTGAGATACAAAATTTGGCCCCAAATCGACTTGCTGAGAAGCTGCTGTTGCCGAAGTTTTGATTGGTGAGGGGTATTTGAAAATAACTAGATTAGTGGAAAATAAAGTAGTCTGGGGATTGAAAAATATCCTAATATACTTACAAGTTTTGTTTTCTAGTGGATGTCTGCGAAAATACTTTGGAGTTATTCCTTGCACGGCTATACTGGACGATTTCACCTTACGAGAAGATTGTCTTCTTCTTCTTTTCCACCGTCAGAATGTCACTCCGAGCTCGAGGAAACGCGCTTCTCTCGGTCGTGGTGCGTTCAATTTTTCTGCTTGACAGCAGCCGGCTTACACGCTTCAGTATTTTGTGTAGCATATTGCTATATGCTACGACCATAACAAAACATCGATTAGGAATTAAACCCCGCACTAGGAGAAAATTCGAAAAAATCCGGCGAAATTCCAGCAGCAGCAAAGTCGCCGCTTCTACGCTATGAATAAAATATTTGGAAAAATAAAAGAGTTAACAACGTGGACGATTGCCATAAAGACGCGCTTTAATAAAAGTTGCAATAGTCAGTGAATTTGGTCCGAAATGGAATAATAAAATGCAAATGAAATTGGTGTCCAGCGAGTGGAACCCTGTTCTGGTGACAGTTCAATGTCTGCGCTAATGATTTGCTAGAATTATAAAAAGAAATAATCAAGTTTTTCTGTAAATAAGACACAACAACTATAGTGTATCAGATACTTCTTCAGGTCCAAGAAAGGCTATATAAAAAAAAAAGAAAAAACATTCACTGTGAATTTTAACACATTTTGTGTAAAAACACGCTTGAATCCTTCACAACATTCTTGTCTTCCATGGCGGAAATACTTCACCCAAATGGTTCGAAAAATTCGTGCAGAATCGAGAAAATATAGTGTTGCTTGTGTTCCGTGGTATCCTGATGGAGGAAAATTCGGGTGACGGGCCTTCGACGAATTCAACGTCTTGTGCTTCCCCTCCAGTTGCTTGGTATTGTTACCTGAAGAGCCTGATGACTGATCCAGCCCATCTAAACACCTCCGATGGGGCATCCGAACTAAAGTCACAGAACACCCACACCAGTGGCATCTAAGCAGACCTGGACCACGAAACGCTTGGCTTCTTCGTGCAGCCCGTGCTGACTTCGCGTGCTACTTCCTGGGAAATGAGGACCAACCCACAACAAAGAGATGAGAAAGAGAAGGCAACATCTGTCGAAGTAAAAAAGAAATACTAACTACTAAACCAAACTAACCCTTAGGTAAGTGGTAGGAGATAGGCCTAGTTAGTTGCACTAATCAAACTCTAACCATTAACCACAAATGGTATATAGTTATACCTGTATTATATCCACCTGGAATGCCACGCAGGAACGATGACATTGCTAAAATCCGGTACAACCAGAAACAATAACAATTAATCCGGTTATTCTATCACTTTTCACAGTATTATTTCAGTATTCTTCAGTAATTCGTAATTAAGACCAAACGATAATCCGGGCTTTGCTGAGAACATATGTAGGTTGATTATGTGAAGGCATAAAAAAGTATTCTGTATTTCCTATAAACGCTCTTTCTTACCCTTGATGCATTTCACTGGACGGAGAAAAACTCCTTCAGTCGAGAGCCGAGAAATTTGTATGTGCTTAGGCTTTCCCAAGAAGTAAAAACTTGCTGGAAATCTGGCTGATTTTCCTAAGTAATTGGAACATGCTCCCATTTATTCATAGATGTCAGCCGACAATGTCTTAGACATTGTTTCAACCTATTCCTAGCCTAGGGGTATACGCGTATTGTGTTAACCATTCAATTCCTTTAGCTGCAATACGTCTTAATTACATTTCACTTTGCTTCTTTCTTGGAAGTAAGCACTGCAATCTGCAAGTACTGTTCGGTATGCCTCAAACTTTTGTCCCGCAACTACCAATGAAATGTCCAACAGTTAATCGGAACATCTTAGTTTCTTCAAACCGTTTAGAAACAACGCTGAAATGAGTCAAAGATTCAAAGTGAGTATTTGGATTTGATAATAGAATTGTCCACTCAAGACCTCCTCTAGCTATCTTCGCTTCTAGTTTCAGCTCAAAGCGGTTTTAAATAACAAAAGTCAATTGGTGTCAGAAACTAGCTAGATTATCCATAACTGCAGGTAAACAAATAAAAAAAAAATACTACATGAGGCTGATGTTCGTGGCTTTATAAAAAAAAATTTAGAAACCTCAAACTGAAAATAAACAAAACAATAAACAACTAACGTCAGGGCTGCTTCGATGCCTTAACGGGGATGTGTTCAATATTGCAGCAATAGCTGCCTCAATAGACAGTAGAGTAGGAGCGCGTTCATGAAGTCATGGCTATCTCGTAGCCGGGTTATATAGAATACGGGGTATTCTCATTAAAATTTTGACACAAATGGTGGAACGTGGTTCGTAATGAGAATGCCTTGTATCTCTGTACCGTGTCTCGTTGCCAGACATGGCTGCGTGTGGCTGCGGCTGACATAATGAACGATTTTAGGCATTGCCAACTTCGGATATGTCATCATTGAAGGGTGAGAGATACATTTCATGTATATATACAAAAACGATTTATCACCCGCTTCGATTATTAAACCAACAAATTCTCCACACATTAACTAGGCAAGTTAACGCTCGAAGCATTAAGTGACTGGTGATATTTTGACGTGTCCTATTTTTATTGCAATTTGCATTAGTTTTGATTGTTAGTTTGATTGATTAAGGAGTTAAAGTGATTTAAAATGGGTACGTCAGAATTTTACCAGCGACTGTGATGTAAAGATTTTGGAAGTCATGGCAGTGGTATGGAAGACAGGACAGTCCGTGTTTTTTTTACGAGCTACCAGAGTTCGCCCTCTACATTAATAGGGGGAGAGTCGAAAAAAAAAGTCCGAATTCGGAAAAAGAAAAGAAAACGTGGCCGGAATTTCCGGAATAAGGACAAAAAAAAGAAGAAAAAAGTGGATTTGACGACCAGGAGTGTGGCCGAAGAGTTTCCCAAAAAGACATAACAAAAAAAAGACTTTTTCTTACACAGAACACAAGTGAAGACTGGTTTTGTAATTTCGCATTTTAGTACGGGATATTTCGAGTCAACTACCAGCAAATAGATTTGTGCGCAACATTTTGGGCCCTTTGGAGAATAAGCACTGGCTACGGCTCCTTGCAATCCCGAGGACGAAAGATAAGTACATCCTTTATTTAAGAATTCTTTACCCTTTTAAAATTGTCACCAGCACAACCCTTAACACGAATTCGACGCACGGGGGCCGATAACGTTTATTCTAAGAACTCGTTTAGAAGAAAAGATAGCATTTACCAAGTTTCGACCTTGATCAGCACATGATCATTTTACAAAGTACCAAGGGGAACAGGTCTTGGACTATTACTAATCGTGCCAATCGCACTTTTACCACAGGATACTTCGCTGTCACCTACCAGCTATAGATTTATGCGCGAATGAGCTCTTTCGTTCCTGAGTGGTGCCCCAGTTGAGTACGAGGCGCTTGCAAGCGTCCCGATTGAAGTAAGAAAGTTTGTAAATTGTCATTCAGCTAATATTCGAAACAATAAGCTAGCGATCAATCTCCTATTTATGTGCTGTGAACTCATTTAGCGAGATAGTTTGACTGAGTAGAAACTAAACTTAGATCATTGGTGTTGAATTTGATAAATTATAAGATGTGATTTGAATTGACTAATTTCTCTCCATATATAAATTTCGATGTAGTTTGACTGAGTAGAAACTAAACTTAGATCATTGGTGTTGAATTTGATAAATTATAAGATGTGATTTGAATTGACTAATTTTGCTCCAAATATAAATTTCGATATAGTTTGACTGAGTAGAAACTAAACTTAGATCATTGGTGTTGAATTTGATAAATTATAAGATGTGATTTGAATTGACTAATCTTGCTCCAAATATAAATTTCGATATCGTTTGACTGAGTAAGAACTAAACATGTATCCTTGTGTTGAATTTGATAAATTATAAGATGTGACTTGAATTGAATTGATTCCTCTTTTTTTTATATATATAAATTTCGTTATAATTGGACTAAAGAAAAGAAGAGTGCGGGAAAGAACTAGTCGAACCATAAACGACTCTCACTGCAAGTGCATGCATTCTTTCTTTATTTTAGATTATACTAGACTGGACGTATCGAATTTAAAGTGCCCATTCAAATTGCGTGTGTCGGAGAAATAAAGGGCCAATTTTCCTATGTACCCTTTTTATGACCATTTTTCCTAAAAGAAATAAAAAAAAAAAACATTCGATCGCGGGTTATTAGACTGATCAGTGTGTTTCTTCTCCTTACCCTTGAAGACTGTTTTCCTAATCAAAAGAAAAATTGTGTAAAAAGCCGCTCGGACACAACTTTTTAAGTGGATTCCTCGCAACAGCCAGCGGAGGCGACAGAAAATTGTAACAGTATTTTAAAAGAAAAACTCTCTAAATATGTAAAATATATATATCAAAACGAAGTCAATTAGATTATCGTTCAAGTATTTTAAAGAAAAAACTTTCGAAATATTTAAAATATATATCAAAAGGAAATCAATTAGATCAGTGTTCAGGCATCTTAAAAGAAAAGCTTTCTAAATATCAAACATACATCTAACTAAAAGAAATCAATTAGTGATTATATAAAATTTAGACCAAATCTAATTTCAATATATTTCATGCTAATCAACATAAAACCTGAAATTAATGCGAAAATTATTTAACAATATAAAATTATATAAAGTACGCAAAAACCTATCAGAGCCTTGATAATACTTAAAGAAAACAAAGAGAAGCTTAGCAAAAGCATATTGTAAATAGTTTTTTTTTAGCTGTGCACTATATTATATGAAAATTTGCACATTCTCACGAAGGCAATGATATAATAGAAAGCAAGGATATAGAGTGTTATTATTAAAAATTAAAGCTATAAATTTTTTTGAACTAAAGTTACCTGTAGCAGTAGATAGTGGCGAGCGGAACGTCTCGGGGGCACCTCTGCGATGGATCCTCAACAACAAACTGTAAGTTGTCGCCTTATAATTATATTTTCTTTCTCAAATTTTAATACTGCCAGTGAGTATTTTGCACACTTAGATTTTATATATATATACATGTATGACTGTTTATACTATTGATATTATTAGACTAGGTTTAGTAGTTCTAGTGTCCTTTTGATGTCGAAGTACGTGTAAAATGAGTATGATGATACAAGCTTTCGTACATTGTATTCTATCTTACTTTCTTATACACATAGTTCGATAGACGAGCCACTTACACATTTGATGGACTTTGACTTTTCATAAATGTATATTTTCTTTGTTTTTTCACTTTAATCTCAATGGTTATATTATACTTTCTAATGCGCGAATTTCGCTATATGATTATTATATAAGAAGAAAAAAAAATGTTTTTTTTTTATGCGAAAACAAGGCAGGCAATTGGAGATACGTATGACAGTGGAAATTTGTGCGATTTCTCGATCAAATGAAATATATTGTGTATATATGTATGCATATACCATTATTACTATTGTTATTAATATTACTATTTCTTGTTAATGAATGTGATTGATTTAAATAGCAACGCGGAATACATTACGTATAGGAAAATTTCATTATTCGTAACGGTCCCTTCAGGACCGAATGTGTGCCGGCATTTTGTTAGTAGGCACGACGAATTTTTTTTTATTATGGCTGACGGCAGCGGCAGGTTTTTTCGTGGAACCTCCCCACACTCTCCGCCTATGAGCCGAGGCGAGCTAGCATGCCGCCCTGCAGTCAAGGCTGTCCGTCGAGAGATCTGTCAGCTCATGCTGGCAGTCTGGTCTTAACGTCTGAAAGCCAATCACTCACTATAGTTCCATAACATTGTTTAAGCAGTTGAAGCTTTAATTTAATTACAAATTTCAAATCAGCGTCGACTTCGACTTAAAATCAAGTCGCAGTCGACAGATCAGTCGTAATTGTAATTCACGCTTAAAGGAGATGCAAATTAGAAAATATCGCGTACCCAATTCTAACACAATGACACAGATATTGTTTGTACATAAGTGCCGTAAAATTTGTACACCTGCACACAATTATTCAACCTATGCGCAATTTTAATCGCTTTTATTTTCTTATACTCAAAAGTATTTACTGAATTTGCAAACTTGAACGTAAAAGAGTTAATAATTAAGAAGAAAAGTTCAGTGGTAAAAAGTTTGTGTGTAATATTTGCTTCGTGACCCTACGGTTATTTCACGGGTTTTCCTGAGTCAATGCACCAAGCCCAAAACCAACCAAACCTAAGTATGGATTTGACAGCGAAGACCAAAAATGGAGGAGTGAAACATACACAAATGCAGGGCAATTTTAGGTACGCTCATATACACGGATCGTACATATGATTGCATCTCCTTTATTTATAACCTCGTTGACTGACACAAAATAACCACCAAGGCCCTCTTGTCATTTCTTCCCCCCCCCCCCCGACCATCCGACCATAGGTCGTACTGTCCTTGAAATGCTTACACACGATACTCCGCTTCCTTATTAGTTATTTATTTAATGGCTCTAGCATACTGGCCCAATGCTGCAGCAAGCCGGCCATTTTGAAATTGCGAAATTTCTGAAAGGTCTCGTCGGACGGCTGTACAGATGTTTATTTGCGATTTGAGATGATAATATAATAATTTTATAATCCTTTGTGTTGTGAATTTGTGATACAGTTATTGTTTATATCAACAACTGTGACTTAATTGAACACGCACACAATTAATTTCGTTAATCATATAAGGCACTACGCGAAAAGGAACATTATTGTTTGGCACGTCCAAATTCCTTCCTTCCCTAAAATGTTCTCGTCTGGGTCGGCCCTAATGGTGGAACGTGGTTCCTAATCATGACACAAAGATCATCATCATCATCAATCTTTGTATCATGGTTCCTAATGAGAATAACCGTAACCCCCGCAAGATACAAGCCATGAACAAAGTTGAAAAAAGAGAGCAGCGGGTGTTGTATTTTACTTGTGTGCCGTGCTCCTGATGGAGAGCATACAACTTCTTTCGAACTAAAGGGAAATCAAAAGATTCCGTGTTTGGGTTCAGTAGATAAAAAAAAAACTCAATCAATAGATTTTTATTTATTCGAGATTGATCTGAGCTTTCCGTTTTTAGAAAAAAAGGACTAAAATCCTTTTGGATTTTAACAAAGTTCGATTTCACAAACTTAGATCGTTTCTATTTTTTTTTCACAGCTTATATCTTTTTATAATTTTCACTACTTAGATCCTTTCATTTTTTTTTCACTACTTAGATCTTTTCTATTTTTTCACAACTTAGATCTTTTTTTTTAATAATTTTTTCTACTTAGATCTTTTCTATTTTTTCACAATTTAGATCTTTTGTTTTTAATAATTTTTACTACTTAGATCTTTTCTATTTTTTCACAATTTAGATCTTTTGTTTTTAATAATTTTTACTACTTAGATCTTTTCTATTTTTTCACAACTCAGATCTTTTTTTTTTTTATTTTTTTACAACTTAGATATTTTCTACGTATACGTACTGTACTCGGCGGATTCAAAAAACAACTCCCCGAAGTTTGGGCAAATTGCCCCCAGGTACCCATGAAACCTATTTTTTAAAGCTTTTTTCTTCTTATTAATTTCTCACGACGATTTTAAATTCGTACGTGAGAGAATGCCAATTATTTATGTTGAGATGCATATGCATCATGTAGAAAATGCAACCCGATATGCACTTGTGTGCCTGTCTTAAAATATTACTTTTAAGCGGGCGAGAATAATCGTATGTATGTATGTATTTATGTACATACAATTAGATTTGAGCAATTGAATAATGTACGTATGTGAAGTGTATATTGCACAATAAAAAAAAATGGAAGTAAAGAAGAAACTGTATGTAGGTAAGTATGCAGTGCATATCGTGGGAGCGGAATGCATGCTAGATAACAAAATGCAATTTATGCTTAAATTGCATTTTGTTATAGCATTGAAATGCATTTTAAATGCATTTGAAATATGGAATGAAATTTTGAATTAAAATAATTAAAAGTAATTTTCAGGGTCAACTTTGCAATGCATCAATATATTGCATAGGGCAATATGTTGGTGCATTGACCTTATCGTTGTGATTCGGGGCATAGGGTACCCGAGTCACAACATCCCTCCCCCCTGGGGAAAAGAAAGTTTTATTCTTTCTAGAAGAAAACCTTCTTAGTCGGAACTAAGGAGTTGTACAAGCGGATATATTATACTAAATATATTATAATACATATTTATTTATATGCTAGAGAGAAACGAAAATCCCCCCGAGTCACAACACGGGCCGGTCAGCAGGCGATATCCACAGGCTTCTTGCCTTGTCTTACTGAAGGAGTTTTTCATATAAAAGTGGCTTGTATTTTGTTCAAACGCTATAATTTCCGTAAATTTGTTCTACATGCTATTTTTTTTAAACTATTAGAAAGAAAACATATTTGGCTGCAATTTGTTTTAACTGCATTTTGCTGTGGGAGCGACAGTTTTGGGCTTTAGGACCTGTTTAAAATGAAATTTTAGTTTTTCCTCCATGACGAGTATACAAAAAGCAGTGAGAGTGAGCTCTTACTCTGTACCCGGCACGTTAAGGCCTTTTAATGTGTCGGTGCCTTCGGCGACTTCATGGCTTGTATTATATTCCGGGGGTTACGGAATAACTGTTATTCTATTTACCTTGGGAAAAATCCATGATACAAAGATAACAAGTATGGCCGATTCGAGAGGAATTTTTTGTGTTGCTACGTCATGAGGTGCCTACTGTCATTTCCAGAGAATTTGTTTTGAGTTTTTCGTATTTTATTGAATATATTAAAATATTTAACAAAATGTTAGTTTCTTCGTTTAAATCACTTCGGGAAAAGTAGTTATGTGCTAGTGGGAAAGCAAAGAAATTTAAAAATAGTAAATATTTTTCACTGTGAAAGGACGATTGAAATTGAGACGAACAAATTTCTGACATTTGTCGCCAAAGGAGGCAAGCAATCAATTGACAGATTTTCCGGCCATACTTGTTAATCTTTGTATCATGGGAAAAATCTATGCATCGAACTTAACTGTATTTATTTGGTTAAGTAAATTGTTTTATTAGCGAAGTACTTTGTTTATAAAGTAAAGTATATATATAAAAACAAAAATTCTAAAGGGCGTAATGCTAGAGCCAAGGAATTTATGCACTTATTTCTTGAAGAAAAATTGACATTTGGTCAAGAAATTTTCGACAATTGTGTGTAGATATCTCAAAATAAATATAAAAATAATAAAGAAAATAAAGAAATTGATAATTCCCAATTGTACATAATTTGCTCATTGTGGAATAAATTATTCCGGAAACCTGTAATTGATAATAAGCACTGACATATATACTATGGACTGCTGATGCTACAAAAATTGCTTACATTATTTGACATTATTATGGGATCACTTTTCTATAGTTGTCTCTTTTTGTTTTAACTACTTTTTTTCGCTGAACTATAAATAATAAGTTCTATACAAAATCCACCATAGTCCAGTTTCAGTTCATTGGTTTTCCAAATGATTATATAGAATAGAAATAGATGGCAATACAGTATTTGTAATCCTTTCTCTGTTCCCCATAGCTACTTTTAGGGATAGGCAGACAAAAATTGCTTAATTTTATTTCCTTAAAAATCGAGTTTAAGGAATTCTTGAAGTTATAGGAGATAAACTTCCAAGAATAGAAATAATTTTGAATGCATCTGTAATTTGCTGAACTTTTAATATGAATATTAAAGCGAAAGTAAAACTTGAAATTAAGATAATTGTCACACCCTGCCAACAAAAGTTGACCCATATGAAATAGAAAATCAAGCAGTCCATGTTATATATGTCAGTGATAATAAGTGCATCAAATCTACATAGTGCAAAATCGCCCATCCTTTGTTCAATTTTTCAATTATTCCACCAACATTGAAATTCCTTAAGCCCAGTATCACAGATTACATATATTATTATATTATAAAGGGCTTTCCAATAAGAGGTGTTATTTTAATTATCCCGCTATTTCGGTAGATGTCACTTTTGGAGCTGTCAGTTTTTGAAACTTGACAAGTAGAAACTACGCCATTAATAAAACTGGAACGGTACACGACTCAACAACGCATTGAAATTATTAAAATTCACTATGAAAATGGTGAAAATGTGGCAGAGACGGTTCGTAAAACTCGAACATTTTTGGGTTTTCGTGAAGCACCTTGTCGGACCGCAATACAGAAATTGGTAGAAAAATTCGAGCTGTCGGGACAAGTTAGTGATGTGAAGAATAAAACCCGTGCACGTCGCTCAAGAACAGCCGAGAATATTGCTGCTATAGCCGAAAGTGTTGAAGAAAACCCAGGTTTGTCCATTCCTCGTCGTTCTTTGGAATTAGGCATTCCAAAAACGTCATTACACCGTATTTTGCATAAAGATTTGGGTCTTAAGGCTTATAAAGTTCAGTTAACACAAGAACTCAAGCCGATCATCAACAACGTCGAGTCTTTGCTGATTGGGTCCTTGAAATGCATGAAAATGATCCGGAATTCCATCGAAAACTCATCTTGAGTGATGAGGCCCATTTCCACCTCGATGGCTTCGTCAACAAGCAAAATTGTCGCATCTGGGGCTCGGAAAACCCAGGAGTTATTGTTGAAAAGCCTCTCTATCCTCAACGTGTGACTGTTTGGTGCGGTTTATGGTCCCGCGGGGTCATTGGACCTTACTTTTTCGAAAATGAGGCTGGAGCAATAGTTACGGTGAATGGATTGCGCTATCGACAGATGATTAATGATTTTTTATGGCCGGAATTGGATGGTATTGATCTGGACAACGTTTACTTTCAACAAGAGGGCGCTACGTGCCATACAAGCAACGAAACTATTTTACGGGAAAAGTTTCCGCACCGTGTTATCTCTCGAAGAGGTGATCACAATTGGCCACCGAGATCTTGTGACTTAACACCTTGCGACTTCTTCCTTTGGGGCCACGTGAAAGAGAAGGTTTACGCCAACAGCCCAGTGTCGATTCAAGATCTCAAAGATGGAATTCGTGAGGCTATCCAGGACATAGGGCAGCCACTTTGCGATTTGGTTATGGAAAATTTCATGAAAAGGATATGGTCCTGTAGGCGTGGTCGTGGTGGTCATTTGGCTGATGTTATTTTCCATTACTAACGGCATACCTTCCTCTTTATAATGAAATAAAGATCCGATCATTTATCTCAAAAAATGGCATTTTTCTTTGAATATCAAAATAACACCTCTTATTGGAAAACCCTGTATTATTTATATTATGGTCACGCACCCAGCATTTCTGACGGCATGGTAGTACCAGAGCAAGGGTTTTTAAAATCGTGACCGGGTAATTCTGAGAAGGTGGATATCTGTATATATCTAATCTGTGGCATTGGAATGCTGCCCGTACTCCCGATCAAAACTTAGCATTTCGGCACCCCCCCCCCCCCCGAATACTTCGCGCCGTTAAAAGTGCCAAATGGCACAAGTTTTACAGTTCTCTCTGTCGCCCTATGCCAACACAAAATATTGCTCACCGAACGTATACTTATGACATTTGATGTTTTTATGTTGACTGCAGATGCAATCACCGCAGAAAGAATAAGTTAAAGATAGTGTTTACCATGCGCCGTCTCTCTTGCCCATACGCAGGATTCAGTTAAGAATAACTTTTGAAAATTAAAGTCGGAATTAGTTTAATTTCTTATAAGAGTGCTTATAAGCGATTAAAATATCACTTGGACAAAAGAAAATAATTTTTTTTAATTTAATTCGATTTACGGGTGTAAAATTTCATCTGATTGGTTGAGTTTTACATATTTTTATGTAGTAAACCTTTTAAAGGGTGCTCTAACGGTTATATACAAAAACACAATATTTTTTGTGCCACATGAAATAGCAAATCGCTCAGTCCATTGTTATAAGTCAGTGGCCGTACCGTAGCCCCCGGAATATAAAACAAGCCATGAAGTCGGCGAAGGCACCGGCATATTAAAAGGCCTTAACGTGCTGGGTACAGCTTGCAGTAAGAGCTCCTGCTCACTGCTATTTGTATACTCGTCATGGAGATAAAACTAAAATTTCATCTTAAACAGGTCCTAAGGCCCAAAACTATCGTTCCCACAGCAAAATGAAGTTAAACAAATTGCAGCATCTAGAGCAAATTTATGAAAATTACAGCGTTTGAACAAAATACAAGCAGCTTTTAAATGAAAAATTCCTACATACAAGGCAAGAAGACTGGATGTCGCCTGCTGACCGGCCCGCTGCTCTCTTTTTTCGACTTTGTTCAAGAAATATTGACATTAATGGATTTTTCGACAAGAACGACATCTCTTTGTCAATCGAGAAGTATATTTTTTCTGTTCGAATTTCTTGTCTCTAGCATACTACTTCAAATAATCGACAAAGAAAAAAATTCTTTCTTTGAGCATTTCATGATTATTTTTACATTAGTTTTTGTATAGGAACAAGAATTCCTTGGTTCTAGCCACTGACAGTGACTCTAGCAGTGTTGCCAATAATTTCTTTCTAAAATCGTCTAAATGTATCTAGAAAATCGGCTAAAGTCGGCTAAAGAGATTTTAAAAATCGGCTAAAAATCTGAAAATTGCAAATTCCTTTCTATACAAAATAATGCAATCTCCTCGAAGAAATGTAAATGCAGAACCAGCAAAACGGTCTCGCCGAGAGTACTATCCAGTGGTGTACTCTTTTCCAGATTCAGAAATCTTTCTCGGGACGTTTTTGTTGTCAGAAAACCCATTTCCATGCACTCGGGTCACATACACCCCACTTACTACATTTCGCATATATTTTTTCCATTATTTCTTTCAGGGACATTAGTGTTCTGTTGTGAACATTTTTTTCATAGGAAGTCATTTTCCACGACGACGCACCAATTTCGCACGAGCGAAAAAAATCCACTTTTTCATCCAAGAAAGTGGCTCAAAATCTTAGAATATACATAGAACAAACAGGAATGGTTGAATCGTGTAAAATTCGTGTACATGAGCGTAATTTGTCAAGAGCAGGAGATTATACATAGGAGTAAGTGAGATGCTGGGCGGAAGATTTGTCAAAGCTGAGTACAGGATTGTCAAATGTGATTTTGTTTTGTGAACAGGTTTATGCAATCTCAAATTCTTTTGTGAAATTTAACAAAAGTACCTACTCAATTCTTTTCAAAACTTATTATCTTTAAAGTTTATTTAGTGTAAAGTTTTATAGTACCACTAGTGCCTGTTAAAATCATCATATCAATTAAAAAAACAGAAATGAAGTGTTCGGTCTGTGCTTGCAAATATAAATCGGATTATAAACTAGGGAAATCGTGTTTCAAGCAAGTGCACTATCTAAATTATCTTTTTTGTTAATAGAAGCAAAGATTTATATAAATTAAATATGTGAATTATTTCAAAATAAAGTCGAAAAAGAACATTTTTTAACACAAATGCCCCGCTCAAAACCTTTATTTACTTTTTGCAAAGTGACAAGTTGTTTAGAATAGGGATGGCGTGTAAATACATGTAAAAATGGACTACCAACACAACCAGAAATTCATTACGCAAAATCTGGCTTATCACCATTCCTGTTTGCTCTATATTCTAAGTTCAAAATACATCCGATCGTCAAAGCATTACATCAAACCAAGTGAAGTTTGCGTCAATTTTCGGCTGAAGAAATATCAAATTCTGCTAAAAATCGGCTTTCGGCTAAACTAAATTTTTTTCGGCTAATGAAGTTGAAAATCGGCCAAATTAGCCGATTTTCGGTTCAACTGGCAACGCTGAGTTCTAGCATACTGGGATTTGAACATGACACATTTCTCTCGAAACTTTTTAGCACAATCGAAATACGAAAATAGCACATTTTTCAGGAAGTTTTCGGGCAACACTGACCGTTTATGTCAAATTCACTTATTTATTTGTTATTTGCTGTTGGAAGGGGATGTTATTTTTATTTCTCATAATTAAAATGAACGTGTGTGTAAATAAAACCCCCAAAGAGTTTTTAAGATCTGAATTGGAAAATATGACAAAAGAAGAGCTAATAGACAAAATAATTCGATTGGAGTCCCATAATTTACAACTCAGGAATATTTTAAATAAGCAGGCAAAATACAATAAGGAGGAGATAAAGCCAGATAAAAGGACATTTGACTTCAACAAGTAAGTTTATCCTTAGAATAGAATAAAGAACCTCAGCTGACGCTACGTTACAACGTTGGGTATATCGAATAAGTATGTCATTTTATTTCATTTGTTGTTATTTGCCTTTTTACTGTTATACTTTCTGTGCCTTGGGCTTTCTATTGTTGGACTGTGTCTGACTATATTACTTTAATTGCTTTCTACCGCAATGAGTCTGTTCATTTCTCCTTTCTTAGTTTTCTAATTACTTAGTATGTATCCGATTATACCAACTAGCTATTACTTACTCGATGTACCTAACGTTGTAACGTAGCGTAAGCTGAGGTTCTTTAATAAAGTATTTTTCTATTCTATTCTATTCTATGTAATAGCTAGTTGGTATAATCGATAAAATACAAAGTTGTTTAGCAAACCAAAACGGGAGCATGTACAAACTCAACAATAAATTTATTAATTCAAAGATCTTTATAAAATCTTATACAAGGAAATTTATAGTAAATTTTTTAGATTGAATATCAATCAAATCAAAAATCACATTTGCACATGGTCCGTACAACGTTTGGCAAATCAGGAAAATAAACATCACCTTTTGTTATGTTTTCGGCATAAGTCAGGAATCGACCACTGTAACTGTTCAAACTTTGTGAATAGCTTACAATTCGCTCGCAAATCACAAATATCACAATTATTTTTCCGGGAAACTTACACTTTCCGAGATATTTCACTTTTAAAATCACAAATTTTGCACTGCACACCGCCATACAATTTGATATAAAATATTCTTCTTCTTCTTTTAAGTAGCAAGGAAATGTTCTTATTGCGTTTTTTTTCATTACGAACACATTCAATTGATGTGCAGTAAAGCAGCATTTAGTTCGAATGGAATAAAAAAACATTTATTAAAGAAACGCACACACACACACACAGGCAGGCTGGCAGGCACACACACGCGCTCGGAGCGAAGCGGAGTGCGCGTGTGTGTGCCTGCCAGCCTGCCTGTGTGTGTGCGCGCGTGTGTGTGTGCGTGCGCCTGCAATGCTGGTGACCCGAACGTTGTATGGCGGTGTTTGTGATTTTAAAAGTGAAATATCTCGGAAAGTGTAAGTTTCCCGGAAAAATAATTGTGATATTTGTGATTTGCGAGCGAATTGTAAGCTATTCACAAAGTTTGAACAAAATCGGTTACAGTGGTCGATTCCTGACTTGTTCCCTCAACTGCAAAGTGAAATAAAGGCATACACAAAACATGAGCTATTTTTTCCCTTTACAAATCATATGACTTTATTTTCTATTATTTCATGGCCTCTGTTGTGGGCAATGTGAATGGTTGAAAAGCAGCTCAGACATATATAGATAACTAATATATTCCCAATAGATATTGTAGCAAGGCTTTCCCTTAAGAGTCTGATATCACTGCTACTAAAAGTTTTCAAATCTCATTCCAGCATCACAATGCACACGATACACCGCTTCTAACCTTTTCCCGAGATTCGATTGAGTAAGAACTTTATGAATTCAAATTTCTTTCGGTTATATGTTAATTCATAGAGTCATTGAGTCATCATTATATGCGCGTGACCTTTTTCAGCTCTAATCTCTGCGTGTTGTAAATTGATAAAATTAAAGTGAGCCGGTAAAGATTTCTTTATAATAAAAGGGTTAATTGTTTAAAGTAACTAATTAATTTCATTGTTAAAAGCTACTTTCTCTAAAATAACTTTTCAATCTCTGATTTTACGTATTTCTCAGCTTACATAATCACCCAAAAGAAGTGCTAAATGCAGATGCTGTGAACAATCACTTCTATACCTAATTCTAAGTAGAAGGCCTTACCTCCAATTCCATTGTCGGTAAAACAGGAAAAAAAAATCGTATTGGGATTCGGGAAGGAAACTGCTTCTAAGTTCTTATTTTTCTACGGGAATTACTAGGATACATACACAAAAGAAAAAATATGATAATAGGAGTAGTTCTAGGTTATCCAAAATAATCTGTGTAACAATATGAAATAAAATAGATTGAAGATATACACTGCTACTATTATTAATAATAATACGAAGGTCCCTACATTAATGAGCATAGACATTTACATTTACCTAGTTGTACAGTTTTGAGTGCAACTAATGATGTTACTTATATCATATCAAGTGAGCTGTTAAGAATTACATATAGTCATGTACTCAATGGTGTAAAAAGAAATAATTCTGGGGGGGGTACGTAATAAACATAAAAAAGAATCAGAAAGAGGAAAAATGAAATTCAAAGGTGTGAGAAACATTGCTAATGAATTTAATAATTAGTACTTTGTTTAGAGTATTGAAGCAATAAATCAATCCATTTCGAGTTTGTAGTTTGTGGACTTAATAGAAAATGTACAGTCGATCCTTCAATTCAGACTTACACAGCAATTGGATATAAGAAAAGTTTTGAGACCCATGTTGTTTTCTTATTGCCAAGATGCTTGTGGACTGTCTTGAAGTGATCCGGTATTTGTTCATTTGATAAATACGTCATTGAGATCAGGTTTCTTTCCGGATAAATGCAAGGAGGCAAAGGTTTCTGGAGCAGATAATTGTGAAGACTTCCACCCAATCAATGCTGTACCAACGAAAAAATATTGGAAAAATCGTTCAGCTGTAGCGTGAAGAATACTTCAAAGAGCACAATCTTTTCATTGAGTTCCAGTCAGGCTTTAGGAGTCAATACTCATGTGAAAGAGCGCTGAATCAAGTACTCATTGATTGAAAGGAAAAATATCTTGTCTAGGAATAATGTTATTGCTGTGTTCCTTGAGTTAAAAGAGCATTTGAAACTAATGATAGAAGGATTCTTTTGAAGAAACTTATAGTTATGGGTACGGTTAACTGAACATCAGTGGTTTAAGTCATGCCCTCAAGGTATATTACTTGATCCTCTCAAATAAGTGTCTATCTGTTGAAGTAGATTTTAACCTCGGTTAGGCATGAGAACTCACGATATCACTTGCGGTCGAATGCCTGAGTATCTTAAAATGGTGAGGAGAGGTCACACTGTTTTTTGGAAGGTGATGCGCCTCTTGCGGTGGAATGCTGAGGTCTCTTAAAATGTGAGGAGAACTCAATCTGTTTCTGATGTGCCCTTGTACTATTCATCAGAAGCATCTAGCTGATAGTGCGCTTGTTACGAATCGCTTAGTCTGCGCGCCATTATGTTAATCTAAAAACGGATTTCACAATTTTCCTTTTAATATTTTCGATGTTCACTTCGGAGAAGGAACTTTAATAACAATCATAATTGACTTACAAAGACGCTCTCTTAGAGCTTAAAATTTAACAATAATGTATTAATTAACTTGACAATAAATAACGGAAGGACAGTGAAACTTATATAACTAGAATCGGACGGACAGAAAACATTTTTTTTTAAAATATTTCTTTAAATGCAAAATTGAAGGGTCGCTTGTAGATATATCTTCATGTGAATTATGTTACGAAGAAAATGTCGGATTATTTTTTTGTTTTTAAGAATACGAAATATATTAGATACACTACAAGCAATAAATGTTTACAATGCCATTGTAAAGCTCAATTTTTATTATTGTGGAACTGTGTTATATAATATATATTTATATGTGATGAAAGTGTGTTCACGAGGCTTCAAAGGTTGCAATACAAAGCGATGAGAGCAATACTGAAGTGCAGTAGGTACACAACAAGAATATTGGATATGTTAGTGCATTGCGTTGGTTAAGTGTCACACAGCGTGTAGATATGAATGTTTTATTGTTCGTTGACAAAATTAGAAGGGGTTGTATTTGGCATGTTTAATTAATAATGCTAGAAATATACCCATACTCGTTAAGAAAGGCAAATGATTTTCGAGTGCCATTATTTAGGAATAGTTTAGTGTACAAAGGTTTTCAGTTGTTTAACATGTTACCATCAAATGTTAAAACAAACAAATATATCTTTACTATTATTTAGAAATATATTTTCAACAACGGTAACATTTTATAATTTCTATACATTTCTTTTTAAACAATAAACAGACGTCTCTTTTTTATGTCTTCAGGTAACTTGTAGTACAACTGGAAGCCCTTGTATATTAACGAATTCTACGTTCTCGCTTTGTTGTACGACTCCAGTCTCACATTAACATCCATATTCCTTAAATTGTAGGGCTGAACATACGCCACGAAGATCATCTTTTCTTTAAGGTAGTGTGGTAATATCCCACTCTTTATTTACATTTAGTTCAATTCGTTGTTGTACCTTCATCCACTTAAGCGTATCCAACATCGACTTAGATGAATATCTACTACGCAACAGTATACTTCGCATCGGTTTATTCTGTATTTTCTGTAGGCGTTTAATTCCCTCTTTTGTGCACAGAAACAATATGCGGTTTTATCAACAAGATGCGGTTTTATCATCACATTGTATATCCTTTTTGTACAAAATAATGAAAGTGATTTTGTCATTCTTTTAAAATACCCAACCCCTAACTTCTTACATATATAACTCCTAAGTACTTTACTTCATGTAGCAGCGCAATATTTTCATTTTATATTTCTATAGGTAGATTATCATTTGTGTTTAACCACATACTATTCGTTTTCATAATGTTAATTTTGTAACGAAGTTTCGGAGGGATGGATGCGGATAGCTCGTCGGACCAGGGTTTCTTAAAAATGAAACTCCTTCAGTTACAATATAATAAAATAATTCTTTATTCAACAAAATAACCTAACATTTACACAGCAGTTTAATCTAATTCGATTTATCCTATATTAGAAGCTAGGTAGTGGTAAGGGGAGCTTCACACGACCTACCACTATGATAATAATTCTGGATTTAACACTATGAGCCTAGTTCTTACTATTCAATATATCACCCTAGATCTATTTATCCTATACTGACAACTAGGTAGTGGTAAGGGGAACTTCACACGGCTTACCACTATAATATTAATTCTGTACTTAACACTATGATAACCTGAGAGGGAGACAAGGTGACATATCAAGAGAATACCTGCGGAGGCGGGATATTTCACACGGACCTCGCTACTTTCAGGAGAGGTACGGGGATTTCTCACACGACGTACCTATGTCTTAAGGCTGAACCACAATAGAAGTAAATAACTTTACGAAATTAAACGAGACTGAGGTTTACTTACAAAAAATTTATACTTTTAGCCTAAATATATATCACATTCCGTAAGAGTTATTATCTTGATATTTAATGTTTTTAATTTTGAAAAGGGGTAAAAGTGAAAAAATTAACAAATGGAAGTTGATGTAATTGAACATTTGTGCCTTCTATTAATTCGCAGTACCCGAATGACATTTTATGTGTTAAATTTTAAAAAGTGGTAAAAGTGAAAAAAATAACAATTGGAAGTTGATTTAATTGAAGATTTGTGCTTTCTATTAATTCACAGTACCATTTTTATTCCATTTTAAGTTTTACATTGCACTTTTAATCATTTATTAATAATTTAACTGTTTGACAGATCGCGTTCTTAAGGAATGTGCGATTCTTACCGCACCTTTCCTGACTGCAATTTGACTTTTAAATTTAACGAAAGTGCCCCTCACACGAGTTAAAGTTAATTTGTGTACGTCTGTTAAATTAAAGGGCGCGTTCGCTTTACGTAAGTAAATGTACTTACCTTTACTTCTATTGTGGTTCAGCCTTTAGTTCTAATACACTTGGGTGGGGAGATACAGCGGATGTCTCACTCGGGGTACATGATAAATGTTAAGACGGGATAGTACACGCTGACCTTAACACAACGGATGAGGACGAATGGTACCGGGATTTCTCAAACGACGTACCAGGGAAATGTTAAGGCGGGATAGTTCACGCTAACCTTAACACAACGGATGAGGACGGATGGTACGGGGATTTCTCAAACGACGTACCAGGGAAATGTTAAGGCGGGATAGCTCACGCTAACCTTAACACAACGGATGAGGACGGATGGTACGGGCATTTCTCACACGACGTACCAGGGAAATGTTAAGGCGGGATAGTTCACGGTAACCTTCACACAACGGATTAGGACGGATGGTACGGAGATTTCTCACACAACGTACCAGGCGGGATAGTTCAAATTTCAAATTTGTAACTTCGGTACAATTTTCAATTTGTTTCTATTTAACCACTTATTCAAATTGTCTAGATCAAATTCGGGTTTTTATTTAACCTCTATAGCACTGGTGGAGATCCTGTAATTATGAGATGCTTTAAAAAAGTTAATGCAGAGTTTTGCTTTTCTTATAAAGGCTTTCCTTTATTTGAAATTCATGTTTAAAAATTTGTTGCAGTTTAAAATTGCGTGTGATACATTGCAGACCTAACAAGGTGGTGACAATCGTTGCTCGTTGTTATTTCTCGGGGTCCTTTTAGTCCTAATTCATATAATTTATGAGTCTCTTGGTCTACCTTCTACATTAAAATGTGAATAATAATTACTCCCCAATTTTTCGTATTCAATTCAAGATTTTGTATGGCTGCGAGACATTCTTTTGCAGTATGGTGAAGGTTTGTTTTTATCCCATAAAGTGATTCTACTGTTAATGTGTAAATTAAGATCCAATTTAGCCGGAACTAGAAGACGTGTATTATTGTATCTGTTGTTTAATAATTTCCAAGCGGTTCCGTAGTTTTCATCCGTAACTTGATGATGTCTTACCCTTTTGCCCTTCAAATTAGTATTTAAATAATACATCCTTTGAGCAGTAACCGTAACACAGAGTTCAAAATTACATGCAGCAAAGCAACAGGAAAACAGATGTACGTCTTCATTGTAACTTTCGACTCCAAATACGAAGTCAACGAGATCATGAAAGTAGATCCACTTCTCGACCAGGGGCCCTATTCTTGAGCAATGAAGGCAGATTCCGTATACGTTAAGCTGTCAAAACCAATCGAAATGAATGTGCATTTGGTATTCTTGAAATCCGTATACGTTATTCTCGTATGCAAACCATTCATTATATAACGAATGGGGTTCAACCATTCGTTATATAACGAATTTGAAAAAACCATTCGTAATTCAAGGATACTGGGGGCTATAGGCATGTAGCCACACTGTGCGCAGATGTACCACTGCGTCAAATGAGACAGAAAACATGGACCAGGAGAGTACACCAGAAACAGATATGATGTCAAAACAGAGCCGTATTGTGTTAACTTCAAAAAGGAGTGACATCCAGCTAATTATCGGGGATGCCCAAAATACAAGGAGGTCAACGCGATTAAAAGTAAATGCAGGGAACAGCAAAAGTAAAAGGAGCTCTCCACCAGAGAAGCTGCGAAAAACTACATAAAGCCGTCGTTCTCCCAAATTGTTAGTAATAAACAAAATAACAATCCTAATATTAACAAGCCCCAACAGCCCACTGTAATTCCAAAACCTGGCCCAAGGGCAACTCAGTCCCTAGATCAATACAAGCCTCAAGACCTATACAGAATTAGGCAAATAAATTCTGCACTCAAGAGGCAAAAGCCCTTTTCGGGTGTGATCTTTTCACACTTATGCGTAAAATTAATAATTTTATCCCCCAATATAGGAAACTGTCTTCCCTCGCAGAACGTCAAAATGCTTATCTTCAATTTGCCTTTAGCCTATGTCTAGGGAAATAAGCAAATTAAAGATAATCGCATTAAACTGCAACGCTCTTGTAAGGCATAACAAGAATATAGCCTCAAATTCGTTTCTTGCGGAACAAAAACCCAACTTTGTCCTCCTTTCAGAGACACATCTTAGTCCTTGCCACAAACTAAATTTCGAGGAATTCATGATCACCCGTTCAGATAAAAATGAATCTTCTCTTGGCACGGCCATCTTAACTCGCGATGGGCTATGTGAACAAGTGAAGCTCAGACCTCTGTGCAACATGGAAGGCACAGCAGTCAAAGTTCTTTTCGACTCTCAACAAACACTTGTCCTCATTTTCCTTTATAACAGATGCGGTTCTCGGCAGCGCAGATTAAAAGGAACCTCAACATCCTCAATAATATATCCAAAGATTACACCTATACGGTTATTGGAGGAGATTTCAACGCCAGACAACCAATGTGGAATGACCCGCTGGAAAGTTCATCTGGCAGAACCATAGTAAATTGGTTTAATTGGAATCAGGATAGCCATGATTTCATTGTGCTTTCACCAACCATCCCAACCTCCCCCGATTGGGTTCGTACATAGACTTACCTTGTCTCTTTAAGTATGATTAACCTTCATCCCCAAACCAGTAACTTCAACTGCGTTACACATCATGCTCCGTCAGGTCATCTAGCAATAGAACTGATCATCAGACCCAATTAGTCGGTGTATATGTCGTCGACATATATACTGACGATAGCCCTACCCATCTCCACCACCTTGGTAGACATGAACTGGAATGATTTTCAAGATAGGTTGACCTCTATCAAGATAACCTTCCCCCAGCAGTAGGAACGTAATAAACGCAAAAATAAACTCTTAGAGCTCTCCACTAATTGCCTACAGAGCAATATAGATCACTTCTCAAGAACTACTAGTACCAAAAACTACTGCTATAAAAATCTTCTGGCAAATTTTCAAAGCTTGTATAAATACAGGCAAAAACTGCGGGAAATCTTAAACCTCATTTATCATAAAACTCTCAACTCCCAAAATGCGGGCTACTAGTCCATTCTCTCTAAATCTTCCAGGAAGCCAAAACTCCCTAAGGTCATAAAGCACAACCAAGACATGCTACCTCTCTCACAGGAAAAATGTGATGCATTTGCATCATATTTTCAAGACACTTAAGGATAACTCAATCCTTAGTACTCCAGCTTTTTCACTGGAAGTAAACAACAGTGTCAATACTTTTCTGAATGTAAATGACTCCATACCACAAACCTTCTGCATGGATAACCCTACAAACCTTGAAGATCAAAATATCTTCACCAACTCTCTGCACCTCTTCGTCTTAACCAGGACAATAAACTAAAAAAAAAACAGGTGGCCCCGACAAAATTTCAAATGCAATTATTAAAAACTTCCACCGTTTTGAATAATCTCAAACTTGGGAAAACTTTCGGGGAAAGTCATCAAGCAACGAAGTTATAAGCACCTGTGCACCTAAATAGGAACGAATGCATCGTAGGCTGCTTCCTTGACGTTGAAAAAGTATTCGACTCAGTATGGACAGCAGTACTTGTTTCAAGTTAAATCAGTTCGCTTTCCCCCACACCTCAATATGTTAATCCACAGTTTCCTAACTTCTAGGAAATTCTATGTGGAACTAGAAGAACACAAATCATCACACAAGGTAATAGAAGCTGGTGTCCCCCAAGGCCCCATCTTAGGCGCAATTCTCTTCAATCTCTATAATTCAGACTAACCTCCAAACGAGAATGGGATAACATTCTTATACGCTGATGATTCCGTCACGTACATCCAATGAAAGTGTGGGATCAAAATAAATGATCTGCCTTCGGAAGCCTTACACTGGGCGAAACCGCAAAGCTGCAAAATTCAAGACCATCGAGGTTATCTACAACAGGGGAGAAATAAAACCAACAAAAGTGCGAAATACATGGGTATCAAATTCCAAGAACTTTTAATATTCACTGACCATGCTAAAACGACCATTAGCAAAGCCAATTTCGCATACAGCTTACGTAGTACAATAGCAAACTTCAAGGGCGACCTATCAACTTAGACAAAACTTCTGTTGTACAAACAACTCATAAGACCTGTCATCACTTATTGCTTTCCTATCTGGCATACAATTTCTTCCACCTATATGGAAAGACTCAGCAAGATTGAAAGAAAGATTCTAAGAGCTTGCACGGGACTCCATAGACGATCCAACGGAAAATACTTTCCCAACAGAGTAGTCTACGAGGAATCCAGTATCACTTCAATCCAAGAGTATCTATTCGAAGTTCAAAAAATAAATAAACAACTTGCCGGATCTTTCATACCGGCAAACTTTAATTACCTATCACCCTGCTTTTAACAAAGCCCGAGGCTAGAAACATTTACCATCTACATACCTGATTGTAGAAGAAGTTTCTACGACCATAAGGGTGATTACTGTCGCGGATAATCACATTTCAGCCACGTACACTCAGAGTGTCTCTGAAAGAAACCAATTCTTTAGGAACCATCGATTCCTAAACTCTTCTAAAAATCCACATTCTATCCTCTCATCTCCTCCCGCCACCCACCCTCATCCCCTCCCCCTTCTACTAACAACTAACTCAGAAAAGAGAACGGCATGCAGTACGGCTGATACGGCGCATCATCTGTAAAGGAAAAGACGACGCACGGTCAAACTGAAAGTTACAAAGTTACCAAAGGACAACTGTCAACAAGAGGATAAAAGACGACATCAAAGCGAACTGAGGGCTAAAGATGAGCCCCAAGGACCAAAAGAACACAATAAAGAGAATATCGAGGTAAACTACGACAACTGAAAGAAGAAAATGGCGAAAAAATGAAACACACTTAATTGCATTTGATTCTAGCTTTTTTAGTTGTTTACTTTCGTATTCTGTATATGGAGTGTAGCGTTCTATTACTTTGATGTCCTCTAATTCAGTTGGTAAGCCGCCGTTATTATTGTTATCTATGCCTAATGGTAGGTTTGATTGTCTTTTTTCCTTTTTAAGATTTTAAAAATTGTGATTCTCATAGAACTTGAGTTCAAAATTTGAATACGTTTGTAGGTGAGTTAGTCACCGGGATAATAGATTCTTCCTGGGCTTTTCCATTAATCGAAAATAACCAAGTTGGTGGTCTAGGATCTATTTCGATATCAACTGTTTCATGTGGTTTCTTCATGTTAATTATTAACACTTGGAGGGAAGACAGCTACTCAAATTTATATTACCTAGGGTGAAATGGTGAATTGGCATGACGTTGCCACTCGCTCCAAAAATGCTAGAAGTAATCAGTCTTATACCTTAGACACACAGCACGATGTAATAAATCATTAGTACACACAGGACACACAGCACGATGTAATAAATCATTAGTACTAACTATTCATTAAAATGCCGTGTGTCACACAGTATACGTCATTATGGCTCGAAAATAAGATGATAATTAAGTACACTATGTAATGAAATGTTTTCCTCCTTCATTATAGCTATAATGAGGAAAAATGTGCTAGATTTGCCACATAATATGTATAAATCTGGAGCTCCGCTGTGCATCTGCTGATTTGAAAAATAAGATTAAGAAATGCAAATCACAAACTATATTTTCAATATTCTTCTTAATATAATGTTTTTCTCATTTGTAAATTGTTTAGTTGAAAAATAAAATAAATAAAAACAAAGTTTATCGCGTTAATTCGTTCCATATTGCTTCTTTAATGTATTAAGTTTATCAAAACCAGATTGACAGCTTAATTCAAGAAAAGGCTGTGTGTCTGTAGTCTATAATGAATCATTATAGACTAATGAGTCGTTAGTTATTTCTTCATTAAGAGCGCTGTGTGTCTAGGGCATTATACATCCATCACTCGTATCGGATCGGGTCTATGCGTATATTTTCACTCCAATCAAAACTAGCAGCTCTTAAGTAATTTGTTACATATTTTTAATTTTAGGTCTCATAAACGGCACGTTTTGTTAAAGATCATGTACTTTGGATGGGATTACCAAGGTTTTGCCTCTCAAGAAGATACAACTGCAACTATCGGTAATATTTGGTATTAATAAACACGTGTAAATGTAGTAAAATAATTTTAGAACACAATTTGTTTGCTGCTTTAAAGAAGACATGCTTAATCGAGTCGAGAGAAACCTCAAATTATCATCGTTGTGGTCGAACAGATAAAGGAGTGAGTGCTTTCTGTCAGGTAATCTCAATTGACTTAAGGAGTAAATTTTCTGAAGAGACGCAGATGCTATCAGAAAATTTAGTCAACGAAGTTGATTATTGTGGCATTTTGAATAAGGTCTTACCTGCTAATGTAAAGTGCATATGTTGGATGCCGCTGCGCAGTAAAATGTATAGTGCAAGGTGAAATTATAATACATTATTCTTTAATGCATACTTATGTACATTATGTTATATGTATGTATAGATTACATATAATGTCATATATATGTTGTGAACCATTTTCAGATTTGACTGCATACAACGAACTTATCGCTACTTTTTCCCTGCCGCAGACTTAGATATAGAGGTAAATTAAATACTAAAAATTATTTTTTATTGTTACATATCGCTGTGCCCGAAAAAGAAGAGAAAAATCTTTTTTTTCAATTTTTATGTAAAAAAAAGGAGCTTTTTATAACATAATTATTATATACCTCACATTCCTAAAAAGCTTATTTAATTTATATACCGGGTGTCCCGTAAGTGGTGTAATATCCGAAGGCTGTGGATAGGTCATGCTTAGACGAGCAAAAAATTGGGTTAGGGCCAGGGGAATCCTAACGGTTTCGGAGATAACGGGATTTAAAGATATGTATTTGGGTATGTTTTTATAGATCACCCTAGAACTTCTGAACGTTACACCCTATGATGATCATTTAAACTTTGATAGATAGATCATCGTTGGACCTTTCTAATGGTCTATAAAATTTTTTTCCTTCGTTTTGAAGTTAAAATTTCGGAATTTTTAGTCGTTTTGTTTATTTAACTACTATTTTTTATAAAAAAACGCGTCATCAATACCAATTTTTCATAATGTATTTAAGAAGCCCAAAACCTTAGTTTTAACATGAGCTATCATACTCTGTAACCAAAATGTAACCCTTTCTGCGTGTTTTGTACTTTTTTTTAAGCATATCCAGCGAAAATGGCCGAAAAGGGTCATTTCTAAAAGATAATTGCCTACTTTCTGGCACTTATTGAATTTTTTTCAGCCTTTTTCGCTGGATATGCTTAAGAAAGAGTGCAAAACACGCAGAAAGGCTTACATTTTCGGTACAGATTGTGAAACTTCATTTTAAAGCTAGGATTTTGGGCTTCTTAAATCCAATATGAAAAATTGGTATTGATGACCAACGTTTAAATCATCATCATGGTGTGTAACCTTAGAATTTACAGGGCGATCAACAAAAACATACCCAAATATCTTAAAAGTCAAGTTATCCCGGAAACCGTTAGGATTCCGACCCCCATCCCCTACTCTTACAATTTTGTGCTTGTCTAAGCATGACCTTCTTCGGGTGCCAGGCCACATACGGGACACTGTATACACCCTCGAGAGTACTTCACAAGCCATGAAACAGACTCCCTCCCTACCACATAAAATTATTTAAAAAAATGTATCTTAACCAAATGACTACGTTTGCTCAAACAAAAATTTTCAGCTGAGTAATCATGGGATCCGTGGGCTGATGATATCGAATGTAGCTGCCTATAGATTTGTAACGGTAGGTTTGGCGCGGAAGCGCCCAGCGTCCATAAGTCGGAGGTTGGAATAAAAAAAAAGCCTTTTCCGGCAGATACCCAGTTCAATTCAACTAAGGGGAAAAGCAGCGATTACTAAAGTGCACTGGGCGCAAGGTCCCGTAAAGAAAATTTAATTCCCCATTTTTAGCTATGACCGCACTGAGACCAATAATCAGAGCATAGGTCGTACGTTGCCCAGTCTTCCTAAACCTCCTTTTCGATGCCGGCTAAGACTCGTCGGTGGGCGTGGGAGGAAGACAGAGTACTATACTACTGTGAAGAGAACAATCCTAGTCCACGGTTCCCATCTCGCATAACAACCACTAATCACAGCGACTAGCTAGACAGCTAACCCAAGCCAAGCCGAGACTGTAACCCCCATAACTTTACTTGATTCATCGAACCATCGCCTAACCACTCAGGGCGGGGGTAGTCAGGACGAAGACCGAATGAGGCGAGTACCATCCAACTAATATTTACTCCATCCAAGTTCAACTTTGTTTGTGCGCAACCGGCTCCCCGAAATTGCGTACCCAATTTTCTTCTGAGTAAGTATGCTCATCCGATAGCCGGACTCCGGCTGCACATACACACATGCAATTATCACTCAGCTGAGAGGTATTGAGCGTAAAATGGTAAGGTTACTTTGTAATGAAAACTATTTTATTATTTTGTTAAGTAAGGTATATAGGAAGTGTAACCTTTGGGAAGGTAAGGAACCAAGCTTTAAATTACTAGAAGTCTATTTTCCTGTATGGATAGTAGTTTAGGCTCTATAGCATATATAAAGTCCAAGCATTGACTTTTTATGTTTATATTCAACGAAGAAGATGCGTTACCTGAAAACTTAGGTCTGTTCATTCGGGTTTAATAAGCGTTCGGAATAAATTGTAGTAAAGTTTCCTACATATATAATACTTTACTCCTCTCATTTATAAAGTTGTATTTAAAAATAATTTAATTCCTTCTATTACCAATGCCATATTATCGAGATATTTTGGCGAAATTACTTTCCTCCCTTCCAGGCAATGCTCATGTGATACTTCACAACGTGATTCCTCAACGATGTCTTTCTCTTACCTTCTGCAGTTATTGCTTTTGAGTTCCCTAGATGATACGAAAGCAATTCTTCAAGAAGTATTGCTTTCGTATTCCCTAGATAATACGAAAGCAATTCCTCAAGAAGGGTTGCATTCGTGTTCCTTAGATGATATGAGAGCAATTCATCAAGAAGTATTGCATCCGGGACACATCCCTTTCCGAAGGAGGTAACTTCCTGTAACAATCTTAGCTCTCTGCTCAAGGTAGTTCACCGTTGATGTCACTGTTTTAATTGGAGGTACTGCATTTGCCACGTTGGGACTAAAGTTATAATTAAGGCCACCGGGAGGGAATTTGGAAAGGGAAAAAAAAAGGAAATCGGATTGTAAGTAACCATTTGAGTCAACACGACCCGAAAATATGTAACTTCGACCAATCCAAGCGAACAAATTTCTATTACGAAAACCATTACAAAAAAAACTAAATACACGTGAATCGAATTAAGCGCAGATTTATCCATAAGAGAATGCAACGGTCGTACGAACTGGTTTGACAGGCCCAGGCACGTATGCCCAGACTAGTATGTCCAGTGAACAGATCGAGGCCAGTGGGCGCCAGGTCCCCTGCCGAAACATCCTCAAATGTTCCTTCTGATGGAAAGATGGGAGCCATATTTTAACACATCGGTGGCTCGACAAGGCATACATTGCTTCTGACTCGATCCTCCTCTTCCCCCGAATGACCTCCATCTCAGCCGGCTAAGCTCGTCGATTTGGCGTGGGAGGGAAGAAGGGAATGTGACGCCATTAGCGGTTGACGACGAAACAAATCTCTCAATGTGGAAGTACCTACCCACCCCTTGACGCTCGGCGATGATTCGCGTTAATTACTTTGCACTTCTGCATACACCCCTTTGGAGATTTCACCTCCCTACACTCGCAGCAGGCGGACTACCCCGCTGCCATCACCCCGCAATTGACCACCACGACATGTACTGACAACACTATTTATTCAGACATCCTTCAACATACGCGTGTATACATCTGTTTATTATTCATATCTATATATATATACATACATTTCTCCAGCTCTCGAACAATTCTAACAATATGAACTTACTTCACTAAGAATCTATTATAGCCGACTAACGGGGCCAATTTAAATTCAAGACTCATACATAGTGGCAACACCCCTAGCGCAAAAAATTATATAATAGGCCATGAACTTAATCGCATGACCCCCTTGCCTAGTAACCCTGAGGTCTAGTCACCGACATCCACAAAGAAAAAAAGGTTTAAAAAAAAAATAAACAAAAATTCTGCGTCTTCACCACCTTAAACCAATTGTTAATATATATACTTCATTATACTTTGTGATTACGTTTCTTCCTTTTTATAAATGGACAAATAT
Organism: Dioctria rufipes; assembly: GCA_963924295.1. NCBI lineage: Eukaryota > Metazoa > Arthropoda > Insecta > Diptera > Asilidae > Dioctria > Dioctria rufipes. Next base: position 190,641,240 of record OZ002740.1, on the reverse strand, counting down.
ACGGCTGTATATATGTATAAGTATAACTACGCCTAATCCTAAACCAATTGCTAATATATAAACTTCATTATACTTATGCGGTTATGGTTCTTCCTTTTTTTATAAATGGACAAATATACGGCTGTATATATGTATAACTATAACTACGCCTAATCCTAACCCAATTACTAATATATAAATAGTATATATCTGATATGTTATGCTATGTTATGTTATATATATATATACTGCATTGTATGCAATTTTTTTTTTTTTTTTTTTATAAATTGACAAATATATTTTATTTAAAAATAACTCGCTTGTGAAGCAAAAAAAAAAATTTATCTGAATGGTACTTACCCGGTTTATCCTCCTCAAATGCATTTGCGGACGACGAGAACCGGCTGACAGGCTGAAATTTGTATAAAATTTTTTTTTTTTTTTTTTTTTTTGAAAATTTTCGGTTTAACTAAAGACTTAATCCTACACCAATTCAGTTTAGCTTCTCCTGTCTCCCCTTTGCGTTTTAAATTTTTTTGTTTTTTTTTTTTCTTTCTCCTTGTTTCCTTTTCCTTCCGGTTTCACTAGCTATGCATTGGTGACTATAGGACTCAAGGGTTAGCAGGCAATCTAGCCGAGTGGTTCTGTACCAAGTAATACCGGGAAGTCCACTGCAGTTACTTGGGACTCCCCGGAGTAATGCCCAGTAATTATAATATCCTCCACGTGTCCCTAAGGAACCATATCGCATGAGTATTGGAATAAGAGGATATTATTCTTTATTAAATTAAATTCTACTTACTCTGAATTTTGAGGCGCCGCGCTTGTGGCTCTACAGATGGGGTGCTACTCGGAACTGACGTTTCTGTGGCTCCCCGAAGTAATCTTAATTTTTGTTTTTTTTTTTATTATTCTCCAACAGTTCGAGAATTTGAGGCACCGCGCTTGCGGTTCTATGCTTCCCTCCGGCTCTGGTTGGGGCTTGACACCACCTAGCACTAAATTTCTGATAAGGGCCGTTCTTTATTATTTTATTTGATTTTAATTTTCTCACCTTATTCTCCCTTCCAGCACTAATTGAGAGGTTAGAACTTCCTACCTTCTTTTGAGTAGCTTCACAATTTATTTTTCCTTCTTTTGCTACAAGGAAAACTCCACTCGATTGCGATTCTCGCGGTTCACTTAGGACGCCTCAATCAGCTAATGCCGCGGTACCGTATTCTGATTAGTCTAGCTCCGCTAGCTGGAATCACCTGATTATTATAGCTCCGCTAGCCGGAATCACCTGATTATTATGAACATCTAGAACTTTCTGACACATTCTCCTCCCGCTTATAGGACTCTTAACTACCGGTTGGACCCCAACTAGAATCTAGTATCCAGTAGATGTCTCTAACTACGCTAGGAAGTATGGTGGCAGCCTGCGATTTGATACGTGTCTCGAGTGCAAGCCGGGTTCTCTTCCTTAGCTATTCTGGAGAATAAAGGCGCTTTTCGGTGATTTTTTTCCCCCTTTTTCGCTATCTATACTTCGTCTCCGGTGTCTAGAGTGAGGTGAACAACCATTCGTACTTAAGCGGGGCACATGCCGTAGAACTTCTACTCGAGACGAGTATTTAATGATAACTTGAGGACGCGATTCTTCTTCCTTGACGGAATGGATTTCCGGCGGCTATATTTTTATAGCGGTGCACACCCGTCGTTACAGGGCAGGCTCGGAATGCTACACTCCCTGTCGCATTTCCGAGTCTGAAGATTCCATGGTTACTCACTGGCACCTTCAACATAGCCGACGCACTCGAGATGGTAGCTCTTAAGGAATCCTGAATAACCCATATACTATAGATGCTTATAGTACCCTTAAAATATGTATATATATTTTTTTCTTTGAGGCTGTACTCTGTTGAGTCATTTCCGTTACTGGGATAGCCTTTTAATTGACTATCTATTTAGTGATGCAATCCTACAATGAAGAGGAGATCAGTCTCGGTAACCTCTTGTAATATATGTGGATTGGGACTCGTTAATTGGGAGAATTTAGAATTCCTATAGGTATATATTTTAGAATTAATGCCTATCTATATTTGTCGCGAAGATTACTTTTGGTGCACAAATTTGACTATGAAGGGTTAATATGCAGTGCTTAGGCAACATGCGCCGCGACTACATAGCTATTTCAATGTAAATTGGAATTGCTTACCATATAGGGTGGGAATTTTGTAGCGATAACATAGGACAAAGTAATGGGGTGAAAATGTTTCTTGAGGTGTACCAACCGCTAGGGGGGGGGGGGAGAAAGGGAATCCTAAGCGGCTTCCTGGTACCCTGTTATTACCAGATAAGCTGGCCGGATGCCTTATTAGGGCTACCGGTAAGTCACTGTAACGTGGGGCTGACCCACACCCTGAGATTAAGAGTCTCATGCTCTACCGACTGAGCTAGCCGGGCTTTAAGTCTTTGGCGTGATAAATACCAATTTTCTTGCCTTGAGTGTCTTCCACCTCATAACAAGAGGTGCCAATTGCTCGCACTATTTTGCATTTTAAGAATTTCCTTGCTAGCTTTGCACTAAAACTTCTTGAGGCGTCGCTCTGAGCGAAATTTCTACGGTACACCTCTTGTCCGGGGGAATATTTACGACAGGCACTTCTCAGGTTATACTGTTTACGATGACGTTCTTTTGCCCTACGCAAGTTCTCGACCACCTGGGCTTGTACGTGAGCCCTCGCAATTGATTCTTCCACCTTAATATCTCCTTCCTCTAAGGCTTGAAGCTTTCTTAAGATCTCATAGTTGGAGGCATGGGTAATCATGTGTCGTCCGAAGGTCAAATAGTAAGGTGGGTAGCTCGTGGAGTCATGGACCACATTTCTCAAAGCACAGCCAATTTCGAACAGATTTTCGTCCCATTTCCGGTGATCTTGGTCTAAATATGCCCTAACTGCCGCTAAAATGTTCCGGTTAACACGTTCTGACGCATTAGCCTGTGGAGTGTAGACGGCGGTTAAACGATGCCTTATACCGTAGTTATCCATACAATTCTTAAACTCCTTGTCTGAGGTTAAGGTTTCAGGGACTCCGAACAGATGAAAAACTTCCTTTTCCAGGTATGAAATAACTAACCTTGACAGGGCATTACGCAGATCTTTGATTAGAACAAATTTCGTAAATTGGTCTATGACAATGAAGAGAACCGTATTCCCGGACTACGACCGCGGATACGGACCCAGGATGTCGATAATGATGTGCTGCCAAGGCCGCACCGGAATTTTTGGCTCACTCATTGGTGGGCGTAGACACTGATTTGGTGGCTTGCATTCCTTACACACTTGACATTCTTTCACAAATTGAGTGATTTGAGCTGACATACGAGGCCAGTAGAAATAGCGTGCCAGTTTCTCACAAGTTTTTGAGATGCCACTGTGCGAAGAAAGTGGCGGATCATGTGCTGCTTTAATTAAGGAGGCTGTCAAGCTCTCGGGAACCCAAGTCCTCCACGACGGTTCTTCTCCTGTTAATGTTGGGGAATTGACGGTAGACCGTTTGAAGACTATTCCCTCCTTCACTTGAAGATCAGGAATCCGTGACTAACTCTCTTGAACTGTCTTCAGTAGTTCCGAAAATTGGACGTCCTTAAACGAAGGATCGTTGACATCAAGTGAAGGTGTAGTCTTTACCTGGCTAAGTTCCTCCAAAACTTCTAAATCTGTACGGGAGAGCGCGTCGGCCACTACGTTCTCTGACCCCTTCCTATGTACTATCGTAAAGTCGAAAACCTGCAGCTTTAGACTCCATCTTGCTAACCTCCCCGATAGATCCTTTTGACTCATGAGCCACCGCAAACTAGAGTGGTCGGTTATAATGGTAAAGTGTGTGCCTTCGATATAAGGTCGAAACTTTTTCACACTCATCACCACCGCTAGGCACTCCAACTCCGTGACACTGTAATTCTTTTGCGCTTTGTTCAGCTTTTGCGACATGAACGCAATCGGATGTTCATTATCATTCTTGTCTTTTTGGCAAAGCACACTACCAATTCCGTTTGAGGACGCATCACATTGGATAATGAATGGTTGGCTAAAGTTTGGGTTAGAAAGGATCGGTGCCTCAGTCAGAATCGATTTTACCTGTCTAAAGGTGCCTTCCGCTGCCTCTGACCAAGTAAATTTGAAGCCCTTTTTTAGCAAGTCGGTTATTGGTGCTACTAAATCAGAGAAATTGGCTATAAATCTCCTATACCAGCCTGCAAGTCCTAAAAACCTTCTGATCTGACGAACGGTAATCTAAATAAACAAAGACGTCTTCATGAAGTTCGTATGGAATAACTCTATCCATGCACAGAGTCTTGGGTGAGTTGGTCAACCCGAATGGCATTACTGTAAACTGGAAGAGGCTCCTTCCAGACCCTACAAAGGCAGTTTTATCCCGCGAGTTCTTGTCAAGCTCAATCTGCCAGAAGACATCCTTCAAGTCCAAGCTGGTGATAAACTTAGTACTTCAGACTCGACTTAATATGCCGTTTATTTGAGGAAGAGGATAAGCATCCTTCTTGGTGACTTCGTTCAGTTTTCTTGAATCCAGGCAAACTCTGATTTTGCCATTGGATTTCTTCACCATCACCAATGGCGAAGCCCACTCACTTTGACTTTCTTCTATCACCTTCAACCGCAACATCCGGTCAACTTCTTCATCAAGAACTCTTTGCATTGGTGGTGACAGCGGGTAGTGTCTCTGCCTGACAGGTTTACTCTCTCCGATGTCTATTTCGTGCTTCAAGAGAGATGTCCGACCTAATCCTTCCTTAGCAAAGGACGGAAACTGCTCTATAGTTTCGTTAAGCATCTGTCTCTCCTCTAAGTTGAGATCGTGCAAGGGTTCAGTCTCAGCAGCTAACTGGATTTCTGAGATAATAGCTGAGAAAATCTTAAAGGCTGTCCAGAAATCAATTCCGAGAATAAGCTGACGAGCTAGGCTAGGTACTATAAAAAATCGAATGTTCTTGATATTATCATTAAACACGTATCCCAGGACTTCCTGGCTGGCTCCGTCTGCTGTTCGCACTGAGGCAGTGATAGAGGACCACTGAGCTCCTAGTTTTTCTAATAGTCCTGAAGCGTTTTTGCCTAGGCAGCTGACACTCGCCCTGCTATCTAACAACCCATGAATTTTCTGATTTTCAATATTAATCTGTACTACAGGTCTGCCATCTTCTTCGGTTTTTATAATCGACCTGGACAACTCTCTTCTGATGGCTTGCCGGGCTGAGAAGTAATTATTGCCTCTGGCTCGGCGATTAATTGATTTAGTATGCTTTACGCTGCTGTCGGATGAGTCTGAGTACTTACGGACTGAGCTCTCGATATTATTCGCATGGGAGAGGTCGGAAAGCTTTTCTGCGGGTTCAGATATCCCCTCACTTGTTGACCCGCTTTCCAGTTTCCCTTCATGCATTTGATACAGTTTGGGCGTACAACATTCTTTGCCCCACAAGTATAACAGAATATTCGTCGCATTTTAATAGGGCAATCAACAAAGGTGTGTTCCAAATCATCACAATTCCAGCACACCACCAAGTCTGACCGGACTCTCTCTCTAGCCTCCATCACGGCGATTTCAGCTTCCGGAACACGTTCTTCTTCGATCTTGTTAGGTAGCTCCCACCCATCACAATCAACTTGTTGCAGATGGTGTTTTCGAGGCCTGATTTGATCCTCTGCCGTTTCCCCAGCTTCCATCCACAACTTCTCCATCTGCCGGCAGAGTCTGTTCATCTCATCTAGGTTACGGAAATTATATAATGCCAAGGCCTTCCGGTGTGCGGGGTGAATGTTCCGCTTTACTACATGCAGTAGTTCACTCTGACTCATGGCTTCACGAAGTCTCAATGCCAGTCCTTCTATATCGAGGCGAAAATCACTGAAGGTCTCCCTAGATTTCTGTTTTCGCGGTTCCATAATCTTCCGTGTATCGAAATCACTATGTGAATCCTCAAATTCACTTCTTAAAGAGTAATGCAACTGAGGCCAGTCAGCCGTCGGATATTTTCGACAGAACTGCCAGTACCAGGTGGCTGCTCTGCCCGAGAGGAGCTGATGGATGGCATACCTTAAGATATCTGAATAGGAATTCGTCTACCGACAGACCTCTCGTGCGGTAGGGGTGAGGGAGATGATGCAGGACGAGGTCCTTGTGGATTAGGTCCATCGAACTTAGGAGGCCGTGCTGTGCCTGGCTCTCCCGAATGTGGGATTGCCGTTCGAATAGGTACACGAATTACTGTGATCTGCTGAGTGATTCCTGGTTGGCTCTTGCCGTAAGGCTTCCCTTACTGGACGTAGTTGGACGGAATGTATTTCAGGTCTCTCCCCCTGTTCTCACATTTGCTCTACCCGCGTTTCCCTTCCGGGTCTTGCATGTTCCGGAGGAATCCTGTAATGCTAGTAGCCAACTTAGGCATAGCACCTGAACCAATTGAGGGTTGAGACCTGATATCTTCAATTGTGGTACGAGGATAATGCTGTACTGGCTTGGACGCTCCCTGAGCCGTAGTGTAAATTAAGGCTGGAGTAGATATGGTGACCGGAGCGCCTACCTCCCCTATTAAATTATTGATAGCAATGGCTTGCTGCTCTATAGCGGCATCCGGATTACAAAGGAATCGTGAAGATGTCCTGACTTCTTCATCTGTCGAAACGTTAGAACCGTTCACTGATGAGACAAGAGCCCCAACTGGAAAGGAAGAATCCCCAGTGTTCGAAGCTTCTTCAATGCGGTTAAGTAAGCAGTGGTCACCGGTTACCGCGGGTGCTTCGCCCAAGGGACAAGGTGGTCCTACTGCTCCCGTTCCGTTCTACCCAGCTGATGAATGAATGACCCTGTCAAAGTCTGCGTCAGCAGCTTCAATTAATTCGGCTACGGGATCCGCGGTCGATGGTTCAGCATTCGCTAAGAGCTTAAGCCTTCCAATAACGTGTAAAAGTCGTGATTGGGCTTTACCTAATTCGTTGATATTGTTCGTAATTACCTCAATACTAATGAGTTCCTTCAATGAGGAAAATTTTTCCCGACACAACGCCAGCTCGGTCTCAATTTGGTTAATAGGAGGGAATCCTGCTGGTCTTTGAATCAATCCCTCGTATTCTTTATTTAGCATTGTCTGGAGAGCCGTCCCCAAATCTGAGGATCTTCCAGAGTCCCGAAGCTTTCTTAACTTCAGCTCGTAACTGAGCTCATCACTCTCTAAGTGCTGTGCATTCATAGTGACTCCTTACTTCAATTAAGTTTCGAATCGGAATTAGGCTACTTATTCGTATCCACTTCAAGATACTAATGAACCTGAATTTCTCGCAAAAAAACAAACAAAGGATTTATTACCTTCTAGTAATTACTTCACTCAGCAGCTGCTGCTGGTTGGTGAGCTTAATTAACTTAACTTATAATTATATTAATACCGCTATAAATGCTTATATTTCGTATATGGTAATATAATTATTATATGCAATCAAAAGAAGGGAAGGTTTGATCTATAAGTGTGTTCGCCTATGCTGTGCAATTTATAGCACAAGTAAGGACTTCTTAATAATTCAACAATATGGGAATTAAATCCACACTCTATAATATCCTCTATGCGATAATGATAAGAGAAAGTATGGTGGTTATCTCTTACGCCCACCTTACAACCAATTGCCACTTATCAACCCGAATGAATCGCGAATTGTTAATAACTATCAATTTAGTAATCAATGAAATTCAATAATGGGTACATGCCGTTGTGCGTCAATTGCGAGGTAACTCCTGCGTAGAGGCGACTTATTGTAGCATTGCTGCATGCTCAACTTTCACCGTCAACGTCCAAATTCGAGGTACTCAAAGGTCACTTCCAAGGGTATGCAGTTTGACTCAGAAGAATGTCTCCCAAGAGGAATGCGCCCAGACTACTGGTCATATTCTAACTTTTATGAGATCCATCAGAGGAACCAATTCTTAACAACGAAATCAGTTCTGACTCTAGTCGGTACAAGACGCGGAACTTTTAATAAGACTACTTGACTAAATTTCTCACGCGTGATGTTATTGAACTTGGAGAACTGCGCTCGACAGCTTCTTATCCGAGTCCACATTCATCTACTATCAATAATCCGCACTCTCCTTGGAATTAACCTGCATTGGTACACTATTGAATGCCGGACTGCCTTTCCGAACCCCAGCCTCGCTCTATTCACTTAACACACTGATCCGATCTGCTTGGACTTGGCTTCGAATAGTAGTAACAACAATTAACCAAATTTAAAAATAACGTGTCTATAAAATTATTTCAATTGACCAGCCTGTAGTAGTACTCTCAGGGTTGGCTCGAAGCGTCCTAAGGTCCTTCGCTGCTGTAACATAAAGATTATAACAAGATTTTATTCGGCCACTGGATTGGGCGCCATTTGTAACAATCTTAGCTCTCTGCTCAAGGCAGTTCACTGTTGATGTCACTATTTTAATTGGAGGTACTGTATTTGTCACGTTGGGACTAAAATTATAATTAAGGCCACCGGGAGGGAATTTGGAAAGGGAAAAAAAAGGAAATCGGATTGTAAGTAACCATTCGAGTCAACACGACCCGAAAATATGTAACCTCGACCAATCCAAGCGAACAAATTTCTATTACGAAAATCATTACAAAAAAAAAACTAAATACACGTGAATCGAATTAAGCGCAGCAAGCGATGATGAAAAAAAAAAGATTTATCCATAAGAGATTGCAACGGTCGTACGAACTGGTTTGACAGGCCCAGGCACTTATGCCCAGACTAGTATGTCCAGTGAACAGATCGAGGCCAGTGGGCGCCAGGTCCCCTGCCGAAACATCCTCAAATGTTCCATCTGATGGAAAGATGGGAGCCATATTTTAACACATCGGTGGCTCGACAAGGCATACATTGCTTCTGACTCGATTCTCCTCTTCCCCGGATTGACCTCCATCTCAGCCGGCTAAGCTCGTCGATTTGGCGTGGGAGGGAAGAAGGGAATGCGACGCCATTAGCGGTTGACGTGTTAATTACTTTGCAGTTCCGCATACACCCCTTTGGAGATTTCACCTCCCTACACTCGTAGCAGGCGGACTACCCCGCTGCCATCACCCCGCAATTGACCACCACGACATGTACTGACAATACTATTTATTCAGACATCCTTCAACATACGCGTGTATACATCTATTTATTATTCATATCTATATATATATACATACATTTCTCCAGCTCTCGAACAATTCTAACAATATGAACTTACTTCACTAAGAATCTATTATAGCCGACTAACGGGGCCAATTTAAATTCAAGACTCATACATAGTGGCAACACCCCTAGCGCAAAAAATTATATAATAGGCCATGAACTTAATCGCATGACCCTCTTGCCTAGTAACCGTGAGGTCTAGCCACCGACATCCACAAAAAAAAAAGGTTTAAAAAAATAAACAAAAATTCTGCGTCTTCACCACCTTATTATTATTTTACCGGGGGATGCAGACAGGGCTCCCGTCTCTCATCCTGCCACCGCGACCTAGGAGATCTTTTGTGACATTACCCCTAAACGCCCTAGGGCGCCCATTCGAACTTAAGGTCTTTAATGAAACCTATAATGTCCTTGGGGGCCATTTTAACAACATCCTCTGGCAGTGGAAATGCCTTTCCTAGATGTCTTAGCCTTATGTGGCATAGGGCTTCACAATCACATAGGATATGCTCAGCAGTTTCATCGTCTTCCATACAGAATCGACAGGTCTCATCATCGACCTTACCCATCTTCTTGAGATGGTATCTAAGTGGGCAATGCCCAGTAAGTAGGCCCGTTATGAGTCTTAGTTCCTTTCTGCTGAGTGTGAGGAGTTCTTTTGTCCTCTGTTGCGAATACTTTATAAATTTTTTCGCTTGTCTCAGCCCCGGGGTGTTTTCCCAGTATTCCTTTTTAGTTCTGTCCTCCCAAAGCCTGATCTGAGCCAAGAGGTGACTCTTTGGGTGTCCAAAGACAGGCTCCGGGCCAATAAACGGAGATTTGGCTCCTTCCTTTGCAAGGCGGTCCGCAATCTCGTTCCCCTTAATGCCTTCATGTCCTGGTACCCATATTAGTGTCACCCTATTTGTCTCAGCCAGTTGCTTCAAGACAGTAAGACAGTCCCAAACCAGCTTAGACTCAAACGTAAACGAGTTTAACGCTTTAAGTGCTGCTTGGCTATCTGATATTATGTATATTTTTGCTCCACGCATATTCTTATGGATTATTTCGCGAGCGCAGAGTTCTATTGCGTGTATTTCTGCCTGAAAAATGGTTGGTGAGGCCCCCAGTGCCTTTGCGAGATGGCACCTTGGCCCATATATGCCCACGCCTGCTTTACCTTCCATTTTGGACCCATCCGTGTACCATTTAAGAGATCCTTTTTCAAAGGGTAGGTCCCCAGTGTGCCACTGTTGACGGTCCCCCAAGATCACCTTAAATGGCGTTTCAAAGTTATGGCGTTTTTGCATAACATCTGAAATTGGGTTAGTCATCGGGTCCTCTACGAATTCCTGGAGGACTTTCATGTGGCCAACCCAATTGTTTGTGGTTTGGAGGTTTGCCCTTTGCAGTCTTATTGCACTAAGTATGGCCTGCCCTCTCACATGCAAATGCAAGGGTAGCAGGTCCGACATAGCCTCTAAGGCTGTGGTTGGGCAGGTACGGATGGCACCTGTTACTCCTAGACATGCAAGCCGTTGTAGTTCACGGCTGTATATATGTATAAGTATAACTATGCCTAATCCTAAACCAATTGCTAATATATAAACTTCATTATACTTATGCGGTTAAGGTTCTTCCTTTTTTTATAAATGGACAAATATACGGCTGTATATATGTATAACTATAACTACGCCTAATTCTAACCCAATTACTAATATACAGGGTGTTCCGTAAATGTCTTTAATCCTTTAAGGGGATGAAAGTAGAGGTCATTTGGGTCAAAAAAGTCTAGATACTTTTATATCGAACTCCGCTTGGTTTTCGAGTAAATCGATAATATCGATTTTCGAGATTTTGCATACCTTTTCAGAGTAATTTCGTTATAAGTTCTATTGTAAGTAATGGATTGTGACGTTCAAACTTTTATTTAAAAGAACACATATTGGCCTTTCTAAGAATGTATAATAAGTTATAATTGTGCCTTCAATTATTAAAAAAAAAAAAACAGTTATCTCTAGAATTTTTTATTTCACCAAAATTTTTGTCGCGCTTCAGTGTACATTTATTCGAAATATCACCATTGCACGAACTTGGCAAAACTATGAAAAAATTTGCGCATTATGTCCCCTTTCTAAAATGACCTCCCTAAGTGCTATCAACAATAACAATCAAAAGTTATAAGCAAACATTTGGAAGATGTGCCCATCGAGGTAATTTTCAGTTTTTTCGTAGGATTCTATCTCCTCCTACGGTTTTTAACCTACGACAACCATTTATATGTCATTGTACGGGAATCTGAACTGGCTATTAGATAGGGTACTTTTCGATTTCGAATTTCGAAAATGTAGGGGGTAATTTCGAAAAAACACTTTTTTACCAAACTTGATATTTACGTAGATTTCGTTATTCCGCATCTTCATTTTTGCGGGAGGAGTAAGCTCTGGGAGGGGCGGGGGTTCAAAGTTTCACTTTTAAGCGGCTATATTTTCTCAACCAAGCATTGTTCTAGCAAGTAAGTCCTAAATTCATAAATGGAAAAGAGATTTTTGGTGGTTTTTATTCAAATATAGCCGCTTAAAACTTGAAACTTTGAACCCCCGCCCCTCCCAGAGCTTACTCCTCCCGCAAAAATGAAGATGCGGAATAACGAAATCTACGTAAATATCAAGTTTGGTAAAAAAGTGTTTTTTCGAAATTACCCCCTCCATTTTCGAAATTCGAAATCGAAAAGTACCCTATCTAATAGCCAGTTCAGATTCCCGTACAATGACATATAAATGGTTGTCGTAGGTTAAAAACCGTAGGAGGAGATAGAATCCTACGAAAAAACTGAAGATTACCTCGATGGGCACATCTTCCAAATGTTTGCTTATAACTTTTGATTGTTATTGTTGATAGCACTTAGGGAGGTCATTTTGGAAAGGGGACATAATGCGCAAATTTTTTCATAGTTTTGCCAAGTTCGTGCAATGGTGATATTTCGAATAAATGTACACTGAAGCGCGACAAAAATTTTGGTGAAATAAAAAATTCTAGAGATAACTGTTTTTTTTTTAATAATTGAAGGCACAATTATAACTTATTATACATTCTTAGAAAGGCCAATATGTGTTCTTTTAAATAAAAGTTTGAACGTCACAATCCATTACTTACAATAGAACTTATAACGAAATTACTCTGAAAAGGTATGCAAAATCTCGAAAATCGATATTATCGATTTACTCGAAAACCAAGCGGAGTTCGATATAAAAGTATCTAGACTTTTTTGACCCAAATGACCTCTACTTTCATCCCCTTAAAGGATTAAAGACATTTACGGAACACCCTGTATAAATAGTATATATCTGATATGTTATGCTATGTTATGTTATATATACTGCATTGTATGCATTTTTTTTTTTTTTTTTATAAATTTACAAATATATTTTATTTAAAAATAACTCGCTTGTGAAGCAAAAAAAAAAATTTATCTGAATGGTACTTACCCGGTCTATCCTCCTCAAATGCATTTGCGGACGACGAGAACCGGCTGACAGGCTGAAATTTGTATATAATTTTGTTTTGTTTTTTTTTTTCTGTTGAAAATTTTCGGCTTAACTAAAGACTTAATCCTACACCAATTCAGTTTAGCTTCTCCTGTGTCTCCCTTTTGCGTTTTAAATTTTTTTGTTTATTTTTTCTTTCTCCTTGTTTCCTTTTCCTTCCGGTTTCACTAGCTATGCATTGGTGACTATAGGACTCAAGGGTTAGCAGGCAATCTAGCCGAGTGGTTCTGTGACCAAGTAATACCGGGAAGTCCACTGCAGTTACTTGGGACTCCCCGGAGTAATGCCCAGTAATTATAATATCCTCCACGTGTCCCTAAGGAACCATATCGCATGAGTATTGGAATAAGAGGAAATTATTCTTTATTAAATTAAATTCTACTTACTCGGAATTTTGAGGCGCCGCGCTTGTGGCTCTACAGATGGGGTGCTACTCGGAACTGGCGTTTCTATGGCTCCCCGAAGTAATCTTTTAATTTTTTTTTTTTTTTATTATTCTCCAAGAGTTCGAGAATTTGAGGCACCGCGCTTGCGGTTCTATACTTCCCTGCGGCTCTGGTTGGGGCTTGACACCACCTAGCACTAAATTTCTGATAAGGGCAGTTCTTTATTATTTTATTTGATTTTAATTTTCTCACCTTATTCTCCCTTCCAGCACTAATTGAGCGGTTAGAACTTCCTACCTTCTTTTGAGTAGCTTCACAATTTATTTTTCCTTCTTTTGCTACAAGGAAAATTCCACTCGATTGCGATTCTCGCGGTTCACTTAGGACGCCTCAATCAGCTAATGCCGCGGTACCGTATTCTGATTAGTCTAGCTCCGCTAGCCAGAATCACCTGATTATTATAAACATCTAGAACTTTCTGACACATTCTCCTCCCGGTTATAGGACTCTTAACTACCGGTCGGACCCCAACTAGAATCTAGTATCCAATAGATGTCTCTAACTACGCTAGGAAGTATGGTGGCAGCCTGCGATTTGATACGTACCTCGAGTGCAAGCCGGGTTCTCTTCCTTAGCTATTCTGGCTACCTAATTGAGAATAAAGGCGCTTTTCGGTGATTTTTTTCCCCCTTTTTCGCTATCTATACTTCGTCTCCGGTGGCTAGAGTGAGGTGAACAACCATTTGTACTCATACTTAAGCGGGGCACATGCCGTAGAAGTTCCACCCGAGACGAGCATTTAATGATAACTTGAGGACGCGATTCTTCTTCCTTGACGGAATGGATCTCCGGCGGCTATATTTTTATAGCGGTGCACACCCGTCGTTACATTCCGCAATATAGAAGATGATAATCTTCAGCGATACAATTTATGGAACATGATGCGCGAATCATCCGCGTATCATCTTGTTTGCTGGGATACTTCTTCCCGTAGATTGTGCAATTATCTACTGTTCGCTCATTTATGTATTTCCGAATCATACTTAATAATTCCTTGTTATGGAAGAAATTTTAAGGTTTTTTTTTTTTTAATTAAAACTCTAAAATTCACGTTTCAGTAGTTTGTTCTAAGCCATTCTACTGTTTTGTTGCCAGCTTTTGAACCAAAATGTTGCAGAATTGAAATAATCCGGCATATGTTAGTGGATATAGCGATATGTCCACCCTTAAAATTCCTTTCGATTTTCCTGTCCCGCCCTTACGAGATAGGGGTTGGTCAACATAGACTTTTTTGTTTAGAGTTATATTTTGAATAAAATAGCATTTTTAATTTTACCACTTCTGATCCATACGCATGGCAAATAGATTTAACGCGTTCGGGGGAGTTTTTATTGTCTTTTACCTCTTTGTTTTGGCCTTGCGACGCTGCATTTTTGCGACAATACTCCCAGGACCACCCGACACCAACCCTAAACATTGCAACCTAAAACAAATTAAATGGGATAATTTAAGTGGACCGAATACCTTGTTAATCTCTATTATATCAGAATAAATGTATAAATTTTGTTCTTTTCTTACGTTCTAATAAAACTTTCATTAATGTCTATATGCTTACAGTTATGTATATTTGCTGAACTAAATTTCACAGGAAATGAGAAAAGGATGTAGCTTTCTTATTGGGACGCATGATTTTCGTAACCTCTGCAAGATGGATGTTGCTAATGGAGTGACTAATTTTGTTCGGACAATAATATCTGCTCGTATAAAAAGATGCAAATTTCAACAAGATGAAAAATCTGGTATATCGGATTTGAAAATTTTATTTTAATAATAATTTAGCAGCTAATAATTTGCAGGCTATGAAATGTTTTACTTGGAAGTTATCGGACAGTCCTATTTATGGCACCAAATTCGGTGCATTATGGCTGTATTATTCCTTATTGGACAAGGACATGAAAGCGCAACAGTGATTTCAGAGCTATTAGATATAAACCAGAATGCTTGGTAAATATTGAGTAAGATTTGTTAAAAAACAATGCTAAGATTCTTTACTCCAGCAAGCCACAGTATAATTTGGCACATGGCCTACCTTTGAATTTATATTCATGTGAATTCCGCCATAAAACAAGTGAGCACTTAAAGTCTGGAGAAAATTTTCAACAGGAAAGGAAAGAAGAAGTCTCTGATACAACTGAATGGATTTATAGTCAAGAAAATATGTTTAAGCTAATTAAAGATATGCAAAGTGAATGGAGCATTTTAAATATCCAGTTATGCAATGAATATTTCTCTTCTTAGCTTACAAATTAATAATGAACTTACTTATTTTAGAGCCACTATGGTAAGAGAAACTTTAGGTAATATAGAAGATGTCTATACAAATGTTTTCGGACCTAAAGTGTTTAGGAATCAGATAAACATTTTACAAGGTGTACAACAGAAGCAATATCAAAAACTGATGGCAAGGAAACGATGCGGTAATGCTTTGCGAGTTATTATTTAATTTGATTAAGTTAGAATTAATCTTTTTTAGAAAGCTTAAAGAGTAGAGTGGCACATTATGTAAAAAAGCGCCGATTAATAGTAAAGCAAAATGAAGAAGATCAAAGTGAATAAATGGCTTTTTAGTATGAAATCGGTTTTATAATTTATAATTTGGTTACTTGTGTGCTCTTCCACAGTTATTACACTACTGAGAATAGTATCTGTGCAAGTCTGAAGCTAGCAAAAATGTAAAATTATGTACAATCGTAAGGTAACGTACCAGTCCATTTGTCAATGTGTATTTATGAATGGCAGCTTGCAATTGCATATTATTATTATATTTTTACTAGAAGGTAATTGTTACCGTGAAATATTGAGTTCCAGAGGGATCCTAGTTTAAAAATTCGGAAAATAATATTCACGACTCTGAAAGCGTTCAACACTGATTTGAAGTAAATCTTGGTTTGGCGGTCACAACCTGGGAAATGGATTCCTACAAAAATGTAAGGCACGCTTGACTGATTTAAGTTAATCCCCTTTTTGTTTTTCTGTTTCTAAAAAAAAATGCTAGTATCTAATTTGAGTTTTGCGAGCCATTGGAAGTTATAGAAATAATGTTCGAAGCATTTACATACAGCCAATTAATAAATACTTCTAAGAAGTCTCCTCATTTACAGTGATAATCCGCAGTCTTCTCTTAGTACTTTGATTCTTGTTGCTGGTCAGAAGATCCACTACCATAAGTACGTAGAACAATATTTAGAAGACAACAGTATATTTATCAACGAAATTATTAATGCAATAATATCTTGAATGTGTTTTGATCTGTTTGGAATTCTGTTATGGTCGTAACATACTGCGCACAGCAGTATGCTACACTGAGGCTAGCTGCATCATGTATGCGCGGGCTGCTTTCTGTATGGATGGAGTGGCTATACGCGCCGAACGCATCCGAATGGAGGGGAAGAAGAAGAGATTTGTGATGGTGAAAAAAGAAAGAACGAAAACTGAGGCTGACTGAAGAAAAACGCGGAAACCAAGCAATCCGAAATAATTAGGCGAATAAGTATACGATGAGTGCACCCGCGTAATTATTCCTTAGTTTTTGATTATACGGCAATTGTTAGTAATTGCGGAAATTACCTAAAAGTAATTCGGTACCAAAATTAATATCCACTCGAAAAATTAACACGAAAAGGTCGAGGAAGAAAATTAACAGGTGTCCAGGTGTCCAAGATAGCGGAATACCCCACAAATCAAGTCAGTTTCACAGCAAAATTGATTCAGTTTTTTTTTTCAAAGGGATTTGTATTCTTTAACTACAGGAAAAATGACAGATTTTTGCCCATTCAATGAAGCGGTACCTGACATTTTTGTCGGTTGATTTGCGCACGCGGTGCGAAAAATTCTTGGTATTGACCAAAAGCTGAGAAACAGAGATCGTTTGGACAGAGAAATGGTTTCCACGATCTTCAAGTGCTGCAAAATTCTTATCACTGGTCTAGAAAATCCTATTTCCGGAAAGAGTGGCAGTGCAAGCTTTTCAACGACGGCGAAATAGTAGTGACATATGGCTCTTAGGCCCGAAGAGTCTGAAGGTTTGTATAAATGCTACAAGACGTCAAAGAAAATATTGGTAGAGTACACCATCATGCTGCCAACAGGCTGTGAGAGAGCAATTTGTGTACCATTCCAGTCTCTTTAATTCAGAAAAGCGGGCCAGGTTGGGCCCACATTCGCCGGCGATAGCCACCACGGAATCATCATCAGATCACTTGTGGAATAGTCATAGAATCTAATCAGAACGATTATACACATCCAACAATCAGGAACGTAGGGCGATAGGAACTAAATTTCTTGTTTTTTTTTTGCATTTTCTTCCCAACAGTGGCCTTGTGGCATACACGAGGAGGCGTTGGATTCCCCAGTCATGTGATGAACGTAAGTGTCAGTTTTCATATCAATCTTATATTTTTATATGAATTGGCATTAGTCTGAAAAAAAAACCAGAAAATTTTAAAATGAGATTATATAGTCATGCCTCAATGTTACATAATGATGAATCAGCAAGTGAGCTTGGTCCAGCAGCTCTTAGTTTTTATGTAAAACTAAATATGTTCGGTTTTTATTGTAGTTTGTACTTTTCATATTTTGTGTAGTTATTCTTATCGCCACTTATTAGTGCCATAATTTGGCCTGTATGCGAAGAAAAATAAGGGAAAAGTTCTATCTATCGTAGTGCGACTCCTTAGACATATATATTGTTGTACATAATAAGAACAAGAAAGAAAAAAATTGAATTACCAATTACTTATCCTTTTAAATATCAGTATTAAAAAATTCATAAAAGTTTATTATAAAAGCGAAAAAAACAAAAAAAAAAAAACAAAACCAGTTTTAGTAAGTTCTCGGCTCCGTATTCTTAACCAACAATATAAAATTAATAATTCGTTGAACTTTAACTGACTGTACTGAAAAAAAAAAATGTACTACGCCAGTCTGGCAAGTAACTTTAAAAGTTCACGCATTTAATAAGGATTCTAAAAAAGGATTCTAAAATGGTACAACACTTGCTACATTATTTCTTAGATTACGGAAAAAAAAATTTTATCTTCAAGAAACTAAGTTTCAAAAAATTTCTTTTCACCTACTAAAATTGATTCTAGTGTACCCAAAGCTTGCCTTAAGAGCGTAACTTTAAGATTCTAGCTGGAGTGAGACGCAGAGTCATTCCATGAAGTGTGAGTGAGACAGATAGTGACGCTTTCAAGTTAGAGATGCTAACTTTTTGTTAAATTTAGGACAAATTTTCCTTAATTTTAAAATTAAACACCAATTATTTGGATGCTAAGATTTATTATTTACAAAAGATGTTCAAACTGCCTTCCTTTAGCTGCAATACAAGCTCGACATCTTTTTAAAATAGATCGGGTTATCAGACGGGCAATTCTTCCGTTGTTAACAAATTCAACTGCTTCCGTAATTCTTTGCCGAAGCTCAGCTAAATTTTCAATTGACTTCTTATAAACTTTCTCTTTTACTGCTCCCCAGTAAAAGAAATCTAATGGATTTAGATCAGGTGGACGGGCTGGCCACGAGATCGTACCAAACCACCATATCCATCTGTCCGGATATTCTTCATTGAGATATTCTCTAACTGAAAGGGCATAGTGTGCTGGGCAGCCGTCTTGCTGATACCACATCTCTCTGTAAATACTTACTGGCATGTCTTCCAGTAAATTAGGTAAATGGTTTTGCAAAAAATCTAAATAAACTTCAGCATTAAAGACGTCTGGCAACTCAAAAGGTCCTATGACTTTTCCGTTTAATATTTCGGTCCACATGTTTATTTTAAAACGATGTTGAGATCTATTTTGTCTCATTAAATTCGGATTCTTTACGTGCCACTCATGTAAGTTGTGTAGGTTCATGTAACGTCTTTTTTAAATGTCGATTCATCCGACCACAAAATTTTCTCGAAGAATCGCGGATCTTCCCGTTGCCTTTGTAGCATCGTTTGGCAAAACGCAACTCGAGGTTGATAATCTCGAGGTAGCAGGGTTTGTACTCGCTGCACATGGTATGGGTGGAGCTCATGTTTTTGTAATATTCGGTGAGCTATACTTTTGGGCACTCTCGTGCATTCCTGGATTGCACGTACCGAACTACCTGGATTTCTTCGACTGCTTGAAGTATTACGTCCTCGTAAGATAAGGAACTCTTCCTTCACCATGTACTTGGTTTGGAAGTCGTCCCTCTGTGGAGAGTAGACGATGCACATTTGTAAAAACTCAATGATTTGACGAGCTAGCATCACTATCTACCTCACTCACACTTCATGGAATGACTCTCCATCTCGCTCAAACTAGAGTCTTAAAGTTACGGTCTTACGGCAAGCTTTGGGTATACTAGAATCATTTTTAGTAGGTGAAAAGAAATTTTTTGAAGAAATTTTTTTTTCCGTATTCTAAGAAATATTGCAGCAAGTGTTATACCATTTTAGAATCCTTATTAAATGCGTCAACTTTTAAAGTTACTTGCCAGACTGGCGTAGTACATTTTTTTTTCAATACAGTCAGTTAAAGTTCAACGAATTATTAATTTTATATTGTTGGTTCGGCAAAATGTGACATTTTCTTCCAAGCTGGAGCAGTTGGCTTAGAACTTAAAGCAACAGGTTACATAAGCACTATTCGGGATTACATAAGAAAAATAAAAATGAAAAAAGTAAAGATTTGTAGTAACAGAAGCTAAAAAACCATCACAAGGTGTACATTTTCTCGAAAACAAAAGAAATGCCTATAATTTGAAAAATACATGACTTAGATTTTTTTTATATTTTTCTGGTAACTGTCACGATTTGGTCTATCACCCGGTTCCGGCTTGACGTCGACTTACGGGACACCCTGTGTATTACTTACTTACTTTTAATAAATCTTACTTATATGTAACGAAATGACGATGTGAGTTGTTCTCTTTTCTCTCACTCTCCCTGGAGCCCTCTTGATGTAGGGGTTGAAAAGGTCCGCTCCTCTATTCTCTTTTCAGGTCAGTACAGGGACACTGAAATAATTTGATGCCCTCACTGTCAAATGAGTGGATGGGGCAAGGCAGCCGAAGGCTCAACATCTATGACCTTCATGTAAGTATGGGTAAGTAGTGTAAAGGTCCCTTCTGGACCGTGTGTGTGAAACGCGGAGCCACCTCAGTTAGAGTTCGGTGGTCTAAATGTGAATTTCACTGGGAACTGGGACTTGTTGCGAGATCATCATCTGGCATCTGCTAGTTGATTGACTCAAGTCTCATATCTAGTGGGAGGTACATGCGGACCTGAGTCTAACTGTTTTTTTTAACTAAAGTGTTTGTTTGAGTAAAGTTTAAAGTTTTGAGATTAAAGTAAAGTTAACGTTTTGCAAGTTCTGAGTAAAGTAAAGTTTGTAATATGTTTTTTTTTGTAAAGTTTGATAGGGGCTTTTTATTTGAAGCTCCACTTTAGGTTTGACCTTGGACCAAGGTAAAACCTAAAGTCATGAAAGTTGTAATGTTTTGAATTGATGAGATGGCCTCACAACAAAATGTTTTGTTGTGTTCTCACGGAGGCATGTCTCGCTGGTCATCCGACTGGACAGAGTCATGAATCTGTGAGATGACTTTTTGGCTGTGAGCTAACTAGTCGGCCGGATTAATGGTTTTGCCTGGCTGGACGACTAGTTGGACATGACGATCGGACGATGAGGAAGGAAGCATTTGACGGAGGATGGAAGTAATCAGGTGTAATCAGGAGCTGGCATACTGCTAACTGCCTGGCTGAAGAATCTCTAGCAGCATTTTCAGTTTTTGACATGTCCGACCCGACTTATCCGAGACTTCGTTGAGAACGAACATTTTTCTTGCACACATCTACACTACTTGCCTTTACGAAAATTTCTTACCTGATTGGGGAGAGAGTAGACCTGGAAAACTTTTGCTTTTGGGAGTTAGCTCTTGGTGAGAGAGGGAGAAAATTTTTATGAACCCTTCGAGTTTTCGTTTCGAAAATTTTGCGTCTAGCTCTTGAAAAAGTTTTATGAGTACTTTAGGATATCGTAAATTTTAACAGTTTCTTTTTGATTCTCGGCTTTAGATCTTAGTCAGTTGATTACATTTTGGACTATACCTTTGCAATTATCTTTCTTAATCCAGTTACCAACCCCGATGCTAAGCGTCGACCTTGACTGAGGCCTCGACGATTTTTTTCTGAGTATAAAGTACTCCCAGTTCTGGAATTTAGCTATCTTTTTGAATAGACTAAGAGCTTTAGTTATTTATGGTAAGAAATATTTGGTGAATTTTTTGGATTCTTGTCGGAAACTTAGTATATAGGTTAGACATATAGTCTTGAATTAAGACCTTGCATCCTATAATACATGTTTAAGTAGCATCATTGAAGTTGCATGTTACCCTTTAGTTAAGCACCTACCCTGAGTTGGCGAGAATTTTTCTAAATCTTTTGTTGATTTTTTTTTAATTTGGAAATTTTGCTGTCTCGAGTGTAGCCTCGACAATACCTGCTTTTCCTTGCTCGGACTACGTCAAATTTTTGTACGAAACCTGAAACCATCTAGCTTGAACTCTTGTGCGATATTGCAGTATATTAATTTTTGCAGTTGAGTCGGTTAAATTTACATGATGGATACAGTGAGAGCACCACCTCCCGTAGCAGACAGTACGACAAAGTTGCCCGAACAGTGCACCATCTGTCAGGATGGAGACTGGTCAGTCAAAAGAAAACCGGTTGTGACTATCTGTGGACATGTGTTCCATAAAGCGTGCCTGTGTACGTGGATAGGCGAATAGGCAAATTGTCCGAATTATAGATGTCGCCTCACGCAGTATGTCTTCATCCTCTATACAGGAGCCATTCCGAAGAAAACACTTACGAAGCCTGGAAATCAAGAGCTTGGGCTGCCCTTATCTGCGTTCGATCTGGCACCATTAACGATCCCGCCAGTTAGCCGTGGATCCTTGTAATCAGGTATGCCAAATCCGCATTCGATGACCTTTTCCCACCCTAGTTCACGAAGAAATAGTCCACTATCTACTGCTCATGGTCAGGGTTTAGTAGCGACAGATGCCCTGTTGTCAGGTCTTCGCATGCAGCTGCAAGACTTAGTTCGTGAAGGCTTCGAGCAAAGTTTGGACACTGTGTACTGAAATATCTAACAGCATTCTACAACAAATAACGGCGGCTTTGCCTCCAGTGGATGTCTCACGTCTACCTCCTTCTGTGGGTGAACCAATACCACCGCGATATTTTCCCGATCCAAATAGACCTCCAAATCAGAGGCATCGTCCGCTTCTGGTCAGCATAGTTCCATAACAATTCTTCCACAATGAACTTTCACCGGCTTGTTATTGAAAATCAGAGTAAGTTTTTAAGTGAAAACACTATCGTTGACAAAGCTCGCGATAGCACCAGCTGATGATTCCGAAAACGATTCTTGGGTGATCGAAAATCGATTTTCGTTATGTCATAGATTTTAAAAATTTTAATCCCTTTCGATAGTAAACTAAATATAATATATTACCTATGGCAACAATTTTTTTTTAATATTTACCCCCCACCCCCCCCTCCTTTGTTTGGATGTCTAAAGTCGTAGAAAAATTTCAACATCTCATTTTAAACAAAAAACGTTCAAATTTTGTATGATTTCAAAGTTCTATTATTTGTATTTGTATTATTATTTGCTATTTGTATGGGGAGGTTGAATTGTTATTAATGAAATCACTTACTATATAGGAGGTATTATTATACCAAGAACTTATTATAAAAGTCAAATAGTTTATTTAATAAAAGCATTTTAATTGAAAAGGTTGATTTTTCGTTCAAATTTGTATTTATTTAACTTTGAAAAAAATGGCCAGGGATGGCATCAAATTAAAGTAGAAACCCTCCTGCATCGATAAAAAAAAAAAAAACAAAAGTTTGGATGCGACCACCACCTATTCCCTGGAGTTGCAGAAAATGCAGGAATTTTGGAAATAAATTACAGTTTTTCTAATAAACGTTTGAGATTAATCAGATCATTTATGTGGTAACACTGAACGCGCTAACCACATTTCACAACCCTGACTTTTCTGACATTCGACAAGATGACAAAAAGCTCAAGAAAGACGCCATTACGATATAACCTATTGAAGAGTGAAGAAGTTTTTACGAAGAACCAGATTGATAATAATACTTACCTTTTTTTGCTTTAACTTACCTTTTGGAAATACTTTCATTTGTCGCATATTAATTAGTAAGATCATACTACGTAATTTTCCAATGTAATGAATTTAAATCGTGTTAAATAAAATAGTGGCATCGTGAATTTTGACCACATAAAATATTTTATTACCAATCTCATTCGTTTTATTTGGAAATCCTACAATTGGGGGCTCAACCACTGCGAACGCGGAGAAAAGACTCGCAGCCAGAATAAAGAATAAAAGAGGTGAAAAGTCCAATCTGAAAAATAAAAGAAGAATTTCAGCGGTATTGCCGAGAATAGAAGAAATATAAGCAGCATAATAGGAAGGAAAAAGCATTCAACAGTAAGAATAAAAGTGACACAAAAAAAAGAAATTTTTTGTAATAAGGTAAGAAGTTTCATTTTTCTAACCTATAAAATATATGGTACATCAAAAATTGTAATAAAAACGTGGTTCTATACAAGCTTTCTACATTTTCGTCAGGGGTAGTGCACGTATTCAAAGCTCATTTTTATAACCAAAAAGTCTAAATAAATCGCATACGAACACATACATACACAATAAAATAATTTTCATAATTTTAGAAATTTTATTTCGCTAATATATCGTGATAATAAGTAACAAACAACCGTAACAATATGACGGATATGAAAGCAAATACAACAAGTGAAAATAAGATAGCCGCAACGTCAAGTTCGGAACAAGAATTTGCACTACTAAAAGAAGAAATCAAAAGATTAAAGGACAAAATTTAAAAACAAGAGCTAGAAAAAGAAAACGAAAAAAAAAATCAGAGAGCAAACGGAAGAAGACAATAATTATCAAATGCAACAAGCGCAAAAAGCAGTAAAAGAGTTAAACCAAAGATTACAAATAGCAAAACTAGAAGTTGAAAAACAAAAGCTGAGCGCAGCAAAAGAAAATAATAATACAAAACAAGAACCAACAAATCAATTATATCAAACACAATTACAACAAATTCGTGAAGAAATTCTCAACGCAACATCAAATGAAATATATCAAAGAGAAAAAATGTCATTTAAACACATCTTAAATATTATACCAGAATTCAATGGCAAAGACGATTCTGATGTACAACTATGGATAGCAGATCTGGAAAATACAGCAAGAGAGCTGAAATGGTCAAACCTTCAACAAACGATGTTCGCTAAAAGACTGCTAGTTGGTACAGTAAAATTAGCGTTACGCTCAAATCCGAACCTGAATAACTGGGAAGATTTAAAAAAGGTTTTGATAGAAGAATTCACGGTAAAATCAAATGCAGCAGATATCCACAGAAAACTAGACAATAGAAAAAAAAATAAATAAACTATTCAAGAATATTTCCTAAAAATAAGGGAAATAGCTGCAAAAGCTGCCATCACAGATGAAGCCGCTATAATACAATATACAATGAATGGTCTTTACGACAGTCCCACAAATAAAAGTATTTTATTTGGAGCTACAACGTACCAAGAATTTAAACAAAAAATACCAATTTATATTAAATACAAAGAAACTGTCAAAAATCAAATAACTTAAACAAATAAAAATCATATTTATAGAAAAAACGATACCGAAAACGATATCAAAAATAACGAAGAACAAAGAATAACAATAACATGTCGACATTGCGGTAAAGTTGGTCACAAAAAAGATGAATGCCCTGAAAAAACACCTAAGTGTTTTAAATGTAATGAATTTGGTCATATCGCCAAAAATTGTACGACAAAATCTATCAAATACATTACGTCAAAAACTAATACCGAAAAAATAATTCTAATAAATGATATCGAAATTTGAGCGCTAATAGATACAGCAAGCGATATAAGTATCCTACGATCAGAGAATTTAACCACAATTGGATCACCAGAACTACAAACTTCAGATTTTAAAATCCAAGGAATGTCAGGAGGAAAAATTCGAACAGTCGGATGTTTCGAAGCAAACATTAAAATAGACACCAATCGTTATAAAACTTTACTGTATGTTGTATCGGAAACAAACCTTCAAGTACCAGTAGTTATAGGCAGAGACGTAATCAGCGGAACAAGCATTAAAGTGACAGAAAATGGCATCACCATCAGCAAAAATCAATGAAGAATTAAAAGCCTGTTATAATATTATACAAGAAAAAGACGAAATAAAAGTGGGGAATAAAAACTACAAAAAAGAAATAGATGAATTGGTACAAAATTATAAACCAAAAAATATTAAAGACGTCCAAAGTTTCGTAGGTCTGACAGGGATTCTTTCGAAAATTCATACAATCATATTCATTAATAGCAAGACTGCTAACAGACCTATTAAAAAAAGACAATAAATTCAATTTTGGTATAAAAGAAATTGAAGCCGTTAATCCATTTAAACTAGTCTTATCAAATAAACTAGTGTTAACATTATATCAACAAGATTCGAAAACAAAAAGACAAAAAGACATCGCCAGCTAAGGAACGATATAGTAGCTATGAATTGGAAGTTCTAGCCATCGTATCTGCACGCGTTTATGTACTAGGAATAAAATTTAAAATAATAACAGATTGTTCTGCTTTTAAGCAGACTATGGAAAAGCAAAACATAATTCGAAGAATAGCAGGATGGGCATTAGCACTGCAAGAATTCGACTACGTTAATATAATAATATAATATAATTATGGTAATCACAAACGAATTTATAAATAAAATAAAAAACGCGCAAAACACAGATAAAAATTTAAAACTAATTACAAAAATATTAGAAACGAACGAAAGTTATGACGGTTATTTTAAAATAAATGATATTTTGTATAAAGAGACTATAGACAATAAAGTATTATGTGTTCCGAATTGTATGCAATACGAAATAGTTAAAAACATCCACGATGATGGTCACTTTGGTTATACAAAAATGGAAGACTTAATAAAACGTGAATATCACATACCACATCTAAAAGAGAAAATCGAAAATGTTAGAAAAAACTGCGTGAAATGTATATTAGCTGACAGAAAAGTAGCAAAACAAGAGGGTTATTTAAACGCTATATGCAAAAATGAAAACCCATTAGATACATATCACATTGATCATTTAGGACCGATGACTAGCACAACTAAAAAATACGTATATACATATACTGTGTATAATTGACGCTTTTTCCAAATTTTGCTGGATCTATCCAACAAAAACCACAACATCAGCAGAAACTATTCAAAAATTAAAACATCAACAAGACATATTTGGAAACCCACGCAGAATCATCAGTGACAGACGATCTGCTTTTACATCCAACGATTTCAAAGATTACTGCGAACAACGAAATATAATATATCTATTAATTGCTACAGGTATTCCAAGAGGCAACGGCCAAATAGAAAGAATGAACAGAATAATAATATCGGTGCTAACAAAATTATCAATGAACGAACCAGCGAAATGGTACACATTTACGGGCCAATTACAACGGTGCTTAAACGCTACATATCAAAGAAGTGTTGGTAGATCACCTTTCGAATTACTAATTGGTACAAATATGAGAAATAACGAAAATACGACGCTAGCTCAAACAATAGAAGAAGAATTAAAAAAAGCATTCGATGAAAATCGGGAAGAGTCAAGAGGACTAGCAAGAAAAAACATAGAGAAAATTCAAGAAGAAAATCGTAGATCATACAATAAAAATAAAAAACCTGCAACAAAATACCAACTAGGAGAATTAGTTGCAATTAAAAGATGTCAATTTATCAACAACGCTAAAGTATCAACAAAATTTTTAGGTCCATACAAAATTATCAAATGTGTAGAACATGACAGATATCACGTAGAAAAATACGGTACACACGAAGGTCCTAAAAACACCATCAGCAGCGCCGACAATATGAAAAGATGGCTCGAAATCACCAGTAGTGATGAAGAAGAGGATTTTCTAGATTCGCGACATTGATTGACAAAACTAAAAATGGAATATTCATGCCAAGGATAATAGATAACGAGTTCAATAGCCACATGAGATGATAAAGTTCAAAACACACCAGACGTCCCATTTTATGTCCAAGATGAAATTTAAAGATGTTAAAGATGAAATTCAAGATGTTCAAGATGAAATTTAAAGATGTTCAAGATGAAATTAAAGATGTTCAAGATAAAATTCAAAATGTTCAAGATGAAATTTAAAGATGTTCAAGATGAAATTTAAAGATGTTCAAGATGAAATTTAAAGATGTTCAAGATGAAATTTAAAGATGTCCAAGATGAAATTAAAAATGTTCAAGATGAAATTTAAAGATGTTCAAGATACCAAGATATTAAAATACAATTATATTCAAAAATTGTACTATTAAAATACAAAGATGTGGAAGATGAAATTCAAAGATGATCAAGATGCCAAAATTGTTCCGACGTTCCATAATGATATTCAATTAAAAAAAAAAAAAAACTGAAAACTAAAAAGACGATATCCAAAATGCTAAATTCCACAAGACGTTCCAACATATTTTCGAGGTCGAAAAAATCATCAGTTCTCTATCTTAATTGAAAAGATGAAACACAACATTGCTTTGATTAATTGGTAAATTCCAATTTGATAATACGATAAGAGTATTTTGAGCTAGGAAAACTTTCAAATGTACTATACTTATTCGATTTGTGCTTATCTTTGCTTACATTTATTTGGTATAAAAGTGCTACGAAGAAATCAATATGCAGATTTTCTATTGTGAACTTTATATAATAATCCGTGATAACAATGTTATGGAATACCAAGAGCTTGAGCGTGTTCTTTCAAATACGTATGCTAAAATTTTGGATGAAGAAAGAGCTCGGCGGTTCTTTCGGACTTTCAAGAAAAAGTTGTAACTTAGCACTAGAAACGCACGAAAGTTTGAACAAAACAATGAGTCGTCGTTTAATACAGTAATGGAAATCTGTGCTAAAGAACTAAAATCTTCCGTGTAATCTCAACCATCAACTTAAACATTTGCGACGCCTACATAATTACCTTCTACATCAACATCGGGATTATCCTCATCAACGCTGGAGTCTTCTGCATAAACATTGGAACCTTCTACATCATCGGGCAGAGGCAGACCAGCTAAATCTCTCAAACAGTGCTCGGAAATCACCAAAAAGCGAAAACTCAAAGAGCATAATGAAGATTTATCAATGGAATTAAACCTGTAAACCAATTGAACTTATCAATTAAGGGGTAATAATGTCCAGGTTTATTTCCTAAAGTTTCATTATAATATCTTTAACACAACAAAAGTTACAGATTTTTGATAGCCAACAAGTCGTTATGGTCTACTGCGCTCCGTAAGCCTCAGATACATAGTGTATCTGATTTTTGCGATGTCTATTTTCTGTCAATTGGTATCATCATAACCAATTATAGCATTTTTATTACTTTACTATTACAAAATCCAGAACAAATTAAAGCACTAGTTGTTGTTTTCCAGCTAAAGAAATTCGGCTATACGGAGTTTTTCACTTTATTCGGCTGGGATGAATTTTGTTTATGCAAGATATCAAATTACAAGTTATGTCATTATACCTGAAGACCAAAAATTTATACCTGAATATCAAAAATTTTCTGATAAGGCCGCACCCATACGATTTGCATTACTTATCTAAGGCAACATAGCATCCTACATTAGTTGTTGTTGCGAATTTCATAACATTGTGAAATCTTCCTAAACTCATCGCCTGCTGTATGTGTGTGCTCTGTGTGTGTGTGTTTTGTCTTAATTAAACTCATCTCCTGAAGGGGTTTTGATCCAGCGGAAAGGGGGTTATATTTAGGGTCTACATAGTTGGGTGAATAGCTGAGGCTAAGTGAAAAGTCCGTATCCGTCCTGCAGCAGGTGTCCTATGAGAGGAAATTATATTAGTTTCATGCGATAATAATCTGAGAGTGAATCTACCCGAGTGCTAATCAACATATGACTCTGCTCCTTACGGTTATCCGTGGTGCAACTCGCCTTATCAACGAAAATTTTAAGGACGAATCTACAAGTACGCTGTCCGTATCCCAGGTCACCTTAATCAAATTCTGTGACTATTTCGTTAACATTACCTGACGTACGGCATATGCCTCACGAAATGAAGATTGCTGATCAGCTGATTTGGCTAACCACCCTGAGGCGTGACGAACATTATAAGGAAGTAAGAACGTAATCATGAACATTGAGCAAACGATAAGCCCTGTTTTAACACAACTTGCCGGTCGTCCGACATATCAGTAAGGTAACTTTTCGAAAATTTATTAGAGTAGATTGCATGAGGAATTCATTTCATCTGTTTTTCAATTGTTGGCTTTATCTTTTGATATGTGTCTTGCCTCTAGAGTAAGCGTTTGTAAACTAATTAGATAGGATAAACCATCAAGAATTGTCAATGTACGTTCAGACGCCGTCACGATCCGTTGTGTAATTCCAAGCTCAAACACAAAATTAACAAAACAAAAAACAGAAGGGAATAAGTATATAAATAAATGAATAAATAAATTGAATGTAAAAGTGAATTACGTAGCCTGGGGTTCCCATTTCTTGGTTCTCACGGATAAAGAAAAATTTAAATGGTATCTCCTACCCCCTTCATAGTTCTTCGACCACTAGACGGTCCATTCAGCATGCAGATGTAGATGTAGAAGGAGTGGGTGGTGAGGTCATGCTGTGAGCCGCTCGGGCGTCCACACATCGGAACTAATGGGGCTAAGAACCAAGTTTGGTTGCGACGTCTTAGCCAGGGTGGATGGGGGCGATGGGCCCAAACCACATCCAGTCAGAACTCCACCATCATCTGGAGTCCTCGTCCTCTCTCTCTCTCGATGATTTCCATCTGCGTCTAACCTTCTCCGTGTGGTATTCATTTGTACGGCGCTGTACTGATTCTCATTTTTCTTCTTCTTTTTTTCAGCATTGTATATAGCTTGAAAACTTCTTTTCTTTTCAAATCACTCCAATGGCAGGTAATCTAGTGTTATCTTTTTTGTTTGCTTTGTCCGTCCGAAGTCCAAGGCAGGAGGGGCAATTTTTTCTCGTTTTTTTTTGTCGCACAGCTTACTAGCATCAAGGGGATGTGGATGGCGATATAACGTCCGGTTACGCAGACGATGTTACAGAAGGGGCCGACGGCGTATTTCTACCTGAATTTGTTTCGGCCGCTTAGCGCTGACCAGATCGGCCATAACTCCGTTATTTTTTCGAATTTTTGCATGCGGCTTTCACCAGACATTCTTGAGGTTAAGCTTGAAGAAAAACAAAAAAAAAAAAAATAGAAAATTTCGAAATTTCTCGGTGCGTTTTCCCCCTTAACCCTTTTAGTGCCGAGCGAAAAAGAGGTGCCTATGCGAGAATAACCGGCCGAATTTCACGGTTTTACTAGGGTTTGGGAAAATGCTCATAAAAACCAAACCAGAAACAATATTTACATGATTCAAAAAGCAGTATATTAAGGACGAAATAGAGATCAAAACAATGACACTAGTTTTTCTGGGAGGGCCGTAGAGCATTGGGGTTTTTTTTCGATGGATTGAGGGTTTAGAGTGCAAAAAGATAGGCGAAAAATTTTGCAGGGAGGGGGCTTAGGGGGTGGGGGTGGTACCACCCCCAATAGGGGGTTTTCCAAACACGTCATATTTGCTATCAAATTAAAGAGGGAGGAGAGGGTAATCGAGTGGTGTACTTTGTTTTTGATCGTTTTAACGTCATAACTGAATTTTTACCGCCTAAAAACGGATTTTTTGCACTTGGGTCATATACACCCCAGTTCCTATATTTTCCATATATTTCTTTGTTTCTTTGTTTCACATCCATTAGTACGCTGTTGCGAACATTTTTCTCATGGGAAGTAAATTTCCACAACTTACCGGTTCTTCGCAATGATGAGTTGAAAATATGTCCATTTTTGTACCAAAAAACGGCCATTTTTTCACCTTAAAAAGGACTGATGCACTTCTTTTACAGTTATCTCCAAAACCACTTATTGGATTCCGGAGTTAATTACATATCTAATTAGGGGACAAAATGTGGATGCGATTTCATCCTACATACAAGATTTTACGTGCATATTTAAAATTTTTGTAGCATCTCTTCTGTACTGGTAAAGCGCTACAAGGTGCGGGCCGATATATCGGCTCTGGCACTTCTCGCCAGTGCAGCAAGTGCCGATATATCGGCCTCCGGCACTAAAAGGGTTAAGGTAATGTAATGTCTCAGCGATACGCGCCGCAGAGCCTGTCGCGGCAGCACCTCCTTCCCGCGCTACACGATCTTTACATTCTTCATTCTCAATATTTTGGACTTTATTTCATTTGTTTGTGTCCTTGTTCTGAATTTTGGGCTTTGGTTCGCTTTTTTATACCTTAGATGTTTTTAATACACAGAAATAATTATGGTAAAACAAAATGGATTGGACACCCACTCATATATTAAAATTTATTGTGATTTTTGCATGTCCGTCTGTCCGTCCGTCCGTTTGCACGATAATGCGTGTACTACTTACATAGAAAGCTGAAATATTACGTGCACTTTAAAAACAAAAGTAAAATTAAGTTTGAAAAGGTTACAAATCGTGCAACTCCTTCGTTGTCATACAAAAATTTCGTTTTCCACTATATATTTGGACATTGCCTGAGAACGGGCTGACATAGAGAGCTGAAATTTGGTACATGGTAGTTTCATAGTACTAGCAAATAAAATTTCAAAAATGAAATAAATCGGGCAACCCCCTCTAGGCGTTACCATATAAAAATGTAGGTTTTTTGCGGATACTGTAAAAACGATCAGAAAATGATAGACATTTTTATTGTACTAAAAACTTATTTAGAATATCAAATCCTATAAAATTGCTTATAATCATTTTTTCTGTCCGACGAACCGTTCTAGAAATATTTGCGAAAAACCATCGCAAAAATCAAAATTGCTCAAATGGGTGACCAACTTCATACGGGCATTCATGTAGGCTATCATAAGAATTGGTCTTAGACCAATTTTAGCTTTTTTACTTGTTTCACCTACTTTGGATTTCATATATGTCTTTGGGCCTTATTTCATTTATCGCTTTCAGGCGTTATTTCCCGTTGGCTGGGTTACTTGTAGAGCAAAGAATATAATAGGTCTGTATGTTTACTTTTGAGTAAAAAAGCCTGTGTAAAAATCAAGTAAAAACTTTCTTGCGGTAGAGGGAATAATACTAGATAAGAATGCAAAAAGTTAACAGACAACTTATGAGTAAAGCCTGGGTAAATCGAATTAAATTTGTCAACTGTCAAAAATCAAGATTAATTTTTTTTATTAATTTATAACTTTTTTAATAAAATCGGACTTAATTTATTTTATTTATTTATTTATTTTAATAAAATCGGACTTATTTCATTTTACTTATTTTATTTTTTAAAAAATCGCCCTGACAACTGAAAGAATTATTTCAAATGACAAATGGAAGAAAAGAATGGATTTACTCATCTACTTTACTCTGTGTAAAAATGGTAACTTTTGTTGAGGAGGGGAAATGCATTCAACTGTCAAATTTCTCTAGTCCGAGAAGTTAATATACACATTATGGGTAAAAAACTTTCGAGTCTGTGTAAAAACTTTGAAGCCTGGGTAAAAACTTTCGAGTAAACATACAGACCTAATATTTCTATACCGCTGTAAAAATTGGAATGCATCAACATAAATGCACACCGTTGGTGCATTGCACTGATCTCAATGAACCCGAATGCTTGGAATGCTAGGAATGTGCAATACGGCGTTTGATAGCACATTAATAATTATTGGATTGCGATATACCAGGTCAATAACTGGTGTATCAATAACTGTAAAGTGAATTGATTTGATGACTTGGGAATTTACCAATTCACACAGTAGGTAGGGATAACAATGTATAGACTAAAATAATATAAATAATGGAGAAAGAAGAACTTTAAGAACTTTTATTTTTAATGATTCTAAATCAAATTTACAAATGCAAGAAGAAAAAACAACCGCCTCGTCCGGGGTTTGAAACCGGGACCTTCCGCTTGCCGGGCGACTAACAACCGCCTCGTCCGGGGTTTGAAACCGGGACCTTCCGCTTGCCGGGCGACTGCTCTTACCACTGAGCTAACGAGACGATGATTTTCTCCCTTGCATTTATCAATTTGTTACTTTTGTCACTAGCCTACCAACCACGGGAAAAATAAATAATATAAATAACTTGAATTAAATTAATGAAGACAATATAGCACAGTACGTTCTAGACAAGACAAGGTGTTTCAATTATTATCCGCGCAAATTTAGGCAGTCTCTGACGCCATACAATTCGTACATATATCGGCTCAGCAATCTCGCCTGTACATCCACCGTTTATATCGGCTGAGCTCTCTCGCTTGCATCATTAGGAAGTCTCTGACGCCATTGCCATACATATATCGGCTGAGCAATCTCGCCTACATATCCACCACTTATTTGGCTGAGCTTTCTCGCCTGGATTCTTAGGCAGTCTCTGACGCCCACATCCATCCAATAGACGACGGTTAGTTCCAGCATTACATGGCGACCCTGCATAACGAACTAGGAAAACACAAAATTCAAGAGACCCTCCACATCGAACCAAGAAATATACGAGACAAATTGAATGAAGAATTGGAAAGAAACCATAAAGCTGGACCAAAGCCGCTAAGAATCGAAGAATACAGAGCAAGCCGAACAAAGCAGCAGGAGCAACAAAATCAGCAAGAACAACAAGAAATACAACAGCAAAAATAGCGACCAAAGAGAACGAGGGCAGAAAAAGCAGTCAAACATAGAAGGAATATCGCGGACTTATACCGGCTGGTAAACCTGTCAATAACAAAAAAAGAACAAAATTACTTCCTCGAGAGGATACGCTTGAACAATCAAGAATACAAAGAAAGATATAATGGGCGGAAAGGGCTCTAAACGACGAATATCGTGGCAAACAACGCAGCAGCAGCAACGACCATAAACTTATTTGTCAGCACCTTTGAGGACCACATCTTGGACATCAAATACCTATTAATTACCATAATCTCAATTATTGTTGTAGCCATTATTTGTAATTATACCGAAAAGAAATTAACTCAATAATCAATAAAAAACAATACAAGATGATATGTATATATAAATAAATAAATAAACAAGTATAATCCGCATTATGACGTAGTTTTATAATGAATAAATTAAAAACTATACAAAAAGAATTAGAAAGAATATTAGAAAATTTTAAGAAAACTCCATACAGGGAATATAGTGCAGAAAATCTGTTAACAAAAAGAAATAAAATAGATGAATTCAGAGATATATACTGTGAACTGTCAAAAGAAGATAAACAGATCAGTCAGCCAATAAAAGATAAATTTCAGGTAGCATACGAACAAGTAGAAACACACTTCAAGAAGAAAACAAAAGAAATCATAACAGAAGAAGAAGAAGACAACGAAGAGACAGACACAAATAGTGATTTAAAGAGTAAAAATTCCAAAAACTCTGAAAGTGCAAAATTCAGCAACATGGCTTTGCTTGATATGTCAACAACGATGAAGATCGTAACTGAGTTTGATGAAGATCCGAAGAATCTCACAAACTTCATAAACCTGATAGAATTCCTACACGATTCGATAGAGAATCCAACAGAAAGAGAGAATGAAAACGTTTTGAGAAAAAAAAAAGAATTGAACACAAATAATCTAGATAAAAAAGCAAGAGACTCACTGTTTGAGATGTGCAGAAACTATTCAGATATATTGTACTTAACGGGTGACACGCTGACAATAAACAACTTCTACAAACCAGAGATAAATATAACGGATCATATTCCAATCTACATAAAGAAGGACCGCTTGCCAAACGTTCAAAGTGATGAAATAAACAAACAGGTAGATCGGTTACTAAA
Organism: Dioctria rufipes; assembly: GCA_963924295.1. Classification (NCBI taxonomy): domain Eukaryota; kingdom Metazoa; phylum Arthropoda; class Insecta; order Diptera; family Asilidae; genus Dioctria; species Dioctria rufipes. The sequence goes on along the minus strand of OZ002740.1, from coordinate 190,606,040 downwards.
AGAAAATATTATAGAACCCTCGACAAACCCATACAACGTCCCCTTACTAGTAGTCCCGAAGAAAGGAACTAAAGATGAAAATAAATGGAGGGTGGTAGTAGATTTTCGACAATTGAACAAAAAGATAATGGATGACAAATTCCCATTAACTAGACTAGAAGACATCCTAGACAATCTGGAGAGAGCGAAATACTTTTCAACTCTAGATCTCACAAGTTCTTTCCACCAGATCGGATTGTACCCGCAATCACGACTTGTAACCGCTTTTTTGACCAACAAAGGTAATCACCAATTCAAAAGACTACCTGTCGAAAAATAGCTATCAGGGAAGAGCATAAGAAAACCAAAGCTCGGGAACAAAAAGAAAACGGGCAAAATTTATTAATTAAAAAAATTTGCGTTTTATTACTTTGCTACAAATTCACCGGTCGAGATCTTTAACAAGACTGATATGAGAGACAAGAAAATGAGGAATGAAATTACATTACTTCATTTACAAATACAATTTGGCAATACATAAAAGCAATCTCAACAGCTAGTACAATATCAGATGCAACGTATGTTTATTTTCTGCATCTTCCCCCGGCGAATAACTCATTCATATTGAACTTCTAAAGGATAGAGGTGTTGTATGTCTTCTCAAAGCGAGTCATCATAAAAACGTACTTCGCAGGCTCTGACCTTTCCGTCTCGTCCGGGGTATATGCTCTCGATTACAGCTAATCTCCAAAGTAGTTGTTCTGATTATGGACTAATACTACATCCCCTTCACGTAAGCAATTCTCGGATGCACCCTTCTTTCAGTGATGTACTGATCTCAGCAACTACACGTATTCCATTCTCCATCTTTTCCAAAAGGAATTGACTAACTTAAAATGCGCCTTCCAAATATCCCTTCGATTAGCAGACGTCGCGTTACCAATACACACATCTGAAGGAGTTATGGAAATAGGTGTGTGCAAAAACTTAAATCCAATGGATCATCCCCTATGTAGGTCAGAGGACGACTGTTAATTATCGACTCGACTTCCACTAAAATAGTCCCCATTTGTTCTGCTGTAAGAATCGCTCGTCCAATAGTTAAACGTAAGATATTCTTTATACTTCGAACAAGACGCTCCCAGAATCCGCCCCACCATGGAGCTCGTTCGACAATGAAATCTCAGGATATTTTATGATTACTTGCAAAACCTTAAAATTTTTCAGTCCAAATCAACCTTCCTATATCATTAATTTCCTTTGACGCTCGCTTAAAAGTGTGAGCATTGCCAGAGATCATAGTTTTTGGAACACCTCGCCTAGCTATGAAGCGCCTTAAAGCTAGCAAACAACTTTCCACGGTCATCTTGGGAACCATTGCTACGTGAACAGCTCGAACCACTGAGCATGTTGTCATGAATCCACACACCTTCTTCAGATTCATAACTCCCTAATTACTTGAATGCTATATCTATGCATTTATCATTATTCCCAAAAACTTAAAAATAAATCTTAAACCAATTTCATATACAAAAATTACTCATTTCATATTCAAAAAAACCTTCACCCATTAACACACTCAGAAACAGGTGTCATGTCTCAACATTCCTCGGGGCACCCGCAAGACAATAAAATAAACACGTCACCGCGAAGTAGCTACCGTTCATAAGAACGAAAACATGATATACGACCCCTTCTGAGTACTGACCGTCGGTCTAGTACTCTTACGTAATTATATGTTGTTTATCATTTTCCATATGCTACTGATGACCCTGGAAATTGTTTCTGATTGTTTTTGTCATTTTTAATTGTTTTTGTGATTGTTGACCGATTTTTGAAATTCGAGCGTTTCCGTTCAAGACGAAAAGCCAATTTCCAATTATTTTTCTGATTTTCGTTATTTGAGCGTTTCCGTTTAAACAAAAATCAGAATTGTGATTGTTTATTCGATTTTTGTCATTTGAGCGTTTCCGTTTGGACAAAAATCAGAACATATGGATGCATATGGAATTGCCTATCCGACAATTCCCATCAAATAGGGAAATGCAAAATCGACCAATTCTGATTGGTTAAGGAATTGGTTCGATTTTGAATAAAAAGAACGTTGAAGCAAAGTCGAGGAAGAGAAGTTTTTTAAAGTTCAACCTGGAGAGTCCCCCTACCCAAGGTAAGGCCTACAGTGTTATCCAGTGAGTTTAATACAACTTATTCAGTGTTAAGAAAACAGTTTCCTTTTAAAGTTTTTTTTTTATATAAAAGTATATAAGAGAATTTGTTCTGTGCGAAATCTTGCTCAAATGTGAATAAAACATAATTACGACTAAAGAAAAGGAGTTATTATTATTATCTATAAAATTTAAAGTTATACCCCAAGTGGCGTGTAACAAAAAACTGGTGGCAGCGGTGGGATTTTTGTAAAGGTTTGTAAGACCTACAAAACACCAACCTACAAATCTCGAGCAGGATTTAATGTGCTGGCCAGGAGAAATTCCCCCGATTGGAGTAAGCGACTCCATACAAGACATAAACCTCCACTTAGAGGAAGAAGATTTCCCTGAAGACGAGCCAGACGATGTGGTTAACTTGATGCTAGTCCCAGGATTACAACTGCTCACTTCACATATCGACATAGACGAGCTGGAACTAATATTAACACCAGCAAGCGAGCCGCTCTTCCGATATTTATTCACGCTCGTGGGATATACTGAAGAAAGAATAAATCGGGCGATGTCGAGAGCCCTCCAACGAGGAGAACAACAAATTAAATTAAATTAAATTAAATTAACTTATATCCTGCTTTATATATATTAGACAAATTATTATATTTATATGAGTTTCAAACTATATATATTTTTTTTCTCTCTCTAACAAATCCTTTTACTTATTGTCATATCTTCTCTTGATGAATTTCTTTTTGTTGTATTTCCTCTTGACGGTAAAATCAATCTTTTAAGTCTAGTGAAAAAGTTTTATCAAGTAAAGTTGTTTTTTGTTGTTGTGTGTGTTAAAAAGTGTACAAGTTCGTTTTTACTTCTCTATTAGCAAAACTTCCGCAATTTTTTCTCTTACTGGAAACTATGTTGAACTCTAAAAATTGAGGGAAATTCGCGCAAATATTTTCACACCCGATCTTCGAAACATCGTGGTGTACGCGCAACCCTTTTACCAGATCTCGTTACACATAGGAAGAAATCTACTCCTAAACAAAAACGAACAATGCCTGATAACACTACAGAACATTTAACTCTAGACCATGCCAAGAGTCTTATCCCAGAATTCGATGGGAATCCAGAGAATCTCCACAGGTTCTTAAACATATGCAGCCTATTCCAAAAACAAGGTACAGCTGAATCAGATAAAGCGCTATACCTTCATATTATAAAGGCTAAACTTATTGGCAAAGCATACGATGTCATCAAATATAATGACATTAATTCTTGGAAAGAATTGCAAGCTGCTCTCCAAGAACAATTCATGGAAACTTGCTCTAGAATGTCTATTCAGAACGAAATCCTATCATTAAAACAACTGCCTAAGGAAGACATTAAAGAATATGCTTTCCGAGCTCAAAAGCTATTAGCTATCTACAAAGACGCTACTTCAAGTTTGACAAATGAACAGACTTTAAAAAATCTTCTAATTGAGGAAAATAAAAAAATGGTTATCAGAGCTTTTGAAGATGGTTTAAGACATGACCATTTTCGTCTGCTAACCAAGGCTAAAAGTTACACCGACCTAAAAGATTCGACAAAATTTGCCATAGAGCAATCTGAAAGAAATGGTTCTTTCAACGAAAACCATTCATCCTGCTCTAAATGTCACAAAAAGGGTCATTCAGCTGACTCTTGTTTAACATCTAGAATTAGAGTGGAAAACAGGCTTATATGCGCATATTGTAAAACACCGAATCATCACATTAGTCAGTGTAGAAAAAGATTATTTCAACAGCAATCTTTTGCTCAACCTTCCACTAGCTTCGCACAAAGAAGCCCTCAACATTTTCAATCCAATAGGATTCCTCAACAGCAGCAACCTATAAGAGCTCCAAATCTTCGACAAATATATAGGCAAGGCCAATATCCACAAGGAACAACCTACTAACTCATCACTTCCAACATATTCTCGTAATATTAGATCCGCAATTAAAAGTAGGAATCCAAAAGCTAACCCTGATATGCCACAAGCTAATGCAAAAAGGGAAATTCCAAAAAACAGTCAGCGGCGAGACGAGATAGCGGAAACTCAATCTCGCCTAAATCAATTAATGATAACCGCCGATGTCCATCCGCAACCTCAAATTTAGAAGGAGAACTTTCTCTCTCCTTAATCGCCGATCGCCAATTGCTAGTTGTGACGATCGAGAATTCTATTACTGCGTTTAAAACTAGCACCTTTTTGATAGATACCGGAAATACCGATAGAAATATCGGTATTAAAAGCTACTAGGGCACTTGGGAATACTATCGTCACTACTTCAAAAAGCATAGAGCTATCTTCATTAGCAGGAACCCCCCTGCGTACGCTAGGAACTGCAGAATGCAATTTCTATATTAAAAATATGGCTTTTAAACATAATATACATATGGTCGATGGTAATCTACAATTAAAATATGACGGAATATTAGGTCATGATTTTTTAGACAAGTTTCTTTGCAAAATTAACTACGAAACTAAAATACTAACTTTTAAAATAAATAACGTGTCCCCAGATGACACAGACATACAAAATTCAATCACAGGAATAGTATCGAACATTGAGTACGGAGGTTAGAAAGACCCAAGCTCCGAACTATTTCTAGTTAGGTCAGGCGCAAGGTATGGAGGTTTGAAAGACCCAAGCCAACACGTCAGACCAAATTCGAAAAATGTCTCAAAAGAAGACAAAGTACAAAATAATAAAGCAAAGAAATCGAATAAAGGCAAGTGCGATGCTGACGAGATAAATATACCAGTACGTACACAGGTAATAGCTAGGATAGCCATGAATAAAAGAGGTACCTTTTTCTGCGAACACAAAGAATTGTCAAATTGTCAAGCGAATATTCTTATCCTCAATTCCAATCAAACTGATGTTCATATTAGGAAAACGGACATAAGACCTCACTTACATGAAATTAATAAATTTAATATTATAAAACTAAATCCTCAAAGGGATCCTATTCAAGAAAGGCTTGCTAGACTCGCATCCGAGCTAGACCTTTCACACTGCAATGCTGAAGAGTTCAGATCCATTTTAGATATATGCCGTAAGTACAACGACATATTCTACTTGGAAGGAGACTCCCTGACATTCACAGATGCAGCGACACATAACATTCCTATCTTACCTGGAAAACCTATCGTAAATGTCAAACCATATAGATTACCTGAAGCTCAGCGTGAAGAAATTATCAATCAAATTAATAAAATGTTAGAAGACGAAATCATTAGTCCCAGTTCAAGCACTTGGAATTCACCTCTATTATTAGTTCCTAAAAAACCAGATGCCGATGGCAATAAAAGATGGAGAGTAGTCGTTGATTTCAGACGTCTCAATGATATAACTGTGGGAGACGCATTTCCATTGCCAAACATAACGGACATCTTAGATCAATTGGGAAAAACCAAATATTTTAGCACGTTGGACGTAGCCAACGGCTTTCACCAGATACCCATGAGTGAAAACGACAAGGAAAAAACTGCATTTAGTACACCTTATGGTCATTACCACTATAACCGTATGCCATTTGGTCTAAAGCGAGCTCTAGCCACTTTTCAAAGGCTGATGAATAATATTTTAGTCGGTCTCCAAGGCATAGAATGCTTTGTTTATATGGACGACATTATTATATATGGGTACAATCTGATAGAACACAACTCTAGACTCCATAATGTTTTTGACAGGCTTCGAGAACATAATCTCAAGCTACAACCCGAGAAATGTCACTTTCTCAGTAAGCAGATAGCCTATCTGGGTCATCTTATAACCAAAAACGGAGTATCACCAGATCGCGCTAAGCTCGAAGCAGTTACTAATTATCCTATTCCAAAAAATGAGAAAGACGTAAAATCCTTCTTAGGATTTGTCGGCTATTATAGGCGCTTCATTCCAAACTTTGCAAAGCTAGCCAAACCTTTAACAGCTCTTTTAAAAAAGGCTGCTACTTTCAAATGGGATGCTTTTTGCGATGAAGCTTTCTAATCGTTAAAGAAAAAATTGATTAACGCTCCGATATTACAATTCCCATGTTTCGATAAAGAATTTTTAGTGACTTCAGACGCAAGCGACTACGTTATAGGTAGTGTATTGTCTCAAGGAAAAATCGGTGAAGATAAACCCATCTGTTTTGCAAGTAGAACTCACAATCAGGCCGAGACGAGGTATTCCACCATAGAAAAGGAATTATTAGCGATAATTTTTGCCGTCGAGCAATTTCGCTCTTATCTGTACCGTCGAAAGTTCACTATCATCACAGATCATAAGCCCCTCACGTGGCTCATGAACCTGAAAGACCCCAATTCTCGCCTAATGAGGTGGAGAATAAGGTTAGAAGAGTATGATTACAAAATCATATACAAACCAGGAAAAGCAAATCTAAATGCCGACGCACTCAGCCGTGCGATCCCTGATACAAGTAAAGCTATACAGGTGGTAACTAGAAGTCAAAATAAGGTCCAAATCGAATCCCAAAAGGAAACAAACAATAATCCTACATCGACTTATGTAGAAGAAAACACGAAAGATCTTCTAGAGACTCGTGATATTAAGAAAAAATACTTCTTATTGCCAATTCATAACTCCATACAGGAAAATTCATTAAGTACGTATTTACCCGATAACTACGTAATACCCTTAGGAGAAGCTATTGAATTTAACAAAGGCAAAATTTCTTACATTGTTGGACGCGCTCCTATACCTATCAGAAATAAAACTGATCGAAATCAAATAATAAAAATTTTTCAAAAATTTAAGGCCTATCGCGAACTAAAGTTTCTATGTTCTAAAGAATTTGAAAAGTCAGGCACTAGACCAATTTTCTTTCTTAATAAAGTAATTAAACTAACGGATCCTGAAGATATAGCTCAAGTAATAAAAGAGCATCATATCTCTCCGTTAGGCGGTCATCAAGGTGAAGCCAAAACTATAAGCAAAATAAAAAGAATCTACAATTGGCAAGGCATGTTCAAAGATATTAGAGACTGCATCAAGAAGTGTCCTTCTTGCCAGAAAAATAAGTGTAGCAAAAACAAAAGAATGCCTATGAAAATAACCACAACTAGTAATAAACCCTTTGAAAAAATATTCTTAGATATAGTAGGACCATTACCCACTAGTTATTTGGATAACAAATATATACTTACGTTCCAAGATGATCTGACGAAATTTTCAGATGCCGTGCCCTTACCAAATGCCGAAGCGCACACTGTAACAGAACAGTTTACGAAACAAATCATATGTAAACACGGTTTACCTGAAACGATCTTAACTGATCAAGGAACCAATTTCTTAAGTTCTACATTTAATGAAGTCTGTAAACTACTGAAAATCCATAAGTTTCTAACCACTCCTTATCACCCAGAAACAAACGGAGCTTTAGAACGAAGCCACCGAACCTTAGCTGAATATCTTCGACACTATGTGTCAACAGGCTACACGCTGCATAACTTATTATTTGGATTCCATGCCGAAATCCCAACGTCATTGAAAAAAGATCCTGAAGTTGCGTATAATTACGACAATTATGCCAGCGAACTAAAAGCCAGACTTCAACATTCTCATAAGATTGCTAAGGAAAATCTTATAAGAAATAAAGAAAAATCCAAGGCATATTATGATCAATCATCTAAACCCAAAAATTTTGTAATAGGCGATAAAGTCTTAATTAAAAATCATACCTGAAAAAATAAGTTATCACCGCTATGGGAAGGACCATACGATATTGTAGAGACTCCTTCGTCCGAGAACTCTATCGTCAGAATTAAAAACAAAAACAAACGAATTCATAATAACCATTTGAAGTTATTCATCGACTAATCACGAACTACTCATCCGTTTTTTCTATAGGTCAGGATGATCGGACCAATTACATTCTTCGCATTATTATGCACAACGACGAGCGCTACAAACGTGACAATTTTCGATTCTAAACCGGGTATATATTTTGAAGAATTTGGAACAGTTCATCTATACAGTAACTCCTGGAAGTTAGTAACGTATTATAATTTAGATAATTTTTACATAGAACTAGATTATTTAAGAATCCAAGCTAGCAATATAGAAAATCTCTGTCTTAGTACAATTAACAAATCACATACAAACCACTATGAAACCCAGATTAATATGCAAAAGGTGTTGTTGAATGAAATAGATCAAATTGACAAAATCCTAGAACCAAAACACTTAAGGTCTCGTAGAGCTTTGTTAAATATTGTCGGAAGTATAAGCAAAAATTTGTTCGGAACGTTGAACGAAGAAGATGCCAAGCACTACGATGAACAAATACAACTCCTAAAATTAAACGAAGATCATCTTTTGGAATAATAATTGTCTCAAAGTCTCAAACCCTAATTGTTGTCAAAACTGTCAACGTGTTCAATAAAACCTCGTCCCAAATCCAAAACGAATTCGGAAATATAAAAAGGAAACTCGCTAAAATCTCTCAAGTCGTCAATAATTTAACCTTTCAAATAAATGATAACCTCATAGAACTTGAACTAGAAAATGCCATTTCCATTACAACACTCTCCCTCATGAGATACCAAAACACACAAAAGGCTATTTTGGAAATGTTGCTTGACATTAAACATGGAACATCAAGTCCCCTTATAATAACTCCCTATCAACTCGAACATACCCTTACCATCATTAGGAAAAATCTTCCATCAGGAACGACATTACCTGTCCCCGTTACACCTAACTTACTCATTGATTTGTATAGAGTTAGCCAAACGAGTACTAATAAAATAAACAATCAAATTATTATTGAAACTAAAATACCTCTACCTTCAAGTACTCAATTCCAAGGTTATAAAATTATACCATTCCCGATTACCGTGAACGACTCCTTCGTTTATGTCAAACCCACTACCGAATTCCTATTAGTCACTCTGAACCGAGAAAAACACTATCCTATGAATCACGAAGATTTTCATCAATGTTTACAAAATGTTCCTCATCATTATATATGTCAGACGACTCACCCTATCTTCAATATTAATTATAGAGATAACCAATGCGAAATGGAATTGCTAAAACATACCCAAGATCTTCCGCCTTATTGCACGTCAAATACCCTAAAAGGCTCTTCCTTATGGATACAATTGGCAAATCCTAACAAATGGCTCTACAGTCTCAGAATACCCCTCACTTTAGATAATATATGCAATGGCGAAATTAAACCACTAACCTTAAAAGGTACCGGAATTTTAGAAATTCGACCCGCCTGCTATATTCGAAGCGACTTTCAAACACTATACGGACATTCTGAAGGAACAACAACACTTGATAAATTTTATTTACCGTCTATTAATCTAACTAATATTACATCCTTGATGGACAGAATTAATCTAAATATACCACAAGAGATTACGATAAGAAACAATTGTCGTGTCCCAAAGCAATCCAATAACGAAAAAACCAAAGAAATAATTACGATCACTTTCTTCAAATAAAACAATACTCAAATTTCTTTTAACACAGTTTCTTTATTACTATAAACCAAACTGACCTATCTTAATACCTTTAAAACAATCTAACCCGAACCGAACTGTAACTTGATATCTAAAAACCAAAGTTGAATCGCGACTGAACACTGAACTGCACTCGCCAGACCAGTCATTGGTCTTTTATGCCCCGATATTCGGAAGTACTTTCTTTGCTCACAACGCGGATGTAAACAAACGACAACAACCTTGTCGTTTGTTCTACCGGTTGCAGCACCTGAGTCGCTTAGTAGTAAACAATCGCTTTACATAACAATTACCAGGCGAGGTTAATTGTTATCGTAATCGTCGATTGCTCCACTAAGCGCTCATTGTAGCCAGCTGTTGAGCTATTCAGCGAAATAACCGGCAGTTGCATAACAATACCATGCGAGCTTATTGTTTAGCAATTGCTAATTATTTCTCTAAAATGCGCCCTTGGCTGCATGAAGAATCTTCCTCATATTGGGCCATAACATCCCTCCCCCCTTTGAAAAACTAGTTTCCGCAGGGAACTAGATCTGGAGAATGCAATCAATTAAATAAACTGAAAATATCTCATCTTCGTTCGGTTCAGATTCTTTACATTATTTCATTACATTTCTGTACATTACATTTTTACATGTTTCGAAATTTTCTTATTTCCTTTTTCTAACATTGTTCGATTTTACATCATTTCACATTTCTCTTTTACCATTTATTTCTTCCTTAATATTCTTTCCTAGGTTCTTTTCACATTGCATTTTTTTTGCTTTCTGTATTCTATGTTTTTATTTTTCCACATTTTAATATCTTTTAATGCTTCTCACATTAAATTTTATTATCGTCTTACAATATTTCTATACTTCTTTAATTTATATAACATTTTTTCTTTTCTGTATTTCTTACATTTGTTTTCTTAGTTTTTTTTTTTACGTTCCTCTTATTTTAACATTTGCTTTTTTGTTTTTTTTTGTTTTACAATATAACTTCTTCAAACATCTCACAAAATTAAAAACAAATATATTTCTACATTTTTATCTATTACAATAAACTATAAGCTTGATATATCTTCAATAATGTATTCTATGTTTTTATTTTTCCACATTTTAATTTCTTTTAATGCTTCTCACATTAAATTTTATTATCGTCTTACAATATTTCTATACTTCTTTAATTTATATAACATTTTTTCTTTTCTGTATTTCTTACATTTGTTTTCTTAGTTTTTTTTTACGTTCCTCTTATTTTAACATTTGCTTTTTTGTTTTTTTTTTTTTTTGTTTTACAATATAACTTCTTCAAACATCTCACAAAATTAAAAAAAATATATATTTCTACATTTTTATCTATAACAATAAACTATAAGCTTGATATATCTTAAATAATGTATTCTATGTTTTTATTTTTCCACATTTTAATTTCTTTTAATGCTTCTCACATTAAATTTTATTATCGTCTTACAATATTTCTATACTTCTTTAATTTATATGTTATATTTCTACGTGTGTATATATATATTTCTTCTCCTACCTGGTTATCCTTTAATTTGCAGGTACTCCAAAATAAATATACTTTTAGGTTCTTCTTGGTCACTTTTATTTTCTCACAAATTCTTTTTATTATGTTTTTTTTTACAGCTTTTCACTTTCTTCCTTATTCAATACTTATTATTACGCTATGTTTGAAAAACCTTAGGAATCTCACCGGCGAACCGCCACTTCTTTTTTTTTGAATCACTAAAACAACAAATCTAATACCTTCTTCTTTTTTTTTACTCTGAACTTCCGGGTTCTAATTATTAACTATTTACTTTCTTTCATCATTTTTTCTTAGATTTTCTTCACGACAATCTAATTCGCCGAATTACAACTTCTACCGAGGTGACCGTGCGGAAATCCAATCTCAACCCGCTCTAGTATTTTAAAACTCGACCGCGAACCGCCGTTAATCAAATTTTGGTAACCACTCGCTCAAGTTAAAAAGTCAACTCTTGAACCGCCGTTATCCAAGCTAAAAATTCAGCTCGCTTTTTTAACACCGACTGCGCTCTTGATCATTTTCATCGTGATCAAGAGCCGTCGGTCAGGGTAGAAAATGCATAGTTGTATTTCTACCCTGAGAAAAATTTTCATATATTCTGGACTTGATTAAACAAGTCCAGAATATTTTTTGTTGGACGGTGGCTTGAAAAAATGAAATCTGATGTTTTTATAAACATCGGCCACCGTCCCGTCGATTGAAACTGCGACGCGCGTATACATGTAATGTATTTTCGCGGCGCGCAGTTCTCATCGTGAAAGCTTTTTTTTTGTTATTTTTTTAAATTAAATATTTCTACTGGCAAATTTTGCTGAAGGCAAAATTTGCCATGGGAATAATTTTTGGTTTCAACTCTATGGAATGCAAAGAAAATTGCTGACGCAATTTTCTTCCCTGATTGAACAGATAAGCTAACCATGTTTTAGGCATGGTTAGCTTATGTGAAAATTTTATGTATGAAATATTTTAATATTTTTTTAAATTTTGTTAATTTATAATTAGGTATTTATTTTAAGCTTTTTAGGTACATAACAATCCTTCCCCCCGCGAATAAGAGAGTTATTCTTTGGAGAGGAATAACTCTCGGGGGAAGAATTTGTTCCGTCAAAAGACTTTGTATCTCGGGGTTTTTTATCTAGGGTATTAGGTTATTATTTTGTTTGGGTTTAATTGAAATGGTAGAGGATGGATACATTGTTGCAGTTAGATACTACCCGGGCCGGCGTTGTTCCTCTGCCAGCAGGTTAGCACTTGCGTTGTGAATTTAGGAGTGTCCACAACGAGTTATTTTTCTGGTCCAGACTAAAATTAAAAAAAAAAAAAAATTTTTTTTGAGATGTTATTTACGGTTAGGGTGGATAAAAATACGCCCTTCAAGTGCCCGCCTGGGCTTACCTGCGTGGCCTGTTTGATTCATGTGGTGCATGTGCTACCAAACTGGCGTGGACCCATTCGCTTAGTCCTGCACAGGACTGGCCAGCGGCCCTTTACTATGTGGGGGGTGGAAGCAGTTACGGGCAAGTCGTATTGGGCGGACTTGCCTCTATACCCGCACCAAGGACAGGCTTGGGTTGGCGCTGGTAAGTTTCGCTTTAGATTTTTCGCAGATTTCGATTTATTTAGCCATACTCTTTTTTTTTTTGTTTACAGGTGCCACATTCAACATTACTGGGCGATTTGGGCTATGTGCTTGCTGCCACCCTGTTTTTAATGACCCGCTTACTGCGATTGTTCGCCGGATCATGGCCACTCCTCCCCCTTGTGGATCCGCGGAAGACAGCGATGAGGACTAGGCTCGCCGCTAACAATCACTTTATTTGTGAAAAGTTTTTACCCCCTTTTTTTTCTTTCCTGTCCTCCTTCTTTTTCGTTTTATATATATATATAAAATAAAATAAAAAAAAATTATAAAAAAAGTTACAAAAAAAATAAAAGAAAATTAAATAAAAAAAAACCCCAATTTAAGTTTTTTTTGTAAGTTGGCGGTTTTGGAAACTTTCAGTTTTTTGAAGGAGTATAAAAAAATTTTTGATACTAATTAGGTTTTCGGCGTTGGTTCTTTTACTTTCTGAGTGGTTGCGCTTTTGGAAACTTGCCATTTGAGAATGAGTTTTCTGATTAGGTTTTCGGCTTTGATTCCTTTACTTTCTGAGTAGTTGCGGTTTTGGAAACTTGCCATTTGAGAAGGAGTATTCTAATTAGTTTTTTTTTTTTGGGTCGGTTCGGTTGGGTGTTACATTTTTTTTTTTTGAGTTAATTTTCTATTTTTTACCTCTCTTATTTAAAAGGTTCTTGCCTTTCTTTCTTTCTTTAGGTTACTATCTAACGACTATATATCATGCGATAATAAGTCAAAATTTGTAGTAGCCTGGTAAATTTTTCTTGTCTTTCTTACATTATTTTTTTTTATCATTCTTTCTTTTCTAGGTGTTAATTAATTTCAGTGTAATTCTTTATTTGTTTATTGTTACTTTTAAGACATGTTTTATCTGTTAGTTATTCTGTTATACCTTATCTTTTAGTCCTATTTCTGACTTATTTTTAGTTTAAAATTCTAATACATTTTAATTTTATACTACTCTATGAATTTTTGGGTAATTTAATCTTATTGATTTGTTTAATTTTATTTAATTTAAAATTACTTCTATTTTATTTTTCTTTACATGCAGTTATTTATTTTAACTTATTTTGTTATGTAATTATAATACAATTTTTCCTCTGACACTTTAGGTCTGTTTTATGTCTAGTACAAATCGTTTTTGTTAGTTATTCATATGCTTTGTACATGTGACCAGGTTTTCTTTTGTTTATAAATTTACTTTGATCAAGTGACCACTGTTGACAGTGTCAGTTTCGCTTTCTTAAACGATTTGGACTGATTTTGTTTTGGGGAGGCTTCTGGCTCGCCTTAAACTGGGTTGGGGAGCAGGAGTTCGCTCTTCTAAAGGAATTCCCTCTGATAAAACTTCGGGGTTACCTTGTGGTTGATTTCTCTGTTGTTTTATCTTGATGACAACAGGTTTAAGATATTTTACTACCACAGCGATCATTATGGCCAGAACTAGTAGGCTCGTAAATGATAGAGAAGTTGTGGACAGGATATGGGATTGTCTGCTTGATACCTTGTTACTATACTGGTCTAATTTGTGCTGGATATCTTCCAGCGAATGTGTGCCAGTATAGATTGATTTATTGATATCGTCCCCTGTTATGATTTCGGTTTGCACTCTTTGGTTTTGAGACTTGGGTAAAATTTCGGCTAGATTCAGGTTGAGTAATAATGATTCAGCTCAGGAAATTGTTCAGGCTGAGTAATTTTGAGAGGGTGTTTATTTTCACCTTCGTACCTTAGCACCTTTTCCCCTATTTGCATCTGACATGGTTGCGTTATCTCTAGTATCCCCTGCCCCTCTAATTTTGAGATGGCAAAGTGATCTCGACAAGTTATATGTAGTACCGTGGAGGTAATGAACGAAAATAGCCACGCATTGGGCTTGTTTAACTTTATCAACATGTCTTTTTGAGGAGTCTGTACTCTAGACTTACACTTGGGCACTTCATTTAAAGGATTGTACAACACTTTCACTATACATTCATCTGAGGTTGTTGCCTTAATTATGGGGGTATTTAGTCGACCTATATATGTATTTTCCTCCAAGCTATGAGTGACTTTTTTGAAGCTTTTCATATCTTCGCCTTTTAATAAGAGGAATTCCTGTGTGCGAGCGCTATTTGCCACACAAGAGTATCCAGGGTCAGGGATTATGGAATAATTTGCTGGTTGTGGTACTGGAAAGCATCGGACTTGCCGTAGCCTCATTTTGGGGGAATCAAAAATTGGGAGAGTTATTCTCACCACCAATTTGTTCTGCATAAGGCGTGACAGGGCTCCTGCTGATTGGTACAGAATCGATAGACAATTTTGGTCGTTTAGACATTTCGAAGTTGATTTACGATATACATCCAGCAGATTTTTGGGAGACACGAGGAGTGGGTGAATATGGTTGCCTTTAGTGGCTATTATAATGTCAAGGAGGGCTTGTTGACGGTATTCGACTTCGATGATTTGAAGCAATAAGCTCGATATGATCTCTTGCCTCAGCTGCCTTCTGGTTAGGTCCTCGGTCACGGTATGCAGATCGTTAATCTGGTGTGCTATGTTTTGCTGACGATCTATTAACATAGCCAATGGTTTTTGAATCTGTTCCAAGGTAGTTTTAACCACACTTATTTGTTGTTTCTCTAGCTCAGTTAGGGCTTGTGTGTTCGATTCAATTTCATCTAAGCGGCTGTATATCTCCTTCTCGTTGTTACTATCCATGGTACCAAATAAATAGTGCATAGCATTGCCTATTCCGTCGAATAGTGATCTGGCCTTACGCCTTCCTGGAACTAATTCCTTAATGGTTCTCGTGCGCTTTTGTACGCTATCTATTATAGCGTGTATGTGTAGTTGCTGCACGTTGCACAGGTCTTCTTTATCCGTGATATTTATGCAGAGTTTATGCACTAAATATTCTGCCTGTTTCGTTAGTTTTATCTGTGAGTCTAACTCATCCAAGTCTATCTCCGTGAGAACATTCCAAGTGTTATGATACACCATGGGGCTTCCTAGATACTCGAAAAATATGCCCGAGCTATTTAGCTTGGTTATAGCATAGGGTTTGTCGGCGATTTCTCCTATCGTGTACTGGATGAGGAGGGCAATTGCAATAATTTGTAGCGCCATTTCTGTGGACAATTCGGAGGAAGAAAATAATCCTTTAAGTATGACTTTACTTATTTCGTGCCGTTGTTAGACCAGGCAGTGGAGTGGCTCCACCGCAAGTGTTCCTGAGAGCCGTTAAAATGGGATTAATTTGAAACAAACAGAGTAGGAATTAGAGTCAACCTGGTTCTGTGGCAACATGTTTATTTCATTCGAAGTATGGTTTTAGACGGTTGTTATGTACCGTTACAGTACGCTTACCAATTTTTATTGTGGTGTTTACTCCACTTGGTATAGCAGTTACCTGATAAGGTCCTACCCAGATTTGGGAAAGCTTATGTTTCCTGCTTTCGTTTTTAATGAGGACCTTATCTCCTATGTGAAAAGTTAGGGGTCGTACTGTCTTATCATAGTACCCCTTCGAGCGTTGTTTACTGGCTAATAAATTCTTTCTTGCCGTGGCGTACGATTTTTGGAGCTTATACTTTAGTATATGGTAATAGCTCTCGTGATTGTAAACTGGTTCGGGATCCCGTTTTAAATTTGATGAGACATCCGCTGTGAAGCCGTAAAGGCAGTCCATTGGGGTAAGCTTAGTACCCTCGTGTACACTATTATTATACACGAATGCAGCGGTTCGTAGGAATTGGTCCCATGTTTTGGGATTTTCGTCTACGATTGTTCGCAGGTATTCAATTAGTGGTCTGTGCGCACGCTCTAGTGCTCCATTAGACTGTGGGTGGTATGCTGAAGTCTGTAACTTCTTTACCTTTAGAAGCTTACATACTCTTTTGAATAATTCACTCAGGAAATTTGTTCCCTGATCGGTGAGTATTCTTTTGGGTATGCGATAGCGCGTAACGATTTCATCAAAGAAAACTTGCGCTACTGTGACTGCTTCGGCATTAGGTATGGCATACCAGTCGACAAATTTTGTTAGATTATCTTGGAAGGTCAAAATATATTTGTTACCTGAGGTCGTCTCTTCTAATGGACCTACAATATCGAGGTAAACCTTGTCGAACGGTTGTTCTGCGATGTCCGTGATAACCATGGGCATTTTATATTGTGGAGAAGCTTTCATCGTCTGGCACTTTGGGCATGTTTTTATGTATTTCTTGATGTCGCTAAGCATGTGTCTCCACCAATACTTGCGTCTTATTCGTTTGTAAGTTTTTATGACACCTTGATGGCCACCAAATGGAGAATCGTGATAATCTTTTAAGATTGTTCCGATTTCCGTAGGGCTCGTGATAACTTCGGGTGTCTTATCAGTACTTACTTTTTGATCAAGCGATGCTGGGTTTAGTGTTTCTGCCTCCGTATGTTGAATTTCGTTTTGGTCCGCTTTCGGGGGCTCTTCTGTCTCCACACGGGAGCTATTTACTGTCTCCTGAGCCTTTTGCTTCTGAGCTCGAGTCACGACTAAACAATGAGCGGATTTCTTCTTTTTTTCATTATTTGTGGGGTTGTCTTCCTCCACATCTGAGTCCATTGTGTGGTGGACTTGGGCTTCTGCCGTTAAGGTGTTGCCTAAACTGTCTTCTTTTAATGCTTGAGGGATGCGACTTAGTGCATCTGCATTAGTGTTGTACTTCCCGGGTTTGTATTTGATATTGTAGTCGAATTCGGATAATTTGTGGTGAAATTTCACCAAACGGGAAGTTGGGTCTTTCACATTGAAGACACCTTTGAGAGGTTTATGGTCAGTATAGACCGTGAATTTCCGGCCTTGAAGATAGCACCTGAAATTCTTGGTAGCCCAGACAATAGCCAATAACTCTTTCTCTATAGTAGAGTAATTTCTTTCGGCTTTGTTTAATGTGCGGCTTGCATAGGCAATGGGCTGGTCCTTTCCGACTTCTCCTTGAGAAAGAACAGCTCCTAGAGCCTCGTTACTTGCGTCTGTTGCAAGATTAAATGATTTTGAAAAATCAGGGTAAATTAAAAGTGGTGGAGAAATTAAAGCATTTTTTATGCTTTGAAATGCTTCTTGGCATTTCTCTGTTCAAGTGAACTTTACATCCTTTCGGAGTAAATTCGTGATTGGACGTACAATTTTGGAGAAGTCTGGAATGAATTTCCTGTAGTAATTGGCAAGTCCTAAAAATGACTGAACTTGCCTTACTGTTTTTGGAACAGGAAATGTTTGGACGCAGACCTTCTTACTTGGGTCTGGTAGTGCTCCTTCGCTAGAATATTTATGTCCTAGGTAAACAACTTCTCTTCTTAGAAACTGGCACTTTTCTGGCTGCAGTTTTAAGTTGTTCTCTCTCAACTTGTCGAAAACTTTTCTCAACTTTTCGTTGTGGTCGTTTAAGTTTTTTCCATAGATGACAATGTCATCTAGGTAGACAAAACACTCGAGGCCTTGTAGGCCTGTTAAGACGAAATTCATTAGGCGTTGAAATGTGGCGGGGGCTCCTTTGAGTCCGAATGGCATACGCTTGAACGCGTAGTGCCCATAACTTGTGCTGAAAGCAGTTTTATGTCGATCTTTTTTGTCGACAAGAACTTGGTGATAGCCGTTGGCCAAATCGAGTGTGGTGAAATACCTTGCGTGACCTAGTTGGTCGAGAATATCCTCGATTCGGGGTAGCGGGAATGCATCTCCAATTGTCTTTTCGTTTAATTTACGAAAATCGACAACGACGCGCCACCTTTTTTCACCGTCAGGTCCCGCTTTCTTGGGGACAACTAGTAGAGGTGAATTCCAAGGGCTTTTACTAGACTGGACTATCCCGCTGTCTAGCATTTCTTTTAACTGCTCGTTAATTACTTTCCGCTGTGTTTCAGGTAAGCGGTACATCTTTTGATTGATTGGTGCTTGATCTTGCACCAATGGAATATTATGCGTTATCGCATTTGTATAGGTGAGTTTGTCACCTTTGAGGAAGAAGATTTCGTTATACTCTTCGCAGAGTTCTGATATCGAAATTTTTTCTTCCGCGGTTAAATTAGGGTCTAGGCTGAGTTCTTGCTCTAGCCTAGAAATACGCGGGTATTGTTTTGGATCGTCCGGAGTCTCATTATCCGGGTATAGATATCGTACATGCTGTAAAATTGCTGATTTTTCAGCTGAACCTTGGTTTGACTTACTATTCCTTGTAAATTTGTGTCCTGAAATTGGATTGAATTCAGTTAATTCCTTATGAGGCTTTATTTTGTTGTATTTAGCATGTAACAGGGTACTTGTTTCTTGCTTTGCCGACGGCTGAGTTTGATACACCTGTGCGCTCTTTGCCTTAGGTTGTGTGGGATACTCATGCGCGTCAATACTACTGGTTTTTGACCATGTAGGGTTTTTTGTGTTGTGTGACGGTGGAGTAATATGCACCTTTAATATAAGCTTTCGCGACTCGCTACCGTTATTATATGGCCGTTGTTTGTTTAAGAGTGATTTATGCCTCGGGATTTTGGACGGAAGAGTTATATGCACCTTTTTGGCAGGCTTTAGGCACTCAGTTCCGTCTCTTGGGTTGTTTGATATTGCCTCTAAATTTGGTAGTGGAATGTATGTTCTTTTGTGGACTTTTGTGTGTGTTAATGGGACTATGATGTAGTCGTTTATTGGAAATAGCTGTAACTTTAAGCTATGTATGACTACTTGATGACTGTTAGCGTTGAGAATACTAACCAGCACTAATTCTTCTCCAGATGACAGCAAACTGTTTGCCAAGAAGACTCCATCGCTTATTTCTTGTGATAAACAGAGCATTTCTTCTTGCGTTTGTAACGGGACTGGGGCAACAAGTTGAGAGCGCGCAGGTATGCAGATTGGTTCCTTAAAGGTAACCAATTGTTGCCTGATTTCATCGGTCTCTTGTTCGTCCAGACAGCCTTTTTCACATTCCTTGGGCTCTTTTGGAGCTTGCAGACACTGCAGGTGGATAGTTCAGCCTGTTTATACTCTACCTTTTCTGCAAGTGTTCTTACTTCGACTGCTTTTTCAGAATGTAGCTTGTCCGTTTCAAACTCTAATGGCAAAGCAAATTCGTTTGGATTAGTTTCCGTGCGAGGAAACCTTAGTGCCTTATTAGGACCATCAACGTTACAGTTTTTTGCTAGGAAATCGTTTCCTAGAAGTCCATCATCGGAAAGACCAGGCAAGTTCTTTACGACTTGAAACTTGCAGGGAATTTTGTTTTTGAAAACGAAGTTTCCCTGGCAATTTCCCAGCGTTTTTCCGGTACCAAATGGGGTCTGAAGTGTACATGCCTCATTGTGGTTAATTTCTTTGAGATCTTTTAATGACCTTTTCTTTATTATACTAACCTCAGCGCCTGTGTCTACTACTAGTTTAGTTTGCCCGTTCAGGCCTATGTCTAAAGGAAGTTTTACTGTAGCGACACTGGAATCGGGCTGCTGAGGAGACCCTAATTTATTAGACGGGAGTTTTATAGTCGAGCCGGGGAGTTTTGGGTCGACTGTACGTCGTTTCCCTGACTCCGGGCTTCCCATTTACGTTTTTGTTGGCAGTTATTTACTGCATGTCCAGAACGGCCACAAAATTCGCACTTCTTACGCACGTTATAAACTCTTGAGTTGTTGTTGGGGTTTTGCGGCTCTCTAGGACGTTGATTTAGTGGTCCACTATTATTGTGTGGTCTCTGGAAACTATTGTTGTTTCTTCTGCAGTCACGCACGTCATGATTATACATTTTGCAGTTCACAGAGTACGGCGTATTTTTACGTTTCAAACAATCGGCGTAAGTATGGCCTCTTAAATTACAAAAACTACAACTGATTTTATTTAAATAATTATTTTTATTATTTACATTATAATTTTTATTTGGCGATCTTGGTTCCTGTTTAATATATGCTGTGCCTGCCTGTGTGAACTGTGACGTTGGTATGTGACTGCTTGGGTTTGGCAGGGTCTGAGGAACTTGAGCGAATGGCATTATACCGGGAGTAAATACGCTGTGATTAGCTGATGAATTAAGTTGGTTAAAATGCGCGTTATTTTATGTTGTTGCACTTATTGAATGGGGTATCGGATTTTGCATCACACTTGGCTGAAATTGCCCTGAAGGTTGCAGGAATAGAGCACTTTGCTGGAGACGTTCCATGTCAAGTGCTCTTTGTGTTAAATCATCTACAGTACCGTCGGTCATGGTCAGAAGATATTGGCACATATAGGGGTTATTGACTCCTGTTTTTAGTGCGTTTTTCGCGAAATCTTCTAGCTGGGTTTTAACAGCTGGTGCTGCTGTGGCTCCGTACTTGGATTCTGCTGCTTCATTGCAGAGTGCCAGCATTTGTTTCACTCGTGCCGTGAAGGCTGTAAGGTTTTCCAAAGGATAATGCCTTGTAGTTATTAATTTATTTACCAGTTCCTGGTAAGTTTCTCTAGGCAGGTATGTGCGATTTAGCCGTTCTTCTACTTCTTTGAAAGTAGTGGGCATATTTGAGGCAAAAAGCTGATAAGCTTCGCCTCGAAGTCTGGTGGGGAAGATTTGCAAAAATGCTGTTAGTTCATCCACCGAAATGCACTGGATTACCTGCCTGCAGCATCCTAGGAACGTTTGGAGCTCAAGGCTCAATTTTGGGTGCTGCTCTCCCGAGAATAGGGGGACGAGCTGGGCAGTCAGTTTGGCGATTTTAGCGTAATCTGCCATGTTTAATTTGGGGATTTTGAAACTAGAATTTGACACTATTGGGGCGCTAGTTTCTTCTATGCTGGTTTCCAGAAGGGAGTCGCCCACCCAATTTAAAAGGAATTCACTCGCGGTGGAATCACTGACACTGTCGATGGCACTTTCACTTAAATCTACCCTATTATTTTTATTGATATCTATCCCGAGAGAGTGTGAAAATTCTCCAAACTCCTTTAAGCTCTTTTTGAACTTCTCTGTGTTAATTTTAAATCTTTCGATTGTTTCCAATCTTTCTTTTCTCGACTTTTCGATCTGCTTTTCTACTGAGTCGCACTGATTCACAGAGAATTCGGAGGAGTTTCGCACTTTCTCTTCCAAATTTTTTAAATATATTTCTAAATTTAAATTATGCCTTACTTGTTGGGGACCTGTCAGGATTGTCCCACTCCTTAACGTGACTCCTCTTGTTGTTGAATTTGTTGGGGGCGTTTGTTCTCCACCCTCTGTTGCGGATGTTGCTCCCTCGTTGCCTCCTTCGTTCCGGGACGGAACTTCCTGTGCGTCGCCCGGTGAGGAGGGTTGTTGTGGATTTGGTTGAGGTGGTGTGATTTCCTGCGGCGTCTCCTGGTGGGAGCTTTCCTCGCTCATGGACCACCGTGTGTGAAGTTTGCAGTTAGGGGGGCTTCTGCCGTCTTAATTCCCTTGGTTCAAATTGAGAGGGGGGCTTATTGCCTTCTTCGAGGTCCCTCTCAATTCAGGATCGCTGGTTTTTGTGGTTGAAGTTCTTTTGCTGCCGGGGGGGGGGCCGTGGCCTTCTTAAATTCCCCTGGATAAAAGCTGAAAGGGGGGCGCGTTGCCTACTTCGAAGTCCCTTTCAGCTCTGGATCGCGGATAGCGGATGGTTTCCAAACTTCCTTCCTTCAAGTGTAAATTTCGAAATTTTGGGTTGTGGACTTCTTTATCCTGGGCTGGGATGAAGCCCGATATTGTCCCACGTTGGCACTTTGTGCTTTGATGAGAGGGTGGCTGCATGTTTTTCAAACGCAGGCAGTTAAAGCTGTCCGACCCCGAGCGTTGGGAGCCGACAAGATCGAAATACTCCTGAAGCCAGACTCAACTTCAGGCGAAGGGTAGGGTGTCTTGCCCAGTATTCGATCTCGTCCTAAACTCCTTTTAGATTCGTAGGATAGAGGGTTTTCGAGCGCTTATACTTTTTTTTTTGTTTTTCAAAGTAGGCTTCCTCTATCCTACCGGCTGCGCCTATTTGTTATATTTCTACGTGTGCATATATATATTTCTTCTCCTACCTGGTTATCCTTTAATTTGCAGGTACTCCAAAATAAATATACTTTTAGGTTCTTCTTGGTCACTTTTATTTTCTCACAAATTCTTTTTATTATGTTTTTTTTTTTACAGCTTTTCACTTTCTTCCTTATTCAATACTTATTATTACGCTATGTTTGAAAAACCTTAGGAATCTCACCGGCGAACCGCCACTTCTTTTTTTTTGAATCACTAAAACAACAAATCTAATACCGTCTTCTTTTTTTTTACTCTGAACTTCCGGGTTCTAATTATTAACTATTTACTTTCTTTCATCATTTTTTCTTAGATTTTCTTCACGGCAATCTAATTCGCCGAATTACAACTTCTACCGAGGTGACCGTGCGGAAATCCAATCTCAACCCGCTCTAGTATTTTAAAACTCGACCGCGAACCGCCGTTAATCAAATTTTGGTAACCACTCGCTCAAGTTAAAAAGTCAACTCTTGAACCGCCGTTATCCAAGCTAAAAATTCAGCTCGCTTTTTTAACACCGACTGCGCTCTTGATCATTTTCATCGTGATCAAGAGCCGTCGGTCAGGGTAGAAAATGCATAGTTGCATTTCTACCCTGAGAAAAATTTTCATATATTCTGGACTTGATTAAACAAGTCCAGAATATTTTTTGTTGGACGGTGGCTTGAAAAAATGAAATCTGATGTTTTTATATACATCGGCCACCGTCCCGTCGATTGAAACTGCGAAGCGCGTATACATGTAATGTATTTTCGCGGCGCGCAGTTCTCATCGTGAAAGCTTTTTTTTTTGTTATTTTTTTAAATTAAATATTTCTACTGGCAAATTTTGCTGAAGGCAAAATTTGCCATGGGAATAATTTTTGGTTTCAACTCTATGGAATGCGAAGAAAATTGCTGACGCAATTTTCTTCCCTGATTGAACAGATAAGCTAACCATGTTTTAGGCATGGTTAGCTTATGTGAAA
The DNA here is from genome assembly GCA_963924295.1 of Dioctria rufipes. NCBI lineage: Eukaryota > Metazoa > Arthropoda > Insecta > Diptera > Asilidae > Dioctria > Dioctria rufipes. Next base: position 190,582,285 of record OZ002740.1, on the reverse strand, counting down.
ATTTTATGTATGAAATATTTTAATATTTTTTTAAATTTTGTTAATTTATAATTAGGTATTTATTTTAGGCTTTTTAGGTACATAACATATATAACATTTTTTCTTTTCTGTATTTCTTACATTTGTTTTCTTAGTTTTTTTTTTTACGTTCCTCTTATTTTAACATTTGCTTTTTTGTTTTTTTTTTTGTTTTACAATATAACTTCTTCAAACATCTCACAAAATTAAAAAAAAAATATATTTCTACATTTTTATCTATTACAATAAACTATAAGCTTGATATATCTTAAATAAGTACTCTAATTTTTAATAATTCCGTCGCCAATAATCTTTTCTCTAATAATACTTTTTGTTTTCCTTTCGTTTTTACCTTATTACCATTTTAAAAGTGTTGTCCAAATCATGAGAGAAAAAAAACTTCAATAATTTTAATACTTTTTACAACCTTAGCCTTAACATTCTAATTTCTATGGGTGCCCAAAATTTCCCTAATTATACTATTACAATACAATAATTACTCCACTATTCTAATTGTACCAGCTGTTTCCCGACGACGGTAGGTAAATTTGCTGTTGGCAGGTTTGCTGTTGTTGGAATGATGACTTCTATACTGGATTCTGCCTGCTTGGATACCCTTGATTGGATCGGCCCCGTAAATGGTTTGCTGATGATCGTTCGAGTCTGTTCACTTTTTCGTCGTTTTAGATGGCACACTACTCCTGCTAGTACTGCTAAGGTGAAGATGCATAAACACCCGATAGCTGATGTAGCTGCTAGGTGGACGTGATGTGCAATAAATTGTCTGCTAGTCTCTTCGTTCTTAATGGCTTCCTGTACTCGCTTTATATCGGCCTCATTGTCTTTCCATGCTTGGTTGCAGTTCTTGGCTGTCAACAGTCTTATCCCAGTCTCTTTACTCTCTATAATTTCCACTTTTTGCTTATTTGATTTAGCTATGTCTACGTCATTCCAGGCTGGCAACTCCAAACGGTTCGGCTGCCAAATTGAGATATTTTTCTGGCTGTCGTCTTCTGCAGCTATCCGTAGGTCTCCAATCTGTAAATGGCATTGTTCTTCAATTTATAACACCCCTGTAGATGATAGTTCTCCAATTGTAGTTGGTGAATTTTGGCAGTTCACCTCTAATTTTGTTTTTTCGGATACCACAAATAGCCAATGGTTCCTCGTCATCATTCGAACTAGACTGTTCCATTTCGGTATAACTCGATCTGTACATGCTCTCGAGTTGAAGCTTCGGAAAAGGTTTAATACGCAATTTTCTCCAATTGCTGTGAAAGTCGGGCCCAACTGTGGACAAAAAAATTGTGGCTGATCGGCGGTGGTCGAAAGATGCTGGCACCCTTGATACTGCTGATAACTCATTAGGATATACTGCCGTTCATGGTTGTTAGCGGCTACAAATTCGGCATCTAGATCATATATGTGATACCCGACGTCGTCTATTGTAACAGGGATTGTATATATCTTGTGCATATCGAACGCAGCTCTTTGTGGCTGTGGAATTTCAATTCGGATCAATATCCCTTGATTTACTTGCAGGGATTTCACTTTTGCAATCTGCGTCAACAACTGGAAGTTCTGGAATTTCTCATCTAAATCCAATTGACGCGTGGCGTTCCTCATTATTTCACTCATTTCCCGAGCGTGAATAATTAATGGATGTAGCTTTCCGACACTCAGAGCGACCAGCATACTGACTATATTTTCCTGCATCTCACTGATTTCTCGTAGATGAAGAGTCGCTCATTTCTAATCTGAGCTGCAATGCCGACAATTCACGATATTGACCCTGTTGTGCTTTTACTAATGCTGATATTTTGTTACCTAGTTCCTCTCGTTCTGCTGCCGCTTGTACTCTGGTAGCGTTGAATAGGTCGAATGTAGACTTAATGACCGTTATTTGGTCCTTTAACAGAGTGAAGGTTCGGTTCTCTTTTCCGCTAAGATCATCTAGGGCTGCATGGATCTCTTCTGAGTCTGCATGATCCATTGTCCCGAAAAGGTATTTGAATGCTGATCCTAATCCATCAAAAATTGAACGTCTGCTTCGTCGTGGTGATTCACTCTGGGTATGGTGTAGCAGTTCCCCGTTTTGCCTCTTAATTTTCGAGACTCAACTTCTTATCTCCTTGGCAGCTATGGTGCACCTGGATACTATTCCGTCGTGTGTCACCTCCAAACATAACTGCGTAATTAGGCTAGTGCAATTATTTACAAATTCCATGTCCCCTGTTAAATCCGGCATTTCCACCTTGGACAGGATAGTCCAGTGCTTGTTGTAGAAGTTGACTTTTCCCAGATGCTCGAACAACACTCCTGTATGGGGTATCGGTTGTATATTATACCCTGTTTTCTCTGCCTCCAGCAAGGTGATGAGTGCAAATATTACCGTTATAATTGCTTTCATCTTGATAACTAAACCCTATGCTAGTCTATGGCAACCCTTATTTTTATTTTTTCTATATCTATATACTTTAAATTTTAAATCTTTCTCTTTAAATCTTGGTTATTTGAGTTCTCTTTTAAATGTCTTACTTCTTTTGCAAATTGCTCCTCTAAATCTATTATTTTTTTTTTCAAATTTCTTATTTAAATTGTCTTAATCTTTTTCTCTTTTTTTTTATTACTTCCTTTTAATTTTAATTTTAATTCCTTCTCAATCTTTCTTATATATTTTTTTCACTATACTTACTATTCCTTTAGATCGACTGCCTTATCTTCTCGCCCTTCGTAGTGTAATCTTCTTTATGAATCCTTGTTGGTCTTGTACGTGTTTATATTCTGTAATAAAAGAAACAAACAAACTAAGAGGAATTATTGCCTCGTGCTGCACACCTTTTAGGCTTCCGTCTTTCTGAAATGATCCAATTTTATGCTGAAACTATTCATTATATTTCCTCAATCGATTCGTGTGAATCCTCTTGAGCTTTTTTCCTTGAAGGATGGTAACGTTCTCAGGATTGTGAATGTAAATTACTTCGTAAGGGTCTTTGAAAATTGAAGATAACTTCCCCACTCGAGCTAAATCTTTTACCAGAACTTTATCCCCTACATGTATGGCTTCTGGCCTGGCTGTCTTATCATAATACCTTTTCGCAGATAGCTTGCTTTTGAGTAAGTTTTCCCTAGCCAGTTCAAACGCTTTTTGTAACTTGAAACGCAACACCGAATGATACTTATCAGTGTTGTACACGGGTTCAGGTTTATGCTGTAAGTTGCTAGGGATTTCTGATACAAATCCGAAAAGAGTTTCCATGGGTGTTAGCTTTGTACCAGCATGTACCGTGTTATTATAGGCATGAGCTGCTGCCCTCAAAAAGTTATTCCAGCTCTGGGGTTCCCGGTCTACGAAACTTCTCAAGTAGTTAGCTAACGTAGAATGTCGCCGCTCTACCGCATTGGAATGTGGGTGATAAGCGGTGGTTTGCAGTTTCTTTATCTTAAACATTTTGCAAAGAGCCTTTAAAACTTCGCCTGTAAAGTTGGCTCCTTGATCAGTTACTAACTGCTTGGGTAATGAGTAACGGCTAAGGATTTGCTCGAACAAGACCTGCGCTACGGTGTTCGCTTCTTGGTCTGGTATGACCACAAAGTCAACAAATCTAGTCAGATCATCCATCATGGACAGAATATACTTGTTACCATTATGACTAGTAGGCAACGGCCCTACTAAGTCTACGTATACCTTGTCGAATGGTTTCGCTGAAATTTCTGTTACCACTAACGGCATTTTAATCGCCCTGTGTTTATTTCTCTGTGTTTATTTCTCTGGCATTTCGCGCAACACCCGACATGTTTGGCGATGTCCTTCTTCATGCCCTTCCAACGATAGAACCTTTTTATTCTTTCCAAGGTTTTATTTCGCCCAAAGTGCCCTCCGAATCGTGAGTCATGAAAATCTTTCAGAATTACCTCGACATCTTTTGGGTCAGTGACCTTCTGTGTCTTTGAGCTTTTTTGTAGCCTTACTTCCTTATTCTCAGTCTCCTCTATTGTTTCCCATTCATCTTCGGATTCCGGCGAAGAGTCTTGTTTCCTCTTTCCGTCATTTGTATCTTTCTTAGCCTGTGCTCGAGTAACTGCACAACATGGATATTCCTTACCACACTTTTCCTCCGCTTGCTCTATGTCTCTGGGAATTCTACTAAGAGCATCCGCATTGCCATTTTCCCTACCTTTCTTGTAGACAATTTCAAAATCAAACTCCGAAAGTTTTTGGTGAAACCTCACCATGCGAGATGTGTTGTCCTTAACCTTAAAAACCCCTCGGAGAGTTATGATTTTAAAATGTCTTCCCAGTAAGTAGCATTTATAATTGCGTACAGCCCATACAATGGCTAACAATTCCCGTTCCGTGGTAGAATAGTTTTTCTCAGCTTGGTTCAGAGTGCGGCTGGTATAACTAACTGGCCTACCTTCTTGTTCTAGGACTGCTCCCCGCTCGCATCCGTGATGAGAGTGAACTCCTTATTAAAATCTGGATAAATTAATACTGGCGGCGAAGTGAGAGCTTCTTTAATGACCTTAAAAGAGTTCTCGCATTCTGATCCCCAATTGAACTTCACCTTTTTCCCAGTAAGTAGCATTTATAATTGCGTACAGCCCATACAATGGCTAACAATTCCCGTTCCGTGGTAGAATAGTTTTTCTCAGCTTGGTTCAGAGTGCGGCTGGTATAACTAACTGGCCTACCTTCTTGTTCTAGGACTGCTCCCCGCTCGCATCCGTGATGAGAGTGAACTCCTTATTAAAATCTGGATAAATTAATACTGGCGGCGAAGTGAGAGCTTCTTTAATGACCTTAAAAGAGTTCTCGCATTCTGATCCCCAATTGAACTTCACCTTTTTCCTCCAGAGGTTATTAATTGGAGCCAGAATTTTTGAAAAATTGGGAACAAATTTAGGATAGTAGTTTGCCAACTCCAAAAAAGACTGAACCTGTCTCACTGTTTTTGGTCGGGGGAAGTTTTGTACCACTTCTACTAACCGTTTGTCAGGTTGTACACCTTTCTCCGAGCAGACATGCCCGAGGTATACTACCTCCTTTTTCAGGAATTGACATTTAGTAGGTTGTAGTTTTAAGTTATGTTCCCTAAATCTCTGAAATACTTCTCGTAACTTTCGGTTATGTTCATCCAGATTTTTCGCAAAAATCACTACGTCATCAAGGTAGACAAAGCACTTAATCCGCTGAAGACCTGTTAATATCACATTTAATAAAGATTGAAAGAATGAAGGTGCCGTTTTCAATCCGAATGGCAATCTCTTGTAGTGGAAGTGACTGAAGTTTGTGCTAAAAACTGTCTTTTCACGATCTGCTGGATCCACCAACACCTGGTGATAACCATTTGCAAGATCTAAGGTAGTAAAATACCCAGAATGACCTAATCTATCCAGAATATCCTCAATCCGTGGTAGTGGATAAGAAAAAGGAATACAGACTTTGTTAAGTTCGCGAAAGTCCACACACAATCTATACTTTCGCTTACCTGCTTCATCAGTTCCCTTTTTCGGTATTAATAAGACTGGAAAATTGAACGGGCTGTTACTATGTTCGATTATGTCATCCTCCAACAACTTTTTAAGCTGCTCCTGACATTCCTCTCTGTGGGCTTCAGGCATTCTATATTGCTTTTTATTTAAGGGCCCGGTGTCGGCCATCAAGGGAAGTTAGAACATTTTCGTGGGAGTGTACGTTAGTTTATCCCCAGGTAAGTGAAAGATATCGTTGTATTCGTAACAGATTTTCATTACTGCTTCCCTCTCTTCCGAATTCAGCTCATCCCCCAACTCCAGAGATTTCTTCATTACTTGAAGCCGTTGCTGAGTGATTTTCGTTCTACCCTCGGGATTTCTTAATGGTCTTACCAAATACTTATTTTAGCTTTCCAACTTAAGCTTAAAATTTTTTATTTCGATTGTCTCAGTGCTAGCATTGACAATTCCTACAAAGGCTTGTCCGTTACTGGGCCTAATCAAGGTATTCCCACAATACACACCGGGGCATATCTCTTCTGCCATACATACCAGTTCAGAATCGCTCGAGACTTGAATTCTTATTAGCTGCTCGCTTCTTGGCTCCAAGCGTATTGGTCTTTTTGTGTCCTGAAATTTGAGAAAAGAGGCAGAGGGTTCAGTTTCGAGGCTATTTAGATGAATTTCCGTGCGAGGATGTCCTAGTCCGTTCTTCCTTTCAACCGCTACCCTTACTGCTCTTCACCCCACATTTCTTTGGGCCACACTATAGACTTTTCTACTGCAGGACGAAAATCCCTTTGCTGCGCTTCTGTGCGAAGAATCACGGTTAAGGTATTTCTCCGCTTTTGCCTAAGATCCAGCTCGTCCGTCTCAGGAGCTATTTTCCGCTCCTTCGGTGTTATCCGTTTACCTTCCAGTTGTATATTCACTGTTTCATCGCTCTTGCTCACATATTTCAAGTATTTCTCTATGCTATCTGAAGCGGCACTTGCCTTGACTACAATATCTTTTAGCCCTGTGACTTTTTCTTGAATTCGTAGCCTTACAGCTTCTGGTGAAATCTCCTGCGGCTTCTCTGTACTAGATCGACTAGAGGTACATCCATCTAACGTAAGAATATCAACATTTTCTTTCCCTGTTATGTTTTCAAAAAGTGGTCTTACTCCCCTGTTTCCTTCTACGCTTTGAATTGACAGTGTATGACCAACACAATCAATAACGGCTCTGTTTTTAGAACTCCATGCCTAATATTCCATCTGCTGGTATAGACTCGGTATCATGTATTGCATGAAATACACAAGTCTGTTGGCTAGTACCAAAGCCTATTAAAGCTTGACAGGTTCCTAACGATTTTCTCTGTGTACCAAACAATCCTCCTATAGTGATTGTTTCTTGGGTTTATATGGGCGTACTTCCTTTTAATTTATTTACCTTAATTATATTGCATGAAGATCCCGTATCTACTAATAATACTAACTTACTTTCTGGTCCTATGTCTGCGTCGATTGTGATTAAACAATTATTTAATGAACCTAATTCTACTGCACTACTTTTATCTCTGGTTAACTGGGTATACTCTGATTCTCTTAATTGAAGGCAGCTGCGGAAAGAGTTCTCAGCTTCCGCCTCTCGTTTCCCTCATGAGGCCTGGCTCCATGCTCTGCTAGGTACTTTCTTAAGCATATATCTGTATAATGGTCACTTGTCTCAAAAAACTGACAATAGAGAACATCTCTTCTCTGAGTGAATTCTGTTGAGTTGTCTATCACTGTATCTGCGAACCTGACTTGCTGATTCCTGCAACTTGGCGCCTCATGCCCATAGTTTCGGCATTTAGTGCAGTATGGAGGCTGCTTTCTCCACTGGCATTTTTTAGCAAAGTGTCCCGGCTGTCCGCATTTGAAGCAGTTGACCGCTCTAGGCTGATGTGTTGCTCTGATTGGAGTTTCCCAGTTTCTTGTCGGTGTCCGTACTGCTTGGAAAGGCTTTGGAGTTTGTTTCTGCCTGACCTCGCTAAAGTTTCCGATCTTCCAACTTTCCTGTGGTGCTTCCAGGGCATGTTCCGGTGCTTTTTTCCAGGCCCTTGGTGCCATGGCCTGAAGTCTTTCCGAATCTTTTTCGAAGTAGAGAGCCTCCTCTCGAACTTCTTCTAATGCTTCGAATTTGCTTCCGGTTAAGTATACCCGTGTGGCCTGACTGCCGACACCAGCTTTAAAAGTAGCTACCGCGTCGACCTCTAGCTCTGCTATCAAACCTCCATCCTTATTGGGGTATTTGGCTGATACCGCAGACTTAATCTGGTCCAGCAGCTCCATCATCCGAACCGCAAACTCTCTAATATCCTCACCAGGTCTCTGCCTACAGGCTAACATTTCCGTGCGTAATTCACTGAAAGATTTCCGTGGCATGTAGGCCGTTTTAATCGCCTGCTGCAAAGATTCAAAATCCTTTGGCTCATGTGAGCTTATTAGATAGTAAGCGTCATCGGACAAACGGTATTTTATGCATTTAATAAAAATGCTTTGCTCTGCTGCCTCCAGTCGATCGTGCAAGTCTTTGCTGCAACTGAGGAAACGAAAAACTTCTTTTGTCAACTTTAGAGACCTTTCCCCTGAAAATATTGGCACGTATTTAGAGACCAAGTCCATGACTTTCTCGTAGGCCTCTGCCATGTTGCTCTTTAGAGGTGCTTTTGACTTGACAGATTCTGTAAACCCGGACAACATGTCGGTTAAATACCCTTACTATGTATTAATGAGAGCAGAAAATGATACAACTAAAAAAAACACTTTAACACATCTTAAAATTTTTAATATTGTACATACTCATATATAACTCTAAAAATTCAAAACTGTAATATAATTACTACGTTCAATACTCTAAACTCCTCTTTTATGCGTACCTATGAACAAATCAAACGTATTATACTCTCTCAATGTTTCTATTTTACTTATCCCGATGCATCAGATGCACCATACTTTATTTAAAACTTTCTACCTACTTAATCGCATAGAACCCGAATACACTTGGCCGAGCAAATGCACATAAACAAAGATTTTTTCCGTGAGTATAAAACGACGGTATTACGTGACGTTAAAAGCTGGTGAAATTTATATCACTAACTCTCGCGTAGCTAAAACACATACCTATATCACAAAGTATTTACAAATATTTCATCTTATCACTTATTCCGAAGTTTATCACATCTTAAATTTAACACTTTCTCTGAAATAAAAATTCTAGCAGGCGATAACTCGCCGAAATTTGCTAGTTAAAGGCGTCTTACGACAGCCGACGTTTTTCCATTAAACAATTAAAAAAAATTTATTAAAACAAAACTATTTTTATTATGTAAAAGATAAAACACAGATAAATTCAAGTTATTCTTACCTTAAATTTACCGGCTGCGCCAATTTGTCGTGTCCCAAAGCAATCCAATAACGAAAAAACCAAAGAAATAATTACGATCACTTTCTTCAAATAAAACTATACTCAAATTTCTTTTAACACAGTTTCTTTATTACTATAAACCAAACTGACCGAACTGTAACTTGATATCTAAAAACCAAAGTTGAATCGCGACTGAACACTGAACTGCACTCGCCAGACCAGTCATTGGTCTTTTATGCCCCGATATTCGGAAGTACTTTCTTTGCTCACAACGCGGATGTAAACAAACGACAACAACCTTGTCGTTTGTTCTACCGGTTGCAGCACCTGAGTCGCTTAGTAGTAAACAATCGCTTTACATAACAATTACCAGGCGAGGTTAGATGTTATCGTAATCGCCGATTGCTCCACTAAGCGCTCATTGTAGCCAGCTGTTGAGCTAATCAGCGAAATAACCGGCAGTTGCAGAACAATACCATGCGAGCTTATTGTTTAGCAATTGCTAATTATTTCTCTAAAATGCGCCCTTGGCTGCATGAAGAATCTTCCTCATATTGGGCCATAACATCCCTCTCCCCTTTGAAAAACTTTTTGAAATCAGCGAGGACATTAAATCTCTTAAAAGTAAAGAAAAAACTAAATTAAAAAACGTCACCCCACATGACGTTCATCATTACTTACTCATATACTGTTTAGTAGCAATAGCTTCGATTATTATTATATTGAGAATGATTAAGAACTATATTAAAAAAAAACCTGCAACATTAGAAACCACTGAAAACGATGTAAGCCAAGCTAATGTTGAATTAGAATCCTCATCTAGGAATATACCTTTAACTAGAACTGTTAATTAAAAAAAAAAAAAAATTAATTAAAAAAAAAAAATTTTTTTTTCTTTCTTTTGTTCTAGTAGTATAAGTCAATTACCTTTTTTCAATATATATATATATATATACACATGTTTAAGTATCTCAACTAATAAGAAAAACTAATACATATAATTGTTTTAGGGTTATATAGTAAGGTATTATAGTCAAAACAAACAATGTAAGTACATACATATATCACTTACCTATATAATTTGTAAACAAAAAAATAATTATAATACCTGTAATTTGTAAAAAAAAAAAACATCGATAAGACTATAATCAGATATTTTAACGGCGACAATATATATATATATGTAAAATTAATAGAATAAAGTCAAATTATGATATTAAATAAATATGCACCAAAAGAGTATAAAATGTAAATATATATATGAGTAAATGTATAATAAAATAAATATATGATAAATATTATATTGTTACAAGTGACTGGTACTCACCGATCTATAACTTGACGCTTGAGGGTTGGCTTTAAGCTAATGTTAAGACCCTTTGTTCTAACCATGGGTTAAAACAATTCTTTATTCCCGTCGAGACCAGAAATAAAGTGCTAATGTTAGTAAGATACTATCTCAGTCGAGACCCGAGATAATATTCTTTAAGTCAGTCGAGAGCCGGCTTAAAGTGTTATCTTATCTTCAGTCGAGACCCGAAATAAGATGCGTTTATTTCCGTCGAGACCAGAAATGATTGTTAGTAAGAGATTATCTCAGTCGAGACCCGAGATAATATTCTTTAAGTCAGTCGAGACCCGGCTTAAAGTGTTATCTTATCTTCAGTCGAGACCCGAAATAAGATGCGTTTATTTCCGTCGAGACCAGAAATGATTGTTAGTAAAAGATTATCTCAGTCGAGACCCGAGATAATATTCTTTAAGTCAGTCGAGACCCGGCTTAAAGTGTTATCTTATCTTCAGTCGAGACCCGAAATAAGATGCGTTTATTTCCGTCGAGACCAGAAATGATTGTTAGTAAAAGATTATCTCAGTCGAGACCCGAGATAATATTCTTTAAGTCAGTCGAGACCCGGCTTAAAGTGTTATCTTATCTTCAGTCGAGACCCGAAATAAGATGCGTTTATTTCCGTCGAGACCAGAAAGGATTGTTAGTAAATATCTTATCTTCAGTCGAGACCCGAAATAAGATGCGTCGAGACCAGAAATGATTGTTAATTGTTAAAAGTGAAATATCAGTCGATACCCGATATTAATGTTAGTCCCTAACAGCCAACTTACCCCAAGCAATGCCAAGTACAAAAAGAGGTCGAGATCAGTCAGCTTGTCGTTTATATAGCCCTTGCTTGCACACGACACCACTGATGGAGTAGCAGAGGCGCATGATTGCAAGAATTGGCAGTGCAGCTGTGATCTTACGGTACTAGCGATAAAATTTGCATAGCAACGAACAAAAATGCATAGCAACAAGAAACTTAGAGCTTCACATGCTGCTGTGTTAAATTAAATTATATTTGCAAAAATGTTCTCTCTATCACGTAGAGAAAAAATATCCGTTGGATGGTACTTGTAATAATGGTAATGATAGACTTGCAAATTGATTTGCTTGATTTGATTGTATTTGTGCCATGCATTGTATGCTACATGACAACACATGCTTTTGTTAGATGTTGTACCTAGTTTTCGGAAAATTGTAATTAGATTGAATTTTATTTGCTTTTCAGAATTCAATTTCAGCATGGTATTGTTGTAATATGTTCCCATTTCAGGAATTATTTTTTAATACGCATTTAAACATATGATCATGATTTTTATTTAATCTGCTCAATGACGCTATACGTTTATATTGCATCTGTGAAATATTTTATATAGATGATAAATACCTAGCTTTGTATGGTTGTGTATCTGTGTTCTTATTAAGAGTTATCAGATTAGAGATAAGTTTACTAAAAATTTGATGCTTTGTTTACAGCATGCTTTCTTTTCAGAAGTTGTCTGTTTATAAAAATATATTCGAATCGATTTGGTTCGAACAGAAGGTGTCATGAAGTCATGAATCCACACATCTTCTTCAGATTCATAACTCCCTAATTACTTGAATGCTATATCTATGCATTTATCATTATTCACAAAAACCTAAAAATAAATCTTAAACCAATTTCATATACAAAAATTACTCATTTCATATACAAAAAAACCTTCACCCATTAACACACTCAGAAACAGGTGTCATGTCTCAACATTCCTCGGGGCACCCGCAAGACAATAAAATAAACACGTCACCGCGAAGTAGCTACCGTTCATAAGAACGAAAACATGATATACGACCCCTTCTGAGTACTGACCGTCGGTCTAGTACTCTTACGTAATTATATGTTGTTTATCATTTTCCATATGCTACTGGTGACCCTGAAAATTGTTTCTGATTGTTTTTGTCATTTCTAATTGTTTTTGTGATTGTTGACCGATTTTTGAAATTCGAACGTTTCCGTTCAAGACGAAAAGCCAATTTCCAATTATTTTTCTGATTTTTGTCATTTGAGCGTTTCCGTTTGGACAAAAATCAGAACATATGGATGCATATGGAATTGCCTATCCGACAATTCCCACCAAATAGGGAAATGCAAAAACGACCAATTCTGATTGGTTAAGGAATTGGTTCGATTTTGAATAAAAAGAACGTTGAAGCGAAGTCGAGGAAGAGAAGTTTTTTAAAGTTCAACCTGGAGAGTCCCCCTACCCAAGGTAAGGCCTCCATTGTTATCCAGTGAGTTTAATATAACTTATGCAGTGTTAAGAAAACAGTTTCCTTTTAAAGTTTTTTTTTATATAAAAGTATATAAGAGAATTTGTTCTGTGCGAAATCTTGCTCAAAAGTGAATAAAACATAATTACGACTAAAGAAAAAGAGTTATTATTATTATCTACAAAATTTAAAGTTATACCCCAAGTGGCGTGTAACAATGTTAAAAGCATAATATATACCTTTCTCGTGATAGTATCATCAGAACTTATCCTAACATACAGCGGGCCGGCAAAATCTACTCCTGTAGTCTCGAATTTGGTAATGGTGCAAAGGGTTGATTGGCTGGCTTTCCAAACATACAACGACAAACATTACATTGTTTTGTTATACCTTTAATTAGTCGACACAAAACCGCATTTACTCCTCCATGCAAAAGTCTTTCATGAGCATCTCGTGTGATCAGCATCGTCAAATGATTTGATCTCGGTAAAATGATTAGAAAAGAAAAATCGTAACTGTTATTCAGATATTTGAGCCGACTGCCCACACGCAGAATCTTCTTTTCATCCAAAATCGGGTTTAAACTTAAAATCGAAGAATGTGCTGGCACTGGTTTTCCAGCTGTTAGTGCGTTGTGCTCACTATAATAACATCTACGCTGAATATAGTGGATTCAAAATTCCTCAGCTATTTCAAGCTCTTTGCCTACAAGAAATCTATTATTTGATCCGTCATTATTTCGTGTTTTATGCCTAATCTACAATGCATGGTAAAATCACGTCGTCACAACGACATGGGTTTTATATTTGCTTCACACTCTTGCCTTTGAAAGTTCATGCGTGCAAAAATGTCTCTTCTCTTTCACTCATTTGACGACATGAGCACGAGCTTAATCAGCAAAAACGATATAGTAATACCTCAGCTGTATTCAACTAATTTAGAACCATGTAGGGGAATTTAGAGCAAAACAGCTGTAAACTGGGACTTGTACTTTCAGTCTTTAAGGCAATATTTTATATTATTTGACTTGTCCCCAAGCAATTTCTTAGTTTACTATACTATAATATAAATTATTGAGCTCAAATATTTTTTTTGATGTAATTCTGCAATGCAATCGAGAAAGCGATTACATTTATGCTAATTGACAGATCAACAGCTGTTCAATTTTGCAGTTTACCACTACTTGCATATTTCGTGTATTTATATGCATTCTTCAGCAAACGATATCGTTTTGCCGACGTGGTTTTACCATGCATTGTAGATTGGGCATTATTTACAAATCGTCGAATATAAGCTGTTATGCGTAAAATGCGAGCATAAGAGCTAAATTTTGTAAAATCGAATAATGTTTCATCATTGAATTCAACGCCCACTTCAGATACTATCTGCAAAAATATATGTGATTTAGAGTCTATCTCAGTTTCGGCTGACGGCTGGGGCCAGTCCTTATCATCTTTTGATAACCAAGAAGGTCCTTCAATCCAAGCTTTTGAACTCGCAAGGTTCTTTCCAGGCACACTTCTTGTTAAAAAATCAGCAGGATTGTGTATTTTCGTAAACGTACAGCAATGAGCGCAGCAGTGAGCTCCGATTTCGGCAATGTTAATTGCTTATCTCCGCCTCATTTTAAAGGTGCTACTCGATTCTTAGAACAAATGTACTTGATTCTTACCTCATTATTGCTTTGTAATCTCGTATAAGCTACAGCCCCGTAAGCGGATGGACTCGCATCTGCAAAAATGTGCAGCTGGCAGGCATACGGCTCGTCTAAATCTTTGATGCAACGAGGAAGGAATACATATATGTTGTAAACACTGGAATTTCACACAGCACTTATTCCAAATTGTCATGAATTCCTTGGGTAAAACATCATCCCAAAACAATTTTAATCGCCAAATGTCCTGAAATAGTATTTTTAGTTTAATAATAAATGGGGACAACATACCAAGTGGATCGAATATTCGAGCTATTCATTGTAAGGCGGTGCTTTTTGTAACTGTAACAATACTGGAAATGAATTAGTGAACATGGTCCAATTTCATCGGATAAACAATACCAAATTGCACCAAGAACCTTTTGTTTATTACGAGGATCAGCATCTTTCTTCATTTTTGCTCGAAGCGTTAAATTATTAGAATTCCACTTCCTTATGTTAAAAGAAGCTCGTTTCATAAGTGTACAGATGGCTGCTGGGATAACCTTCGTACTAAATTATTAAATCTCTGATACGCGCCTTCACGATAACTACTTAAAGGCGAATCGATATCCTGCCACAAAAGCGATGCTTCATATCGATTAGCAATACGTCGCACACAATGTTCGGTAATTATATTTATATATATATATATATATTATATATTATATTATTACTATATAAATCAAAATTGGTACTAACGATTCGAGATCCCATAACCTCTGCACATCCGTAGAAAATTGCTCTTCTGTATCACACAATGCTACAGACAAAGTAACTGGATCAAATATATTGTTGTCTTGCTGCTCTGCTTCTGGACCTTGTATTATCCACCCTAAGTTTGTTTTCACAGTTGTTAGATTAGCCTTTATCCTTTCGAATTCACCCGACACAACATTCCAATAAAAATCGGAACCAATTAGAAGTGATATTCCTTTTTCTGGGCACCCAAATTGACATGAATCTGCAAGAATATATTTTGTAATTTCTGGTTTACGGGTAACGTATCCAAACAGATTTCTGAAACAACAACAGTTGTTATTATCACAACTTTATCGTCATGGATGCTTCGGAGTAATACTTTCACTCGATCACAACACATCTTTTGGGTAGTTTCTGAGCAAGCCAAAAGATAAAATTCGAATTTTTATTGTGTCCAGAATCGTTAAATTTAGTTTTTCAGTCACGTTCTTCCTTATGTACGAAAGTTGACTGCCACTGTCCAGCAAAATTCTCACTAAAATAGAGCTGTCTACATTATTTGTTAAAGCAGACATGTACGCGCAAACAGTCTGTAAGTAAACAGTCGGAAAATTAGCAGTAGAAGAATAAAGATTAGTAGATGGCTGAACGGTTGATTTCTTTTGACAAACAGCGTCTGACCTACTGAAAAAATGTGGATCACACATTGATGGTACATGTCGACCAGTACATTTGCTACATCGTATATTTCTAGTAGTACAGTTTTTTGACGTATGACCCTTTCTCGTGCACTTGAAGCATCTGCCATTTCACTTTAAAATGTCTTTACGCTCAATCAAGGTTTGCTTACCATCGCAACGATCTGTAAAATGAAATCTAGATTTACAAAACATACAAAATTGTTTACCCTCACTTGATACTAATAGCCCTGCTGCAGTTTTAACTAATTTGACATTGGAAGAGGAGTATGTATTTGAACTCTTCACAGTAGAACCAGCCTTCTCGATAGATTCAACTTCTTGTTTAATAAATTTCAACAAATGCTTAACATCGCTATCAATGTCGAGCGATATACTGCCAGAAGTAGCAACTCAAGATAGAGAATGAGCATCATTATCATATACAGCGTGATCTTTGATATCAGCTAAAATTGTTTTTTCCACGACACTGCTTGTTTTATAAAATTCGATCCGTAAATCATTTGGAATACATTTGAGCAAAATGGATTGCAACATAACATACGCTGTCTTCTTTTGTGTCTGCATAACAGTGCAGAGTAAAGATACACAAAAGATCACCTCAAGAGAACAAGAATTTTATGTCCAGCAGTTGGCACTGCTTATAGGATCACTTGTCAAAAAGTTAACAGGTGACTGACGACAAAAAATGGATATTAACACGGAAAGGTAAGATATTTTATTATTTTACTATATTATTATTTTTATTATAGGGTAAGTGCACCAATTTGCGTCCATTTAAGGAAATGTCATCCTTACAAGAAGGGTTCTTAATCGAATTTACTTAATGTCGATGTTTAAAATTTTGTATAAAAACTGCTTTTATATGGGGGTGTTAAATAAATGTCGTTTTGAAAGCGACTTTATTACGTTTTCGTTATTCCTGATTTGAAAAGCAATCAAAAAATAATAAGTTGTGATAAAATTCACAGTAACATTACTCAGATTAAAACTAATTCAATTCAATCTGCTTTCCATTACTTTCAATCCCATCTATAGTTTTGCCGATGGCAACCTTGATTTCGCTTACTCCTTTCACACTTTTGTGGACTTCGAGGGAATGTCACATGTATTAACCGAGATTGAGTGATTATTTCATTGAACAACGATATACAACAGAATTCAATCATTGAACGCCATGTTGACCACCTACAGCATATAACAATCCATCTAAAACAGCAACTCCAACACTTGTCCGACATGACGTAAGAGGAGCTGCATCGCAACACTATTGAATTGTTTGTGAAACATATGTTTCGATGCTGTTCAAATAGCTTTGACCATTATGACGACCAACGGCACATAAGAAATCATTTATTTTTGATTTAATTTTATTTAAAACACCAATACCTACACCATATCGACGTTTACTCATGGTGCAACCATTTTCCAGTCATTGATCTTTGGCTCGAATCTTTGTATGGTAGCAATTGCATCACCTGAACACCATCCACGAATGGCAAAACGTACTTCTCCTCGACATATCGGTTTTCTCGGTTTTGTGGGTGGTCCTTGCATTAAAGGACGTTCTTGTGGAAGCAACAAATAGTTTTAGGCTTCACCCAATAAATCCCGGAAACTAAAAATTTTGGACTTGATAAGGAAGTCTTTCGTATGTGTTGCAATATCTACAATTGAAAAAACAATTTGATATTGTAACGTATTGATATTGATATATTGTTTTTTGTAAAAACTCACCTGATCCAATTGTTGTCTGC
Organism: Dioctria rufipes; assembly: GCA_963924295.1. Taxonomy (NCBI): domain Eukaryota; kingdom Metazoa; phylum Arthropoda; class Insecta; order Diptera; family Asilidae; genus Dioctria; species Dioctria rufipes. The sequence continues at coordinate 190,564,960 of OZ002740.1, read as the reverse complement.
AACATTGTACTTTAATCAAGTGACACTTCAAAAATGACAAATATCAAGCATTTTCTCGCAGGATAGTTTCAGCTGCCAGTTGAGTTTTACCAACTTCACAATTAAAAAATCGGAAAACAGCGCCCCTACATTTTCATACAAGGTTTAAATGAAGCGAACTAACAAATAGTTCGCTTCAATCGACAGAATAAATTTGTTCTCTCCAAAGTATGACAGTTCTAGAACAAGGTATACAAAACAACACAGCTATAATAATTATTTGATGAAACTCGGAGAGTAGTAAGGGTCCTAGTGTTGTGACTACAGTGTTATACAAGCGCCTCAATCCGTCTGCATCATGACGAGAAACAATGGGCGACAACGTCATTAGCTGATACATGTGTTTTTCAATCAATCTTTCGGTATCGCCGTATTCTTCTTGCAACAATGCTATTCCCGCATCGTAACACTTTGTTTGGAGGGAATCCCGCTATTGAAGCAGCTGCCTTTCTATATAACACTGATTGCAAGTGGTTAAACTTATCGGATACACTTAAATTATTGTTTTCATGTATGAGAGTCTTCTACTGCTCCCAGAAGAGAAGCCATTCCTTATAATCACTTGAAAACTTTTTTAAATATAATTTTGGCAGTTTAACTGCGCGTTGTTTTCCCATAGCCGCCAGTTGTAAATTCGAAGGCGATAGAATTTTGTCTCCAATCACTATAATACGTTCTAGTATACACTTATGGGAAGAGCATAACAAAACCAAAGCTTGGGGATAAAAAGAAAACAGGCAAAATTTACTAATTCAAAAAAATGTGCGTTTTATTACAGTGTTTTCTACAAATTCACCGGTCGAAATCTTTAATAAGACAGAAATGAGAGACAAAAAAATGAGGATATATAATAAATAAATATATATATATATAAATTACTTATATATTATTTTTAATTATTTCCTACACTATCTTTTGGATTAAAGATCTCCCTAGTAGCTTCCAAAGAATGCTTACAGTAGCTCTAGCAGGTTTAGATACCGACACATTTTTGCATGTCGACGACATAACAATTTTTGGATGCAGCTTGCAGCACCACAACAGAAACCTATGCAAAACTTTCGACCAATTGCGTCAATATAACCTCAAATTAAGCCCACAAAAATGCAACTTCTTGCAAACAGAAGTGGTTTACTTAGGTCATCTAATCACCAACATGGCAGTAAAAAGAGATCGCAAAAAATTTGATACGGTCACGAACTATCCAAACCCACGAACGTAGATGAAAAAAAAAAAGATTTACGGCCTTCTGTAACTACTACAGAGGATTGGTACCTAATTTCGCATCCATAGCCAAATCCTTAAATCTTTTAACCCGCAAAGACACACCCTTTATTTGGATACAGGAATGTCAAAAAGCTTTTGACACCTTGAAGCATAAACTAACAAACCCACCGATATTACAATATCCAGACTTTTCAAAACAATTTGTCTTAACGACAGACGCATCAAATTTTGCATTAGATGCAATTTTGTCTCAAGGAGAAATAGGAAAAGACCTATATGTTTCCTACGCAAGCAGAACTTTAGATAAACATGAATTGAAGAATACAATTATAGAAAAAGAACTTCTAGGAATTTACTAGGCAATAAAACACTTCAGACCATATCTATATGGAAGAAAATTCACAGTCGTGACTGATTATAGACCGTTAGCAAGTTTGTTCAAACACAAAGATCCATCATCAAAAATGACAAGAATCCATTTAGAATTATCTTAATATGACTTCGACATAATATATAAAAAAGGATTTACTGAATACAAATACAGACGCACTATCCATCGTCCATCAGTCGCTTCCAATGCAGTATTGCAACTCAGCCTTCAGTAGCAGCTCTGGAGAAACAATTACTCAAACTTTGGTATTTAGACCAATATGATGCACCATCAAACCGGATGACAAAGGAAGAATACGAATGCGAGCAGCATTTTCAAGAAACATTTCAACGTTCTCCATTAGGTCAGCTCATTGTCCACCTACCATTTCGCGAGCCACCACACAAGTTGGGATCCTCAATTGAGATGGCAACAAAACGATTCTATTGTCTAGAACGCCAATTAGACAAAAATCCAGAGTTAAAACGACAATATCAGGCCTTCATGCGAGAATACGAGCACCTGGGGCACATGCAAGCAATACACAAGGAACTCATCCCATCTGAGAATTATTACTTACCACATCACTGCGTTGTTAAACCTGAGAGTTCGAGCACGAAACTCCGTGTAGTGTTCGATGCGTCAGCCAAGACTACAACTGGCAAATCTCTCAATGACATCCTCAAGATTGGACCAACTGTACAATCAGACTTGTTTTCCATTCTAATAAGATTTAGAATGCACAAATATGTGATGACCGCAGATATATGCAAGATGTATCGGCAAATACAAGTGGATCCCGAGCAAAGAAAATATCAACTTATTCTCTGGCGCGAGCACAAAGACAGGCCTCTTCAAACATACCAGCTCAAAACAGTGACATATGGCACGGCTTCAGCACCCTTGTCGCTACAAGGTGTCTTAATCAATTAGCGCTTTTGGAAGTCGACATCTGTTCTCGAGCAGCTAAGGTCATACCAACTGATACTTATGTTGATGACATCCTAACTGGAACAGACTTCATTGATGATACCATCAAACTAAGAGAGGAGTTGGTGGCACTTCTAAAAAGTGGAAATTTGGAACTAAGGAAGTTCTGTTCAAATAGATATATTGCGTACCATTCCTGAAGAATTAAGAGAAAAACTACTACTGCTCCAAGGAGACGAAGTCGTGAAAACCCTAGGCAACCAAGGGATGATGTCTTTCAATTCAAAACACCACACCATGAGTCAGATAAGACTACCAAGCGAATAGTTCTGTCAGACATCACTCGTACTTTTGACCCACTTTGACTAATTGGACCTATGACAGTTGTTGGCAACTATTTGTACAGGATCTATGGAAATCAAACATTTCGTGGGATGAAGAACTTCCAATACCGTTAAAAAAAAGGTGGCAACTCTTTCAATGCCAATTGAAAGAGCTCAGTTGCCTCAAAATCTCAAGACACCGTATCATTCACCGATCCAGTTTAGCTTCAATTGCACGCCTTTTCTGATAGCAGTGAATCTGCATATGGAGTGTCGTGGCCCAATATTCAATTCAGTGTGGTTGTGACATCATGATTTTAGCTAGCAGCAGGTGTGCGACTAATTAAGCAGTTTGCGATATCTAAGCATTTGACTTCGCACAGTTAAATGCTTGGCGATTGTGAATTGTTTATTAAAAAACTGTCGCATCCACTGCTGTTGTAATTAAGCATTAAGCCAGGGTTAAGTAATTCACTTCGCATAGTGAAATGCTCAGCTGGGCTTACTGTTTGTTTACTAAGAGTATTGTGGTCTCCAGCTGACGGCAGTGATTGACGTTATACTTTGTGATTATAATTGCAAGGTATTGCGCTGGTCACTGGGTCAAAGTCGCTTCCGCCTAGTTGTATAGTGAGGAGCACGGCTGATTCGGTGGATCAGGTTGCACAGTTGTGTTTTGGGCGATTAGGAGTTATAAGTGATTAGTGATGAAGCTGCTCGAATTGTATTCGGATTAGTCTAATTAAATAAAGTTTTACATGCGGATTAATTACGCGAGTTTTTATTTGGGGACACGACAATTGGCGCAGCCGGAAAAAGTTAAGTGAGGTATTGTGATTTTTATTTTAAAATTATCTTTTTTGGAGTAAATGCTTTTTTAGCTGCTCCATTTTTTTTGTTTTGTAGGATTTATGCTTTTTAGCTACTCCATTTTTTTTGTAGGAGTTGTGCTTTTCAGCTACTCCATTTTTTTTGTTTTGTAGGAGTTTTTAGCTACTCCATTTTTCTTTTGTTTTACGGGAGTTATGCTTTTTAGCTGCTCCATTTACTTTTCAGCCTAAGGTGATTGATTAATTGATTTGAGTGATTAAACGATAATATTAAGTGTTGAGTGTAATTGAGATTTTGATAAATTTATCGGTGTTAGATAAGGTAATGTGAAAACTTTTCTCTCATCTCCGTGTGGTTTAGACTTATAATTTAAATTACGAGTATAGGTTAAGTGTTAATTCAGAATTTTGGTTTGCGGTGATTTTGCTCAATTTAATATTAATGCTGAGTGTGCGTTGCTGGGTTAAGGGTTATTAGTTAGGGGCGCTTGGAAGTTTTCTCGGGTGTTAGATGAAAAATTAAAAGTATGCTTTACTGTATTTATTTATTTATTGTGTGACGTGTGCATCGGAATATTGTAAAGCCACGACCACGGTCAATAATAATAAACAAAAAATCAAACCAAAAAATAATCAAAACAAACAAAGTTTACACGACATCAAGAAGAATTTGCAACGCAAGCAAATTCCGCTATGCAAGCATATTTCTTGATAATTAAAATATTCTTACCTGAGGTCATTGCTTTACAATAGCGATACATTGTGACTCAATCAGAAATTGTGTGATCAGAAATGCTGACACGACAGTTTCTGAATAAGAATTTTGTATATTGCAATTCTGCAATAATCTCCCCCCCTCCCCACCCCCCCTTTAGAACTGTAAAGAATACCGATTCCTTTGTATTCGATTTGTATAAATAAGATGAGACTAACTAAATAAAAGCAGACTTAAATTCAACTTCAACGAGTAGTTTTTAATTCTCAAAATACATCGGCATACTCTGCCCTCTGGAATACATCGGAATACTCTGCCATAACTTTTACAGATTGGCAAAATACCCAGCCTTAAGGGTGAACAACATCTACGAAGGAAATATAACAATAAAAAAGCGGCTCCTCTTAGCCATACAAAAACCGTACGTTTGGCAGTTCTCTGCCAGGTATAATCTTAATAAATAACCGGGCCTAATAAGTAAAACTTCATCATGAATAGCTTCCGGACAAATTGTGGAAAAACATTTATTACATGGCGACCCTGCCAGGAGAACCATCGACCCTGCATATCGGACCATCTATCCCGCAAATAGGACCACCAAACCTGCAAAACAGACCATCAACTTCGCATAGCAGATATACAGCAACCAAACTTCCCAGAGTACCATCAGAAATCATTGACCCTACGATACGCAAAAGGACGGCACCCAGGCGACTAATATGTCCAAAAAGAATACAAGTTCCAGAAATTAAATTGCACTCTAGTGATGATACATACACACCGACCACAACAACAATAGAAGACAGTCCTAGATACATTCCAATAAATAAACAAACAAAAACAACAGAAGAAGACGTTCATGAGAATTATTATGTTTACCTTGCAGTCATTGACCCAGATTGGGGCAATGCATGCGGAAATATTTTCGTGAAATATTTTTATGAATGATGCAAGAACATGAGTAAGTGAACTTACGTATGATTGAATTTTGACCTGATTGGAGGAAATGTACAAAATAAGCAAAGTGATGAATTCGTTTGCATTTAAAAAATCGGAAGGTAATTGTAGTGAACGTGAACATGAACGTGAAATTGGAACGCGATTAAGAAATTATGTTTTGTTTAGGTATGAACATGTTGAGAAATTATTTTTTTGTTCAGGTAGGAACATGCTGGGGACCGCCAGATTCCAATACACGATTGAATCGCTGTTCTATTGAAGTTTGTGGTGATGGTTGTCTTCCTTCCTTGGGTTTTGCTTGTCGCTTGGAACATCCAGTATAACAAAATTGAAAGGTCCATTTGAGGGTGAACCAGTACTTCCAGATGAGGATGACCAGGAAAAGAATGAAAGCAGATGATATTGATGTGGCTGAGTAGAGTATCAGCATGTTGTGTAGGATAGCTGGATCTATCTTGGGCTCCTCCATATATTGTAAGATTTGTTCGTCTGTTTGAATCAAAACTCCTGGTTGCAGCAATGCTGGTGATTTATTAAAGTTGGAAATGTTTAATCGTGGGGGAACTTCCCTTATATGGCTGGAGATGACCTCTATTGTTTGATCCAATTTGGTTTTTAAGGTTATCTCTCTTGTTTTCAGATAACAGTAATCAGCAGTGTGTATAATTCCTGTGGTATTTAGAAGTAATTCCTTTCTGGCTCCCTTGCAGAATATGGAGGCGACCTTGGTTTCATTAGTCATGTATAACCAAGTGTTTCTCGTCACCAAGGCCTTCCAAACTGTACCAGTCAGCTTGAAGTGACGCATCTCACATATGGTCTTTGGATAACGATCATAAATTTCATCAATTACACAAGATGGGCTGTTTTCGATGCTGTGCACTATGGTTGGGCTACACAGGAACACGTGATTGGCTATAGTAGTGCAACTCTTCAATTCCCTTTCGTCTAGATTGAAATATGTTTGATGGGTATAATCAACAGCCAAGGTGGAAGATTTTATGTCGGCCACTGCGAATTCGTTGCCTTTGATTAAGTGTGGAGTTGGTGTTATATGCATCAAATCGTACATGTTTGGTTCAACAATATTTAAGTATCCATACAATATTATTGTGCCATTCTGATTTACCACGTCAAGTCGTTGCTGTGGTGTTGGTAAGATAACGAAGTTGGAACCAATTTTCTGGGCTACCTTTTGAATAACAGTTTGGATTTCGTGTAAAGAAATGAAATTCAAGAGATAACCGTGATTGTGTATGGCATTTAACCAGTAAGCATACTTCTCCTGGAGCTCGTCGTAGTAATCTTCTGCACTTAGGTATGCGGCTATCACTTCAATGCTAAGCCTATTGTGATCTGCTGCTGAGTACCATGTAGCCATTTCGTTAATTGAAGAAATGGCTTGAGCCAATCTGGCATCAAAATGCTTCAATTTATCTAGTATGATAAAATTGGACTGATTAACCTTCGCGTTGAGGAGCAGCATTTGTTGATTTGTTGAAAGTAAGAGATTTTGTTGATTGTGTTCTAATGCGTCAATATTTGCATAAACCTCCTCATTGACGCCAAATATACTGGTGAGTATCCTACCAAGAAGACCTCTTCTACTTCTGTTCCTTGGTTCTGTAAATCGGATTTCATCTATTGATCTTAAAAGGTTCTTCCTCCTTGTGGATAAGTGCCTGAATAGTTGCGAGCAGCGCGTGATTTCAGTGAGCTTTTCAGTCTTGTCACACATTTCCTGTATTTGTTCCCAAGTGGAGTTGATATTTTTCTCGTCATAAAAAATGTCAACCATTGGAAGTGACACCTGCAATCGAAGATTTCCTCGTTTTTTTTTGGCTCTGCCTAAATTCTCTATGTAGAGGCCGGATTTGGCCTGTATGATCTCATAGTCTTGTGCGAATGCTACAGTCAACCAATAAAGTATCAGCAAGGTGGAATGTAACATTCTTGAGGCCTAGGTATATGGTGCGATTTTCATTCTTTTGCTATGTCGAGCTGTAGTTGGTTCAGGCCCCTTTCCATCTTTACTGGTGGAAATCGTATCAAAGTGCTCTGGTTTTGACCATTGCTCAGGTTCGGCTGAAATGTCAGGTAACCCCCTTTTTGTGGATTTCTTGAGAGTGGTCAATGCTGTAAAAGTCCTGAGGCCGGCATCTTCATGATCAGATTTATGTATACTCATAGGCAACTGGCACAGTTTGATAAGTGGCCGTTTCTTGATAATGTTTCTATATTGCACAGAAACTACTCGCACTATTCCATCTTCGCCAGGATGAAGCTGTACGATTCGTCCTAATGGCCACTTTTGTGGGGGCAAGATGTCTTCCTTTACTAGAACTAACTCGCCGAGAACTGGGTTCTTTTTGTCTGTTCTCCATTTGCTTCTTTGTTGTAGTAATGCCAGATATTCTTGTGACCATCTCTTCCAAATGTCCTGGTATAATTTTGTAACAAGCTTCCATCTTTGGTGGATTTCTTTACACTGAATATCTGGTTCAGGCGGTGCTAGCAGAGGCCTTCCGATCAAGAAATGACCTGGAGTTAATGGTTCTAGATCTGTGGGATCGCTTGAATTTTGTCCGATTGGCCTTGAATTCAAGCAAGCCTCCACTTGATGTAGCACGGTGGTAAGTTCCTCATATGTTAGCAAGGTGTCTCCCAGCACTCGTTTGAGGTGTGCCTTAACGGACTTAACGCCAGCCTCCCACAGACCTCCAAAATGTGGGCTGGCTGGGGGTATAAACTTCCACTCTGTCCTATCATTGGCTGTAATCTCTGCTGCTCGTTGCGAGGAGCTGGAAATTGCAAGTTGCAGGTCTTTATCTAGCCTGTTTTTGGCACCAACAAAATTCGTCCCATTGTCGCTAAATATTTGCTTGCAATTTCCCCGCCGCGCAACAAATCTTCTATAGGCAGCGAGGAATGCGTCTGTGGTTAAATCGCTTACTAATTCCAAGTGAATGGCCTTTGTTACCATACAGACGAAAAGTGCTATGTAACCCTTGTTTGTTTTGGTGCCTCTTCCTTTGGACATTTTGGTTATGAATGGGCCGGCATAATCTATTCCGCAGTGAGAAAACGGTGGTGATGGGATTATGCGAACAGCTGGTAGATTACCCATTACTTGCTGTGTGCTTTGTTGGCGGTGTCTGACACACTTGATGCATTTGTGGATTCTTCCTTGTACTACTCGATTATCCAGAATCGTGCCCTTAAGAAATATAATGTAAGTTGCATTCCTCCGTGTAGCGTTTGATGGTGAGAATGATCAACAATGAGACTGGTGATATGGTGTTTTGGTGGTAGTAGCATCTGATGTTTTGCATACATAGAGAGTTCAGAGTTTTCCAATCTCGTAGAATGCCATCCTCGTCTAGAAATGGGCGTAACGAAAGTAACCTACTGGTTTTCTTTAACGGAATTTTCTTTTCGAAAGATTGGATTTCCTCAAAGAATGCTTCCAACTGTGTCATCTTTACTATACACTTCTCTGAATTCTTCAGTTCGTTGTGTGACAGATGGTGCAACATTCTCTGTGAGCATGGAACTCTACAGTTCATGATGAATCGTCGGCAATATGCAGCAATTCTTAACTGTTTGGTATAAGATGAGCATGAAAAAATATTCTCTGTTGAGAAAACTGTATTGAAGACCTTGATCTGTTTTTTTTTCTTCTTCACTTGTCACCATATTTAGTTTGTTTGATGGCCAAGCTTCAGCAGGTTGGCCTAGCCAAAGTGGACCTGTCCACCAGATCGTCTGCGAAGCGATTTTCTTCGGACTTATTCCTCTGGAAGCTAAATCGGCGGGATTTTCTGGAGAGGCTATGTGTCTCCATATTTTTTTGTCAGCTAGGCTCTGAGTTTCGCTCACTCGGTTCGCGACAAATGAATGCCAGTTGTTTGGGTTTTTAGCGATCCAAGCTAGTGCTATCTCGGAATCTCACCAAGCAAAAATCTGAGGTGACTTTATCGCTAGAATCTCAATGGTTGATTTGAGCAGCCGGGCAAGGAGTAATGCACCACAGAGCTCTAAACGTGGTAAAGTGATCTTCTGTTTTAATGGTGCCACTTTGGTTTTTGCAGTTAGCAATGTAGTATGTATTTTACCAAAAGCATCAACCGTGCGTGTATACACTACTGCGGCATACGCTTTCTCAGAGGCGTCGCAGAATCCGTGAAGTTGAATTTGTTGGTTCGTGCGATGTCCAACCCATCGTGGGATTCTAATTGCTTTTAAGCCCAGCAGATCTTTCTCGAAGCTTGTCCAGAGTTTGGTTATATCTTCAGGTGGAGGCTGGTCCCAATCTGTTCCTGCCTTCCACAGTGACTGCATGATGAGCTTGGCTGTAACGGTTACTGGTGCTAACCAGCCTAGCGAATCAAAGGTGGTAGCAGCCCTTGACAGTATTTTTCGTTTCGTCAATTTTGCCTCATTGTTATGGAAGCGTATTCTAAACTGAAACTCGTCTTGTTTGGGATTCCAATGTATTCCCAGAGCTTTGATTGTTTCATCTTCTCCAATTTCTAATATTCCCTTCTCTAGCATGCTCTCGGGAAGGTCATCTAATAGTGCTTCATTATTTCAAGTCCATTTACGCAGATTAAATCCCCCCATATTTAATAAAGAGGTTATTTGTTTTTGTAGTACCCGAGCCTCAGCTTTTGTATCAGCTTCTGACAGCATGTCGTCTACGTAAAAGTCCTCATTGAGCACCTTTTTTGCCAAAGGTAGCTGGTCACCTTCGTCTTTGGCTAATTGTTTTAGTGTTTGGACTGCAAGAAATGTGGCTGGGGCTGTGCCATAAGTGACCGTGTTTAGGATGAATTCTTGAATGGGTTCTGTTGGTAGCTTCCTACATAGTATTCGTTGATAGTTTCTGTCGTCTTCTGCGATCTTGATCTGTCGAAACATTTTCTCTATATCCGCAGTGAAAACGTAACGATGTTTTCTCCATCTTAGGAGAATTTGATTTAGATCTTGTTGAACTTTTTGTCCTTTATACAGCAAGTGATTAAGGCTCAATCCAGAATCCGTGTTGGATGAAGCATCGAATACTACATGATACCGAATACCGAAAACCGCATGATGAGGTAGATAGTATATTTTGGACTTCTCACCTGTGTAAGCTCCAGCGGGGCTCATGTGATTTAAGGCGGGATACTCCTTCAGGAAGGCATTGTAAGCCGCCATGTCCTCCGGGGCTTTCTTAAGTTTCTTTTCTATTTGCAAGAGACGAGCAACGGCCTTGTGTCTTGACTCTCCTAAGTTTCCCACATTTTCTCTAAATGGCAGGCGGACAATATACCTGCCATCTTCATCTCTTTGGTGTGTCGTCTTAAAATGCTCTGTGCAATAATCAGTTGCTTCATTGGAAATGGCGCTGTTTTCTATCTCCCAAAACTGTTCGATTTTTTCGTCCATTTCTGCTAGAGAGAGAAAGCTTGAAACTTTGTTGGTTCTCTGGTAACTTCTGGAGATAGTTCCAAATAGGATCCAACCTAACTTTGTGTTTTGAGCTGCGGGATGCTCTTGTTTGAGCCCCTTTAACAATATACTGGCATAAACATCTGCACCTAGTAGTAGGTCTATTTTCCCTGGTCTGTTGAATGTGGGACCTGCCAACGTTATATTACCATATTTTCCTATGTCAACTGATAATACAGGTGAGTTTGGAAGAAATGAATTGAGTTTAGGCAAGACAAGTGCTTCTACACAAAGATATGTGTGTAATTTGTCCTGAAGCTGGATGCGTATCTTCACTTTACTGCATGCCTTTCCAGATTTAGTCTCGCCAACCCCCAATATGGTGGCTGATATGCGCTCCTTTTGCAATCTTAAATTCTGGACTGCTTCTTCGGCAATAAGCGATACCTGTGAGCCTGGGTCAATTAATGCTCTAAAAAGCTCTGGTTGATTAAATATGTTTGTAACTCTTACCATGGCAGTTGGTAATAGCACATTTGGCATTTTGAGCTTGTTGTGGAGAGCAATAACCCCTTTATTTACCGTGGCCCCTGGAATGCTTTCTACAATTGTATTAGTAGTCATATAAGAACTGGATTGATTTCTTGAGTTCTCATCGTATTGATGAAGTAGCGTATGGTGTCTTTTTTTGCAATAAAAGCACGATTTGCTTGTTTTGCATTTCTCAGATTTGTTGTGAGCCATGCAGTTGATACAAAGATTCTTTTTTGCGATGTATGATTGACGATCATGCACGCTCATCTTTTTAAATTCTATACATTGGTAAATGCTATGCTCTTTGTTGCAGAAGATGCATGATCGTTGTAGCGTGGTATTGAAAGATTTTTTCTTGTTGGAGGTAAATGCTTCTGGTTTTGTTTGTTTGCTACTCTTGATGCAGCCTAGGATTTGATAGCGCTTATCTAAAAAATTTAACAATTCAGGCGTAGATGGCATCTCCCTTGGGTTCGCAAGGCTCTCCTCAAACAGTCTTATACTTTCTGCATCAAGTTTTTTGATTGCAATGCAGACAATTATAGGACCCCATTCGTCCGTGTGACAGTTTAGATTTTTTAATGCTTCTAGGCATTCTCTTATTATGTCATAGAGGGCTATAATATCTTCTTGAGATCTGTATTTAACCTTTTTTGCATCCATGATGTTGTTGATATATTCTGTTATGATCTTCCTGTTATTATTAAACCTTGATTGGATTAACTTGATGGCAGTTTTATAGTTGCTATTATTCAATTGTATATGACTTATTACTTTTCTTGCGTCGCCTTCTAGATGGTATAGAAGGTATTGCATCTTCTCAACTTCGCTTAGATAGGGGTTGTGGTCTATAACCTGCATGAATATATCGCTGAAAGATTTCCATTCCTTGTAGTTTCCACAGAATCTTGGAATTTTAATTGGTGGCAGTTTTGGAAAGTTATTCTGCCTGTTGTCTGACAAATATGGATTGGTATTTATCTGGTGTCGTATGGGAACCCACAAGTCGCTCTGAGCAAATGTATTAGAGCCAGTGCCTTCCTGAGTATCAGTACTAAGAGGTGTGGAAGATGCTGCAGAAGATGCAAGTTGTCTGGTATCCTGCCCTAGCGCAGAATGTGTTAAGGTTGCTGTGTCTGCTGGTTTAGTAGATGTAGTGGTTACTGGAGTTAGATTTATTCCATAGCTTTCTAACAAGTTTAGAATTTCATCGGCTATCTTTTTAGTTGTTCCATATAGATCTTCAGTGAAGTAAAGATGCTCTTTAGGAATTAACTCTTTTAACTGCTCATGCCGTGTGGTAAAGCTGTCCCAAAGTGTGTTCAGCTCTGCTCTTTTTTTAATTATGTATTCCCTAGTTTTTCTAGAAGATCCATCTTTTCCGATATTCCTTAACAAATCATCAATCAATTTAGCCAATTGCTTTTGCTCTTTCAAAAATTCTTGAGACATCTTTGAGCTTGTGTTTTTAGATGGCGAAGGTTTGAATTTGTTTTTAACCGGCTGATGTGGCAATGACAACTACTCAAATCATGTAACAAACACACAAACTTAATTTGAGAACTTGTTAAGCTGACCTGGTGATTGGTGAAATTATTTTATGGCGACTGTGATGACTGTACAACAATACTCAAACTCAATTTGCGACTGCTGCTTTTCCTGGGGATTGCGGATGATGATTTGTATAACAACACTCAAACTTAATTTGATAATTGTTATTTGAAGAATATTTCTGACGATGATTGTACAGCAATACTCAAACTTAATTTGAGAACTGCTGTTTGTAGGTAGTGGATGTATGTTTGATTGTGAACTTGCGCTTACCACTGGTGGGGGCACAGATATTCACTTTGTACAGGCGTTAGTTTCACTTCTTGAGGCTCGAAGGACCATGTAACAGACACTCAAACTTAATTTAAGTGCTCGCTAAGTGGGCGTAAGTAACTTGAGAAAAAAGAAAGAACTTCGATTTTTGACTGTAAATTACACTGATTTTTATTGTACTAATGCAAGAACTTAAATACATTTTTTACGCTTACATGATAAATTTCGCTATTATCGTAAGTTCACTTCATTATGTTTACCTTGCAGTCATTGACCCAGATTGGGGCAATGCATGCGGAAATATTTTCGTGAAATATTTTTATGAATGATGCAAGAACATGAGTAAGTGAACTTATGTTTGATTGAATTTTGACCTGATTGGAGGAAATGTACAAAATAAGCAAAGTGATGAATTCGTTTGCATTTAAAAAATCGGAAGGTAATTGTAGTGAACGTGAACATGAACGTGAAATTGGAACGCGATTAAGAAATTATGTTTTGTTTAGGTATGAACATGTTGAGAAATTATTTTTTTGTTCAGGTAGGAACAGGAGTAGTTTTGAGCTTTTTGATCTTTAGCAGTTTAGATACCTCGGCGAACATGCCACCTATGAGGTTAGATCCCTGATCTGTTAGGATACTTTCTGGAATGCCATGTCGACAAACTATTGTTGTCGTGAAGGCTTCCGCTAATGTCTTAGATTCAGTGTTGACTATGGGAATAGCCTCGGAGAACTTGGAAAGATCGTCTTGAAAAGTAAGGATGTACTTATTTCCAGAATGGGAAATTGGGAGAGGTCCTAAAACATCTAGGTACACTCTTTCAAAAGGTTTTGAGCTTATGCTTGAGATTTTCATAGGAATCTTAGGATTTCTGGATACTTTGTTTACTTGACAAGGTTTACATTTCCTTACATATCTTACAACATCGTCTGACATGCCAGGCCAATAGAATTGTTTTTTAATTCTTTTAATTGTACGTGAGACACCTTGATGGCCTCCCGTTGGTAGAGAATGGAAATCTTTCAGAACTTGTTCAATATCACTGCTATTGGATAAATACTTTATGGAATCTTGATGAAGTTTTATATTTATTTTTTGGTTAACGAAGACCTTGGTAAAAATGTTTTTAATAGTTGATAAATTTTGTTTGTCTAATACTGGGAAGGAGATATTTATTTGACTTAACTGTTTTGCTTCTGTATATGAGCAGATCTCAGTTCAAATCTTTTCAATGCCTAATCTATATCTTTGAGATCGGTATGGTAGATTGACTTTTGAAATGATTACTGTGGAGTCTTTTTTCTTGAAGAAGTTCAGTTCGTTTTCTAGTAGAGGAGGTTTGTCTAAAAGTTTTAGTTTAGATTTTAACACTCTTTCAAGCTCTGTATCTTGCATGGGCAAGATGAAAATTTTGGGGTTAGAATTTTTTGTTAAAAGTAATGGGAAAATGGTGTCAGTTATTATCACTGAGGGACTTTTTACTACTGATAAATCTGGATTTGGAGTAGTAATATTCGGATTTGGTGTATCTAAATTCGCCTGAGCTTTGGCTTGAATCCTGGTTACCACATTTACTTGGGTACTAGGTTCCGTTGATTTTACGGAATTTTCTGGGATAGCCCTACTGAGAGCGTCTGCATTTGTGTTGAGCTTTCCAGGTTTATGGACTATTTTATAGTCATATTCCTCAAGACGTATTCTCCATCTCATTAGTCTTGAGGAATGATCCTTTAGATTCATTAGCCATACTAATGGTTTATGGTCAGTTATGATGGTAAACTGTCTATCATAAACGTATGGCCTGAATTGCTCAACTGCGAAAACAATTGCCAAAAGCTCTTTTTAGATTGTTGAGTAACGAGTCTCTGCACCATTGAGAACTCGACTCACATAGGTGATTGGATGATCTCCTTGATCATCTGCTTGGGAAAGAACTGCTCCGATGGCGTAGTCGCTGGCATCGGAGATGACAAAAAATTCTTTGTCGAAATCCGGATGGGATAAAATTGGTGCTGATATTAATTTTTTTCTTAATTCGCAAAATGCTTCATCGCAAATTGCATCGAACTTGACAGGTGTGTCCTTTTTCAGAAGGTTAGTAAGGGCTTTCGCGATTTTAGAAAAATTGGGAATAAAGCGGCGATAATAGCCGACGAAACCAAGGAAGGCTTTTATATCCTTTTCCTTCTTGGGTCTAGGATAAGATTGAACTGATTTAATTTTTGCCGGGTCTGGCTTGACTCCATTTTCAGTAAAGATGTGCCCTAGATACATTATTTCTTTTCTTAGGAAATGGCACTTGTCGGGTTGTAATTTTAAATTGAAATCCCGAAGGTGGCTAAATACGTTTGCGAGCCTAATATTGTGGTCTTTAAGATTGTATCCATGGACTACAATATCGCCCATATATACGAAACAGTAAATGCCTTGGAGTCCGGAAAGGACATTATTCATGGCACGTTGGAAGGTTGCGGGTGCACCTTTTAATCCAAATGGCATACGGTTAAACTCGTAATGACCACAAGAAGTGCTAAACGCAGTTTTTGCTCTATCCTTCCCGTCCATGCGAATTTGGTGGAATCCGCTGGCGAGGTCTAGCGTTGTGAAATATTTTGACTTACCCAATTGATCTAATATGTCTGTAATATTAGGTAATGGGTAAGCGTCGCCAATAGTAATGTCATTTACTCGGCGGAAATCTACAACGACGCGCCATTTTTTGTTCCCATGCTCATCCGGCTTTTTGGGAACTAGAAGCAGGGGTGAATTCCACGGACTATTTGAAGGGCTTATTATCTCTGAATCCAACATTTCATTTATTTGCCGAGTAATTTCTTTCCGGCTTGTTTCTGGAAGTCTGTACGGTTTAATATATATGTGTGGTTTGTTTGGGACTGTTTCGATTTTGTGCTCGGTTGCATTTGTAAATGTTAGGAAATCCCCTTCTAAGTAGAAGAGATCGTTGAAATCCTTACAAATTTTCCGAATACTCTCGGCTTCTTCCAAATTACAGTGATCCACTTTAATCAGATTCTGCAGTTTTTTTATTCTGCCCCTAATTGGATCTCTGTTGGAATCCGTAGAGATGCAATCGAAGTCATTAAGGTCACGGCATTCTGGGTTCATGTCATGAATTGCCAGTTCGACGTCCTGCTCATTCGTGTTGAGAACTAGAACTTTTGCCATTCCTTGTGATGGGTTGACTATGGTATTACCTATGAACAACCCTGGCTTTACCTCTTTTTTAAAATATACCGATTCCGTAGTTGACAAAGTTGGAATTTGAATTATGGATTCAGAGCGAGCGGGAATTGTAATAAGTTTATTATGTAATTCATCCGATTCATTTCGGTTTTCATTGGATTGTAAAATATATTCCGTTTTTTGTAGGATATCTGTGTTGTGTTGTGAAGTACTGGGTAACTTGCTTTTATTAGCACTTACATTGTTTGTTTCAGACTTCGTGTCATTGTTATCATATCTAAGATATGTATTTGGATAATCTGAGCGATATTGCTCTATGGGATAGGATGAATGACATTGCTTCACCTCTAAGGAAATGTACTTGTTTCTATAATTGATACAAGTGTTGTATCGGGACAAGAAGTCGTGGCCAATTAGGCCGTCATATGCCAAGGTTGAGTTTTCTCCTACTATTTGGAAGGGATGTTCTATTAAAAACTCTTCGTTTGATGTAATTGCCATTTTTGCCAATATTAATCCTTCTGTAGTTTTAGATTCCGTAAATAAAGTATGTATCTTGCAGTGCTAAGTGCTACCTGCTTTCAGTGTATTGAACTTTAATAAACTGATTTCTGTGTCTACGAGGAGCTTTGTTTCTTTATTCGAGCATACATTGGTAGATATGGAAATAGTAATGGAATTAGGACCGATAATAATTGGTATTTTCAGCGTTATGTGATCATTTAATAGTTTTGGTGTATTTAATTCGGATTGGTGTGAATGTCGGCTTTTGTTTGGATTTGCGAGGGGCAGCCGACTAATTCCTCTCGCTTTAATTTGTTTTCCGAGTTGGTTAAAAATATTCTCGGATTTTGTATTTGTTCCTTATTTGTCCTTGCTTCGTATTGGGGTTGTATTGTTGAAGAAGGGGAGTTTTTTTTATAACTAAAATTCGGGGCCTGCGTGAAATTGACCTCTTTTTGGGGTATTGTGATTTTATTGGGAATTTCTGTTCGCTTTCTGAAATTTTGATCAACCGGATTTGTATTTTCTCTGTAGAAATGTTTGGAGTTGTTCGCTAATTAGTCCATCCTCTATTGCTCTAATGGCTTGTTTTTCGTTGTCCTTTACGAGAGAGTTTAACAGTAGTTTGTCTATTGTATATGAATTCGTGGCTTCGTTCAATTGAGCATGTGTCATATTAATTCGTTGCAGGAATTCTTTGACAGGCTCTCCTGCTCTTTGTCTTGTGTTTTGGAGTTTTGATTGGAGTACGGACTTTTCTAATTTTACTTCGAATGTTTCGAGTAGTATTTGCTTCAAATCTGACCACCTGCTTGTATCATTGAACTTAAGTACATTGTAGGCATCTCCAAATAGCTTACTTTTAATTATTGAAAACAGGGTTGTTTGGTCAGTATTGGAATAAAGTCTATTAATATCATCACAACATGACACGAATTTATGGAGGTCTTTTGGATCGCCGTTAAAATTTGGTATTAACGATTTAATTTCTGATAGAGAAATATGTGAAATTTTGACTTCTGTGCTTTCATTGTGAAAGTGTGATGAGTTATTTCGTGTGTCATGTTGGTAATTAGGGAAGCGCGTATCTAGCTGTTCTTGAATAGCAATTACAGTTTCTTCATATTCTGCTTCTGTTTTACCGAAAACACCTTCAGTAAAGTATTTATTTTCTAGGTTTTGTGGCGTAGATTGCATTTTAATTGTATTGTTGAGTTCTTCGAATTCAGCCCAATGTTTATTTAGGATACCTAGTTTTTGTTCTAGGTATGTTTTACTCACTGTCGGTAAAGTATCAGGGTTTAATGATTGTATAACTCTTGTAATTGAGTTAATTTTTGTATTTAGACTTCTGAAAATACTTTCATTTTGTGGACCGTCTGTTTCCTTATTAGCTTCTGTAACTTGTGATTTGGTTGGAATTCTCCACGAAGCTCTGGGTGATGGGATATGAAAGGGTTTTTGCTGGTTCATAGTACTTTCTGATATTGATTTCAATCTTTCGGAAAGTGTTGCTTTCGTCAACATGTACCAGTCCTCAGTTTTATCTGAGCACGATTCTTTGAAATAATCGTGGTCGGTCGTGAAGTCTTTATGCTGAACTATTTGTTCTTCTGTTTTCTCGAAGGCGCTCCATATTTCTTCGAGTTGTTGTAATTTACCGTTTACAAAGGTATTGGTACGCTTCACTTTACCGGCTTGGTGATAAGCCCCTAGTATTTGCCTAATTGCACTGTTTTTTTCTATTTGAGATTGGCAAAGCTCATCGAAAGAAACGGTTTCTTCAGTCATTGTAGTTTTTTTGTTTTTGAGTAACGGACGGAAAAATTGGTACCGCTATGATCTAGAGTTTTTTAGTATTAGGATTGACCGTTTCGAGCTTCGATTTGATTGATCTAAGGGGAACTATAGAAGATGTGACAAAATTGTATGGAGCAGGTAAAAGTCAGCTAATTACAGGACAAACGTTTACGTTTCCCAACAGCAATAACCAGAGAATCAGTTTGTTATATGTTGATAATTATTTTTTTTTTAATAGCAAGAGAGAGAGGAGAGAGAAAAAAAATTAACATTTGTGAGAGAATAGGTAAAAAATTTAAATGAGCTAGGAATTTCAATATACTTATATAAGAAAAACTGATTGTTATTTGTTTGTTGCAAATGTCCTTTGTTTAAATTGAAATATATAGTAGGAAATTAAATTTTATTAAGAATAAGGAAGGAATAGTGATAGGTAGGGAAACTATTGTGGTATTTATTAGTAGGAAAATTTTTAATAAAAAAAAGAATGCAATAAAAACAAGAGTAAACCAATTTCATTGGTTGACCAAACTTGACGAAAGGGAAGTGGGAAATTGAATTTTCAAATATTATAAATGTACATATATATATATATAAAATTGTTTTGTAAAGTGTTAAGTTTTGTGTCGTGTGATCAAATTAGATTGAAGTTAGTAGAGATTAATTTCAATAACAATAACGGGCGACTGACAAAAATTAAAAAAAAATCGTTCCTTTGCTGAAGTGTGAATTGGTAATACCCAATTAATTGTTTTCTCTTCAGTCAACATCTTTCTCCTGGCCGATAGGCTCACGAAGTCCTACCGCCGGGGATCGAATATTGATTTTTGTCGAAGTCCTCTGACCAGCAAGCTCACGAAGTCTTGCCGCAGAGGTCGCTTCTAGGAAGAGCGGATTCCAATTATTCTGTATTAGTTTTTTAAAAAGAAATTTCAAATAAAATTGATGATGTTTGAAAATAACTATTTTTCACTTTTGTATACATATATATACACATATATGAAAATATATAGAGAAAAGGAAATCAGATATTGTAAATAGTTTTGCTAAGAAAACTAACTTGGAAACTACACTTTGTAAATCCACTAGTTCAAAGAAAAATTGAGGAATAGCAATGGGAATTATTTGTGGTTTCATATGATATAATTTTAACAACTTATATTCAATTCGATCTACGAAAAACGTTAGATTTTATACTTTATTTATCATCGTTATTATATTATTATTATTTTTGCTAGGTTGATAGCTAAAAGAGTCTTTACCGAACGATAACATTTATATGTGAACTAAATTTTTATTGGTTCTATTGAGTTAATTATTAATAATAAAAAAAATTAATTTAAAATACAAGAAGAGGAGAAGAGAAAAATGCTTTTCACTGTACCTTTGACTTATTCCACAATTTAATATAAGACGATCGGTTCCCAGCTTTTTGTAATTTCCTTGTCGTTGTGGGTATAGTTGTTTCTTCTGGTTGATCCTGATGATACTACGCCGTGCAGTCCATCGAGCGATTCCTTTCAGTTGAAAGTGTTGCTGGTGATGATGGATAAAATTTGTAGATTTTGTTGATGTTTGCGGCGTTTTAGTTGACGTATTGGTATGGTCTTCCTTCCTTCCTTCTTTATGAAACGTCTTGTTGAGGTAGGGATGAAGCCTCTCTAAGGGTCCACCGGTGGAGTACTATGGCACTCTAAACAATCAAAAATATTATTCCTCTAAGTATCCTGTATTAAGGATACCCGGGCTTATTATTATTGTTTTATTATTTTATTGCAGATGTTTAATTTATTATTTTTATTTGTTTGTTCTTATTTTTATTTTACAATTTCCATTTGGTTATTTTTTTTTATTGTTTTATTTGGTTCAAATATTCAAATTAGATTATTATTTTATTTTTTTTGTGTTTTAGGCACTGATTGGGGTATACCGCTGCCACCAAAATGTTAACTAAAGAAGAAAAAAAAGTAATTGGAAAGAAAAGTGTAAAAAAAATTAAAAAAAAAGGGAAAGGCGGTATAGAGAGAGAGAGAGAGAGAAGGAGGAAGTCGATGGAAAGTGCAATAAACTAAATTTGTACAGTGATTTATTTTATTTTACTAAATAAAAATAAAAATAGTACTAAATAAGTTATATACAGAGTGGTTTCTTTTATTTTTGTATACTAGGTAGGATAAAATTAAGAAGGTTGCCATATAGTTAGTTTGGATAAGTTAAGAAGCTGAATATGAAAGCAGTCACCATAATCTTTTTAATGTTCATCAGTTTGTCATACGCTGGGCAGCTTGGCTACAATATAAGGCCCATAATCCAGTCCGGGGTATTGTTCGAGCACCTAGGAAAAGCCAACTTTTATACTAGGCATTATTCTATCCAAAGTAGAAATGCCGGACTTCGGAAATGCCAACAACTGACAACCGTCGGGAATCATCTGCGTTTCCTGTGCCCACAGTTGGGATCAATCGTCACAGCCATGGCGATAGCTGTGTGCTCAACCTTTTTCGAAGTTTCAATGTCAACCCGCTGGCATGCAAGGAAAAAATTCTCCCAAAATGGAATAGTCTAGTCCGCATGATTACCCGAAATCACTGCTTGTTCGTGATGGCCGAAAGGACGAAATTAGAGGTAAACTGCCGCGATACACCTACAGCGATTGGAGAACTATTGTCCACCGGAGTGTTATCAATCGAAGAGCACTGCCACCTTCAGATCGGCGACATATTGATCACATCAGAGGACCACGCTCAGCGAAATATTACTCTTTGGTAACCATTTTCGGAATTACCATCATGGGAGAGCATGAGCACCAGAAATAGATCTACAAAGCCTATGGCTGATGGCGTTCAAAGTCGTAAGGTACGGCTGTTAGCTGCCGACAATGCCAACCAAGCCTGGAGAGATCATGCAGCTGAGATAGAAAAAATTGCTAGGGCCATCACGCGAGAGGAAATACATCGACAACAAAGTCAGCCCCACACCATCTACCTAGCCGCCACCTGGGCTGTTAAGCATTGCCAGTTTTATCCTAGTAGCAGGAGTCCTGATCCGCAGGAGGCGTCGGAAGCAGGAACCAGTACCGGCTAGATCAAGCAGATTGTCGATATTGCCCATCACCCGGAGTTCAATAAAACCCACTGTAACAACAGGACAGCCTATCGAAGACCAGGAAACCAACGATGATCTCCAAGTAATCGTGCCTACCACAGCAACATTGCTGTTATATATATATATTACTTTGAATTCGGGGATCACTTTAATTACACTCTGTTTCTTTATTTGTAATTTTTATTTAAAACTTCTTTTCTAAACTTCAAACAAAAGCTACTTTTGTTTTTGTACACTTTTTACCACAACCGAGACCGCGCCGAACCAAGTGCGAAAATTCAACCCTGCTATTTTTAATTCAACTCGCTTTCTTTTAAAAAATCCGACTAGCGAACCGCCGTTAACCAAATTGAAAACCCAACTCCGCTGCTATGATTCGACTGCGCTCTTGATCACTTTCATCGCGATCAAGAGCCGTCGGTCAGGGTAGAAAATGCATAGTTGCATTTCTACCCTGAGAAAAATTTTCATTTATTCTGGACTTGATTAAACAAGTCCAGAATATTTTTCGTTGGACAGTGGCTTGAAAAAATGAAATTTGATGTTTTTATAAACATCAGCCACCGTCCCGTCGATTGAAATTGCGGCGCGCGTATACATATAATGTAATCTCGCGGCGCGCATTTCTTATCGCGAAAGCTTTTTTTGTGATATGTATGTACGTTCGTACATACATACATATTATAATTTTCACGACAAATCGTACTGAAGGTACGATTTGTCTTTTGTTTTATATTTTTTAAAATAATTATTTCTACTGACAAATTTTGCTGAAGGCAAAATTTGTCGTGGGAATAAACTTTGTAAAAACGAATGGTATGTGAAGAAAATTGCTGATGCAATTTTCTTCACTGATTGAATAGATAAGCTAATCATGTTTTTAAGAATGATTAGCTTATATGAAAATTTATGTATGAGATATTTTAAATAATTATTTATTGCCTTTTTTCAGATCTCTTTTTAGGCATATTTTATATATAACATTGCCCACAGCAAACCTGCCTACGATAGTCGGAAAACAGCTAGTACAGCTAGCGTAGTAACAACCGTTGTAGGGTTAGATATTTTTGTTATACTAAGTGTTATATTGGATAGAACAGTGGCAACCTTTAGATAGACGGAATTACTCTGAGTAATTAAACCTATACAAATATTATATTCAGGTTATAAAATAATAATTGCTAGAAAAAAAAACATGTGTTCATTTGAAAAAAAAAGAATTTTGGAATTAGGTATAAAAAATGTTTATACGAAAGTAAATAGTGTAGTTATACATATAAAATGATTAGATTAATGAAACCTAGAATCAAATTTTGTATAAGTAAATATAATCCTAGAAGTCATTGTACAGTTTGTTTTTGTTATTATGGTAAAACTAGTTTTAGAAATATCAAAATTAGAGCTAAGGAAATAATAAAATTATATATAAAAAAAAAAAATAAGAAAAAAAAAATACATGTTGTTAAATTAGAACTGAATTAAGAGAAGTAGATATTGTTTAGATGGAACTCGGAAGACGTTAAAAAAAAAACAAATATTGTATATACATATAGGATAAAATGTACAATGTAGCTGAAACTAAACCGAGCACCCCAATCTAATTCCCCCAGGGAATTAGTCTTTCACAGGGGGGAGCAATGTCGTGGCCCAATATTCAATTCAGTGTGGTTGTGACATCATGGCTTTAGCTAGCAGCAGGTGAAACATTTAATGGACCGGATAATCACACCAGGATTGTGAATGTAAAAACAGCATCTGGCACTTTCAAAAGAGCGATCCACAACCTGTGTTCATTACCAATTGAAGAGTACAACAATAACCATCAGGACGAAGATTCAAACACCCAACAAGTTACCGAAACAATAACAAAGGGAGCTACATGCCTCCTACTGCAAGGAGCTCCAAGAACTAAACCCGCGGCAACAGATGACATCACTGCTAGTCCCCCTAACAAAAGGCTAAACCTGTGCTCTGGCAAGAAAGTCAATCATCCATTGAAAGGCAGATCCTTGCCTATAAACCCAAACTGGTCAAATTGGCTAACATTCTCAAAACAGGCAAAAACCATACAACCAAGCATAACGGCAGAAGAGAGCAAGGGTAATGCGCAACAGACTCAAGTTTTAGGTAATCCACAAAAAGGTAATTCGATGGCTGTCAGTTTTCTCCTGCTAACATCTTTGGTGCTGCCAATATTCGGAGCACCTTTTAATGAGCCAGTGGAGATAGCACCATTCACAGATAATCCTGGTTTATTCTTCGAATCTATAGGCCTGGCTCAAATAATAAACAGTTAATGGAACTTGCTGGTTTATTATAACCTAACAAATTACTGGGCCGTGTTTCAAGGAATAAGGAGTTGTATAGCAGCAATAGACCACCTTTACAATGCAACAACAATGAGAAAGAATCATTGCCTAGAGATACTAAATCAGTTTGAGCATCAAACCACAGAAATAGAGGCAGCAAGTGACCTTTTATACAAACGAAGTGGTTGCCTCAATATGGTAAAAAGAGCACCTCTCAATATAATCGGAAACATTGCAAGCAAACTCTTTAGAGTACTCGACTCCGACACGGAAGAATGAAAATTACCTAATGCAATTACTGAAAAATCAAACATCAGTTCCGGAATCTACTACAAATATTATGAAAGGCAGGGAAGAATCCATTTAACAGCAGTTCAACTCAATAAAGAATCACATCGAAGCTTTACACAAGAACATAGGTAATGCCCAATACGAACAACAAAGTGCACAAACTTTCAACTATTTGTCCGTACTAACCACAAATTAAAAAGCACCTTCCTTCCATGTTAACAATTCTTGGAAATGGAAAGGATGGCGGTTTGTTACTTTACAGCCTAATGACAGCCGCAGCAAGGGTGACAGAATCATATATCTTATTCGACATACGAATTCCATTATAACAAGATGAATACTTTCAACTCTTTAAAGTAATCCCAATTCCTACACTCCACAAAAATAGTTTTATCTTAATTGAGCCATCTACCGAATACCTCATCGTTAATCTACCAAGAGAACAATACTATCCTTTAATGCAATTCGAACTGGACAATTGCAACAAAACCTTAGACGATGAACGATATCCATGTACTCAAAATCATCCGATCTACAACTTAAAATCCAGTGTGAGCCACTGTGAAATGAAGCTACTAAATCATCACCAACGTGTCGAGTCGAAACCACAAAGCTCTCGAAGATATGGATTCAGCTTCACACACCCAATAACTGGCTATTTTCATTGGACGACAGAAGAGACCTAGTAGCCCGACCCGGAATCCGTTCAGGAGACGGACTTGGAAATAAAGGAACACTAATTAAAAAGAAAGGTTAAAAAGGAGAGAATTAAAAAAAATTAAATTGTAAAGTAAAGAAAGTAAAAAAAAAAAAATATAAAGGTTAAAAAAGAGAGAATTAAAAAAAAATATAAAGGTTAAAAATGAGAAAATTAAAAAAATTGTTAAAGTAAAGAATGTAAAAAAAAGGAAGGTTAAAAAAGAGAGAATTAAAAAAAATTGTAAAGTAAAGAGTGTAAAAAATAGGTTGAAAAAAAGAGAGAATTAAAAGAAAACTCAAGCGAAGAGAGTAAAAAAAAATAATATTAAAGTAAAAAAAAATTAAAGTAGCAAGAGTAAAAAAAAACATACTCATTGAAAAAAGTGGTAAATAAAAAGAAAAGTTAAGAAAAAGAAGAAAAAAAAGTAATTGGAAAGAAAAGTGTAAAAAAAATTAAAAAAAAAGGGAAAGGCGGTATAGAGAGAGAGAGAGAGAGAGAGAGAGAGAGAGAGAGAGAGAGAGAGAGAGAGAGAGAGAGAAGGAGGAAGTCGATGGAAAGTGCAATAAACTAAATTTATACAGTGATTTATTTTATTTTACTAAATAAAAATAAAAATAGTACTAAATAAGTTATATACAGAGTGGTTTCTTTTATTTTTCTATACTAGGTAGGATAAAATTAAGAAGGTTGCCATATAGTTAGTTTGGATAAGTTAAGAAGCTGAATATGAAAGCAGTCACCATAATCTTTTTAATGTTCATCAGTTTGTCATACGCTGGGCAGCTTGGCTACAATATAAGGCCCATAATGCAGTCCGGGGTATTGTTCGAGCACGTAGGAAAAGCCAACTTTTATACTAGGCATTGCACTATTCTATCCATAGTAGAAATGCCGGACTTCGGAAATGCCAACAACTGACAACCGTCGGGAATTATCTGCGTTTCCTGTGCCCACAGTTGGGATCAATCGTCACAGCCATTGGCGATAGCTGTGTGCTCAACCTCTTTCGAAGTTTCAATGTCAACCCGCTGGCATGCAAGGAAAAAATTCTCCCAAAATGGAATAGTCTAGTTCGCATGATTACCCGAAATCACTGCTTGTTCGTGATGGCCGAAAGGACGAAATTAGAGGTAAACTGCCGCGATACACCTACAGCGATTGGAGAACTATTGTCCACCGGAGTGTTATCAATCGAAGAGCACTGCCACCTTCAGATCGGCGACCTATTGATCACATCAGAGGATCACGCTCAGCGAAATATTACTCTTTGGTAACCATTTTCGGAATTACCATCATGGGAGAGCATGAGCACCATAAATAGATCTACAAAGCCTATGGCTGATGGCGTTCAAAGTCGTAAGGTACGGCTGTTAGCTGTCGACAATGCCAACCAAGCCTGGAGAGATCATGCAGCTGAGATAGAAAAAATTGCTAGGGCCATCACGCGAGAGGAAATACATCGACAACAAAGTCAGCCCCACACCATCTACCTAGCCGCCACCTGGGCTGTTAAGCATTACCAGTTCTATCCTAGTAGCAGGAGTCCTGATCCGCAGGAGGCGTCGGAAGCAGGAACCAGTACCGGCTAGATCAAGCAGATTGTCGATATTGCCCATCACCCGGAGTTCAATAAAACCCACTGTAACAACAGGACAGCCTATCGAAGACCAGGAAACCAACGATGATCTCCAAGTAATCGTGCCTACCACAGCAACATTGCTGTTATATATATATATTACTTTGAATTCGGGGATCACTTTAATTACACTCTGTTTCTTTATTTGTAATTTTTATTTAAAACTTCTTTTCTAAACTTCAAACAAAAGCTACTTTTGTTTTTGTACACTTTTTACCACAACCGAGACCGCGCCGAACCAAGTGCGAAAATTCAACCCTGCTATTTTTAATTCAACTCGCTTTCTTTTAAAAAATCCGACTAGCGAACCGCCGTTAACCAAATTGAAAACCCAACTCCGCTGCTATGATTCGACTGCGCTCTTGATCACTTTCATCGCGATCAAGAGCCGTCGGTCAGGGTAGAAAATGCATAGTTGCATTTCTACCCTGAGAAAAATTTTCATTTATTCTGGACTTGATTAAACAAGTCCAGAATATTTTTCGTTGGACAGTGGCTTGAAAAAATGAAATTTGATGTTTTTATAAACATCAGCCACCGTCCCGTCGATTGAAATTGCGGCGCGCGTATACATATAATGTAATCTCGCGGCGCGCATTTCTTATCGCGAAAGCTTTTTTTGTGATATGTATGTACGTTCGTACATACATATATATTATAGTTTTCACGACAAATCGTACTGAAGGTACGATTTGTCTTTTGTTTTATATTTTTTAAAATAATTATTTCTACTGACAAATTTTGCTGAAGGCAAAATTTGTCGTGGGAATAAACTTTGTAAAAACGAATGGTATGTGAAGAAAATTGCTGATGCAATTTTCTTCACTGATTGAATAGATAAGCTAATCATGTTTTTAAGAATGATTAGCTTATATGAAAATTTATGTATGAGATATTTTAAATAATTATTTATTGCCTTTTTTCAGATCTCTTTTTAGGCATATTTTATATATAACATTGCCCACAGCAAACCTGCCTACGATAGTCGGAAAACAGCTAGTACAGCTAGCGTAGTAACAACCGTTGTAGGGTTAGATATTTTTGTTATACTAAGTGTTATATTGGATAGAACAGTGGCAACCTTTAGATAGACGGAATCACTCTGAGTAATTAAACCTATACAAATATTATATTCAGGTTATAAAATAATAATTGCTAGAAAAAAAAACATGTGTTCATTTGAAAAAAAAGAATTTTGGAATTAGGTATAAAAAATGTTTATACGAAAGTAAATAGTGTAGTTATACATATAAAATGATTAGATTAATGAAACCTAGAATCAAATTTTGTATAAGTAAATATAATCCTAGAAGTCATTGTACAGTTTGTTTTTGTTATTATGGTAAAACTAGTTTTAGAAATATCAAAATTAGAGATAAGGAAATAATAAAATTATATATAAAAAAAAAAAATAAGAAAAAAAATACATGTTGTTAAATTAGAACTGAATTAAGAGAAGTAGATATTGTTTAGATGGAACTCGGAAGACGTTAAAAAAAAAAACAAATATTGTATATACATATAGGATAAAATGTACAATGTAGCTGAAACTAAACCGAGCACCCCAATCTAATTCCCCCAGGGAATTAGTCTTTCACAGGGGGGAGTATTGTCGTGGCCCAATATTCAATTCAGTGTGGTTGTGACATCATGACTTTAGCTAGCAGCAGGTGAAACATTTAATGGACCGGATAATCACACCAGGATTGTGAATGTAAAAACAGCATCTGGCACTTTCAAAAGAGCGATCCACAACCTGTGTTCATTACCAATTGAAGAGTACAACAATAACCATCAGGACGAAGATTCAAACACCCAACAAGTTACCGAAACAATAACAAAGGGAGCTACATGCCTCCTACTGCAAGGAGCTCCAAGAACTAAACCCGCGGCAACAGATGACATCACTGCTAGTCCCCCTAACAAAAGGCTAAACCTGTGCTCTGGCAAGAAAGTCAATCATCCATTGAAAGGCAGATCCTTGCCTACAAACCCAAACTGGTCAAATTGGCTAACATTCTCAAAACAGGCAAAAACCATACAACCAAGCATAACGGCAGAAGAGAGCAAGGGTAATGCGCAACAGACTCAAGTTTTAGGTAATCCACAAAAAGGTAATTCGATGGCTGTCAGTTTTCTCCTGCTAACATCTTTGGTGCTGCCAACATTCGGAGCACCTTTTAATGAGCCAGTGGAGATAGCACCATTCACAGATAATCCTGGTTTATTCTTCGAATCTATAGGCCTGGCTCAAATAATAAACGGTTAATGGAACTTGCTGGTTTATTATAACCTAACAAATTACTGGGCCGTGTTTCAAGGAATAAGGAGTTGTATAGCAGCAATAGACCACCTTTACAATGCAACAACAATGAGAAAGAATCATTGCCTAGAGATACTAAATCAGTTTGAGCATCAAACCACAGAAATAGAGGCAGCAAGTGACCTTTTATACAAACGAAGTGGTTGCCTCAATATGGTAAAAAGAGCACCTCTCAATATAATCGGAAACATTGCAAGCAAACTCTTTGGAGTACTCGACTCCGACACGGAAGAATGAAAATTACCTAATGCAATTACTGAAAATCAAACATCAGTTCCGGAATCTACTACAAATATTATGAAAGGCAGGGAAGAATCCATTTAACAGCAGTTCAACTCAATAAAGAATCACATCGAAGCTTTACACAAGAACATAGGTAATGCCCAATACGAACAACAAAGTGCACAAACTTTCAACTATTTGTCCGTACTAACCACGCTAGTCCTGCAAAATTTTCACAGAATTCAACGAGCATTACTTGATGTATTAACGGATCTTCATCACAAAAAAATTAATCCTCTTGCTCATCCCTCTGCAGCTACAAGAACAAATCGCACAAATTAAAAAGCACCTTCCTTCCATGTTAACAATTCTTGGAAATGGAAAGGATGGCGGTTTGTTACTTTACAGCCTAATGACAGCCACAGCAAGGGTGACAGAATCATATATCTTATTCGACATACGAATTCCATTATAACAAGATGAATACTTTCAACTCTTTAAAGTAATCCCAATTCCTACACTCCACAAAAATAGTTTTATCTTAATTGAGCCATCTACCGAATACCTCATCGTTAATCTACCAAGAGAACAATACTATCCTTTAATGCAATTCGAACTGGACAATTGCAACAAAACCTTAGACGATGAACGATATCCATGTACTCAAAATCATCCGATCTACAACTTAAAATCCAGTGTGAGCCACTGTGAAATGAAGCTACTAAATCATCACCAACGTGTCGAGTCGAAACCACAAAGCTCTCGAAGATATGGATTCAGCTTCACACACCCAATAACTGGCTATTTTCATTGGACGACAGAAGAGACCTAGTAGCCCGACCCGGAATCCGTTCAGGAGACGGACTTGGAAATAAAGGAACACTAATTAAAAAGAAAGGTTAAAAAGGAGAGAATTAAAAAAAATTAAATTGTAAAGTAAAGAAAGTAAAAAAAAAAAAATATAAAGGTTAAAAAAGAGAGAATTAAAAAAAAATATAAAGGTTAAAAATGAGAAAATTAAAAAAATTGTTAAAGTAAAGAATGTAAAAAAAAGGAAGGTTAAAAAAGAGAGAATTAAAAAAAATTGTAAAGTAAAGAGTGTAAAAAATAGGTTGAAAAAAAGAGAGAATTAAAAGAAAACTCAAGCGAAGAGAGTAAAAAAAAATAATATTAAAGTAAAAAAAAATTAAAGTAGCAAGAGTAAAAAAAAACATACTCATTGAAAAAAGTGGTAAATAAAAAGAAAAGTTAAGAAAAAGAAGAAAAAAAAGTAATTGGAAAGAAAAGTGTAAAAAAAATTAAAAAAAAGGGAAAGGCGGTATAGAGAGAGAGAGAGAGAGAGAGAGAGAGAGAGAGAGAGAGAGAGAGAGAGAGAGAGAGAGAAGGAGGAAGTCGATGGAAAGTGCAATAAACTAAATTTATACAGTGATTTATTTTATTTTACTAAATAAAAATAAAAATAGTACTAAATAAGTTATATACAGAGTGGTTTCTTTTATTTTTCTATACTAGGTAGGATAAAATTAAGAAGGTTGCCATATAGTTAGTTTGGATAAGTTAAGAAGCTGAATATGAAAGCAGTCACCATAATCTTTTTAATGTTCATCAGTTTGTCATACGCTGGGCAGCTTGGCTACAATATAAGGCCCATAATGCAGTCCGGGGTATTGTTCGAGCACGTAGGAAAAGCCAACTTTTATACTAGGCATTGCACTATTCTATCCATAGTAGAAATGCCGGACTTCGGAAATGCCAACAACTGACAACCGTCGGGAATTATCTGCGTTTCCTGTGCCCACAGTTGGGATCAATCGTCACAGCCATTGGCGATAGCTGTGTGCTCAACCTCTTTCGAAGTTTCAATGTCAACCCGCTGGCATGCAAGGAAAAAATTCTCCCAAAATGGAATAGTCTAGTTCGCATGATTACCCGAAATCACTGCTTGTTCGTGATGGCCGAAAGGACGAAATTAGAGGTAAACTGCCGCGATACACCTACAGCGATTGGAGAACTATTGTCCACCGGAGTGTTATCAATCGAAGAGCACTGCCACCTTCAGATCGGCGACCTATTGATCACATCAGAGGATCACGCTCAGCGAAATATTACTCTTTGGTAACCATTTTCGGAATTACCATCATGGGAGAGCATGAGCACCAGAAATAGATCTACAAAGCCTATGGCTGATGGCGTTCAAAGTCGTAAGGTACGGCTGTTAGCTGCCAACAATGCCAACCAAGCCTGGAGAGATCATGCAGCTGAGATAGAAAAAATTGCTAGGGCCATCACGCGAGAGGAAATACATCGACAACAAAGTCAGCCCCCCACCATCTACCTAGCCGCCACCTGGGCTGTTAAGCATTACCAGTTCTATCCTAGTAGCAGGAGTCCTGATCCGCAGGAGGCGTCGGAAGCAGGAACCAGTACCGGCTAGATCAAGCGGATTGTCGATATTGCCCATCACCCGGAGTTCAATAAAACCCACTGTAACAACAGGACAGCCTATCGAAGACCAGGAAACCAACGATGATCTCCAAGTAATCGTGCCTACCACAGCAACATTGCTGTTATATATATATATTACTTTGAATTCGGGGATCACTTTAATTACACTCTGTTTCTTTATTTGTAATTTTTATTTAAAACTTCTTTTCTAAACTTCAAACAAAAGCTACTTTTGTTTTTGTACACTTTTTACCACAACCGAGACCGCGCCGAACCAAGTGCGAAAATTCAACCCTGCTATTTTTAATTCAACTCGCTTTCTTTTAAAAAATCCGACTAGCGAACCGCCGTTAACCAAATTGAAAACCCAACTCCGCTGCTATGATTCGACTGCGCTCTTGATCACTTTCATCGCGATCAAGAGCCGTCGGTCAGGGTAGAAAATGCATAGTTGCATTTCTACCCTGAGAAAAATTTTCATTTATTCTGGACTTGATTAAACAAGTCCAGAATATTTTTCGTTGGACAGTGGCTTGAAAAAATGAAATTTGATGTTTTTATAAACATCAGCCACCGTCCCGTCGATTGAAATTGCGGCGCGCGTATACATATAATGTAATCTCGCGGCGCGCATTTCTTATCGCGAAAGCTTTTTTTGTGATATGTATGTACGTTCGTACATACATACATATTATAATTTTCACGACAAATCGTACTGAAGGTACGATTTGTCTTTTGTTTTATATTTTTTAAAATAATTATTTCTACTGACAAATTTTGCTGAAGGCAAAATTTGTCGTGGGAATAAACTTTGTAAAAACGAATGGTATGTGAAGAAAATTGCTGATGCAATTTTCTTCACTGATTGAATAGATAAGCTAATCATGTTTTTAAGAATGATTAGCTTATATGAAAATTTATGTATGAGATATTTTAAATAATTATTTATTGCCTTTTTTCAGATCTCTTTTTAGGCATATTTTATATATAACATTGCCCACAGCAAACCTGCCTACGATAGTCGGAAAACAGCTAGTACAGCTAGCGTAGTAACAACCGTTGTAGGGTTAGATATTTTTGTTATACTAAGTGTTATATTGGATAGAACAGTGGCAACCTTTACATAGACGGAATCACTCTGAGTAATTAAACCTATACAAATATTATATTCAGGTTATAAAATAATAATTGCTAGAAAAAAAAACATGTGTTCATTTGAAAAAAAAAGAATTTTGGAATTAGGTATAAAAAATGTTTATACGAAAGTAAATAGTGTAGTTATACATATAAAATGATTAGATTAATGAAACCTAGAATCAAATTTTGTATAAGTAAATATAATCCTAGAAGTCATTGTACAGTTTGTTTTTGTTATTATGGTAAAACTAGTTTTAGAAATATCAAAATTAGAGCTAAGGAAATAATAAAATTATATATAAAAAAAAAAAAATAAGAAAAAAAAATACATGTTGTTAAATTAGAACTGAATTAAGAGAAGTAGATATTGTTTAGATGGAACTCGGAAGACGTTAAAAAAAAAAACAAATATTGTATATACATATAGGATAAAATGTACAATGTAGCTGAAACTAAACCGAGCACCCCAATCTAATTCCCCCAGGGAATTAGTCTTTCACAGGGGGGAGCAATGTCGTGGCCCAATATTCAATTCAGTGTGGTTGTGACATCATGACTTTAGCTAGCAGCAGGTGAAACATTTAATGGACCGGATAATCACACCAGGATTGTGAATGTGAAAACAGCATCTGGCACTTTCAAAAGAGCGATCCACAACCTGTGTTCATTACCAATTGAAGAGTACAACAATAACCATCAGGACGAAGATTCAAACACCCAACAAGTTACCGAAACAATAACAAAGGGAGCTACATGCCTCCTACTGCAAGGAGCTCCAAGAACTAAACCCGCGGCAACAGATGACATCACTGCTAGTCCCCCTAACAAAAGGCTAAACCTGTGCTCTGGCAAGAAAGTCAATCATCCATTGAAAGGCAGATCCTTGCCTATAAACCCAAACTGGTCAAATTGGCTAACATTCTCAAAACAGGCAAAAACCATACAACCAAGCATAACGGCAGAAGAGAGCAAGGGTAATGCGCAACAGACTCAAGTTTTAGGTAATCCACAAAAAGGTAATTCGATGGCTGTCAGTTTTCTCCTGCTAACATCTTTGGTGCTGCCAATATTCGGAGCACCTTTTAATGAGCCAGTGGAGATAGCACCATTCACAGATAATCCTGGTTTATTCTTCGAATCTATAGGTCTGGCTCAAATAATAAATAGTTAATGGAACTTGCTGGTTTATTATAACCTAACAAATACTGGGCCGTGTTTCAAGGAATAAGGAGTTGTATAGCAGCAATAGACCACCTTTACAATGCAACAACAATGAGAAAGAATCATTGCCTAGAGATACTAAATCAGTTTGAGCATCAAACCACAGAAATAGAGGCAGCAAGTGACCTTTTATACAAACGAAGTGGTGGCCTCAAAATGGTAAAAAGAGCACCTCTCAATATAATCGGAAACTTTGCAAGTAAACTCTTTGGAGTACTCGACTCCGACACGGAAGAATGAAAATTACCTAATGCAATTACTGAAAAATCAAACATCAGTTCCGGAATCTACTACAAATATTATGAAAGGCAGGGAAGAATCCATTTAACAGCAGTTCAACTCAATAAGGAATCACATCGAAGCTTTACACAAGAACATAGGTAATGCCCAATACGAACAACACAGTGCACAAACTTTCAACTATTTGTCCGTACTAACCATGCTAGTCCTGCAAAATTTTCACAGAATTCAAGGAGCATTACTTGATGTCTTAACGGATCTTCATCACAAAAAAATTAATCCTCTTGCTCTTTCCTATGCAGCTACAAGAACAAATCGCACAAATTAAAAATCACCTTCCTTCCATGTTAAGAATTCTTGGAAATGGAAAGGATGGCGGTTTGTTACTTTACAGCCTAATGACAGCCGCAGCAAGGGTGACAGAATCATATATCCTATTCGACATACGAATTCCATTACAACAAGATGAATACTTTCAACTCTTTAAAGTAATCCCAATTCCTACACTCCACAAAAATAGTTTTATCTGAACTGAGCCATCTACCGAATACCTCATCGTTAATCTACCAAGAGAACAATACTATCCTTTAATGCAATTCGAACTGGACAATTGCAAAACCTTAGACGATGAACGATATCTATGTGCTCAAAATCATCCGATCTACAACTTAAAATCCAGTGTGAGCCACTGTGAAATGAAGCTACTAAATCATCACCAACGTATCGATTCGAAACCACAAAGTTCTCGAAGATATGGATTCAGCTTCACACACCCAATAACTGGCTATTTTCATTGATTGCGGAAACTACACTCAATATGTCTGTGGCACCGAAGTTCTACTCAAAACACTTAACGGAAGTGGAATCTTAAGGCTACAACCAGACTGCACAGTCAAACAGACTTCCATGACGATTAGCGGACACGTCCGGTATCAAAGTAACCTTACCTCAGCACTTATCCCACGGATAAAAATCAGTGCTTTTGAGTGTAACACAAAGGACACCGCATCTCGCCTCATTCGAATTTCATCTGCAATCTAATGCACGAGAAATTAAGGAACTAACCTCTAGAATCAAAGGCCTCAAGGCAGCTTCAACCTTTCCCGAACAATTTAACGTCCATGATATCCATCACTATACCATAATCGATCTATCAGTGACGGCTTTGCTTTCAATCTTCAGCTACTTAATGTAGTTGCGGTATAAGAAAACCAACACATTTAAACTACCAGGAGCATCACAAGGGGAGCAGCATCAACCTATCCCAAAAAAACGCAAGGGCCTGAATCAGAAATTTGTGTTGGACACCAACTCAAGGGGGGAGGATGTTTAAGCATTAAACATTAAAAACAATCAGCAAATTTAGAAGTGAATAACTTTTATTGAAGAGAAAAAAATGCAGCACAAATTATATTTAATTAGGTAAATTTCATGTATTTTTGCTTCATCAGCAACACCTGCAGATAAATAACAATTTCCTGAGATCGAATTTCACGCATGGAATTTGTTGTCAATTAAATTTGTTAAATTGAAAATGTTGATTCTGCATATTTGTCATATTAAAATTTGTATATAAATATCGAGCTTTGTAAATAGAATTTAGAATAATGTTTTTATTAAATGTAAGCGTTGTTCTGTTGTTCTGTGTTTAATTAGGAAGCTTTCTTAAACCAACCAAATCTGAACTGTGTAGGAATCCTGCACGGCTCAAACAGTACCTATGCCAAAAATTTGAGATATTGAAAGTGTTGATGAATCGTCAGGCCAACTTTTCATCTACGAATGCACTTCAATCTCCGAAAAAGAAACAAAACAATTAAAGTTCATAAAGATAAACAAGGATGTCAAAAAAAAAAAAAATACAATAAAAAGAAGAGTATACTCATATCAACAAAAGGAAATTGCAATGGAGTACCGCGATAATCTGAATCTGAACTTAGGATCGATATTAGAAAAGCTGGCTCACACGATGATTGACAACGAAATTCAAATTATAGCAATATCAACGGAAGAAAAAATATTTAATAAGTCGACATATAAGAGCTTAAGAGGAAATTTAATGATCTGCCGAAGCGATTTAAAATAAAATAAAAGAAAAGTTTGGGCATAATAATATTTAAACCCCTAAAAAGGATAGTAAACAAGGAAGAACAATTAAGCATAATCAAGCAATTTCATGACACTCCACACACAGGTGGTCATTCAGGAGTGAAGCGCGCAATCAACAAAATCAAACAAAGATTCTGTTGGAAAAATCTCAGCAAAATGGTCAAAACTTATGTAAACAACTGTGAGAGATGCATATGCTTAAAAAATGAAGAAGAGACAGAGTAAGTTGGTTAACATTTAGTTTGGTTTATTTTTTACGTAGTTTTAAAGCTAATATGGAGTGGATTAAAGCAATCAAACAGCAAATAGCCTTTTTTTTATGAAATGCTGCAGCAATCCAGTTATATTTCCAACTGCTAAGCTGCAGTTCAGCTGAATGTTATTTTGTAGTTTGCTGAATTGCTGTGAAAGTATTAGTAGATAAACTATGCGGATTCTGGCCCACTTTTTTGAGCCTCCAGGATTTCGCCACAGATGGCGCCACCGTCGCTAGGTAGTTTGAGCACATACTAAATGTAGGCTTGTGTCTTGTCTGTATTGGTTTGTGCCTTGGATACACCGTTGTGTCTTGGGTGCACCATTGCGTCTCGACTGCACCCTAGCGGGATTAATCGGTACTACCGGGATATATCATTTGGTCTTGACTGCGCCCCTAGCGGCATTAGCAGGTACTACCAGCATGCTCCGGTTTTCTAGCGACATCTGTTCGGGCGCAAACGCCATTTCTTGAGTAAGGTTCCCTAGCGGCCTTAGCCGGAACTACCCGGCTTTGCTGTTTTCTTTTATTTGCGGGAGAGTTCAGCATCATTGGAATTTCACAACATGACATCACCATGAACAGATGCTAGAAGATGTCAGTGAGACATTAGCCGATACGCAGCGACATCTGTTTGAGTGCAAACGCCATTTCTTGAGTAAGGTACCCTAGCGGCCTTAGCCGGAACTACCAGCATGCCATGGTTTTTGCTGCTTTCTGTTATTAGCGGGAGAGTTCTAGATATCGGCATGACGTCATCATGGTTTTGCTGCACCTAAATAAGTTTTCTTAGCAGGGAAGTTGTAGATATCAGCATCATTCGAATTACACAACATGACATCACCATGAACAGATTCTAGACGATGTCAGTGAGACATTAGCCGATGCTACCAGCATGCTCCGGTACTACGGCTTTCTTGGATGTGTGGTACGGTTCACTTGGAAGTTTTTTGCTTCACTTTTGGCCCACACGTGGCAGCATGCTACGGTTATGAGAAGTTTTTTGCTTCACTTTTTTGGATATGTGGTGCGCCTAAATGTAGGCTTTTGTTGTTTTCAAGTGTTGCGCCTGGTTTTCAATTAATATTTGTAATAATTGATTTTTGTTGAGCGCCTGAATGTAGGCTTTTGGTTTTGAACTAATAATTAAAGTTAATAGTAGGAAATTTTTGTTCATGCCAATGGATTCTAGATGGTGGGCATGTGGAGGGATAATAGATAGGGGGGGTAATGAAATTTTCATCAAAAATGCTCTACGGGCTCTGGTTTTCGAGATATTAGCGTATTAATATTTCAAGTTATTTTTGCTCATGGAAATGGATTCTTGGTGGTGTGGGGTGGGAGGGGGAACGAAATTTTCATCACAAATCCTCTACGTGCTCTGGTTTTCGAGATATTAGCAGCATTTGTTCAAACAATTAGCTAATTGGTAATTATGTAATTACTAATTGGTAATTAGCAGCTTGGATGGTAATTAGCTAATTGGCAATTAGTAATGTGGTGTGATGCACTTTACTGGAATTCTCATAAAATAAACAAATTTAAGTAATATCAACACTTGCTGTAAATATTTAATAGAAAACTTCAAGTTTAAGGTAATAATATGGTTGCTGGGAGGTGTATTGATACAATTTCTTTTGCCGAAAATAATGTTGTCAAACCAAAATTAAATTTCAATATTTATTCACATCAAATTAATTATTTATTTCTAAATCTTAAGTTATAAACTTTTTTCCTATGTTCTATATTCAAAATTAGTAGCAATATAAGTGAAGTTCTGTGAATCCTATCTTGGAAACGAAAGCGATCCAGAGCATATGTCTCCCAAGGTCCTTTTCTGGGCTCATATTCAATTATATAAACTTGTGGAGCACTAGTACTAAATGTAACTTTCATTATCACTAATAATTTAGAAATATTAATAATAAAAAAACTAGTTTCACATTATTGATTTTTTTTTATTTAATGAATATAATAATAATTAATTGGATACAAATTAACATCATGGCGAATAAGCTCTATTTTAAATGTTCGGCCGATAGGAGCTCTATTTATAATATAAAAATCTCCTGCAGTATTTATCTCCAGTATAGTTTCATCAGTAATTGTGCTGTACCGTGCAGGAAGGAAAAGTTGACAGTCTTCCAAGTCCAGGATGATACGAGATCCAAATGCAGTCTTACATCTTCTGGCGCCCAGAATCTTGTATTCCTTATTAAATTCCATTTCAGCTGTCTTTAGAGAAGGTGGGTACTGCTCCAGCTTCTTCAGTTCCTCCATTGCGTTTGCCATTTCAGATTACTTTCTCCTTGGTTGTTTATCGTTTGAACTCCAAAATGAAACTGATTGCAAATCTGATTCAGCTCCTCAATTTATAGTCATGGTTCCAAAACAAGTTTAATCCTGCTTAAAGCAAATTTGCAATATCAGCACATTAAGCTGAATGATTCATGTAATTTGAAACCACACTTCCTTTAAGCAACCCAATTCTAAGAATTTTACTGATCGAAACGTTTCATTGGAATTCGTAAACATCCTGTTGTAAACAAATTTAAGCAATATCAGCAAATGTTTCATGTTTACTCTTTTCAAGTAATTTGATACCGCACTTCCTGTAGGCAGCCAAAAATTTTATTGTTCCAAGAATTTTGCTGATCGAAACGTTTCATTGGAATGTAAACAAATTTTCACATTTTCATGTATGCATTCATGTAAACAATCTTATTTGCAAATTCAACCAGCAGAATAAAGTAATCAAATTAATTTGAGTGATTTTCTTATCGTGTAATTCGATATCATCTCAGCCCATAAGCAAATTCGTTGGAATTCATCTTGTGCAATGATTATTGTAGCAGCAGCAGGATCATTCATGTTTACAAACCGTTGCTATAAAAGCGCAAGCAAACTCTTGGGGAGCACCAGTCAATCTAAGTGATTCAAAGTGTTAGTGCCGAATAAGAAAAAAAAATTAAAAATGTCTATCACAGTAATAAATGAAAGTTTTTCATTAATTAAGAAATTGCGAGAAGATGTGTTGAAGTGTTTAAGTGATGCAAATTTTGTGAATAAAAACAATATTATTAAAGAGTGCAACAGAAACATTCGTAAATATCAAGCAGTATTTCGAAAGTGTAATAAGAATGCTAGAAAACGAAATTTGGACAGTTGTATTGCTCAAATTAAATCGTTGAGATTGTTAATCAAAGCTCCCCATCGAGGTGGAGGAATTAATCAACGATTAATAAGAAGTGATTTTGTTAAGTGGGAAGAAATAAAAACAGCATTCGTAGGTAGAATTAGGGCAGGTGTTATCGTGAATATAAGCCACCTAGATCCTAAGCTGTTTATGCAAGATGCTTCCAAATTACTTGCTCCGCGCATTAAGAATACATTAAAACAACAATATCATATTAAAGTTGCTACAACGTTTTGCGGTGAGTTTATTAAAGAAACTGGCGATAATGAAGTTATTAAAGACATTAAGTACTTCCAAGCAAGAACTGCCCCAATCAGTGTGGAGGATAATTTGAATGAGTGGTATAAATTAAATATATACGACCCAATACTCACTCAACTTGAAGAGTTTCAAGAGAAAGACAGTGGTTGGGCTCTGCATTCTATAATAAATTTAGCGGTACATATCAACAAGTTTGAGCCGATTCGGGGATCATTTTATGTACCTCTGGCAAAGGAGATTGCGTCAAAGAAAGCTTGCATCAATGTACAAAATAATGATGAAGCATGCTTCGCGTGGGCAGTAACATCAGCACTATACCCTACAAATGCTCATTCTGAAATGTTCTCATCATATCCACATTATTGTACTGTGCTAAATTTAACTGGAATAACATTTCCCATGACGCTTAAGCAAATAACGCAATTTGAAGGCCAGAACGATTTATCAATAAACGTGTTCATCCTAGAGAAAGAGCGTTTCTTCACCACAGTTCCAGTTAGACTTACAAAACACAGGATGGAGCGACATGTAAATCTCTTAATGCTGCAAGATGACTATGACCAGGATGATGATGATGAAGATCATATGGATGATGATGATGATGACGACAGCAGATATCATTTCTGCTGGATTAAAGATCTTTCACGCCTTGTATCGGGACAAACTTCGAAACATAAGTCTAGAGTGTACATATGCGACATATGTTTGCTCTACTTTTACTCTGAAGAAAAATTAGCATCACACACTCCTGAATGTGAGAAGCAAAACGATTGCAGAATTATGTTTCCCTCAGAGGAAAAGAAATGGTTGGAATATAAGAATTATAACCATAAGAATCCAGTCCCGTTTTGTGTGTATGCCGATCTTGAATCAATATTGAAGCCGATTCAGAGAAACGATCAAAATACACAGCGAAACCAGGAACATGAAGTTCAAAGCAGAGGATTCTATTTCCACTGTAAACATGATACTAAGCTCTCATATTACAGAGCATATCGAGGCAAGGACTGTCAGCAATGGTTTGCATTAGAATTGCAAAAAATTGCGTTCATAGCTGTACAGGAAAAGCTGAACATCAGGCCAATGCAACCACTGACTAAAGAGGAACGGCGTTCACATATGGAAACTACTTATTGCCATATATGTGAAAAAACGTTTGCAGCCGATGAGGAACGAGTCCGGGACCATTGCCATTTTACAGGTAAATACTGAGAAGCATAATTCAATTCATTTCTTTTCATAAATTCTTTTAACAGGAAAATACCGAGGGCCAGCGCACAATGCATGCAATCTGATGTATCAAGATTGCTCCATAGTTCCAGTAATTTTTCATAATTTATCCGGATATGCTGACCACTTCATAATTAAGGATATAGCTACATCTTTCCCAGAAAAAGTTTATCTCTTACCAATAAACAAGGAAAGATATATCTCATTCACCAAACACATGGACGGCAGCCACATAAAATTCAGATTCATCGATTCCTTCCGTTTTATGTCAGAATCTTTAGATAAGCTATCATCATTGCTGCCGATGGATAAATTAAACACTACAAGATCGGTATGGCGGGGATTGGATGATGACACTACCAAACTTCTTACACGCAAGGGTGTCTTCCCATATGATTTTATTGATGACTGGAGTAAATTGGATTTCCGGAACTTGCCAACACAGGAAGCGTTCTACAATAAACTGACTGACAGTGATATATCTTCTGAGGACTGCAATCATGCTGAAGAGGTCTGGCAAAAATTTGAAATACAAATACTTGGTGAATATTCAGATCTATACCTTAAAACTGATGTTCTCCTATTGGCCGATGTGTTTGAGAACTTTCGAGAAGTGTGCATGAAGACATACAATTTAGATCCAGCACATTATTACACCATGCCAGGCCTAACATGGGATGCTATGATAAAATACACTAATGTGAAATTAGAGCTGATAACCGACGTAGATTACTGCTATTCATGTAGAGAGGCATTCGAGGTGGTATAAGTCAATGTTCGAACAGATATAGTAAAGCCAATAATAAATATATGGATGATTTTAAGCCTGAGGAGAAAGAGAAATACCTTATGTATTATGATGTGAATAACCTTTATGGATGGGCCATGTCACAGCATTTACCAACCGGAGGATTCAAATGGGTTGATGTTCCCAATATTGTCGTTTCTGAAATTCCTGATGATTCTCCAACTGGATACATATTCGAAGTCGACTTGGATTATCCTCAACATCTACATGATAAGCATAAAGACTTACCGTTTTGCTCTGAGCATGCAGCACCACCTGGAGCAAAATTAGAAAAGCTTTTGACAACATTACATCCAAAAAATAAATATGTTATACACTACCGAAACTTGAAGCTTGCATGTAGTGGGAAGGTCGCTATGGTGCAAAAGCTCGGATTGCGGCACCCAACTTCCACAGTGCATCGATATTTCATGAGAATTTAGTTGCTGTGGAATTAAGGCGACTCAAAATATTATTCAATAAGCCGCTCTATATAGGAATGGCAGTTATGGAAATTTCGAAAATATGCCTACGATTTTCACTACAGTTTTATGCAGCGTGAGTATGGAGATAAATGTAAAATCATGTATACTGATACAGATTCTCTAATATATGAACTTGAAGAGAAAAATGCATATGAGTTTATGGCTGTAAATATAAAAAAAAATTTGATACAAGTGATTACCCAGAAGATAATGAATTCAATTTACCGCTCATGAATAAAAAGATTCCTGGGCATGGATGAGATGAATGGGAAAGTCATGAGCGAATTTGTAGGCTTGCGCTCAAAAATGTACAGTCTGCGTATAAAAGCTGGTAAAACTGTAAAAAAAGCGAAAGGAATAAAGACTAATGTAGTCCAGAGGCATAGGCCTCCTGTGATTGGATTTCCTTGATAATCTTCCAGCCGATATGTGATGGGATTTGTGTTTTGAACTTTAATAATTTTAAAAATCTCAGCTGTCCAGTTTGGTGTATAGCCTTTCTCAAATATATGCTTGTATTTGCTGATGCGTACAAAATCTCCAACTTTATACTTTGCAGGAACAACAATCTTTATATGACTGTATACAGTTGAAAGCAGTTGTTTCTCATTGGTGGTGTTGATATCACGTGGTTTCATTTTCGTAGTTCGATTTATTCTTGAGTTGTATTCAGTGAGCAGTTTCTTTACCATACCAATCCACTGATAAGTTCCATTAAAGCTGAATTCCTTCCACATCATATCCTTCAGAGTTCGGTTAAATCGTTCCACTATTGATGCTTTCAGGAAACTGTACGTAGAGTAATGATTAATTGCATGCTTCCGCATTAGATTTTTAAAGAGGCTGTTATAGAATTCCTTTCCATCATCAGTCTGCAGGTTTTTAGGTATTCATCCCTCGCTTAATATAGATTGCATGGCATCTCTTACTTCTACACCAGTTTTTCTTTTAATTGGAATTGCCTATGCATATTTGGAGAAGGCATCAATTACTGTCAGCAGATAGCGGTAACCCTTGTTCACATACTTGTAGGGATCCATTTCAACCAAGTCTGCCTGCCACAAGTAATCAAGTTCTTTGATAATCACACGACGTCGTTTAAAATTTGTTCTCGCTGGTTTATGTAGCTCATTTACCACTTGTCTCTTACTCATCGTAATTATAAATGAAACAGATTTCTCAAGAGTTTTTTACTCATATACACCATCTTTCGGTGTCAAGTCTATCTTATTTATTACTGAAGTAAACAGATAGTTTTCAATCTTCGCGATTTCGCCATTGATATATAGCATTAAATTTGCCACCTCTATATTAATAGTTTATCTTATTTCTTGCACACTTATTTTAATTTTCTTGTCAACATAGTCTTTGGTAGTAGCATCATCATTTTCAAGGGGCTCACCAAGTCGTTTTATACACTTTGAGTTCAGATCGTAGTCTCCGTTTATCGTTAAATTAAATCCAATACCCCGCTCTCCTTGTTCACCAGCTGGACCCTGAGTTCCTTGTTTACCAGCTGGGCCTTGAATTCCTTGTTCACCGGCTGGTCCCTGAACTCCTGTTGGTCCACGTTCACCTGGTTTCCCAAGATATCCCCGCTTAGAGAAACGTCCAAACTTGTCAACGCTCATCTGTAGATTGTGTAGAAGTCTGGTAATGATGTAGTATTTAA
This sequence comes from Dioctria rufipes, assembly GCA_963924295.1. Classification (NCBI taxonomy): domain Eukaryota; kingdom Metazoa; phylum Arthropoda; class Insecta; order Diptera; family Asilidae; genus Dioctria; species Dioctria rufipes. The sequence continues at coordinate 190,520,639 of OZ002740.1, read as the reverse complement.
ACTATAATATCTGCTTCTCGCAACTCGTCCAGGTTAGATACAATTTCATTGTTGTGACTGGTGTTTCCAGCCTGCTTTGATGCCATTAGAAGGCGCAGCCTATCCACTAATTCATTTGGATCATCCCGGTAAATGTGATCAATGTTTTCTTTAGGCAGACGCATTAGACCCATGCCTTTATGCTGTATAAGTTTACTGATTATAGCTTTATACTTAGCCGCTCTAGTACCCTTTATTTGCCCATCTTCAGCATAGTCACGTTTATATGCATTGGTATCTCTCAAAATAGATCCATAATTAGTTAAATCCTCTTTAGTATATAGACTTTTTACAGGATCTTTCATAAATAGCAGCTCACATATCCCCAAAGTTGTTTTATAGCTCTTCCAATTGATAACAATATTTCCTACATCATCAACATCAAACCGATTCTCCACGCGTTGTTATCATAGTAAACTCCATAAGTTGGATCAATTTTAGGGCTATTATCAGTGAATAGCTTTAAATAGTTTGAAACTATGTATCCAGACGTATCGGGGGAGGTGACAGGAGACCTTCCTATCAATGTTCTTGAATGTTTAGGTGTTGCGAATTCTTCTTCAGATGTTAAGGAATAATCTCCATAATGTATAGGTGTGCTACTAGCCTCCATTTTCACATATTTTCGTTTTGGAGGAGTAAAAGGTTCCACAATTTCGTTGTCTTCTTCTTCTTCTTGTTTTTCTTCTTTTGGTTGCAATTTGACAGGTGGCTCGTTTTTGACTCTGGTAACAAACTCTTTTAAGGGTTTGGTGATTGGCTTGAAAGTTTCTTCAAGTTGAGCTTCTGCTTCAATCCTTCCCGTCTTTAGAGCTTTAAATTTCCTTCGCACTGCATTCCTTGTGTTGATGATTTCTTTTAATAGATTTTCATTCATCTTCGATATTAACTGAATAACGGCTTTTAAAACAGCTCTGATAACAGGTAAACAGCTTCCCAAACAGCTCTTATAACAACTTAACAGCTTTCCGAACAGCTCTGGTGACAGCTTAACAGCTTTTAAAACAGCTCTGATAACAGCTTAACAGCTTTCCAAACAGCTCTGATAACAGCTTAACAATTTTTCAAACAGCTCTGATAACAGCTTAACAGCTTTTAAACAGCTCTGATAACAGCTTAACAGCTTTCAAACAGGTCTGATAATAGGTGAACAGCTTTAATCTACTCAGCAGGTCCACAGAATTCGGTGTGCTTTCGACTGAGTAACAACTTCGACTTATGAAGATATCACATGTTTCATCCTTTTATAGTACAATGAAGGTATCAAATCCTTTACGGTAGCGCCCCTTGTTTAATGAGCTATCCTTATCAATCATCAAGAAACCATATTCATCCTTCCAACACTCAGCACAGGCTCTTCGAAATTTATCAAACTTCATGTCTGTGTTCACATGATCATTATAGATATGTTTCAAATTCAAGTCATCTTGCTTGAATAAGATGATTAAATTAGCATTGTCACGTATTAAGTGCTTTGGTATATGCGTATATGTTTGACAGAGATAGAAACTGTCTATATCTTCGTGACGACCCATGCAAAAATAGGATCGCAAATTATCTTGCTTTTCACATGCTACATCATCGAAAATAAACACTGAATGTGATTTGGCTTCCTCTGGTGCTAGAACGTCGCAGTTGTTTGAGAATGTATAATACCCCAATCCTGATATGGGAGTCATCACTCGCTTCAAGTATTCATACTTTGGTTGATGTAAAGATTTTGAATATATGTAAATATTTTCATATCTCAGACCATTGGGATGTTCCAGCAAACTTATCATAACATTAGTTTTTCCACAATTGGATGGTCCAACAATGATGCTCCTTATACTATTAGGCAATAGGGAACCATGCTTCTCTTTCACCTTCATAACAGCTACATCAGAATTTCGAATAGGAAAAGCTTGTTGTTGTTTAATGAACCGCATATTGAAGACTAACGGGATTCCTATAAATACACCTGTTTATATTACATTTCAACAGTATCATCGGAACCTTATAAGATGCCGGATCACAAATCGAAACGCTACCGAAAATCTTTGAAAGGGGGCAGAGGACTATTAAATTCAATCATCAACAAATTACCTGTAGAATTACATCTACCGGGATACCAGTACTGTGGACCAGGAACAAAGTTACAACAAAGATTAGCAAGAGGAGATCCAGGCATTAATCCACTGGATGCAGCCTGCAAAGAACACGATATAGCATACTCGCGACATAAAGACACAAGTGATCGACATATAGCTGATAAAATATTAGCTGAAAAAGCCTGGCAGCGTGCAAAATCTACGGATGCAAATTTGAGTGAACGTGCCAACGCTTGGCTTATAACAAACGCAATGAAGGCTAAAATTAAGCTAAGTATGGGTCTTAAGGCTAAAAATAAACGCCAACCCACATTCCGAGAAGCAGTACGAAATGCACGTAAAATTTTAAAAGTAAAAAAACCAAAAGACTTGATGGAAGCTACAAAAATAGCTCTAAGTGCAGCTAAAAATATTGTGAAAAGAAAGAAAAAATCAATTAAAACTCCACGAGTGATACCTGTACCAAAGGTTGGTGGAGCACTTCCGTTCCTCATCCCGTTGTTTGCTGGGCTTTCAGCATTGGGAGGACTATCGGGAGGTGCAGCAGGCATAGCTAAAGCAGTAAATGATACCAGTGCCGCAAAGGCAAAATTGGAAGAAAGCAAACGTCATAACCAAGCAATGGAAACTATAGCGGTTGGCAAACGGGCTGTTCCTGAAGCCGTACAGAAAAGGACTTGGACTCTATCTACAACCTCAACCAAAAAACTATTAAAGACGCTACCCAAAAGACCGCTAAACGAGTTGGATCTTCACAAGTATACCACACACTTGCCGCAATTCAGAGGAGTATTTATGCGTGATAATCTTCCTAAAAAGCCATGGAAGCGAGAAAGCGGAATTGTTAACTTGGACATCTCAACTGGAGCCGGTACACACTGGGTAGCATACTACAAGAAAGGTGATAACATCGAATACTTTGATAGCTTTGACAATCTCCAACCACCAAGGGAGCTCATAAACTACTTGGGTAGTAATATTACGTACAACTACAGCTCTTATCAGAACTATGATGCAGTAATTTGCGGTCACTTATGTTTAGAGTTTTTATATAATTGTTATAGCCATTAATTATTATCTATAAATAAATGTATCTATATTGAAATTGTGACAGTTCATTATCAACCGCCATGTCATTAACACTTACTCTCACGGGAAATTCATCTCTACTCACTTCTGAGTACCTTCCCCCGCTGGAGCTAGAAACGGATTACGTTTGTGGATTAATTGATTTTCAAACATACAACTCTAAACCAAATATTGATGTGAGCAATAATCTGGTTCATGTAGGGAATGAGGTTGTTGAGATACCTGTTGGATCCTATGAGATTGATGGTATAGCAAAACATGTACAAGGATACTGGGATAAAGAAGGGAGATGGATAAAGGTTACAATAAAGGCTAACAATAATACATTGAAGAGTGCAGTTAAGGCAACTGAAGAAATACATTTTGAAAAACAGAGATCCTAGCTCCTCTGCTAGGATTCAGTAAAAGGAATTTGACTGCTAATATAGTGCATACATCAGAGTTGCCAGTCAACATCATTAAAGTAAATACTATACGCATCGAATGTAATATTATATCAGGATCATTCTTCAACAACACACAAGTACACACTCTCCACGAGTTTTCCCCGAACGTTGGGCCTGGGTATAAAATAGTGGAGGTACCCAAAAATGTAATCTATTTGCCTGTGAACACCAAACGTATAAGTTCTCTAACATTGAAGCTCCTTGACCAAGACGGTGACTTAATCAACTTCAGAGGAGAGACTATAACCATCAGATTACATTTGAAGCCACAGCATGTTGATATACAATAATGATAAATACGAGTTCGGAGCAGATAAGATCATTAGTCAGCGGACAACCTTGAAGCGATCAAGACCTACATTAACACCTGCAAATACAGCATATTTACAATCAATTGGCTTAACGCTGAAACAATGAGTAAAGGAATACTAGATATTGCACCAGACGCTCACTTTGATAACAGTGTTACTAAATTTGAACATCACTCCTAGTCACCATTTCTAACATCATTTAAAAACAGCGATGAAATCCGTATCTCTGTACAACATCAGGACTTGAATCTTCTACCCAGCAGGAGTTTTCTTTACATTGAGGGGTCGCTAACAAAGCTGGATGGAACCGTTTCAGCAACTGCAAAATTAGCTAACAACGCTCTACCATTTCTTTTTGAGGAAATACGCTATGAATTGAATGCAGTGGAAATCGATCGTACAAGAAATCTTGGGATTGAAAGTTTCTTCAAGTTGAGCTTCTGCTTCAATCCTTCCCGTCTTTAGAGCTTTAAATTTCCTTCGCACTGCATTCCTTGTCTTGATGATTTCTTTTAATAGATTTTCATTCATCTTCGATATTAACTGAATAACGGCTTTTCAAACAGCTCTGATAACAGGTAAACAGCTTCCCAAACAGCTCTTATAACAACTTAACAGCTTTCCGAACAGCTCTGGTGACAGCTTAACAGCTTTTAAAACAGCTCTGATAACAGCTTAACAGCTTTCCAAACAGCTCTGATAACAGCTTAACAATTTTTCAAACAGCTCTGATAACAGCTTAACAGCTTTTAAACAGCTCTGATAACAGCTTAACAGCTTTCAAACAGGTCTGATAATAGGTGAACAGCTTTAATCTACTCAGCAGGTCCACAGAATTCGGTGTGCTTTCGACTGAGTAACAACTTCGACTTATGAAGATATCACATGTTTCATCCTTTTATAGTACAATGAAGGTATCAAATCCTTTACGGTAGCGCCCCTTGTTTAATGAGCTATCCTTATCAATCATCAAGAAACCATATTCATCCTTCCAACACTCAGCACAGGCTCTTCGAAATTTATCAAACTTCATGTCTGTGTTCACATGATCATTATAGATATGTTTCAAATTCAAGTCATCTTGCTTGAATAAGATGATTAAATTAGCATTGTCACGTATTAAGTGCTTTGGTATATGCGTATATGTTTGACAGAGATAGAAACTGTCTATATCTTCGTGACGACCCATGCAAAAATAGGATCGCAAATTATCTTGCTTTTCACATGCTACATCATCGAAAATAAACACTGAATGTGATTTGGCTTCCTCTGGTGCTAGAACGTCGCAGTTGTTTGAGAATGTATAATACCCCAATCCTGATATGGGAGTCATCACTCGCTTCAAGTATTCATACTTTGGTTGATGTAAAGATTTTGAATATATGTAAATATTTTCATATCTCAGACCATTGGGATGTTCCAGCAAACTTATCATAACATTAGTTTTTCCACAATTGGATGGTCCAACAATTATGCTCCTTATACTATTAGGCAATAGGGAACCATGCTTCTCTTTCACCTTCATAACAGCTACATCAGAATTTCGAATAGGAAAAGCTTGTTGTTGTTTAATGAACCGCATATTGAAGACTAACGGGATTCCTATAAATACACCTGTTTATATTACATTTCAACAGTATCATCGGAACCTTATAAGATGCCGGATCACAAATCGAAACGCTACCGAAAATCTTTGAAAGGGGGCAGAGGACTATTAAATTCAATCATCAACAAATTACCTGTAGAATTACATCTACCGGGATACCAGTACTGTGGACCAGGAACAAAGTTACAACAAAGATTAGCAAGAGGAGATCCAGGCATTAATCCACTGGATGCAGCCTGCAAAGAACACGATATAGCATACTCGCGACATAAAGACACAAGTGATCGACATATAGCTGATAAAATATTAGCTGAAAAAGCCTGGCAGCGTGCAAAATCTACGGATGCAAATTTGAGTGAACGTGCCAACGCTTGGCTTATAACAAACGCAATGAAGGCTAAAATTTAGCTAAGTATGGGTCTTAAGGCTAAAAATAAACGCCAACCCACATTCCGAGAAGCAGTACGAAATGCACGTAAAATTTTAAAAGTCAAAAAACCAAAAGACTTGATGGAAGCTACAAAAATAGCTCTAAGTGCAGCTAAAAATATTGTGAAAAGAAAGAAAAAATCAATTAAAACTCCACGAGTGATACCTGTACCAAAGGTTGGTGGAGCACTTCCGTTCCTCATCCCGTTGTTTGCTGGGCTTTCAGCATTGGGAGGACTATCGGGAGGTGCAGCAGGCATAGCTAAAGCAGTAAATGATACCAGTGCCGCAAAGGCAAAATTGGAAGAAAGCAAACGTCATAACCAAGCAATGGAAACTATAGCGGTTGGCAAACGGGCTGTTCCTGAAGCCGTACAGAAAAGGACTTGGACTCTATCTACAACCTCAACCAAAAAACTATTAAAGACGCTACCCAAAAGACCGCTAAACGAGTTGGATCTTCACAAGTATACCACACACTTGCCGCAATTCAGAGGAGTATTTATGCGTGATAATCTTCCTAAAAAGCCATGGAAGCGAGAAAGCGGAATTGTTAACTTGGACATCTCAACTGGAGCCGGTACACACTGGGTAGCGTACTACAAGAAAGGTGATAACATCGAATACTTTGATAGCTTTGACAATCTCCAACCACCAAGGGAGCTCATAAACTACTTGGGTAGTAATATTACGTACAACTACAGCTCTTATCAGAACTATGATGCAGTAATTTGCGGTCACTTATGTTTAGAGTTTTTATATAATTGTTATAGCCATTAATTATTATCTATAAATAAATGTATCTATATTGAAATTGTGACAGTTCATTATCAACCGCCATGTCATTAACACTTACTCTCACGGGAAATTCATCTCTACTCACTTCTGAGTACCTTCCCCCGCTGGAGCTAGAAACGGATTACGTTTGTGGATTAATTGATTTTCAAACATACAACTCTAAACCAAATATTGATGTGAGCAATAATCTGGTTCATGTAGGGAATGAGGTTGTTGAGATACCTGTTGGATCCTATGAGATTGATGGTATAGCAAAACATGTACAAGGATACTGGGATAAAGAAGGGAGATGGATAAAGGTTACAATAAAGGCTAACAATAATACATTGAAGAGTGCAGTTAAGGCAACTGAAGAAATACATTTTGAAAAACAGAGATCCTAGCTCCTCTGCTAGGATTCAGTAAAAGAAATTTGACTGCTAATATAGTGCATACATCAGAGTTGCCAGTCAACATCATTAAAGTAAATACTATACGCATCGAATGTAATATTATATCAGGATCATTCTTCAACAACACACAAGTACACACTCTCCACGAGTTTTCCCCGAACGTTGGGCCTGGGTATAAAATAGTGGAGGTACCCAAAAATGTAATCTATTTGCCTGTGAACACCAAACGTATAAGTTCTCTAACATTGAAGCTCCTTGACCAAGACGGTGACTTAATCAACTTCAGAGGAGAGACTATAACCATCAGATTACATTTGAAGCCACAGCATGTTGATATACAATAATGATAAATACGAGTTCGGAGCAGATAAGATCATTAGTCAGCGGACAACCTTGAAGCGATCAAGACCTACATTAACACCTGCAAATACAGCATATTTACAATCAATTGGCTTAACGCTGAAACAATGAGTAAAGGAATACTAGATATTGCACCAGACGCTCACTTTGATAACAGTGTTACTAAATTTGAACATCACTCCTATTCACCATTTCTAACATCATTTAAAAACAGCGATGAAATCCGTATCTCTGTACAACATCAGGACTTGAATCTTCTACCCAGCAGGAGTTTTCTTTACATTGAGGGGTCGCTAACAAAGCTGGATGGAACCGTTTCAGCAACTGCAAAATTAGCTAACAACGCTCTACCATTTCTTTTTGAGGAAATACGCTATGAATTGAATGCAGTGGAAATCGATCGTACAAGAAATCTTGGGATTGCGACAACATTAAAAAACTACGTATCGCTAAATGCAAATGTAAGCAGGGTACTACTCAACGGCAGTTGGTCACCAGAATCATCCATTATACCAACCAATGGACTGTTTAACTATTGTGTACCTCTGAAATATTTATTGGGATTCGCTGAAGATTACAAGAAAATTCTGATAAATTCCAAACATGAACTCATATTGATCCGGAGCAGGACAGATGATAATGCCATTATATCACCCAATGATGTGGTGAAAATTGAAATTAATAAGCTTCAATGGAGCATTCCACAGGTTACAGTATCCGATGATGAAAAGCTGCAACTATTTAAAATTATCGGGAGAGGTCGCCCGATACAAATACCATTCCGCAGCTGGGACATATATGAGTATCCAGTTCTACCGGAATCCACGCATCAAACCTGGTCAGTTAAGACTTCCACTCAACTGGAGAAACCTCGATTTATTATCTTAGCATTACAAACGGATCGAAAGAACGATAAAACCAAAGATGCAAGCAAGTTTGATCACTGTCAAATAACCGATGTTACAGTTCATTTGAACTCAGAATCATATCCCTATGATGATTTGAATTTGAAATTTGATTTGAATAGATACGCATTGCTGTATGAGATGTATATAAAGTTTACACAATCATACTATGGTCATCAGTATCAGCCGTTCCTCACATGGGAGAAGTTCAAAACCGATGCTCCGATCGCTGTCATTGATTGCTCACATCAAAATGAAACAATAAAAACTGGACCTGTTGACATAAGGCTAGAATTCAAGACATCTGAAAATATACCGGCTAATACAACAGCATATTGTCTGGTTCTACACGATCGAATAGTGGAATACAGTCCGCTGACAAGTGAAGTTAGAAAGTTAAATTAAGAAGATGGCTGTCATCGTAGACGTTCAAGGATTCAAAACAAATCTCAATGAATTCATCACTAAAGAACTGGCAATTTTAAACAATGAAAACCAGATACAGCACTTTATATTTCAACCACCGTTCAGATACAAAGATTTGACTTCAGCAAAAAAGAGGCAAGTAAAATGGCTTCAACACAATTTTCATGGATCCCGCTGGGATGATGGCTACATACCGTATCACAAGCTGTACACTATAGTTGAACCGCTGCTTCGAAATAAAATCATTTATGTAAAGGGAGCTGAAAAAGTTCAATGGATGCAGAAGATAGTTGGAGAGAGTGAAATCATTATCAATGTCGAAGATGAATACAACTCTGGAAAACTAATAGAGATTAACACAAATGCGCCATCTTGCCAAGTTCATATTGGACAATGTGCTATAAGAAATACTTTTATAATAAGAAATTTTATTGGAAATAAAAACAAATGTTTATAAAATATAAGACTTTTCAAACACACATACCCCAGAACCCTCACTGACATCTTCTAGAATCTGTTCATGGTGATGTCATGTTGTGAAATTCGAATGATGCTGATATCTACAACTTCCCTGCTAAGAAAACTTATTTAGGTGCAGCAAAACCATGATGACGTCATGCCGATATCTAGAACTCTCCCGCTAATGACAGAAAACAGCAAAACCAAGGCATGGTGGTAGTTCCGGCTAAGGCCGCTAGGATACCTTACTCAAGAAATGGCGTTTTGCGCTCAAACAGATATCGCTAATATCTCGAAAACCAAAGCCCAAGTGAAGCAAAAAACTTCCAAGAGAACCGTACCACACATCCAAGAAAGCCGTAGTACCGGAGCATGCTGGCAGTATCGGCTAATGTCTCACTGACATCTTCTAGAATCTGTTCATGGTGATGTCATGTTGTGAAATTCGAATGATGCTGAACTCTCCCGCCAATAAAAGAAAACAGCAAAGCCAGGTAGTTCCGGCTAAGGCCGCTAGGGAACCTTACTCAAGAAATGGCGTTTGCGCCCGAACAGATGTCGCTAGAAAACCGGACCATGTTGGTAGTACCTGCTAATGCCGCTAGGGCGGAGTCAAGACCAAATGATACATCCCGGTAGTACCGATTAATCCCGCTAGGGCGCAGTCGAGACGCAATGGTGCACCCAAGACACAACGGTATATCCAAGGCACAAACCAATACAACCAATACACAAACCTACATTTAGTATGGGCTCAAGCCACCTAGCGGCGGTGGCGCCATATGTGGCGAAATCCTGGAGGCTCAAAAAAGTGGGCCAGAATCCGCATAGTTTACCTACTAGCATTTCTAGTATAAATGTGTTATGGCCCAATATACGGAAGATTCTTCCAGCAGTCAAGGGCGCATTTTAGTGAAATTATTAGCAATTGCTAAACAGTAACCTCGCATGGTACTGTTCTGCAACTGTCGGTTATTTTGCTGATTAGCTCAACAGCTGGCTGCGATGAGCGCTTAGTGGAGCAATCGACGATTACAATAATACTTAACCTCGCATGGTAATTATTATGTAAAGCGATTGTTTACTACAGAGCGACTCAGGTGCTGCAACCGGTAGAACAAACGGCAAGGTTGTTGTCGTTTGTTTACATCCGCGTTGTTAAGTAAAGTCTACTTTCGAATATTGGTGCATAAAAGACCAATGACTGGACTGGCGAGTGCCGTAAAGTGTACAGTCTTATCGTGATTAGAGTCGGTTCAGGTTACCTAAGCGCCAGGTAGCTTAGTTATATTGTCATTAAGTTAGGTCAGTTCTCGGATAAATAAAGTATCGTTTTAAATGCAATTCGTGTGTTTTCTTTGGTTTAAAGATTTATTGTTTTATTGATTCGTGAGTTTTATCATTGGGACAAGACAATTTGGCGCAGCTGGTTTAAAAAGGTATTGTGTTTTTAAAATTGATATATATTGGGAGTTATGCTTGTTTAGCTGCTCCATTTATTTTTTATTTTTTGGGAGTTATGCTTTTTTAGCTGCTCCATTTTGTTAATTGTGGGGGTTCTGCTTCTTTTAGCTGCTCCATTTAATTTTCAGGCTAAATCTAAGAAATGTTAGAATAAGTTGTAAATATAATTTTTCAACCTATAGAGATTGATTGAGTTATGATAATGCTGTTTGGGTTAAGCGTTAATAGTTATGCGCGTTTGAAAGTTTTTTTTTCGGAATACCGTGTGTAAGTTAAAAATTTCAACGTATAGGTTAAGTATTTAATTCATCGGGGGCTCTTGGAATTTTGTTTTTGTTTTGTTTGTAATAAGTTTTTTTTAGCGTTTGTGTTGGTGAATGAATAGGGATAGGAGAAACTGTGAATTTTTCTTATACGTTAAATAGTGTAAAAGTAGTTGTTAAGAAGGGGAACTTTTTGTAATTAATTTTTGCAATAAAAAAGCGTTTGGTCCAACGTTGCGCAATTATGTGGTGTTAATTCAATATAGTGTTTTTAGTCTATTAATATGTATTCCTTCGATGGTTCAACATATACGAATGATCCGTTAAGGAGTGTAGGTAATGGCATTGCTTTAAATATTTGGTATGGCTCCTTGAAAGGGAGCGGGATTCTGAGTTCTATAATTATTTTATTATTGAAGATATTTGCGGCTATTGTACTTAACTTGTATATTTGTGTAATTATATTTTGTTTAGAATTTATGGGAAGTATCAATGAATTTGGCAATTCCTGCCTGATGTTTAATAATAGTTCTTCGATTTTTCTAGGCGAAATAAGTGTTGGATGAAATATTCTATGCCTTGTTGTACGAAATAAAAGTTTTAAGTTCTTCATACCTTTATCTAACAAAAAAACTTTTTGCGAGAATTCCGCGACTTTTATTTTATAAAATAGTGTTTTGAGACTTTAGTTTTATAAACTTTTATTTTATAAAAAAGTATTTAAAGTCTTTCTTTATGTTTTTTATATAAATATATAAAGTATTTACGGTCTAATGTAAAAAGAAAACCTCTTTCGCTTGTTATAACATTTTAATCGATTTAATCATACATAACATAATTCGTTTATATAATATAAATTTAAGAAAAGTCCAAACTCTGTCTGTCTGTAACACTTTCGAATCCTGGATGACTTTTCTTTTAATTAAAAGCAAATTAAAAAAAAATAACAAAAAAATTAAATTAAATAAATCAAGTAAGAAGACTAGAATTAGTCTAAAAGACCAATACTTATGATACCATATATGAATGCCCGTATGGATAAAACCGATTGAAATATTATCATAAACAGCGGAAGAGGCATTGTTTTTAAATCAGACTGTAAATACTGTAAATATTTATATATAAGTATAAAGAAAGACTTTTAAAAAGATTTTTATAAAATAAAAGTCTCAAAAACTTTTATAATGATTTTTATAAAATAAAAGTCTCAAAAGACTTTTATGAAATAAAAGTCTCGAAATACTATCAAAACGTTTTTTTTTTTGTATAACAGCTAAAAATAACATTTAAAAATAATGGTTATTGCTGGAGTCTTAATAATAAAAATTACGAATTTTTATATTTTTAAAACTTTTGTTTCTTATAATTTCGTTTAATTCTTATGGAGTATAAGTTATTCTAGAGACTTGAATCTGTTCGAAGATCTATTAGTTTCGGCTGAGCATTTTGATACCTAAATACCATTAATGAGACTAGCGAGATTAGGGACTCACGTTCAATGGATATTTTATTATCCAATGTTCTGTTTTCCATTAATGATGTAGCTATCTGTATTGAAATTAGCTTTATATGCATAACCAGCAATTCCTTTTCAATTGCCGTGTTGTAGACGCGCTTTCAATTCGTTTGCATAATTATCGTAATTACGTGCAGATTTAAAATTATTTGGGATTTCGGCTTGGAATCCGTATAGGAGTTCGCGGGAAGTATAATTAGTACTCGAATGAGGGGTGGTAATGTACACAAACATGGCATATGGAATCCATGTATCCCAGTTTTGTGGATCTTTTGCTACATAAGATCGAAGATATTCTGCTAAGGTTCTGTGGCATTTCTCGTTTGATATGGAGTAGTGTTAAGCCGTTTTATTCTCATCTATTTAGATACCTCGGCGAACATGCCACTTATGAGGTTATAACCTTGATCTGTTATAATACTTTCTGGAATACCATATCGACAAATTATTGTTGTCGTGAAGGCTTCTGCTAATACTTTAGACTCAGTGTCGAGTATGGGAATAGCCTCAGAGAATTTGGAAAGGTCATCCTGAAATATTTATAAGGAGATATTTATTTCCAGAATGTGAAATTGGGAGAGGTCATACAACATCTAGGTACACTCTTTCGAAAGGCTTGGAGCTAATGCTCGAAATTTTCATTGTAATTTTGGGGTTTCTGGATACTTTCTTACTTGACAAAGTTTACACTTCCTTACATATTTGATAATATCGTCTGACATGTTAGGCCAGTAGAATTGCTTTTTGATTCTTTTAATTGTACGGGAAACACCTTGAAGGCCTCCCGTTTGTAGTGAATGAAAATCTTTCAGGATTTGCTCGATCTCATCTTTATCGGATAAATATTTTATTGCATCTTGATGGAGCTTTATGTTGATTTGTTGATTAGCGAAGACCTGGGTAAAAATGTTTTTAATTATTATTAGATTTTGTGGATCTAACCTGGGAAAGGAGATATTTATTCGTTTTAACTAGAGCTTGAAACTTTTACGACTTTTTCAAAAAGTCTCTAGAATACGAGTTATAATTAACTTTTATTCCATACGAATTAAACAAAAATATAAGAAATAAGAGTTTTAAAATAATAAAAGATCGTAATTCTTATAATTAAGACCCCCGCAACAACCACTATTTTTAACCGTTATACAAAAAAAAAATTGTTGATAGTATTTCGAGACTTTTATTTTATAAAAATCATTTTAAATGCCTTTTGAGACTTTTATTTTACAAAAATTATTTTAAAAGTCCAACACTCTTTCAAAATTTTGGATTCACATTTTTGATCAGTAGTAATAGGAAATTTGACGCAGTTATTATGACCAAGGAATTGTTTACTGGTAATGGAGTTGGATTTAGATTAATTAGACTTGTGTTGAGGTTATTCGAATTCTCCTGAGCTGTAGCTTGATTCATTGTTACCACATTTACGCAGGTGGTAGGTTCTGTAAAATTTTCGCTAATATCTGGAATAGCTCTACTGACAGCGCCTGTATTTGTGTTGGGCTTGAGGAGTGGTCCTCCAAATTCATGAGCCATTCTAATGGTTTATGGTCAGTTATTATAGTAAGCTGTCTGCCATAAACTTATGGTCTCAATTGCTCAACTGAGAAAACGATAGCTAAGAGCTCTTTCTCTATAGTTGAGTAACGAGTCTCCGCACCATTGAGAACTCGACTCACATAGGCGATTGGATGATCTCCCTGATTATCAACTAGTGACAGTACTGCTCCGATGGCGTAGTCACTTTGATCGGAGGTGACAAAAAATTCTTTGTCGAAATCGGGGTAAGATAGAATTGGTGCTTAAATTAATTTATTTCGCAATTCGCAAAATACTTCATCACAAATTGCGTCGAACTTGAAAGGTATATCCTTCTTTAAAAGATTTGTAAGAGGTTTGGAAATTTTGGAGAAATTTGGAATGAAATGGCGATAATAGCCGACGAAACCAAGGAAGTTTTAATATCCTTTTCCTTTTTGGGTCTAGGGTAGGATTGAACTGGCTGAATCTTCGATGGATTTGGTTTGACTCTATTTTCTGTAATGTTGTGACCTAAATACATAATTTCCTTTCTTAGGAAATGGCATTTCTCTGATTGAAGTTTAAGGTTGAAATTGCGGAGACGGCTAAATACTGCTGTGAGTCTTGTATTGTGGTCTTTGAGTACAATTTCGTTCATGTATACGAAGCAGTATATACCTTGTAGGTCAGATAAAGCATTATTTATGGCTCATTGAAGGGTTGCAGGGGCTTCTTTTAAAAAAATGTATTCCTAGTGGCCATAGGGAATGCTAAGGCGGTTTTTTCCCTGTCGTTCGAGTCCATTCTTATCTGATAGAATCCACTGGCTAATTCGAGTGTGGTGAAATATTTCGACTTTCCCAACTGGTCTAATATATCAGTAATTTTAGGCAGTGAATACGCATCGCTAATAATAATGTCGTTAATACGACGAAAGTCTACCATAACTCGCCACTTTTTATTTCCATTTTCATCTGGTTTTTTAGGAACCAGGAGAAGTGGAGAATTCCAGGTACTATGTGAGGGTTTTATAATATCGGACTTCAGCATTTCATGTATTTGTGGTTTACTTCTGTTCGGCTTGCTTCACGAAGTGGATAAGGCTTAGTATAAATGGGCTGTTTGCCCTCGAGGGTATCGATCTTTTATGAAGAAGAGATCGTTGAATTCCCTAAATATATTGCGAGTTATCTCAGACTCCTCTGAATTACAGTAATCCAATTTTACAAGGTTTTGCAGTTTATTTATTCGGCCCTTAATTGGATCTCTGTCGGAGTCTGTGGAGATGACAAGAAAAAAGGCCAAATCTTGGTAAACTGGATTCACCTCGTAAGGTGCCAGATCGGCGTCCTCCTCATTTGTATTGAGGATTAGGACTATTGCCATACCGTTGACTGGTCCGACGATCGAGTTTCTGAGAAATAAACCTAGCCTTATTTCCTTCTTAAAACGAACCGATTGATGTTGAATAGAAGGAATTGGAATTTCAATAATATACTCTGATCGAGCCGGAAATTTGGTTAATTTATGTAGATCCGATTCTTTCGGATTTTTAACAGGATTCCAACTTTTGTAGAATTTGGAAGGACTTATTCGATGATGCCAACTCGATAGAATTTGAAAGAGATAAAACATTAATGAAATTCTTTACATTCTTTTTTGATATATTTCTAGACCTCACCTTTTGTGAAGTGCTAGATGATAGAGATAGACTTTTGTTTGATTCAGGCTTTTGTGCGGGTGTGAAAGGAAATATACATTTATGTTTTGGCTTCATATCATGCGAAGCCTTGGATGGGGATAGATTTTTATTTAATTCAGCCTCTTTTGTGGCTATAAATGGAGACAGATTTTTATTAGTTTTTCTATTGGAGAATGTTATCTCCGAATATAATAGGCTTTTTGTTTGAGACCTCTTCGCTGGGTCTTTGCTTTTCAAATATGGATAATTCGATTAATATTGCTCATACGGATAAGATTCATTTGATTCATTTATTTCTAGAGAAATGTATTTATTTGAAATGGATGCTCTAGGATGGAGTTAAATTTCGCAGATTCCAAAGATAGTTTCGCAAAAATGAGTCCATCCGTTAAAGTAGACGCTGTAAATAATGTGTTAATGTTACAGACAGCATTTCTGTAGCAGGTATTGTCTGGGTTTGATGGACGAGGTTTGATTAAACTGATCTCTGTTCCTGTATCAATTAAGAACGTAAGTTTTGGAGAAGAGCAGATATCGACGGAGGGAGTTAAAGAAGTTTTGTTTATTTGGATGGGGATACGTATTAATTTTTTGCCTAATTTTCTGTCGATATTGCCTCGGACTTGTGATGAATTTGCGCCGTTGTTTTTATCTGCGAGGGGTGCCTAAATTTACCCCTCGCTGCATCCAGTGTCTGGATGCCGACGGACTTTGATTATTTTTCCTAACTGGGGATGGTGATCTTTCCGAGATATTTGCATTTGTATATTATCTCGGCGGTGGAGCTCGATTGGCTGCTGCCAGTTCCTGTTTTGTGGCTATCTATGAGCCGTGCTTGTTGGCGGAGTATCGATTACCTTTTGAAAATTATTTCGATTTTCTTGGCTGCTATTAAGACAATTGTTATTTGCAGCTCTGGTCCTGCATTCCTCGATTTTATGTCTCATCCGATGACAATATCTATAAGATGGAATCTGTGATGGAGATGTAACTTTATTGAAATCTATAGGACGTTGTAATTGCCAATGTCTTCTTTGAATTCCGTTAGAATTTTGCTTTAAGCGTTGTATGACTGGGCAACTTGATGCAGTATGCCCCAGTTCATTACATTTAAAACAACGACGATTTGAATTTATTTCTTGTGGAGAGGAATTTTAATTTACCTTACAGTTTGTTTAAAAATTGGATTGTGTCAGTTCCAAACGTGCTGCGTGATCTAAAATATGCGATTTCAATGCAGAAAAAGATTTATCGGAATGTACTTTGGCTAAGGTTTAGAGTTGGGCATTTATTAGCCCATCCTCAATAGCACTCGTTATCTTTTAAAAGAATTTTATCACTTGTATAGGAGTGTGTCGCCCCATTTAATTTGGATAGACTTGTGTTAAGTCTCTGTAGAAAGTCTTTTACATTTTCTCCTATTCTCTGCTTTGAATTGCTTAATTGTGATTGGAGGGCGGCTCTAGGGATTTTTATTTCGAATGTTTGTTGTAAAATTGATTTTAAAGTAGGCCTCAACTTGATTGTACCTAAAAACATCGTACGCCTCTACAGTTAATCTACTCCTTATTAAACTAAGGAGGGAGTGGTTTTCGTTCACCGTCGACGCCGTCGCATATATATCATCACAACTTGAGATAAATTTGTGTAGATCTTTCAGATTTCCACTGAAATTGGGGATGAGCGATCTAGCTTTTGATAGGATTGGTCTCTAAAGGAGACTTTACTATGATTTTCCTTCAAATTAGTTGTATTATTTGTTAAGTTTTGGAATCCTTAGTACAACTGTTCTTGGAGCGCAATTATGGTATCTGTGCATGATGTTTCTATATCGGCGTAAATATAATTTTTAAAATAGTAATTTTCGAGGTCGTTGGGGGTCGTTGATTGTGCGTTGCCTCGAAATCATTCCAGAACCTTATGAAGTGACATCGGCATATCCGCAGACCGACGAAAATTATCCTTTAGCAATTAAAGCTTTTGAACGTCGTTATGGAGATAAGAAATTACTCCTACAAGTTTATCTTCGGATAATACTAAGCCTTGCCATTGGAAATTCCAATGGAAAAGAGAAATAGTCTCATCTCTGTTCATTAAATTAGATTCCTACCTCCCTGCACTTAATTTGCTTAATTCACAAAAACGTGTTCCAGCTACATGGTTGTTTCCGTTGGTGGAGTCCTGTGTCTCTGAAAAAATTCGCTACCTGCGGCAATGTGATCCAATGGCTTCACATGATGATCCATCTGAAACGCGACTTAATATACTAATGGACTTTATGCAAAAAGAAGATCAGATCAGCCAACGCATGAAGATTACTAATAATTTCCCAGTAGAAGTAGAACACCACACAAAAGAGAAGGCAATGGTTCACACTTTTAGTGAACGCAAACAGATAACAAGGGCAGTAGCAACATTAGCTGGATTCCACATAGGAGAAGCAACAAATTGCATTTTCTGCGCGAAACCGAATCACTCCAGCTATGCATGCTTTTGAGCAAATTCCATGCCCTACGAAGCCAAGAAATAAAAACTATGCAGACGAAGATTGTGCTTTAGCTGTTTTGGTCATCATGAGCCCGACATTGTACTGAGAAGTCAATCAATTGTGGTGGAGGACATCATACAGCTATCTGCCATCAAGGTAAGAGAAGCAGAGGAAACTTAGAACCACCACTCAGAAAACAATAATGGAAGGAAGACTCTTCTTCTTCTACTAGTATCAATATGGAGAATCAGGTGTACACCTCAACTGTTTCTCTGCAGACGTTGCTGGTACAGATTATAGGTAAGAAAGAGAACAAAGTTGTTCGAAGATTTGTAGACAGTAGATATCAACGCTCATATATATTTAAATCGACAACTGCGGAGCTTGGACTTGTACCAGTAAGGAAAGAACTCGTAGCACATTCCTTGTTTGGTGGAATCAGAACCAACGTCGTACCCCATCGGATCTTTAAAAGATATTTGAAGGCGCTTGAAGGCGATTTCAGTCTTTATGCAGAAGTGCGGGGATATTCGTCAGGTACCATCTTACAACAGATCGCTTCTAGCAGAGCTAATAGAAAAAGGAGTAAAGCTATCAGACTGTGGAGTGGGGAGCTCAACGATCCAATTAATGATAGGAGCAGACCTTTACGGAACACTTTTAACTGGTGATGTCCGTGAGCTGAATTCAGGAGCAGTGGCAATCAGCACCAAACTCGGCTGGACTCTCGTGGGAGAGATAGCTAGAGTAACACAATCAATCGGTACAGCTGAGATGAATCTGGCTGGAATAGACACTTGCATCAGCAAGTTGTGTGAGTTGGAGAGTATTGGTGTGCGAGACTCGATAGAGTTCACCTCTGCTGAGCAACTAGACCAGAAAACTAAGGAATGTTTTCTCAGGACGGTTAAAAAGGGATCCGATGGCCGTACACAGTGAATGAAAAAAGG
Source organism: Dioctria rufipes (assembly GCA_963924295.1). Classification (NCBI taxonomy): domain Eukaryota; kingdom Metazoa; phylum Arthropoda; class Insecta; order Diptera; family Asilidae; genus Dioctria; species Dioctria rufipes. Next base: position 190,501,385 of record OZ002740.1, on the reverse strand, counting down.
GCACCCGCCTTTAGTATCAAATCTGCAATTACCAACAAAGAGGTTACGTTGAACAAGTCGAAAGCTGAGTGAATCTGGCTTGTGGGAATGCTATGAAAAGATTTTGAGGGAGTGGGAAAGTGAGAGCTTTATAAAACGGGTAGAAGTAGCACATGCGGGCCATAAGCGTCATTACCTGCCATACTATGCAGTAATAAAGCTTGAAAGTCTAATCTCTCCAGTTCGGCCAGTTTTTGATGTTTCGAGTACATGTGATAAGTCGCCTTCTGTAAATGATTGTCTGCACAAAGGAGTGAATATGATCCAGTTAATCCCAGATGTACTACTAAAATTCAGAGAAAAACCGGTGGGATTTGTTGCAGATATCAGAAAAGCATTCCAAATGATTGGAGTTGTAGAAGAGGGTCGAAATTATTTGCGTTTTCTTTGGTGGAAAAATTCCACCATGACGGAGATGATAGTAGTATATCAAGACAAACGAGTTCCGAATCACTCCAGCTATGCATGCTTTTGAGCAAATTCCATGCCCTACGAAGCCAAGAAATAAAAACTATGCAGACGAAGATTGTGCTTTAACTGTTTTGGTCATCATGAAGCCCGACATTGTACTGAGAAGTCAATCAATTGTGGTGGAGGACATCATACAGCTATCTGCCATCAAAGTAAGAGAAGCAGAGGAAACTTAGAACCACCACTCAGAAAACAATAATGGAAGGAAGACTCTTCTTCTTCTACTAGTATCAATATGGAGAATCAGGTGTACACCTCAACTGTTTCTCTGCAGACGTTGCTGGTACAGATTATAGGTAAGAAAGAGAACAAAGTTGTTCGAAGATTTGTAGACAGTAGATATCAACGCTCGTATATATTTAAATCGACAACTGCGGAGCTTGGACTTGTACCAGTAAGGAAAGAACTTGTAGCACATTTCTTGTTTGGTGGAATCAGAACCAACGTCGTACCCCATCGGATCTTTAAAAGATATTTGAAGGCGCTTGAAGGCGATTTCAGTCTTTATACAGAAGTGCGGGGATATTCGTCAGGTACCATCTTACAACAGATCGCTTCTAGCAGAGCTAATAGAAAAAGGAGTAAAGCTATCAGACTGTGGAGCGGGGAGCTCAACGATCCAATTAATGATAGGAGCAGACCTTTACGGAACACTTTTAACTGGTGATGTCCGTGAGCTGAATTCAGGAGCAGTGGCAATCGGCACCAAACTCGGCTGGACTCTCGTGGGAGAGATAGCTAGAGTAACACAATCAATCGGTACAGCTGAGATGAATCTGGCTGGAATAGACACTTGCATCAGCAAGTTGTGTGAGTTGGAGAGTATTGGTGTGCGAGACTCGATAGAGTTCACCTCTGCTGAGCAACTAGACCAGAAAACTAAGGAATGTTTTCTCAGGACGGTTAAAAAGGGATCCGATGGCCGCTACACAGTGAAGGAAAAAAGGGCACCCGCCATAAGCGTCATTACTTGCCACACTATGCAGTAATAAAGCTTGAAAGTCTAATCTCTCCAGTTCGGCCAGTTTTTGATGTTTCGAGTACATGTGATAAGTCGCCTTCTGTAAATGATTGTCTGCACAAAGGAGTGAATATGATCCAGTTAATACCAGATGTACTACTAAAATTCAGAGAAAAACCGGTGGGATTTGTTGCAGATATCAGAAAAGCATTCCAAATGATTGGAGTTGTAGAAGAGGGTCGAAATTATTTGCGTTTTCTTTGGTGGAAAAATTCCACCATGACGGAGATGATAGTAGTATATCAAGACAAACGAGTTCCTTTTGGGGTGACCTTCAGTCGTTTTATTTTGGAAGTGGTATTGGAAGTTGTTTGCAAGCAAGCAGCTGATGAAGGTTCGGAGATGTCTTTGAAGCTATCGGAATCAATTTACGTAGGCAATTGTACCAGTTCAGAAGAAAATTTTGAAAAATATAAAGAATTCCGAGAATGCGCCACTTCTATGTTAAAGGATGCTGGAATGGAATTACGAGATCCGTTTTCCAATATAAAAAATTTAAGCGAGTCTGCAAACGGGAAAGTTAATTTTATCAGGATTAACGTGGTACAGAAGGTCATCCCGAAAATTTAACCAAGAGAGCCGCATTGTCAACGATGCAAAAGCTATTTGATCCAGTCGGATTTTCGTGTCCAGCTACACTGCCCATCAAGCTTACGCTACAATGAGCTTGGATCAACAAACTTAAATGGGATTCCCTTTGCCTGAAGATGAATTTAAGTTGTTTAAAGTTGGTGTCAGCAAAGTGATTTGTTTTGAGAAATTGAAGATTCCCAGGATATGACAGATGGAGGCTACGACAGATGAAACTGGTCGCTTTACTGTTTTACGGATGCTAGCCAATTGGCACTCGCTGCTGCCCTTTTTCTTCGGGTGGACAAGGCAGATAGCGCATCGGTCCATCTAAATCTCGTGTGGCTATCGTGGGTGGAGCACCCATTTCTCGACTGGAACTACTTGGTTGTTTAATTGGAACTGGACTCGTCAACAACATAAAGAAGACCCTCAAGATACAAGAGGTCCCAGTCACGTATTGGTCGGATTCAACTATAGCGTTAGCCTGGATTCAGCGGGATGAGCAATGGGGAACCTTTGTTGGCAACAGAACAAAAGAGATCAACTCATTTACAAAAGTAAGTGAATGAAGATTCATTCCTGGGGAAATGAATCCTGCTGACCTCCCTCCAGAGATTGCACTCCAGAACAACTTGTCCAATCTAGATGGTGGGAGGGACCTAGTTGGTTAGAGAAGCCCTCGCCTGAATGACCTCGAGATATACATGACAACACATATCCATGACGTGCATTAGAGAGGTCAACAAGGAATTTCCGTTTCGACGTCTTATGCGAATAACCGCGTAGGTTCGTCGTTTTCTCGATATTTTTCCCCCAAAGATAAAGGCAATAAGACCACTGGAGAGTTAACACTTACAGAGATTAAATCAGCTGAGACAGCCTTAGTAAGTATTATACAAACGGAAGCTTATCCAGAAGGAGAGACAACTACTTTAAAAAGTTTGGATGTAATCAAAAGCAGCGAAGGTGTCCTACGTGTGAAAACGAGAAGAACGAACCGAAAAGATGAGCTTAGCTTCAGATATCCAGCCGTTCTTCCTGGAAATCAACCAGTCATTGAGCAGCTTATTTTCGATTACCACCGCACTTAATGTCATGCTGGAGTTGGTTTTTTGGTGACAAACTTACGACAGAAATTTTGGATCGTCCACTCAAGAAGGAGTGTAAAAGTTGTGATAACTCGTTGTTTCCGTTGCCGTCGTTTCACAGCCAAACGTACACTCACTGAAGAAGAGACACTTCCCGAATATCTAGTGGGAGATGAGGAACTGTTCGCTGTAACCAGAATCGACCTGGCCGATCCATTGATCCTGAAGAACACAAAGAAATCTGGTTAGTGCTCTTCATTTGTGCTGTTTACCGAGCAGTGCATTTTGAACACACATTGAATGACACATTGAGCACAAAGGCATTTGTTAAAGTACTGGGAAAATTTTGTGAAAAGTTTAGAAGACCGACAACGATTTATACAGACAACGGAACGAGTTTCCGAGGTACCGACAATCTGTTCAAGATTTTGGATTGGGATTCCATTTCCAAAGAGCAACTAGTTAGACGAATTAATTGGAGATTCTCGTGTCGTTTGGCTCCGTGGTGGAGTGGATGGTGGGAACGCCTTATTTGCTCCGCCAAGGACCTCATGAGGAGAACTCTTGGAAAGGGATCTCTGAATCGTATAGAATTGGAGGAGGTTATTAAATCAGTGGCTGAAGTTCTCTCACTTATATCTCAGAGAATCCAACATCTTGGAACCTATAACTTCAGAACATTTCATTTATCCACTTGCTGTTGCAGATCCTGAAGAAAGAATTACGTGACCGTTGGCTGAAGGAATATTTGGGAATGTTCGTTGGACGACCCTTGAAGCTGACAAGAAAGTTAGAAGTGGGTGAGTTAGTCGTTATCCGTGATGAACAGCGCAAAATGATTGAGTGGCCCTTAGCGAGGATCCAACAACTTGTTGCTGGACAGGATGGAGTTGCCAGAGTAGAATGCATCAAGACTATGGACGTAGAGTACACGAGACTTGTTCAACGTCTCCATCCGATTGAACTACAAAGGACAAGTTTGTTCCAGCAGAAGTTGAGACGCGTTCTGAGAGAGTGGTAAAATTTCCTTTAAGACTCTAATGATTTTGTTTTGTTTGCAGTATATAATAACTGTCCTAATGGAGGTCAGCTTCTCTGACCTGTGGTCGGTTTTGTTTTTCTTTTACATTGAAGAGTTTTTTCCCGTACAACATACTCACACACCTAGTTAATTTAGTAGAATATAATATAGAACTGTTTTTTATCTTATGTTATCCTCTTCATAGTGGGAGTAATGTTAGAGATACATGTATCACTTTTCCTTTAACTCTGCTATTTGTACTATGTATGTATCTCTTCAAGAATATGTATCGGAAAGAGTAGTCTCGTCGAGTTTTTGACATCGGCCGTAATTTTTCTTTTTAATATAAAATATAATTTTGAGTCTTGAAAAGCGAGGTCTGGTATTTTTACTTTAAAATTAATTAAAAGAGCAAGAGCTATTTGATGATTAATCGAGCAGTTCCATAACAATGACTGTTTAAAATAATCATAAAGTTTCATCGAAATTTTCATGTTATTGAATCAGGGTTTAAATTTTTTCAAATGAAACCCACAGGTTTTCCAATTTTTGGAGTCCTTTTATCTCTATGATAATCGGCCAAAATATGTCTAGTCTCTGTTGTTTTCGGGTCTTACGACAAGCAGAGCTCATCGAAAGATTTTCTTCTGTCATGTTTATTAGTACTTGGTAGGTGTGATTAATTTCGATTGGAAGTAAAAAGGGAAACGAAAGCAAAAAATACTTCAGTAAAATCAAAGAGATATGCGTTAAAATAAATATAAGAACACTGCTTTGCTAATTATAATTGTGTTTGTGTGTATGTATAATTGTATTGTATTGTTGCTGAAAAGAAGCTGATCCGTAGATGATATATGAGGAACAGAAATAGGAATTTAACGTTGGTTTAGTTAAGTATACACATATCTATTTTATTAAAATGTAGAAAACCATTCAGTATTAAGAGCTCCGTGTTTCTCAAAGTTGTTTGTGTGGAAATATATTTTAGATAAAATATCCAGGCGGAGTCGGTGAAAACAAATTTTTGTAGAAAAAGTAGAAAAACACAGCAATAAGGAAATTTTTGAATTGTTGGGTTTCTTCCCTTTTTTTTATTTTGCAACAGGAAATATGAATATGATTTTTCCTTTCTTCTTACTAATTATCTTTTCTTTTACGCAAATTTATAAAATAGGGGGTGCAGAAAAAAGCTCTATATCCAACCAATATCTTTCTCCTGGTCAATAGGCTTATGGGGCTCTATTGAAGGGGATCGATTACTGATTTATCGAAGTCCTCTGGCCTACAAGTTCACGAAGTCTTTCCCCAGACGTCGCTTCATGGAATAGTGTATTTCATGCACGCACACAAAAAAAAACAAATCTCAATATAATAGAGAAAACATGAAAAAAAGAAAAAAAAAATGTATGTGTATACAGTGTGTTCCGGGAACTATGGGCCAAACTAAAATAGATGAAAGTAGAGGTTATTTGGAATCGAAAACGTCATTACACATTTTTCCATTTGACGCTTTTTTTCAAGATTCTCGAATTTTTCTTAATTTTCGCAAAAAACGTGATTTTTTGATCATTTATTTTTTTATTGTTTTTGTATTTGAATTTTATAACTAATCACTTTTTCAAAAGTGGACACTTGGAGCATTCTAATATAAATAAAAAAATTCCCAGAAGCTATTATTTCAAAAGTAATTCGAATTTAAGTTGAAGTATATGATAATGTTAAACAAACTTTGAATTACTTCAAAGGTGAATTACATGGAATTTTCTCATTTTTTTGCTAGTTATTTCTAAAAACTACCTCAACTTTTACCCTTTCTAATGGTATCAACCATCCTGTGTTTAATTTCTACCTTTTCCCTAAAACTAGCCTCTTTTCATTTCAGCATGAACTAGGTAAAATTTCACTTCTCATGGGCTGTTCAATTATCGCTGTATTAATTTGAAGGGTATGAAGAATAAGTCCGAATATTTCGCTAAGAAATTATATGCTACGTTTCAGGTATTATGATTAGTCACTTTGGATTCTCCCAAATTGGAATTGGGTACTTTAGATTTCATTCTGTGTCTTTTTCGGTAAAGTTTTTCATTTTCAGCTCTACTCTAGAGGAATTGACATTTAACTATCGTGTTGCTTAAGACTTAGGACAGATTTATATTGAGAAAATTAGGAAGTGTTGGATATGGATCGCCATACTTTTCGCGATGCTAATTGGACCTGTAGTCTTTCCCTTAAGATTAAATGCCGCGTCGTACCTAGACCATCTATCCAACCATCTATTCGAATTATTGGAGGATATACCACTACAGAGGAGAACAAAAATTATTTTCAAACATGACGGAGCTCCAGCGCACTACGGGCGGACAATAGCAAATTGGCTAGAAGAAAATTTCTGTGGACGTTGGATCGGTAGAAATTGACTGGCCCCCACGTTCACCTGATCTTACACCGTTGGATTTCTACCTCTGGGGATACATGAAATCAATTGTCTACGAAGAAGAAATAAGGTCCATAGAACATCTTTCCTCACTAATAAATTTAGCAATTAATAATATTAAGAGTGAATTAAATCCAAGAGTGATTAAAAGATCTGTTATAAGAAATAGATTATGTTTAAGAGTTGGAGGTAAAACCTTTGAACAATTTATGTAAATAAAATTAACAAACTTTATAATTTAATATAAATAAATAAATTAAATGCATACTATTTTCTTGGGACAGCGATTTTTTACATAATGCAACTAATTTGCCTACATTTCTTAAAAAATGAACCAAAATGAGAATATGTGTCGAGACACCTGACGTGTAATCCCTTAGGAAAACATACGCAGTAATATCCCTCAAAACAATATAGCAATAATGTTAGAATGTATGAATGTATGTAAGTGAAATTTTACCGAGTTCATGCTCAAATGAAAAGAGGCTAGTTTTAGGGAAAAGGTAGAAATTAAACACAGGATGGTTGATACCATTAGAAAGGGTGCAAGTTAGGTAGTTTTTAGAGGTACCTGACAAAAAAAATTTCTGACAAAATTCCATTTAAATCACCTTTGAAGTAATTCAAAGGTCGATTAACACTATCATATACTTCAACTTAAACTCGAATTACTTTGGAAATAATAGCTTCTGGGAAATTTTTTATTTATTATTAGAATGCTCCAAGTGTCCACTTTTAAAAAAGTGATTAGTTATACAATTGAAATAAATAACAAAAAAATAAAAATAAATGAAAAGTAAGAAAAATTCGAAAATCTTGAAAGCAAAGCGTCAAATGGAGAAATGTATAATGACGTTTTCGATCCCAAATAAGCTCCACTTTCATTCGTTTAAGTTTGGCCCATAGTTCCCGGAACACCCTATATAGAGAGCCAAAAAAAACGTATATATTTATATAAAGGGAAGAAAACAAAAAGAATTTTTGTAATTAAAAAAAAAGGAAAATTTTCCTTAATTTTATTCCTTTTATTTGTTCGTGTTGATTTTTTGTTTTGCTGGGCGATGGAGATAGTGTTGTGGTGAATGTTGGGATTTTCTGCGTTTTTCGGTTTTGAAGGTGCTGAATAACTTGGTGGATAGTTTAAGGATCGTGATAGTACGTCGTGCGGGCGACGATTTCTTGCAGTCTTCCTTCTTGGAAACGTCTCGTCTTGTTGAGGCAAGAGTCCGTCGTTGAGCGGTATGGCGCTTAAACTTTAATTATTGTTATTATTTCCTCTAAGCACCCTTTTTAGGGCATCCGGCTTATTTTGTTGTTTTTTGCATTTCAGTTTTAATTTGAGCGACTTATTTTGTTTATTTATTTGTTTGATTTCCTATTATTTTTTCTTCGTTTTTTTTTGCACTGATTCTTGGATTTATTTATTTTATAGATACTGATTTTTGGTACGAGCACCGCTGCTTGAGTATGTTATAACTGTGGCAGATTTTTATTATTTTTTTATTAATTTAGTATTTTTTTATTTTTATTTAATCTCTATTTGATTAATATTTTTTTTAACTTCTTTTTTATTTAGGTAGGTAGGTATGCACCGCTGCCACCACTTTGTTATACGTTGTCCGCCGTGTTCGTAGTAGAGTGCACACAACCCTTTAATTAAGAAAATACATCTTTCTTGGATTTCGTTACACACAATAATTTTTATTAAGAAAAATCGCATTGACCACAACTGTCCTTTCGGCGGTTTTTAGACAAACTCATCCAGGTTTGAGCTGATGGCCCCAGATATCCACGATTATTTTTAAGCTTTTTTATTATCTTATTACTTTCTCACGACCGACGTTGAAAAAACGTACGTGATAAAATTCGAAAAAGTTTTGGTAGCAGTTGTGATATTAATTTTAAGAGGACGCGAACAATTTGTAACAATTGTATGTATGTGTGTACATACAATTAGTTTTAGAATTAAGTACCATACGTATGTATAGTGTACATACGGAAAAAAAGGAAGAAGACACTGTATGTAGGTAAATATGCATATCCTGTGAGTGGAATATGTGTGTGATAACAAAATGCAATTTATACTAAATTGCATTTTGTTATAACATGGGAATGTATTTTGAATTTAAATTGAAATGTTAAATGAAAATGTTTTTTTTTTAAGTTTTCGGGGTCAAATTTATGATTAATCAATGTATTTGTATATTGATGTATTGCCCTTATGGTTGTGATTCGGGGCATTGGGCACCTGAGTCACAATACAACCATGCCGGACTTGCTGATTAAATCAATATCTCTATGCCTAATATGATATATACTAATTTTTAAATTAATTCACAAGATGAACTTCCATATGATGACTGGACTCCAAAAATCTTGTGATTCATCTACCGCCTCTAGTGTCGACAGGGCTTCACCGGGTGTGAACTGACATGTTGGCTGGGTCAATGACAGGAACTCTTATTTATTTATTTATTTAATTATTTATTTGAATCAGTCTACCGAATATAATAATCTTACAGACTTGCATAGCATTTTACGTAAACAAAGATTGCCTTAATAAATCTACCTTTATAAAATAAAATAAATTATCATAGAAGAACTAATAATTTTGTAAAGACAAAGCATTTTCAAAAATTATACTTTTAAATTTTTCTCTGGACATACAAATATCTACAAGTGATGAGAAAGAATTGTAATTAAATACACAATTAGATATTGGTTCATGATAGCCATAATTGGTTCTATGCTGAGGAGCATACAACAAATCCCTTGAACGTATAGGTCTTTCAGGAGCATATATATTAATTAATAATAGTAATTCAAATGATTTTATTTTAAACGAAAGTATATCTTTTACAAATAAAGCACAGGAAACTTCACGACGAAGTTTCAGACTAGACAGACCAAGCAGTTTACATCTCACAGTATATGATGATAAGTTGTCATTTTGGTAATTTATTTTCCGTAGAACAAATCTAGTAAATGTCTTTTGAATGGATTCAATACGATCAATATGTACGTTATAATATGGACACCAAACAATGGATGCATATTCAAGAATGGATCTCACGATCGAAAAGTATAATGTCTTGAAGGTCTGAATGTTATGAAAGTCTTTGGAGTTCCGCTTAAGGAAACCTAAACAACGTCTTGATTTAATGATAATAGTGTTAATGTGAGGGGTAAACGCCAATTTAGTGTCAAAAATAATACCTAAGTCCTTGATTTCATTTGTTCGAGAAACTATATCATGATTAATTTTATAATCAAACAAGAAAGGACAAGAGATGCGATGAAAAGTAACAATTTTACATTTTGAAATGTTAAGATATAACTTATTTTTAGAGCACCAAGCAGAAAGTATATTGAGAGCATTCTGCAGTAGTAAGCAATCGCTTAGAGAGTTTATTCTAACGAATAGTTTTAAATCATCCGCAAATATTAGGCATTTGGCAAAAACAAAGGAAGTTGCTATATCATTAATGAAAAGCAGAAACAATAGAGGACCTAAGTGACTACCCTGAGGAACTCCCGAGGTGACCGTGATTACATCAGATATAACATTGCCAATCCTTACATATTGTTTGCGGTTAGATAAATAGGCCAGAATCCAGCTTAAGAAAGAGGAGTGGAAGCCTATATTTTTCAACTTATGAATGAGAAGAGGAATGCTGATCTTATCAAATGCCTTCGAGAAATCTGTGTTAATAGTATTCACTTGAACATGATCTTCAAAAGCACTTATAGTATAGTTCGAAAATAATGTAAGATTAGTTACACATGACCTCCCCGTAATAAAGCCATGTTGCTCAGGGACTATATATTCCTTAACTAGAGAGCTAAGCTTAGAGTTAACTATATAATCTAGTAATTTAGGTACGACTTTCATAATAGAGACTGGTCTGTAATTCTCTATAGTGCTTTTAGAACCTGCTTTAAATATAGGAGTGATTAATGAAATTTTCCACTCATCAAGAAAAGTACCGGTACTTAAGGATAGGTTAAAAATTTTGCATAAAGGATCGGCCAAAAAAACAGCGCAATTTTTTAGTAGCGAATGACATAACCCATCAGAATCTGGTCTTGTGGTGGAATCGAGATCATTGGGACCCTTCAAGACCTCATCAGCATTAATCGATAAATGACCAACATCCAAAGGGGATGTATCAGTATTAACAGGGTATTCATGATCCAATTCACTAAAGGTTTCGTTACTATAAACAGATTTGAAGTAATAGGCAAAAAGATTGCAACTGGTGTGAAAATCGAACGACCTATTAGAACCGTAATTTAAAACCTTAGGAAAAGAAGAAGTCGTATGCTTGGATTTAATAAAGGACCAAAAGGCCTTACTATTAGAGCTAATGCTGTTTTCAATTGAACACACGTATTGACCATACAGATACCTATGCAGGACCTCGTATTCCTTTCTAAGCCTATGAAACAACGCCTCGTCAGCGCTGCTGCCAGTAGCCCTATATTGCTTGTGTGCCTTTGTCTTAGCATTTTTCAATCTTAAAAGACCGTTTGCAAACCATTTTGGGTGTTTATTCCTACGTTTAGATTTTTTAGCGACAAATTTATGTAGGCCTTCATGAACAACATCAAGAAATTTGTTGTACGCTCTCAGCAGATCACAATGTTCCAAAAAGGACCAATTTATGTTAGAGAAAAAGGTATTAAGATCTAAATAATTAACTTTGTTGAAATTAAATTCAATTTTATCAGTAGAATTCTGTAAAGGAGCAAAATCATAAAATCATTAATGTCTACTACTAAATCAGGGATAACAAATAATAAATCTAGAATTCTGCCAAAAATATTACTAATATTGTTTAATTGAATTAAATCTAAACCTAATAAATTATCTATGACAAAACTTTCTGTTTCAGAAGATACATTAATAGGTATTAGCATCGCGTCATCATCATTCCAGGTCCAACGTAAATTACTTAGATTGAAGTCACCTATATAGCATAAGTGGTGGTCCTTGATATTATCAGATAAACTAGTAATATTGAGTATGTGCTCCTTGTAAACCTCAAGTGAAGAAGATGGAGGAATATAACTGATGCATATATCCAAGAAATTAGTGGTATTGAAGTTACTCACGCGAACACAAAGTTGTTCAATGATTCCCGACTCATTGGATAAGTGAATTTGTTCGCTAATCATGGAAGTACGTACTGCAATCATAACACCGCCTCCACGTGAAAAACCAGATGCGAGAGGACAACGATCCTTCCTATAGATTGTGTAGCAGCTTTCATCAACAATCTCACTATTTGAAATGCTATCATTCAACCAAGTTTCCGTGATGGCAATGATGTCAAAGTCATTTTCAATTATTGAGAGATAGAAATCTCTCAATTTCGTTCTTAAGCCACGAACATTTTGATAATAGCATTTCAACCCATTATCTTTACTATCAACGTTTAAAAAATTTATTGTAGAGAAGTCAACATTGGGAATGAGATCAGACAATTCCGGGGAATCGGGTTCCATCGAATTATCAATTAAGACTGGATTTGAGGTCGATTCGAAACCAGCTCGTTTTTTGATGATTTGATGAATCTTCTGACACATGTGCCGGATTTCCAGATGTCAGGCACAAGCAATCTAGATATATAGTGCTCGGGTGCTCTTAGTTTGAAGGACACAGATCTGAAATTATTTAAGTCTGCATCCTTTTTCCATAGAGGATGACATGTAATTTGGTTGCTTGAAATACTAATCAAATTGGCAACATATTTTTTTATTTTATCAGGTGTAGCATCAGGACGTATACGTGATAAGTGCAGATGTCTGATATTGTTTATCGCAGAAAAGTCATCGACGACAGCAGCTGTGCCAACAATTTTTTTATTCTTATGGTGAGATCTTTTTTGAACAGTAGTCCAGTTGGAATTACGATTATCGGCGTCACTCGCATCAATATCCGCAGACGATATCTGCCTATGACTCAATTCAGTAACAGGCCTTGTTATAGCTGTAGATATACCTGCAATATCGTTGAGGTTATTGCACTGATCAGACTTATCTGCATCAGCTGTTATAACTGCAGGAATACAAGTGATAGCGTTGAGGTCATTGCACTTATCAGACTTATCTGCGTCATCTGTACCAACTAGATCAATATGTAACGGTTGACCTGCACTCCCGACCATTCCATTATATAAATTCACTTTGTTTGTGCTATGATTATTATCAGTTTCAGACAATAACCCACTGATAGATGATACTGAACTGGCTCGATGACAAACAGAAACTATTGGTACTGTGGACGGATTGCGTTTAGATGTAGTAGTTGATTTTGGCTTAGATGATAGTACTACAGAGCGAGGGGCACTATTGTCACTTGTTATTGATTGATGTTGATCTTTTTTTTCTAATAAAGATCTTATATCAGAAAGTTCCTTTGTCAATTCATTCTTCAGATTGATAAAAGCAACGGCAAAATCCGCTAAAGGGTGTGTGATGCATGAAGGGCACTTCCAAAAGATCGAGTTGTATGTCTCAATAAGTTTAACACAATTCTCTTCGAGTTTAGAGCACCGTCTGTGAAATAAATTAGCACAGAAACCACACCGGACGAATTTTTTATCAGAGATACGATCATTACATTTACCGCACAAATTGTTATCCATGACTGCAGCAAGCAAAACTTGTTAATCACAAAATCAAATGAGCGCAAATGAATTTCGCAGGGACGGGGTGGTATCTTCGTCGAGGGGGCACTGGGGCTCACTACTGTGCACAATTCAAATTGATTAGATTTCGTTCTTGGAATGTTTACATGGCTCCTTCGTCGACAAGTCGATGATTAGTATCCCAGTTCGGAGGAATTCCTTAATGGGTTGTTTGACGCAACTGTAACGCAAATGTATGCCCGCTGACAGTTCTACCTACACTCACTTCCACCTGAGTATTAGGAGACCCTGCAGCCCGCATACCTCGTCACAAAAATCATCACCAGGACTTCTGTGGGTGACGACACAGCATTTTCCCGCTAGTGTACAGTCGGATTGGGGTGGTTCTTGCCACCCACGTCCTTTAGATGCTAGTAAGCTGTGTCAATTATACACCGGACTGACGGACGGTCTAAATATTGACTTCGGACGGACGGACGGACTAATGGAGTTGAAAGCTGAAAGGCCAAAAAAAAAAGTTACGACGTTAGAGCTGAAGCAACCGTTCAACCGTTGTCTTTCGTACCTAAAGCTGGAGGAGAATCAAAAAAAAAAATTATTATATATATATTTGTTTTTCTTTTCTTGTTTTCGTATGACAGAATAAGTGAAGTATGTTTCAACGCCGAACAATCGTATTACCACCCGGAGAATCACCGACGCAGTGAGGAGAGGAGGTGAGAGTGGGCCACGGGTGTTGATGTGACCCAGGCTTGACGTTTGGGCCCAGCGCCCCCGACCACCCTGGCTAAGTCGTCAAGACCACAAAAAAAATTTATTGCTTAGCCCCCAGACATGCGTGTGTGTATGTGTTAAGCTACCCCGCCATAATCACGCCGCCGCGTGTATGTTGTTTAGACCTTCATCGAAGCTAGTATCCTGGACTGTGGCTTATTCATCAAACTTTCACCTCCCAAATCACTCGGCCTTTAGCATCACACGCAGTTTACAAAAAAAAGAGGTGGCGACAAACCCAAGCGTACCTACATGAATGTATGTGAATCAGCATAAAAGGAAGAGGAAAAAAAAATTAAATAAAAAAAAGAAAAACATAGGAGAGGAAGTCAAAGGACTGCCTTGTAAATAACAACACAACTTGTTACGATTCTGAACCCATTGACAAAAATTTTTTTTTTTCTTCTTTATTTATCTTTGCCTTTTTATTAACGACAATCCTTAAGGCTAGTTCTTAGCTTCTAGAATAGGCCCTACTAATCTAATACCTGCCGAGGCAGGGGTAATCCAATGTAGCACACCTCGGAGGGAGGTGGCCCCAACGCTATACTTAATTCTAGATCTCTGGGTGAATTTGGACGAGTTCGTAGGTAACAAAAAAAAAACTTAACTGTCGGAAGACCATATGAGCAAAAAAAAAACTTATTGGTTATAAGAGTAAACAAAAGAAAAAAAAATTTTTACTTAACTAAACTTACAGCGTCCCTAGGAGTACCTGGTTTGTGTCCACACACATTACAGCCAAGCGCCAACAGTGAATTGGTTAGATCTGCGTTACTTCTTAACAAGCATCTTCTTTCATGGTCATTCTCTTCTTCACCATTTGTTCGCGTGGAATTAGGCACACACAGCCACATATAAGTACATAGGCATATATATATATTCGTATGCAAGTCGAAGGAAAGTCCCTTACTTCTATACATCAACATATGTAAGGCTCACAAATTACTACTTTTCTTTTCCAGAATGTTCCTGTCATTACTGAGGCGCAGGTAAATCATCGACGACTGGAATCGGTACGTGATTTTAAACTTTAGAATATGCATATGTAACTCACTAATTTAATTTCCCGTCGAAATATATATATATCTAATTCAATAATTATTTTATTTATTTCGCAGAATGTTCATCTCATAATTTACGCAGGTAATTTAATCACAACTAATGTATCAAATCTTTCCGTCGAAATATGTATTTATAAAATTCATTAATTATTTTATTTATTTCGCAGAATGTTCATCTCATAACTTACGCAGGTAATTTAATCACAACTAATGTATCAAATCTTTCCGTCGAAATATGTATTTATAAAATTCATTAATTATTTTATCTAATTTGCAGAATGTTCATCTCATAATTTACGCAGGTAATTTAATCACCACTAATTTATCAAATCTTTCCGCCGAAATATATATATATCAAACTCATTAATTATTTTATTTATTTCGCAGAATGTTCATCTCATAACTTACGCAGGTAATTTAACAACAAATTTATCAAATCTTTCCGTCGAAATATATATATATCAAATTAATTAATTATTTTATTTATTTCGCAGAATGTTCATCTCATAATTTACGCAGGTAATTTAATCACAACTAATGTATCAAATCTTTCCGTCGAAATATACATATATCAAACTCATTAATTATTTTATTTATTTCGCAGAATGTTCATCTCATAACTTACGCAGGTAATTTAACAACAAATTTATCAAATCTTTCCGTCGAAATATATATATATATCAAATTCATTAATTATTTTATTTATTTCGCAGAATGTTCATCTCATAACTTACGCAGGTAATTTAACAACAAATTTATCAAATCTTTTCGTCGAAATATATATATCAGATTCATCAATTATTTTATTTATTTCGCAGAATGTTCATCTCATAATTTACGCAGGTAATTTAATCACAACTAATGTATCAAATCTTTCCGTCGAAATATATATTTATAAAATTCATTAATTATTTTATTTATTTCGCAGAATGTTCATCTCATAACTTACGCAGGTAATTTAATCACAAACAAATTTATCAAATTTTTCCGTCGAAATATATATATGTAACTCACTAAATTCCTTTTTTCCTTTCTTTTGTCACCGAAAGTATCTATAATGCCGCACAGGTAACTCAAACTTTATAATGTATATATACACCACTAACTAGATTTTCCTTTACTTTCACAGAATTGTACCTGATCAAACTGGCGCAGGTAATCTCACGACGAAAGGTAACCGGCAAATTCGCGATTAATTACTTCGAGTGCGGTTCCAAAAGTATCAAAAGAAGAAAAAAAATTATACTCAATAAGAAACAAGAATAATCCAAAAGGAACAAACTCCCGGGAACCAGTACTGCGCGAAACAACCTCCAGCTCTACTCGTTACTTAATGACCACTCGATCAAAAAATCTGCCTCCACGCAAGCTGCCTACATCGCACCCGACTTACCAATCATCAGCCACCGGCCGGCGCGCATTTTCTTTTGTTCTCTCAACTTTACGAATTTTGCTAACATCTGGCCTGCTGTCGGAGTGCGGGTGTGTGTTTCTTCTTTCTCGTAGCAGTGGATATCTCTTTTCGAGCCGAATTTTTCGGAATTTACTTTGCGGACCTGCTGCAATACATTGCATGATGGTATCATGCGATGTATTACAGCTAGCCGAGATGCCGTTTTCGTCGTCTCGAGGTTGATGACTAGCGGTAAGTTTTGCATGAAAATTGTAAACTGTGTGCGTTTTACAGATTTTGGAATTTTTTGTTTGGAATAATATTTCTTTTGTATGGCATTTTTTGTGTTGTTGCGTTTTCTTCTTTTCAGGTTTTATCTAAAGATTGCAATTTGTGCGAGTTCTGTACAAATTGGAATTTTTTCTTGTTTTTTTTTCTCTCCTTTCCCATTGTTTATTTTAGGACAACAACTTTCTTCTCTCTTTCCAGGTTTTCTTCGTGTATGTAGGATAGATGCCTTATGGGAAAGTAGCAGAGGGCTACTTTCCGAAATTAACTAAATTTTCTTTGCCCATTTTCAGGTGTCTGGGAGAAAATTATGGGGTTTTCTCTACGGGGGGCAAAGGTAGCGTATGGGGTATACGCTACAGCGTGGGGACGACCCACGGAGAAAAGAGTCTCAAGCCGGGCTTAGGACAAAAGGGAAGCGAAAGCGAGGAAAAAAAAAAAGAGAAAAATATATATATAATATTAATGTGGTGCTTACGGTAGCGCCCAACGTGGGGACGACCCACCAGAGTCTCAAGCCGGGCATGAGCCAACGGGGACTTGTGTTACGGAGAAAAAAAAAAAAAAAAAAAAAAGGAATAACCTGTGTCCATGTTTCCAATCCATTCTGATCGAGGGAGGACCTCTCTGAGGATAGACGTCGTCTATCAACTCACCTCGGCCCATAAGTTGACCAGAAACAGGTACAGCGATTGATTTGCCGGACATGGGAATGTGAGGCTAGAGCTAGAGACTATTGGTGAATCGGAGAAGAGGGGTAACACTTCGCGCTATGTGTTCCACGGAATCCGGTCACGGCACCCCCAGAAGTACCCGTCCCAAGCAAGGAGGTCGCTTCGAAAGGATAGAACTCATCTATCAACTTACTCAGGACGAGGAAAGCTCCCCAGAGTGCAGCAACCGGGTTCGCGCTTAACAAAGCCGCGAAGCTCGAAGAGGGGGAAGAGGATGAAATTGGATTGAAGACTAGTAATGCGTAATTGCAGCAAGGTGCGAATGGAGAAAAGAAAATAAGAGAGAAGCAAAGAGACGGGGAAAAAAAAAACAAAACAAAAAAAAAAAAAAAAAAAAAAAAAGACAGTGAACGGGCCAGGAAAGGCAATACGTAGCTAACTATCAGTTCTTTCATTATTCGGACTTACACTCGCTTTGTCATGCCATCAAAAGAGAGTTATTGAAGAAGAGACAGGAAATGATAAAATCCTCATATCGAGGCTAATCCAGACGGGATTAGTGTGGAAACATCTACACAATTGAGGTAGAGATGGGTTCGACTAGGATCATTATCCATTTACAAATTTTTCGCTCGGCTATCACAGAATTGAAAATATGAAGAAACAGGAAAGAATAAAATCCTCATATCGAGGCTAATCCAGACGGGATTGAGCATGCGGGATTCCTACGGTTGTTTCCTACGCGTAGGGTACCATGTGGGTTTAGGTTGACACGTTGTCAGACAAGGAAGAAGGTTAACTGGTTGACCTACAAAAGGTTTATCACCCACCACTGATGAGGCAGTAAGAGGGTTACGCGATAACCTATAGTTTGCAAGTGAAGCTTGCCGGATGCCTTTTTAGGGCTACCGAGGGGAGCCTAGGACTTTATGTCCTGCGCGTGAAATATCCCAAGAGGATGTCCGTCCGGGGTCTTGAGACGATAGGATACTTGACCTATTCGCTCGGCTACGACGGCCTTCACAAATTTAGGAGCCAGTTTGGCCGCAAAGCGATTTGCCGCATTACTCTGCACGTAGTTTCGCACGAAAACATCCTGTCCGGGGCAAAAAGATCTGGGCCGTGTTCGCAAATTATAACCTTTTGAATAACGTTTGTAGGCTTCGGCCAGGTGGACTTTCACTTCCTCACGGGTTTGTTGGAGTCGCTGGTTAAGGGGGACGTGTTCTACGGCGCCATCCGAGGTTGGGACTAACTCTTGGAGCAGTTGGTACGAGTCTCCATGTGTTACGGGGTGTCTGCCAAACATCAGGAAGTACGGCGAGCACTTGATCGATTCGTGGACGACATTCCGAATGGCGAAGGCAATTTCGCTCAAGTGTTCATCCCACCTCCGATGTTCGTTCCCAACATAGGCGCGAATTGCTGCGAGGACAGATTGATTCACTCGCTCCGAAGCGTTAGATTGTGGCGAGTAAGCAGGGGAGAAAATATGTCTCACCCTATATTTGTCTAACAACCGAGCGAGTAGACGAGATGTGAACTGACATCCATTGTCCGAGTGCAGGTATTCTGGGACTCCAAATACATGGAAGGAAGACTTCTTTTTCCAGAAAGGTGACTACTTTACTGGCCGTAGCCTCGGACATTGCTCGGAGCAGTACAAATTTGGTAAGGTGGTCTAGGACAATGAATATATATTTGTTCCCATCCCGGCTACGTGGGTAGGGACCTAAAAAGTCACAATATATGCGTTGCCAGGGCAGATCCGCTAACCGAATTTCTCCTAAAGGTGGTTTGGAGGATGCGTTCATGGGCTTAACTTGCTTACAGGTTGCACAGGAAGCGATGAACATGCGCACGTCTGCGCACATGCTGGGCCAGTAATACTGACGCCGTAATTTCTCGAGTGTTTTCGCGAATCCGAAGTGGGCAGCAGTAGGTGGACAATGCTCTTGTTCAATCAGGCTGGTGGCGAGACCATCGGGGACCCACAGCTTCCAGATAACTCGATCGTTACTAATGCTGTCTCTTGGAGAGGCAAAAGAAATGTATATTTTCTTATCTGACACGCGCAGGTTGGGATAGGTATCGGGGTTGTTGTTTATCTGACGGATTTTTTCAAGATATGTGCTTGCCTGGAAGGCATCGTCTTTCATATTGATGGACTCGATGACCTGAGCGACAGGTCTTTCGTCAGGATGATGCTCCGCTGACTCGTCTGCGAATGCTCGGGAGAGAGCATCTGCGACTACATTTTCCTTGCCCCTTCGGTATTCGATGTTAAATTTGAACGCCTGGAGTTTAAGACTCCACCGTGCCAGTCTGCCACACAGATCTCTCTGATCCATGAGCCATTTAAGACTGGCATGATCGGTGATGATCGTGAACTCCAGGCCTTCAACGTAAGGTCTGAACCGCTTCACACTCAGTACCGCTGCCAGACACTCCAGCTCTGTGATGCTATAGTTGCGCTGAGCCGGATTTAGTTTCTGTGACATATACGCTATTGGATGTTCTTCGCCATCCGCAGAGCGTTGGAAAAGTACGCTTCCGACTCCTGTGGTACTAGCATCGCACTGAATGAAGAACGGCCTTGAAAAATCGGGGTTTGCCAGAACTGGGTCCGTCATTAGGCACTCTTTCAACTGATTAAAGGCCGTCTCGGCCGGTTCCTCCCACTTAAATTTTGTATTCTTTTTAAGCAAATCCGTCAAAGGGCATGCAATGGAGGCGAAGTGAGGTATGAAACGCCTATACCAGCCACAGACTCCCAGGAAGCTCCGTACCTTCTTTACGTTATTCGGTCTCGGGAAGTTCTGGATGGCGACGACTTTCTCCCGATCTGCTCTCATGCAACCAGCACCCACTACAAAACCCAAGTATTTGACTTCCCGCATACAAAACTTACTCTTCTCCACGTTGATTGTCAGGCCAGCGTCACGCAATAGAGCGGAAATCTTTGACAGTAGCTCGAGGTGTTCGTCAAACGTGGAGGAGGTAATAAGCAGGTCGTCCAGGTAGACAAATACCCGGTCATGCAGTTGGTGTGGGATTACTTTGCACATCAATTTACACATAGTCTGTGGAGCATTACATAAACCGAATGGGAGTACTGTGAACTGGTACAAAGGTCTGCCCGGCACTGCGAAAGCAGTTTTATCCCTTGAAGATTTTGCTAAGGGGATTTGCCAGAAGGCGTCCTTCAGATCGATCGCGGAGATATACTCCGTTTCCTGAAGCCGGCCGAGCAACCCGTCTATGAGCGGCAGGGGGAATGCGTCCGGGACTGTAACGGAATTGAGCTTCCGCGCGTCTAGACATAAGCGAACCTTTCCATTTGGTTTTCTTACCAGTGTTACTGGGGAGGACCAGGCACTCTGGCTTTCCTCGATGACTCCTAAACTCAACATCCGATCGAGTTCATCGTACATGGACTTCTGCACCGCAGGCGATACAGCGTAATAACGCTGCTTGATAGGTTTAGCAGATCCGACTTCTATTTCGTGCTCAACGAGCTTTGTTCGACCTAATCCTTGATTACTGAATGAAGGGAATGAGTTGATCACTGTCTGTAATTGGGTATCATCAGCTTGGGACAATTGGTGCTGTTGAGTACACACTGGAGGAGGTGTTGGGGGCGAGTAAAGCTCGCTGATCATCACGGGGGCTAAGCCGAATGCCTTCCAGAAGTCAATGCCCAGGTATAAAGGCTGTTGTAAGGTCGGGACGATATGAAGACGCATCCGGCGCGTTTTATCACCGTACCTCACTAGGACCCGGATATGACCTAGCACTCGCTGCTCTTGCCCGTCTGCAGTGGCAATGGTTGAGGGCATCGAATGGAAACGAATTCCAAGCTTTCCCAGGAAACTCTCCGCTCCAGAACCGAGCACACTAACGCTAGCTCCACTATCCAACAGACCTCGTATTCTTCGTCCGCAGATGAAGACATCAGCGAATGGCCGTGGGTCGGCGTTACCTGAGATTATGGTTTCGGCCACTGCTGCTTTTATGTGTCTCCGCAGGCTATGATATTGGTACGTGCGTCGCGTGGTTTTCGAACGGGAAGCGTCTTGGGGCCGCGAGCTTATTTCGTGCAGGTATGGATCTGAGTCGGAGGAAGAGGTGTCGATGGACACTGTATCATCGGAGGTGGAACAACTGCAGCTATCGGCTTCTGAAAATTCCAGGTCAGTATCATTGTTTAGTACTGCTTGTACTGCGATGTCTCGAGATGTTGTTTGGCACATTCGTGGGTTATTATGGGACGTCTCTAGGGTTTCCTGCTCGACTAAAGCTGGTGGAATATCTGGTTTATATTGGACAGGCTGACAACTTTCATTGACACACCGAGAGCCTAGCGATGCCTCTCGGGCTCGGTATTCGTCGCCACGTCTTCGGTAGTTCGTCTGGGGACCCGACTCGGACTCCAGATACGCGGGGTCCCCGTAAAGTTCTGACTCCGCCTGTGGTTTTCCGACGCACAGGCTCTACACTGGGTTTTAATGACACCGGCCGTTCCACAGCCATAGCAAAAAAGGTGTTGTGGACCAACGGGACAATCGTGGTAGGTGTGACCCTCCACGGCACAATTCCAACATTTTAGCCGGGATCTAGGTTGTGGTGGCTGGTTCCTATTAGCTTGAGGAAATCTGGGGTTTGTCTGCATTGCGTTCACGCATGCTTGGTAGTCGGTTGTGGCGCTATCTATGAGGTAAGGACTATCTGAATATAGCTCGTGCACGACACGTCGTTGAGGTACTCCACGGGGAGCTCCTATGTCGGACCAGAGTTTTTCGAACCGGTTACACAAGTCTCTCAGATCAAGTACATTACTGGTAGGATATAATAGCAGGGCTTCCTGTAACGCTGGCTTCATATTCCTATGTAGAATTTCTACTAACTCTCTTTCGGGAATGGGGTTGGACATTTTGGACACGAGCGTATGAACGGCAAGTCTGAAATCGCTGAAGGACTCACGCGTTTCTTGCTTCCTTTCTTCAATCAGCTTACGAATCTCGTAGTCAGTGTCCTGACTACTGAATTCTCTTAAGAATGCGTCCCGCAAACCTTGCCAGGTATGTGTGTGGTTGCTACGCAAGAAGAGCCAGTACCAGTTTGCAGCTTTCCCGCTGACAAGTGAGTGGAAGCCTGCACAGAGATCAGCTGTTGACACCTGCTCTAATCGTGCTAATGATTCCAAGCGAAAAAGGAATTCTGTTGCATCGAAACCTGTTGTGCCGTCAAAGGACATCCTCCATCTGAAGACTGGATTGCGGGATGGGCTGCCATGCATTGGACGGTATACCGCCTACCGCGGGCGCGGAGGCTGTTGCTGCTGGAGGACGCCGATCAGGCTGTAGCTGACCTAGGTAATCAAGCCTGTGGGAGAGGTTTCCTAGTGACAAACCGGGGCTTATGCGCTCCAACCTTTCGTTAACGGACTGGATTCGTCGCGTTCCTTGAAGCTGGGCTGTCAATGGCCGGGAGGTGGTATGAGTGTCGACTACGGTGACTACAGGATCTGTCTTATCCAGACCTTGGCCGTAAATGTCAGATAAGTCTGGATTAAATCGTGCGCTCTTTGTGATCGCTTTTGGAGTACTTAGTAAGCGGCCAGTGTCCGCGACGGTATGCCCAGGGGTTTTTTGAACGGTGCCTGTCCGTGGGGGAACTGGTTGACTGTTTTCTGTAATGGTAGTAAGGGGTGCGGCTCGAGCACCATCCTCATCGACTTTCGCCAGCATGTCTTCCAAAGTTCTGACGTATACCTGAACCTGTGTTCGGACTGTCGGCGACGTAATACCCAGCCTTCGGGCCCTGTCGAGCGCATGGAGAACATGAGTCCGGTACCTCAGGCGGTCTTCATCATATTGCAGTGGGGCGGACAATAGGCGATATTGAAGGACCTCGACGCGGCCGGCAAGGTAGGCTAGTTCGCCACTCGGATTTTTGTGTGCATGAGACTTTTCTGGAACCATTCTAGGGTCGGCACGCTCTACGCGGTATAGTTTGACCAGCTGCTGTCGTGCATCTGGGGCGGTGGGTGGAATTCCACGAACGGAAAATTCTACTTCCAGTTCCTCTGGTGCCAGATAAGTGAAATCCATTATAATATCTAGGTATACAAACCAACAGTGATAACTAAGGCGAAAGAGAAAAAAACAATTAATTTTTTTTTTTTTTTTCTTTTTTTTTTTTTTATCCTCGTCTATGACTAAACATAAACGGAAAGGCAGCCCTGGAGAGTTCTCCGAGGAAAATTTTCTAGGGCAAGTAGCAAAAAAAAAAAAAGAGACAATCCTGCAGAAAGATTTAATGATGTTGCTAAAACCAAAAAAAAAAAATGTATATATTGCCGAGAGAACTTATAATATTTGTTGATATATCGGATCTAATGTCAATATAATAATTCCGTGCAAACGGTAAACGAATTTAGTCACGAAATGGATTCCTGGCGGAAAATGCCACGATATTGGTTCTAAAAAAAAACATGTGCTAACAAAGCCTATTTTCATCAATACAAAAAAAAAAATTTTAGTATTTAAACCTGGTAATCCGGAAACAAAAGTAATGACGCTGAGCGCAATTGAATCCGCTACTTAAAAATTGTATTAATATTTCAATAGTACAACTATTTTAACTACTTAGTTCAGGGATAAGATTCAGCAAAAAAAAAAAAAAATATATATATATATATGCGTATATACCCACATGTGTACTGCATGCGAATAGGACAGTAACAAAACTTCCGATCTTTATATAAAAGAAAAGACCTTATTTCTGTAACCGGGTATATTGAGCGTAACACAAAAAAAAAAAACGTATTATCCAAGCAACCCACTGAATATGAAATGTAATTAAGTATTTATTCAAATTTGGGCGGCGTGACGCAACTGAGTAGATCAACACACACACACACAACAAAATAAAACCTGAACAGGCTGTAATAGAATCAGCCCGGAGGCTGATGAATAGACTCCTCTCTTGATCACCGGTTCTCTCTATATTCCCCTCTCCTCTGTGAAGCGAAGCATTTCTCTTCGTGACATAAGACGTAAGAATGGTAGAATGTTTGGTTACCTTAAAGGAGGAACGCCCGACCCAATCTCTCCGACAAGGATACAATCTAAAGGATGGCTATTATCGCTCATCAACTTGCAGAAGAGATGACGCCGATTGAGTAGTTTCTCCATCGAGATCTAAGTCAAGTGGTCAGCTGTTCAGTGGCTGTAAACCGAAGCTTTGCCTCAAAGTGGTGCGTATCGTGCACAAGGTTCACTTCCACCGAGCAGGCAAGCACTACGACAAAAAGAAAAAAAAACAAAAAAAAAACATTTATTGCCAAAATTACGAAAACAAAACGTACGTTTCTTTTTCCTAAAATTTGTATAGAGGGACGAAGCGACCCATGTGCGAAAATAATGCACGGACGCATTGCATGTATACGCGTAGAATAGTGGGATCGTTGCCCTCCAAGCCACCTCACAAAGCTGTCAAATCCAAACCTAACGAGGAGAAAAAAAAGAGACTTCACGAGAGCGTGATGCTTTACGGAAGAAAAACGGAGTCCTACGTAGGCTGCGTGATTGACAGAAAACGCGGCGACTTTGAGAACAAACGAATTATACGATGCGACATGCTAGGCTATAGACAAAGAAAAGAAAAACGACTGTTTGAGCGCCATTTGTAACGCAAATGGGCGACCAGAAAATCAACACTTATTGAAGTTGAAATTAAACTAGCACTTTAGCCAAGAGAGGCTTGACTAAGGCTTGAAAGAAAAAACCGTTTGGGCGCCATTTGTAACGCAAATGTATGCCCGCTGACAGTTCTACCTACACTCACTTCCACCTGAGTATTAGGAGACCCTGCAGCCCGCATACCTCGTCACAAAAATCATCACCAGGACTTCTGTGGGTGACGACACAGCATTTTCCCGCTAGTGTACAGTCGGATTGGGGTGGTTCTTGCCACCCACGTCCTTTAGATGCTAGTAAGCTGTGTCAATTATACACCGGACTGACGGACGGTCTAAATATTGACTTCGGACGGACGGACGGACTAATGGAGTTGAAAGCTGAAAGGCCAAAAAAAAAAGTTACGACGTTAGAGCTGAAGCAACCGTTCAACCGTTGTCTTTCGTACCTAAAGCTGGAGGAGAATCAACAAAAAAAATTATTATATATATATTTGTTTTTCTTTTCTTGTTTTCGTATGACAGAATAAGTGAAGTATGTTTCAACGCCGAACAATCGTATTACCACCCGGAGAATCACCGACGCAGTGAGGAGAGGAGGTGAGAGTGGGCCACGGGTGTTGATGTGACCCAGGCTTGACGTTTGGGCCCAGCGCCCCCGACCACCCTGGCTAAGTCGTCAAGACCACAAAAAAAATTTATTGCTTAGCCCCCAGACATGCGTGTGTGTATGTGTTAAGCTACCCCGCCATAATCACGCCGCCGCGTGTATGTTGTTTAGACCTTCATCGAAGCTAGTATCCTGGACTGTGGCTTATTCATCAAACTTTCACCTCCCAAATCACTCGGCCTTTAGCATCACACGCAGTTTACAAAAAAAGGAGGTGGCGACAAACCCAAGCGTACCTACATGAATGTATGTGAATCAGCATAAAAGGAAGAAGAAAAAAAAATTAAATAAAAAAAAGAAAAAAATAGGAGAGGAAGTCAAAGGACTGCCTTGTAAATAACAACACAACTTGTTACGATTCTGAACCCATTGACAAAAATTTTTTTTTTTTCTTCTTTATTTATCTTTGCCTTTTTATTAACGACAATCCTTAAGGCTAGTTCTTAGCTTCTAGAATAGGCCCTACTAATCTAATACCTGCCGAGGCAGGGGTAATCCAATGTAGCACACCTCGGAGGGAGGTGGCCCCAACGCTATACTTAATTCTAGATCTCTGGGTGAATTTGGACGAGTTCGTAGGTAACAAAAAAAAAACTTAACTGTCGGAAGACCATATGAGCAAAAAAAAAACTTATTGGTTATAAGAGTAAACAAAAGAAAAAAAAATTTTTACTTAACTAAACTTACAGCGTCCCTAGGAGTACCTGGTTTGTGTCCACACACATTACAGCCAAGCGCCAACAGTGAATTGGTTAGATCTGCGTTACTTCTTAACAAGCATCTTCTTTCATGGTCATTCTCTTCTTCACCATTTGTTCGCGTGGAATTAGGCACACACAGCCACATATAAGTACATAGGCATATATATATATTCGTATGCAAGTCGAAGGAAAGTCCCTTACTTCTATACATCAACATATGTAAGGCTCACAAATTACTACTTTTCTTTTCCAGAATGTTCCTGTCATTACTGAGGCGCAGGTAAATCATCGACGACTGGAATCGGTACGTGATTTTAAACTTTAGAATATGCATATGTAACTCACTAATTTAATTTCCCGTCGAAATATATATATATCTAATTCAATAATTATTTTATTTATTTCGCAGAATGTTCATCTCATAATTTACGCAGGTAATTTAATCACAACTAATGTATCAAATCTTTCCGTCGAAATATGTATTTATAAAATTCATTAATTATTTTATTTATTTCGCAGAATGTTCATCTCATAACTTACGCAGGTAATTTAATCACAACTAATGTATCAAATCTTTCCGTCGAAATATGTATTTATAAAATTCATTAATTATTTTATCTAATTTGCAGAATGTTCATCTCATAATTTACGCAGGTAATTTAATCACCACTAATTTATCAAATCTTTCCGCCGAAATATATATATATCAAACTCATTAATTATTTTATTTATTTCGCAGAATGTTCATCTCATAACTTACGCAGGTAATTTAACAACAAATTTATCAAATCTTTCCGTCGAAATATATATATATCAAATTAATTAATTATTTTATTTATTTCGCAGAATGTTCATCTCATAATTTACGCAGGTAATTT
This sequence comes from Dioctria rufipes, assembly GCA_963924295.1. NCBI lineage: Eukaryota > Metazoa > Arthropoda > Insecta > Diptera > Asilidae > Dioctria > Dioctria rufipes. The sequence goes on along the minus strand of OZ002740.1, from coordinate 190,473,941 downwards.
AATCACAACTAATGTATCAAATCTTTCCGTCGAAATATACATATATCAAACTCATTAATTATTTTATTTATTTCGCAGAATGTTCATCTCATAACTTACGCAGGTAATTTAACAACAAATTTATCAAATCTTTCCGTCGAAATATATATATATATCAAATTCATTAATTATTTTATTTATTTCGCAGAATGTTCATCTCATAACTTACGCAGGTAATTTAACAACAAATTTATCAAATCTTTTCGTCGAAATATATATATCAGATTCATCAATTATTTTATTTATTTCGCAGAATGTTCATCTCATAATTTACGCAGGTAATTTAATCACAACTAATGTATCAAATCTTTCCGTCGAAATATATATTTATAAAATTCATTAATTATTTTATTTATTTCGCAGAATGTTCATCTCATAACTGACGCAGGTAATTTAATCACAAACAAATTTATCAAATTTTTCCGTCGAAATATATATATGTAACTCACTAAATTCCTTTTTTCCTTTCTTTTGTCACCGAAAGTATCTATAATGCCGCACAGGTAACTCAAACTTTATAATGTATATATACACCACTAACTAGATTTTCCTTTACTTTCACAGAATTGTACCTGATCAAACTGGCGCAGGTAATCTCACGACGAAAGGTAACCGGCAAATTCGCGATTAATTACTTCGAGTGCGGTTCCAAAAGTATCAAAAGAAGAAAAAAAATTATACTCAATAAGAAACAAGAATAATCCAAAAGGAACAAACTCCCGGGAACCAGTACTGCGCGAAACAACCTCCAGCTCTACTCGTTACTTAATGACCACTCGATCAAAAAATCTGCCTCCACGCAAGCTGCCTACATCGCACCCGACTTACCAATCATCAGCCACCGGCCGGCGCGCATTTTCTTTTGTTCTCTCAACTTTACGAATTTTGCTAACATCTGGCCTGCTGTCGGAGTGCGGGTGTGTGTTTCTTCTTTCTCGTAGCAGTGGATATCTCTTTTCGAGCCGAATTTTTCGGAATTTACTTTGCGGACCTGCTGCAATACATTGCATGATGGTATCATGCGATGTATTACAGCTAGGCGAGATGCCGTTTTCGTCGTCTCGAGGTTGATGACTAGCGGTAAGTTTTGCATGAAAATTGTAAACTGTGTGCGTTTTACAGATTTTGGAATTTTTTGTTTGGAATAATATTTCTTTTGTATGGCATTTTTTGTGTTGTTGCGTTTTCTTCTTTTCAGGTTTTATCTAAAGATTGCAATTTGTGCGAGTTCTGTACAAATTGGAATTTTTTCTTGTTTTTTTTTCTCTCCTTTCCCATTGTTTATTTTAGGACAACAACTTTCTTCTCTCTTTCCAGGTTTTCTTCGTGTATGTATAATAGATGCCTTATGGGAAAGTAGCAGAGGGCTACTTTCCGAAATTAACTAAATTTTCTTTGCCCATTTTCAGGTGTCTGGGAGAAAATTATGGGGTTTTCTCTACGGGGGGCAAAGGTAGCGTATGGGGTATACGCTACACAACTAACTTGCCAGGGAGGGAAATCCGCTGATGCGGCGTTTTGACACGAGTTTTCTTCCTTCATCTTTTTTTACGGTCTTTGGGTTTTTGAAATTTAAAGTATTTGATGCTTAAGGTATACGATCGCAGTGTGAGCAAAACATGAGCACCGTCACTACCTGTCAGTGATACTTGTGCAGCATACTGCTTCATGCAGCACGCTGCGACCATAACATGTTCTACAAACCCAATTGCTAATAATTGCCTTGTTATTTTTAGGTAATTTTGCAAGTCTCCGTATCATTTACCTGAAGTTCATCAACGTTCTTGTGCATCGTTGCAATGCAATCATTTGGGTTTGAAAAGCCTCTTTAAGACCCCTTTACATCGGTCGTTGCAGTGTATATTTTTGGTATTATTTTCTTCTTAATTTAGTTCCCGAAAAATTTATTCATTGCCCCAACGTATTTAAATATAAAATTGATTGCTTATATCTAAAAAAAAAAAAATTTTGTTCCGCAATGCACTGACCCGTTAAGAAGAGGACTCCTTCCTTGATTCTTAGTTTGATTCTCTTTTAGTTAGTTTTAATTTAAGTTTGATAAAAAAAAAAACGAAAACTTCTTTTATTTTATCCAGTTTAATTTTTCTTTGAAAAGCCAAAAAAATCTTCTTTCATTTAATTACATTAAATTTTGATTCCATTTGTTTTTAACATAAAACTTCTTTTATCTTATTCTATTTTTTTGACTAAACACCATAGATCTGATCTTTTTCTTTTTATTTATTAATTCACTTTCTTTTCAAAAAAGTTTTTATTCCGAACTGCACTCGTCGGAATAAAAAAATGTTTCCCCGAGGATCGGGAGAATTGCATGCCAGGTACCCATGAAAAGCTTGGAAGAGTTTGTGACTCGGCCCACGACCCATCCATCCATCCATCCAACAGTAAGGCCATGCTGATGAGGAGGATCGCCCCAGGCTTGGTCAAATCTGCTCTCGGTGTGATAAATCGGAGGCACATTCCAGAAGTCACGTCCGTCCTTGACTAGAGTTCGACATCAGTCTTCGTATCGAAAGCCAGATGTGCACCAACAGGCTAGCAACCCGAAAGCTCCAGTCGGCCAGTACCCCTCTGCCCTCCTCTACAGAGGTGATTTCGGGAAGCCCCGTTCCTAACATCTCCCTCTGAGCGCGGACCAACACTCGTTCAAATGTGTCTTTCCAAGGCACCGTAAATGCATGGACATACCAGATATTAAAATTTGCAAAGACATTGTGTAAGTGGGATTCCTACAGCGACATAGCTTCCGGAGGGTTTGTGACGCATTGTCAGGCTAGGGAGTGTGAAGAAAATGTATCTAGTGACAAGAGGTATACCGGCTGCTAGGCTGGGAAGGTCTTAAGCGGCAAATTGGCATCCTGTGGTTTACCAATTAAGCTAGCTGGATTCCTTCTTAGGGCTTGCAGGAATGAAGAAGATACAACCGGTAAGTATGACAGGCCTTTCAGTTCAATTACTCGTGATCAGCGCTTGATGTTTTTAGCGTGGTACACCCCTACTGACTTCTCCCGCAGATCCTCAGAATAATAGTCACCACAAAAAAAGATTTCAATGATCACCAGATTTAACAAATACGAAAATTAAAATAAATACATGTGTATATCATCAACACGAATATCTATACCTAATATTACAGTTGAATGGAAAAGATATTAAAATTGAATGATAGGAAGATCTATGGAACAGGCATCTTAGGTATACATATGATGTGTGAAGTCAATCCAAGAAAGGTCTATATAAACTGGATGAGAAAGAATTTCCCACGAACTAATACTCCCATTGCATAGCCTACTAACAACACGTAAAAATGTTATGTAAAAGAAAATATCGTACCACCAGCGAGGTATAAAATACTGAATGCCAAAAATTCAAAAGAATTTGTGACCAAAAATCCCCAAGAATTAAAAAATTTCACGCAAAAGTTTGAATACTTCCAGAAAAAGTGTCAAAGCGCGAGCGCAAAAAGTTGTGAAAATAAATAGACCAAAATTCTACTGAAAGATGTGACCACAAAGATTTTTAAGAGAACGATCTACAAATGTTCTCGAAACAAGTTGAACCAGAAAATTTACCGAAGATGGATGACCGAACAGATCTACAAATAGGATTTCTCAGAAAAATTTACCGAGTCGAAAAATTTGCGAAAGGCGAGTGTATCGAAAATTGAGAAAAAGGAACATTTATTGACTATATGTGCGAAAAGGTATACATGAAATAAAGATTATTGCCGATAGAAAAATCCAACGAAATATCGTCAAAGCATGATCAAAAAAACTAACGCAGAATAAAAATCTACATAACGTATCAAAAATTTAAGCCAAAAAAAAGTTAAAAAAACATTTTGTCATCAATCAGAAAAAAAAATTAAAGTTGCGAATACTTCCTCCTCTCGCTCTCAAAAAGATATAGCACAGCCGTGACCCGAGAATTTCACCCTCGTGCGCAGCTCCATTCCATGAGACCTCTCCGAGCATTGTATTGCTCACTTCAAGTCGGTTGCCAAGCTGAGGAATGGTGAATCAACATTCTCTTCTTAGAATGGACCAGCCATACCGCGGGGGCCACCAGCCTAAAGTAATGTCGACAATCCCGGGTCAGCCCCACGAGATAGTTCCGCACACAAGCACAAAATCCCAGACGCACTGGCAATGATCACCTCCCCCAATTTCAGGGTTCATAAAAAGGTAAGCATTAAGCAAGTGATGTGGATGTGTCCATAAAAAATTTAACTATTCACGTTTCCCTATGGAAAATCCTTGGAAAAGTCAAAGGCCGAGAAAGTTGAATGACACTCCCCACTCAGATAGTTAGCATTATGCCAGCTTCCGATCTCCGAGAGTATCTCGCAACCATCCCTGTCCCCGAAAACTCCTCCTTTCTTACCCTCAGACTGCAATGTCTACCGGACCACACAGCTGCGCAAAACCACGAATGAGGTCAACTAATTAGCTTCAATCCATGACCACGTCCAGCCACATGACCAAAATAAACAGGTCTCTACGAGGAACTGAATGTCAAGACTAGAAAAATGTCGTGAGGCCACCTGCCATTTCCATGGCTGAAGGCCAGCGGGAAAGATAAACATTTCAAAAATTCAAAAAATCTCAACAAACTGTTCAGACTTGAGGCTTAACCAAAGTCAAACATAAACTCGAACTTCAACTAAAATCAGCAATAGCAAAACTTTAAGCTTTATCCGCTACAAAATCTCAGAACTTTAACTTTACTCAAAATACAAAACTTTCACACCCAGATCCGTATGTAACTTCTACTAGATATGAGAATACCGAGTCAGATAATTAGCTAACAGCCAAATGTCCATATCTCCAAGCAATCTCAGTCCCCAGCATCGGTCACATTTAGATACCGAAGTCCAACTGAGGTGGCCGCACGTTGGGCGCCATTTGTTATGGAACTATGATGAGTGATTAGCTTGGACGTCAAGTTCCAACTGCTAGCATGAGCTGACAGATCACTCTCGTGACGAGCGATAGCACAGGGCGGTACGCTAGTACCTCAACTAGTGCGGAAGAGTTATAGGCGGGTTACCCAACACCTGCCGCTGTCACAACCCATAATCAAAAACAATCTCCGTGCATATTCAAAACAAAACACCTCATCCTGTCCAGAAGCAACCTGTACACCTTACCTCGATGAAGGCGCAGATGGCATGTCTTCAGCTGCTTTTCCCCCAACAACCCAATGACACTGCGGACAGCAAGCATCGTATTCAGTGTCCCTATGTTGGCCTGAAATTTTAGCGGAGGAGCGTACCTATTCAAACCCTCATCTGAGAGAGGGCTCCAGGAGAGTGAGGGAGAAAGAAAAATCTTTAGAGCCTCATTTCGTTATAAATGTTGCTTTTATTGATAACTACTGGAATTCATATGCATGAGAAACTTTTATCTACTCTTGATTATAATCTTCAAACAAATCAGGAAATATAATCTACAGACTAACGCAAATTCAAAAGTTAAACATGTAATCTTCATAACTGTTAAATTCATAATTTTATTCGAACACTCTGCATTAAAGGTTATCAATTACCAGCAAACAGAATATGAACCACTTAATTAAGGTTTCGACCAATTAAGAAACTAAAACAATTTACAACATTTATGACACTCTTCATCAAAGGTTCTAAACTAGTTTGACTGACCCGAAGCAATAATTCGGACTAGGCAGTGGGTTAATGCACTTTACAATTCAAGAGCAAAGGTGCCCTGAACTATTCCTCAAATAATTTTGACTATTTCATAAGGTATGACAATTTACACTCGTCGTGAATTAATTCAAATCAATTTATAAAACAAGATAAATTAAACAGGTAACCCGATCATCTTCATAGAGTTACTGGTTTCGGGATCCTCCCTTTCTCAACTTTTCGTTTCGTTAATTTTTTTATAAATTAGTTCAACTAATTACATATATATATATATATAAAACAATATAGTACTAAATATATAATAATATAACAAGCCAACAATTTACATATACTTTGTTCTTTTGAGTTCATCGTAGAGGCACTGCAATGCCATTTGCCGCACGCTAGATTATGAAAGTAATTTTGCAATATATATATACAGGGTGTCCCGTAAGTCGACGTCAAGCCGGAACCGGGTGATAGACCAAATCGTAACAGTTACCAGAAAAATATAAAAAAACATAGTCATGTATTTTTCAAATTATAGACATTGTGATGGTTTTTTAGCTCCTGTTGCTACAAATCTTTACTTTTTTTCAATTTAGTTTTCTTATGTCATCCCGAATAGTGGTTATGTAACCTGTTGCTTTAAGTTCTAAGCCAACTGCTCCAGCTTGGAAGAAAATGTCACATTTTGCGGTACCAACAATATAAAATTAATAATTCGTTGAACTTTAACTGACTGTACTGAACAAAAAAAAATGTACTACGCCAGTCTGGCAAGTAACTTTAAAAGTTGACGCATTTAATAAGGATTTTAAAATTGTAGAACACTTGCTACAATATTTGTTAGATTACGGAAAAAAAAATTTCTTCAAAAAATCCACTTTTGAAAAATTTCTTTTCACCTACTAAAAAGATTCTAGTATACCCAAAGCTTGCCGCAAGACCGTAACTTTAAGACTCTAGTTTGAGCGAGACGGAGAGTCATTGTATGAAATATGAGTGAGCAAGATAGTGACGCTAACTCGTCAAATCATTGAGTTTTTATAAATTTGCATAGTCTACTCTCCACAGAGGGACGACTTCCAAACCAAGTACATGGTGAAGGAAGAGTTCCTTATCTTACGAGGACGTAATACTTCAAGCAGTTGAAGAAGATCCAGGTAGTTCGGTACATGCAATCCAGGAAAGTACAGGAGTGCCTAAAAGTATAGCTCACGGAATTTTACAAGAACATGAGCTCCAGAATTACGGAAGCAGTTGAATTTGTCAACAATGGAAGATTTGCCCGTCTAATAACCCGATCCTTTTTGAGAAGATGTCGAACTTGTATTGCAGCTGAAGGAAGGCAGTTTGAACATCTTTTGTAAATAATAAATCTTAGCATCCAAATAATTGGTGTTTAAATTTAAAATTAAGGAAAATTTGTTCTAAGTTTAACAAAACGTTCGCATCTCTAACTTGAAACCGTCACTATCTGTCTCACTCACACTTCATGGAATGACTCTCCGTCGCACTCAAGCTAGAATCTTAAAGTTACGCTCTTAAGGCAAGCTTTGAGTACACTAGAATCAATTTTAGTAGGTGAAAAGAAATTTTTCGAAACTGGCTTTCTTGAAGAAAAAATTGTTTTTTCCGTAATCTAAGAAATAATGTAGCAAGTGTTATACCATTTTAGAATCCTTATTAAATGCGTCAACTTTTAAAGTTACTTGCCAGACTGGCGTAGTACATTTTGTTTTCAGTACAGTCAGTTAATGTTCAACGAATTCTTAATTTTATATTGTTGTTTCGGCAAAATGTGACATTTTCTTCCAAGCTGGAGCAGTTGGCTTAGAACTTAAAGCAACATACATAAGCACTATTCGGGATTACATAAGAAAAATAAAATTGAGAAAAAGTGAAGATTTGTAGCAACAGGAGCTAAAAAACCATCACAAGGTGTACATTTTCTCGAACACAAAAGAAATGCCTATAATTTGAAAAATAAATGACTTAGATTTTTTTTATATTTTTCTGGTAACTGTTACCTATCACCCGGTTCCGGCTTGACGTCGACTTACGGGACACCCTGTATATATATAATATGTGATTACTCTATGCCTTAACCGTGTGTGCATTGTTCCAGCGATGACATTAAAAAAATCTTGTCGGGGTTCTTTGCTGGATCTCCGGGACATCGCCATGAAGATGTAATACATCGAAAGATGACCGTGGCAACAGCTTGCATTGACGGGCAACCGTGATTGGCGCTCACAATCGGCCGCACATTGGAAGAAAACTCCGAACTCGGGAGACTGGTTTCGTTTGAGGTTGGCGATTGGTTGATTTCTCCAATAGAAATATAACTTGGTTAAAATAATGAAGACAATTAATACTTGGGTATTCTCCTCTGTCTGCTCCTCATCCACATGGTTTCCCCTTCTCAAGACAATTCATTGACATGTAATTTTAATTTTTTCTTTGCGAGATCGATTTGGTGTTTTTATCAGGCAATAGGTTTTTAGTAATTGCAGCATCCTTCTATTTGGTCGAGTAGAATCACTCGAGACCTACACATAGATTTTGTTACGTTTTCTCATGTTCAACACCTGCTAACCAAATTCCCTTTTCTTTATTTAAAAAAACTCGCTCTTTTCCGAAAAAATCTATCTTGCTCTGTTCTTCGGATTTATTCACGGGTTTTTGTTTTCGATTCTTTGTTGTAAGTGCGTGTGTGCCGTGCTCCAGGCGGAGAGTACACAGCTTTTTGAGTTAAGAAGAGGAGTCCTTCCTTGATTCTTAGTTTGATTCTCCTTTAGTTAGTTCAAATTTATGTTTGATGAAAAAAAAAACGAAAGCTTCTTTTGTTTTATTCAGTTTAATTTTTTTCTGAAAAGCAAAAAAAAAATTCTTTCATTCAATTACATTCAATTTTTATTCCATTATTTTTTTAACATAAAACTTCTTTTATCTTATTCTATTTTTTTGACTAAACACCATAGGTCTGATCTTTTTCTTTTTATTTATTAATTTCACTTTCTTTTCAAAATACTTTTTATTCCGAACTGCACTCGGCGAATTCAAAAAATGGCATTTATCCATTCTTGGATTGTGTGACAGAAAATATACTGGTTGGTTTGTTTCAAATTGCCGATAGGTAGGATCAAACTTAACTTTTTGCTTTTCAGCTATTCTTGTGTGTGTACTATCTGGTCTTACTAGGGCGATTCTGGTTCGGATGTTTCTTCCCAGGAAAAGTTGTGCAGGTGGTTGACCAGTTGTTGCGTGCGGTGCTTTCCTGTATTGTCTCAGAAATTCGTTTAAATTCTTTTGCAAAGTAGATGACGTGGTTTTCATCTTGTATAGAGAGTCTTTTGTTGTTTGCACATACCTCTCTGCCTGCCCATTAGTAGATGGATGATACGGGGCCGAAAGCTTTTGGTATTTCACTAAACTCACCCGTAAAAATTTCCGAATTTGTCCGTTTTACTTTGTTCCACTTGCTGTATGCATCGACAAAATTAATAACATAGTTCCTGGAACTGGTCCTGGATAATCTATATGGATGCGTTCCCAGGCAGCTTTAGAATACTTCCAATGGTGAGTATTAAATTTGGCTGGGGCATGCGCATGTTTAGCGCATTTACTACACGATCTCGCTACGTTCTCTATATCTGTATGGATGCCTGGCCAATAAACGAACGAACGAGCTGTTCCTTTAATTTTAACTATGCCTCTCTGAGCTGCATGAAGAACTTTCAAAATGTGTTGGCGAAGTGAGGGTGGTACAATGACACGATGTTCAAACACTAAACAATTGCCTGCTACGGTATACATAGTTGACTTCTGGTGTTTTATACCCATCCCGGAGAAAACGTTGGCCCGCTTCCAGTAGTTGTACAATTCTTCCCAAGTATTTGGCCTTCTTTGTTGCATTTGCTATATATTCCGCGTATACTGGCAGTTATCCGATTTGTGCTATTACAAACTGATGAAATTCGTCACACTCCTCTTTCTCTTTTCCTCTGTTGTTTGATGCTCGCCTATTCTGTCACATGTCGGTAATGGTGCTCGTGAGCAGTAGTCTGCGTTTCTATTTTCTTTAGTTGGCTTGAATATGACATCGTAATTGAAATGTGTTAAATAATCTGCATGGTTTGCCATGCGACTGATGGAGAGTACTGGTAATGACTTCTCTGGATGCAATATTTGAGTTAGTGGTTTGTGGTCCGTTATCAGCGTGAAATGTCTAGCGTACAGATAATAGAAAAATTTCTGCACTGCCCAAACGCCAGCAAGTGCTTCTTTGTTTATATGTGGATTCTTTTGTTCTGTTTGCGTCATTTTGCGACTTGCATATGCAAGCGGTTGGTCTTCTCCGCTACTCAGCTACTCAACCGATGGAACAAAACTGCTCCTGGACCTACTTTGCTAGCATCTATTGCCAGTAATAGTAGAAGTTATGGATTATATGGTACAAGGACTTGTGATGAAATTAGAGCTCCTTTCAGATCCGTATATGATCTTTCAGCGTCAGCTGTCCATGCACACTCGTCTGCCGCCAGCATATTCCTTAGCGGACGAATTCTGGTTGCTAGATTCGGTATAAATGTGTTGTAGTAGGTTGCTTTACCAATGAACAGGTTTTGTTCTTCCATAGGCCTTGGTTTTCGGGCATCTCGGAATGCCGCGATATGTTCGTCCGACTTGTGGGGACCTGTGACATCTATTTGTGGCACAATTCAACATGTTGTAAAGACACATTTCCCACGGTTCAGACGCAACCCATGTTCTCTCACTCGATTGAGCACATCTATGAGTGCCTTTAACATGACTTCAAAATCTTCGCCAAATACATGAATGTCATCAAAAAATTCTAATACCTTTAAAAGCTGCTTCTATTCGTCGCTGCCAGATTGCAGGAATATCAGATGGATCATATACTGCGCGTATTGGACTTAAGTAGATGATCTATGGCGTTTCTGCGACACCCTTTTAGCTTCCAGGATTTCGCCACAGATGGCGCCACCGTCGTGGTTTGAGTCTGTGCTAAACGTAGGTTTGTGTCTTGTCTGTATTGGTTTGTGTCTTGGATGCATCATTGTGTCTCGACTGCGCCCTAGCGGGATTAATCGGTACTACTGGGATGTGTCATTTGGTCTTGACTGCACCGTAGCGGCATTAGCAGGTACTACCAGCATGCTCCGGTACTACGGTTTTCTAGCGACATCTGTTCGGGCACTAACGTCATTACTTGAGTAAGGTTCCCTAGCGGCCTTAGCCGGAACTACCAGCATGCCTTGGTTTTGCTGTTTTCTTTATTTCACAACATGACATCACCATGAACAGATTCTAGAAGATGTTAGTGAGACATTAGCCGATACTGCCAGCATGCTCCGGTACTATGGCTTTCTTGGATGTGTGGTACGGTTCTCTTGGAAGCTTTTTGCTTCACTTTTAGCCCACACGTGGCAGCATGCTACGGTTTTGGGAAGTTTTTTTGCTTCACTTTTGCCCACACGTGGCAGCATGCTTCAGTTTTTTAGATGTGTGGTGCGCCTAAATGTAGGCTTTTGTTGTTTTCAAGTGTTGCGCCTGGCTTTGATTTAATATTAGTAATAATTGATTTTTCTTGAGCGCCTAAATGTAGGCTTTTGGTTTTGAACTAATATTTAAAGTTAATAGTAGGAAAGTTTTGTTCATGAAAATGGATTCTAGATGGTGGGTATGTGGGGGGGATAATAAAAATAGGGAGGGGGGGGGGTAATGAAATTTTTATCAGAAATGCTCTACGGGCTCTGGTTTTCGAGATATTAGCGTATTAATAATTCAAGTTATTTTTGCTCATGGAAATAGATTCTTGGCGGTGTGGAGTGGGAGTTTTCATCAGAAATCCTCTACGGGGCTTTGGTTTTCGAGATATTAGCGACATCTGTTCGGGCGCAAACGCCATTTCTTGAGTAAGGTACCCTAGCGGCCTCAGCCGGAACTACCAGCATGCCTTGGTTTTTCTGTTTTCTGTTATTAGCGGGAGAGTTCTAGATATCAGCATGACGTCATCATGGTTTTGCTGTACCTAAATAAGTTTTTCTTATCAGGGAGGTTGTAGATATAGGATTGTATGGATGTGTTGAATTGGGCTACGTTACCTGTTCCAAGGCTTGGGTAGAATGTGTGTGTGTGTGTGTGTGTGTGTGTGTGTGTGTGGCTTATCACATTATGAGCGGAACGACGGATATTAGCCGGAACTACCACCATGCCTTGGTTTTGCTGTTTTCTGTTATTAGCGGGAGAGTTCTAGATATCAGCATGACGTCATAATGGTTTTGCTGCACCTAAATAAGTTTTTCTTAGCAGGGAAGTTGTAGATATAGGATTGTATGGGTGTGTTGGATTGGGCTACGTTACCTGTTCCAAGGCTTGGGTAGAGTGTGTGTGTGTGTGTGTGTGTGTGTGTGTGTGTGTGTGTGTGTGTGTAGCTTATCACATTATGAGCGGAACGACGGATACTCTACCATGGGGGCATTACTCCATTTCATCAGATCAACAAGTGGCAACCGCTGAAAGAATCTAAGTCTAGTGTAAATAAATTATGTATTATAGTTTTAGTTTCATTTATTAAAGTAATTAAAGTATTATAATTATAAATTTATTTGAAATTGTATTATAGGTGTTTTTCAAGAAATTATAAAACATCTTTTTTATTGATCCAAGAATTGTGTTTTGATGAAAATCCGAGCCATTTAACGTAAGCTTTGTCTCCACTCTTCTTTAAGATTTTCTCTACGAGGTATAGGTTTGGGTGTTTAACTTTCAGCAGCTCCAATTCGTAAAAGTATCCTGTGATTGGATTTCCTTGATAATCTTCCAGCCGATATGTGATGGGGTTTATGTTTTGAACATTAATAATTTTAAAAATCTCAGCTGTCCAGTTTGGTGTATAGCCTTTCTCAAATATATGCTTGTATTTTCTGATGCGTACAAAATCCGCAACTTTATACTTTGCAGAAACAACAATTTTTATATGATTGTATACAGTTGAAAGCAGTTGTTTCTCATTGGAGATGTTGATATCACGGGGTATCATTTTTTTAGTTCGATGTATTCTTGAGTTGTATTCAGTGAGCAGTTTCTTTAACATACCAATCCACTGATAAGTTCCATTAAAACTGAATTCCTTCCACATCATATCCTTCAGAGTTCGGTTAAATCGTTCCACTATTGATGCTTTGAGGAAACTGTACGTAGAGTAATGATTAATTGCATGCTTCATCATTAGATTTTTAAAGAGGCTGTTTTAGAATTCGTTTCCATCATCAGTCTGCAGGTTTTTAGGTATTCGTCCCTCGCTTAATATAGATTGCATGTCATCTCTTACTTCTGCACCAGTTTTTCTTTTAATTGGAATTGCCCATGCATATTTGGAGAAGGTATCAATTACTGTCAGCAGATAGCGGTAATCCTTGTTCACATACTTGTAGGGATCCATTTCAACCAAGTCTGCCTGCCACAAGTCATCTAATCCTTTGATAATCACACGACGTCGTTTGAAATTTTTTCTCGCTGGTTTATGCAGCTCATTTACCACTTGTCTCTTACTCATCGTAATTATAAATGAAACCGATTTCTCAAGAGTTTTTACTCATATACACCATCTTTCGGTGTCAAGTTTTTCTTATTTATTACTGAAGTAAACAGATTGTTTTCAATCTTCGTGATTTCATCATTGATATTGTTACTATTTTAGTAAATCGAGAGGGAGATTTTATCGTTAATTGCTTGCAGTGGGGAGCACGATAAATTTGATAAGCGGAGGGCGATGTAAATATCGCACGAGAGCAGAATGCCTAAGTAGGTCAGCAATAAAGTTGATGGAAGTGTTGCCGGAAAGCAGAGCTCAGAAGCAGGTTAGCAACATTCGAAGTTGTGTTGAGTTTTGCCTAATCAGTAGACCCCTTAAGTACATCGGTGGTGTAATTTCTCAATTCTTTCTGCAGCTTTTATTCCCCAGCAGAGAATTTCGTTTTCGAAATTTATGAATGAACGAAACTTCTCTGTGGAATGAATGGACGACGTAAGTCTCGTATAGTTGCGATTTAGACTTACGTGTGCGGGTACTTTACTGATATTCCTAGGCGTGCGCGAGTGCCAATCGTGTTTTATTTATGTAAAATTTAGTGAATTAAAATCGGGTCGAGAATTTGTGTTTTTACTTGCTTGTTTCGATTGTTTATTAACGGCGGGACAAATTTGATCTGTGGCGTAAAGTAATCCGGGTTATAGTGCGCAAACGCCGGTATTGTGTTTGGAGGTGTCAGTGTTTGCAGTTTTGGAGTGGTGTTAAGATAGCACGTGGAAATAATGCCAGGGGGCACCAGCCTGGGAGGAAATAAAAGTTGATCGCCTTCCCTTTTGGTGTTCTTTGGCTGATTTATAATTAAATTCGGCTTGGGAGAACAAATTTGCTGGATTTACTACGAATGGTCAAGATGGCGGCCAAAGTCAGTAAGTATAACGCTTTTAGATAGAGCTTTCGTTCTTGTTATTTACACCACAAAATTTATGTGTGGGTAGGCTAAATTTTCGTGCTGTTAAGGAGAAGTAGAAGCTTGATCGTGGGGAAAGTTTCAGTCAGTGATGAGCGATTTTTGCTAAATAAATCCTTTTAGCAAATTATCAAACATTAGAAATTAAATGTGGAAAAAGTTAAATAAAATGCCAAACTGACTACTTTTATTTATTTATTTTTATGCCTTTCCTAAAATTCTTAAGATGCTGGTACTCACCGCAAAATCCGTTCTCGAACACCCACCACCTACGAATTGTCTTTTTCCCGACGGGAAACTCGCGGTCAATAAAATTAAAACTAATCTTAGTTTATTCTGTTTTTATCTGCTTCAATAATAACACTGTTTTCTGCGCACATCTGCTTTAGTTTTATTTCACTTTAACAATTCTTTAACACTTCTTTAACAATTTTAATTTATGTACAATGGGTTTTTCTTTTGGAACACGACCTCACTCTTTCGCTTTTCGTACCGCAAGAAGGAAATCTTCTTGACATTATTTCCACGGTTCTCCTCGGGATGTCGGAAATTGCATTTTCCAATGGGTCCGGTCGTTTCCAAAGTAGCGCAATTTTCTTACATCTATTCTATTACATTTATTTTAAATTTAATCATAATAAATTCTATTATCTTACAATTCAAAACTTTTTCTTATGTTAATTTATCTCATCTAATTAAATAACTTAAATTTTAGGAAAATTTCGTAACACTGCTCCGTGATGATGAAAAAGAGCTGTCCTCAGCTCTGACGGATGTTGGTAGGAATACTCCTTCTCTGCTGCTACAGGACGCTCCAGTTAGTCAATAGTGTTCAACAGTACTCCACTGGGGATAGCACCCGAGATATGATGACGGTGTTCAGATGAGGACAATTCATTTATAGAAAAAAAAAAAAAAGAAACCATTAGAAAGATTGGACGGAATTATGATACCTGGAAGAAATTCATGTATAGTTACACAGGTACGTCTTTCAGTTAATCTTATTTGGGTGATTTTCTTGTCATTGTGTTTAAGGCTATTGTTGTTTCCCATAAGAACGGATATTTTATTAGGGTAGGGCCGTTGGCATTTCCGCCCGCGAACGCTATTGATTAACTCGAGACGGCCGGCCCATCCTAATTCAGGATCTAGAGGATAACGAGGCGCCTCTTACTCGCCTATTGTTGCCCGATCGTAGACGTTAATTTCGCACGGCGTTTAGTGTTGTTTATTTGGGTTTAGTGATAGGGGGCTAAACGGTTGCGGTGAATTACAAGTGACTTTTTGCGACTTTCTGTGGCAATTTTATACGTTACATCACTTAGTTGTTCCAGTACAGTATACGGGCCTTCCCAATTCCTCTGCAGCTTTGGGCATTTTCCTTTCCGCCTCTTGGGAAAGTAGAGCCAGACCAAATCTCCGATTTTAAAGGGGTTGGCTCGAGCGGATAAGTCGTATCGGATTTTCATTTTTCCACTATTTTTTTCCAGCATTTCACGATTAGTCTTATGCACGAGCTCTAAGCGTTCTTTCAAGTTATTCACGTAGTCAGCAGTTGTTAGTGGCTGCTCGGATGGAGGCTGTCCAGTGTATAGCTCTACTGGTAGTCGCAATTCTCTTCCGAAGTTAAGCATGGCTGGTGTTTGTCGAGTAGTTTCATGCACTGCTGATCGATATGCAAGCAGGAGAAAAGGTAAATGTCCATCCCAGTCTCTTTGGTGTTCTGCTACATGTTTCGCGAGATAATATAAAATCGTACGGTTAAATCTCTCCACCATTCCGTCTGACTGCGGGTGTAAAGGAGTCGTGCGAGTCTTTTCAACCCCAAATCTTCGTAGCACTTCACGGAATATGACTGATTCGAAGTGCTCTATTAACGCTTCCATAACAGTGCTTGCAGTTTGTTCCTGTATGGCGATAGCTTCAGGCCACTTTGTGAAGTAGTCTATAACCACTAGGATATACCGATTGCCCTTAGTAGTAGTTGGTAAATGTCCTAGAATGTCTACTCCCAGTCTTTCGAAAGGGGCACTTACATTATAGACTTGTAGCGGTGCTCTTGTCCTAGGCACAGGGCCTTTGCGCTCCTGACATACTTTGCATTGTTGGCACCAGTTCCTGATATCTTCGGTACAATTCACCCAATAGTATCTGGCTTTAACTTTTGAAATGGTTTTGTTGATGCCTAGGTGGCCGCCCGTGGCACTGCTGTGCAGGTGTTGAAGGATCTCATCTTTTCTCGAGTTAGGCAAAATAATTTGGTAACTAATACCAGTCGCATTCACGAAGCTTCGACATAACACATCATCTTTAATGGTTAGTGATGGCCACATCGACCAATACGCCTTGATAGTCGGATGAAGATGGGTAATTTCCTCACGCGTCGGTCGCTTATCCTCTCTTAACCAATTTTTTATTATTCCCAGATGTTCGTCTTCCTCTTGTTGGGTAGCGATTGAATCGTGGATAACTGCTATCCTAAGTTTTATTATGTTTTTTTCCTCTAAAAGAGCACAATAGCGACAGTTGGAGCTTACGCACGGACGACGAGATAAGGCATCTGCATTTCCATGCTTATTTCCTGGTCTGTGTTGTATCTCGAAGTCAAAGTTTTGAAGACGTTCTAGCCATCTAGCGATCTGTCCTTCTGGCTCGCGGAAATTCATCAGCCATCGTAACGAGGCATAGTCAGTTCGTAGGAGGAAGTGACGGCCTAGAAGGTAAGGTTGAAAATGAGCTATCGCTTTTACTACAGCTAAAAGTTCCTTGCGAGTTACGCAATAATTACGCTCCGGTTTATTGAGTGTTTTGCTGTGGAACTCAATGACCTTCTCTTCACCATCCTGGACCTGTGACAATACAGCTCCCCATGCATAATAGCTGGCGTCGGTGTCTAAAACGAAGCGGCCTTCCTCCTTTGGTTGTGAGAGTATAGGTGCCGTTGTCAGTTTTGTCTTCAGCGTATTAAAGGCCGCCGCACAATCTTCAGTCCAGGCAAATTTCGCATTTTTTTTCAGTCAGGGTGGTGAGTGGCTTAGCAATTTTTGAAAAATCCTGTATGAAGCGGCGGTAGTAAGCACACAGCCCAAGGAACGATTGAATCTCTGTTTTATTCATAGGCTGGGGCCAGTTTTGGACAGCTTTCACCTTATCGGGGTCAGTTGCTAGACCCTTGCTGGATACAACGTGCCCTAGGAATTTTACTTCGTCCCTGCAAAGCTGGCATTTCGCTGGAGATAGTTTCAGGCCAGCTAGTCGTAGCCTTTCGAAGACTGTTTTCAGGTGATCTAGCATTTCTTCGAATGTCTTACCATGGACGATAATGTCATCCAAGTATACCAGGCAGGTGGTGTAGGGAATCCCTTCTAGAACTAACTCCATCAATCGTTGGAAGGTAGCTGGAGCGTTCGTTAAGCCAAACGGCATGACACTAAATTCATACAAACCACTTCCGGTGCTAAATGCTGTTTTGTCCCGATCTTCTTTGTCCATTTCAACTTGCCAATACCCGGATTGAAGATCTAGGGTGGCAAACCATTTGGAGTCTCCCATGGCATCTAGAGTTAGATCCATTCGTGGGAGGGGGTAGGAATCCTTTCGAGTAACTTCATTAAGCCTCCGATAGTCGACACAGAACCGAAGTGAACCATCTTTCTTTCTGACCAGTACGACGGGGCTGCTCCACGCACTTTTAGACGGATGTACAATGCCCTGCTCGATCATTTCTCGTATGAGATTTTCTGCTTCTGCTCTTCGAGAAAGAGGAATCCTGCGTGGTGGCTGCTTAATGGGTTTAGCACCTCCGATATCAATTTTATGCCGTAGTACGGAAGTTCTGCCGATGTCATCTTTTGCTTGGGAGAATATGTCCTGATATCTCTTTAATAGTTGCCATAGAAAATTCTGTTGTTCGTTACTTAAAGATAGTATGCTACGCTGATATAGTGCGAAAAATTCGGGAGACGTAATGGCTGTTTTGGACTGACTTTTATTTATTATTTTAGGACCGACTTCTAAGCTCTCGAGGTTAGTTGTTGTCGAATTTCGAGCTTCCTTGTGAGAAGTATTCAGCATCCGGGTCGACGCGACTCTGTTTTTGTCTAATGAAGCCGGCAGGAACCAGTCTGTGGTATTCTGAAAATTAGACGTGGATGGAATCAACACGTGTCCAGTAGATGAGCAGTTACCAGATAGCTCCTGTTCTCCAGGTAGTATAATCAGATGCTTTCCAGTTTTTGCTTCTAGCTCTTGTTTTTTTATTTGTTTTAGATGGACTATTTCGTTGGCAATGCAGAGAGTGCCATGTCCCATATCCAGTTTGCAAGCGTAGCGAAGAAGAAAGTCAACTCCAATGATGCAGTCATCAGAGATGGTAGCAACAAACGCAGAGTGGTGAGTAGAAAAACCACCTATTTCTATGAGAATTTTAGTCACTCCATCTACTGGAAAAATTTCTCCACTAACGCTCTGAATAACAGCATTTGAGGGACTTAATTTAGTTTCGCAACAAGATCTCTTTAATATACGAGGGTGGATTATGGTCTGGCTTGCTCCTGTATCGATGAGTAATTGACAAATAGCGCCGTTCACCCTCCCATCTACTGAGATGTTGTTTATTGCTTCCGTGGCTCCTATAAAAATTCTATGTGGATCCGGGGCCTGATTTTCCACTAACTCCTGCCCCAATGAGTCAGTGGGTGGTAGTTTAAATCTGTCTTATCGTCGATATACTCTGCAGGCGGTGGTATAATTACCTTGTTTTCTACGCTATCCTGTATTGCGAAAGGTTCTTCGTGTATATCACCGTAGTCCAGCGATAGTGATCCTATATCAGGGTAGCACTGAAGCTGAATCTTTTCCTTATCAGCATTACCATTAGTGACTTTGTTGACTCTTTGGTAGGCGGCAGCTTTCTTGTTAGTAATCGAAGGCCGTGCTAGACTAGTTTGTTTCTTTTCTGGTGCAAAACGGTTTCCAATAACTGGCTGTCCTTTAGGTCCAGTCACATTGATAGCTTCCCGCTTCTTTGTGCCGGTTACTACATCGAAGATGACGAACTCGCCGTCTCCTAAGGATGGAATTCTTTTTTGGGGATTGTTTGCCTTAATGTTTGATCCATGTACGAAAAGCTCTTCACCGCTATCTTGTCGAACTATAAAGCCATATCTTTGTCGCACATTAAACCATTTTACTGTGCCCTCGACATTCGTTTCAAGAATAGTTGGCCTAGGTGGTGTTTGCCTTTTTCTTGACTGGCAGGCTTTAGGTGGCTCTGAGTTACCTGCAGTTTTCACGATCGTCTTGGCCTTTGGTTTCTTCGGGGCTGTTGTTCGCTTAACAGGTGATATTTTCGGCTGTTTGGTTTGCTGAGAAATTTCCCATTTAAAAATTTTGGAGTATGCTGGTATTGGAGCTCTATTTGTTTCTAGGCCCAGTCTTGGCTCCTCGAGTCTGGGCGAATCTAGTTTCCCGAAGTCTGTCGCGGATTTCCTTTACCTCTGCTCGCGCGCCTGTTTAAGATAGTCGTTTCCATAGGTCGAAGGTTTCGTCTACTTATACGCGTGGCATCTCGGCTGGCCTCGATTCTAATAGCCTGTGCCAAAGCCGACTCCAAGGTTTCGGGGATAGAGTCGCGTACTCTTCTCTGTGTTTCAGCATCTGCTATACCATCTAGAAACTGGCCAAGAGCGATTCTGTTTCTAGTACATTCTGCGGCTTCCTTAAAACTCAGATAGACGAGTCGTTGTACGTCTGTGGCAAATTCCGTAAGGCTCTCATTGTGTCGTTGTATTCGCCCACGCAGCTGAATGTGCGCTATGGCAATTTGATACTCATCCGAGAATCGAGCATTTAGTGCCTGACTTAGTGCTTCGTAGTCTTCTCTGGTCGACTCGGGGAGTGTGTCGTAAAAACTTAAAGCAGTTCCTCGCAGGTAGGGGACGAGGTATAGAGCTTTAAAGTTAGCATCCCATCCATTAGCGCGTGCTGTAGCTTCAAAGTGTCTGCGATATATAGACCAAGGTTCTTTGCCATCATAATCTTTGGGAGATAGAGCAAGCCGAGCTGGAGTAACAAATGGTGTGGCTGATAAACTGTACTGGGAGTCCGCATGTGGTAAGGGACAAACCTTTTGTGCATCCCTGTGCGGCACGTGAGGGTGATTCCCTGCGACAGCATTTTGACTGTTGTTATTGCATGGCTCGCTGATGAAGGTTGAGCTAGGAGGTCGCGAATCTAGTGTAACTCTCTTTTCTTGCGGCTCTGGTACTGTGCGGTTCGATCCATGCTCTTGGAAGCTACCATAAATATTAGGACTGGAGTTATTTATAACTTCCTCTGGCGCACTAGCAGGCGGCTGGTCGCTAGAATTTGAGTTACGCAATTGTACATTGGAGACCGCCTCGTTAAACCGCGTCTCCGGTATTCCATCATTAAGTCTCTGTTCTTCTAGGTTAATAAGAGAATTATCCCTTTGATTAGCAGTTGCTGCTGGCGGTGGACCAATAATGGGCGGCCTCCTAAAGGGTGGGGTAGGATGGGCGGCTAGACCATCGATAGCTCTTCGAACTGTTTCCTCCTGATTAACTTCCAAGTTACGCAATTTACCAGCAAGCGACTCGACTACTGTGGTAAGGTTCTGAATTTGCTGGGCTTGTCGGCACATATAGTTCTCTAACAGATCTAAAGTCGAATTCGACTGTGCTGAGCTAAAATTAGTTTCTATCGTGTTGTTTACGTTTTGGTTATCCATTTTTCGTTGTTTTTTTTTTTTGTTACTTTTAATTGGTACAAGATTCTTTCGAAATCTGTTCGTGGACCCCACACTTGACACCAGTGTTACAATTTTAGTAAATCGAGAGGGAGATTTTATCGTGAATTGCTTGCAGTGGGGAGCACGATAAAGGTGATAAGCGGAGGGCGATGTAAATATCGCACGAGAGCAGAATGCCTAAGTAGGTCAGCAATAAAGTTGATGGAAGTGTTGCCGGAAAGCAGAGCTCAGAAGTAGGTTAGCAACATTCGAAGTTGTGTTGAGTTTTGCCTAATCAGTAGACCCCTTAAGTACATCGGTGGTGTAATTTCTCAATTCTTTCTGCAGCTTTTATTCCCCAGCAGAGAATTTCGTTTTCGAAATTTATGAATGAACGAAACTTCTCTGTGGAATGAATGGACGACGTAAGTCTCGTATAGTTGCGATTTAGACTTACGTGTGCGGGTACTTTACTGATATTCCTAGGCGTGCGCGAGTGCCAATCGTGTTTTATTTATGTAAAATTTAGTGAATTAAAATCGGGTCGAGAATTTGTGTTTTTACTTGCTTGTTTCGATTGTTTATTAACGGCGGGACAAATTTGATCTGTGGCGTAAAGTAATCCGGGTTATAGTGCGCAAACGCCGGTATTGTGTTTGGAGGTGTCAGTGTTTGCAGTTTTGGAGTGGTGTTAAGATAGCACGTGGAAATAATGCCAGGGGGCACCAGCCTGGGAGGAAATAAAAGTTGATCGCCTTCCCTTTTGGTGTTCTTTGGCTGATTTATAATTAAATTCGGCTTGGGAGAACAAATTTGCTGGATTTACTACGAATGGTCAAGATGGCGGCCAAAGTCAGTAAGTATAACGCTTTTAGATAGAGCTTTCGTTCTTGTTATTTACACCACAAAATTTATATGTGGGTAGGCTAAATTTTCGTGCTGTTAAGGAGAAGTAGAAGCTTGATCGTGGGGAAAGTTTCAGTCAGTGATGAGCGATTTTTGCTAAATAAATCCTTTTAGCAAATTATCAAACATTAGAAATTAAATGTGGAAAAAGTTAAATAAAATGCCAAACTGACTACTTTTATTTATTTATTTTTATGCCTTTCCTAAAATTCTTAAGATGCTGGTACTCACCGCAAAATCCGTTCTCGAACACCCACCACCTACGAATTGTCTTTTTCCCGACGGGAAACTCGCGGTCAATAAAATTAAAACTAATCTTAGTTTATTCTGTTTTTATCTGCTTCAATAATAACACTGTTTTCTGCGCACATCTGCTTTAGTTTTATTTCACTTTAACAATTCTTTAACACTTCTTTAACAATTTTAATTTATGTACAATGGGTTTTTCTTTTGGAACACGACCTCACTCTTTCGCTTTTCGTACCGCAAGAAGGAAATCTTCTTGACATTATTTCCACGGTTCTCCTCGGGATGTCGGAAATTGCATTTTCCAATGGGTCCGGTCGTTTCCAAAGTAGCGCAATTTTCTTACATCTATTCTATTACATTTATTTTAAATTTAATCATAATAAATTCTATTATCTTACAATTCAAAACTTTTTCTTATGTTAATTTATCTCATCTAATTAAATAACTTAAATTTTAGGAAAATTTCGTAACACTGCTCCGTGATGATGAAAAAGAGCTGTCCTCAGCTCTGACGGATGTTGGTAGGAATACTCCTTCTCTGCTGCTACAGGACGCTCCAGTTAGTCAATAGTGTTCAACAGTACTCCACTGGGGATAGCACCCGAGATATGATGACGGTGTTCAGATGAGGACAATTCATTTATAGAAAAAAAAAAAAAGAAACCATTAGAAAGATTGGACGGAATTATGATACCTGGAAGAAATTCATGTATAGTTACACAGGTACGTCTTTCAGTTAATCTTATTTGGGTGATTTTCTTGTCATTGTGTTTAAGGCTATTGTTGTTTCCCATAAGAACGGATATTTTATTAGGGTAGGGCCGTTGGCATTTCCGCCCGCGAACGCTATTGATTAACTCGAGACGGCCGGCCCATCCTAATTCAGGATCTAGAGGATAACGAGGCGCCTCTTACTCGCCTATTGTTGCCCGATCGTAGACGTTAATTTCGCACGGCGTTTAGTGTTGTTTATTTGGGTTTAGTGATAGGGGGCTAAACGGTTGCGGTGAATTACAAGTGACTTTTTGCGACTTTCTGTGGCAATTTTATACGTTACATCACTTAGTTGTTCCAGTACAGTATACGGGCCTTCCCAATTCCTCTGCAGCTTTGGGCATTTTCCTTTCCGCCTCTTGGGAAAGTAGAGCCAGACCAAATCTCCGATTTTAAAGGGGTTGGCTCGAGCGGATAAGTCGTATCGGATTTTCATTTTTCCACTATTTTTTTCCAGCATTTCACGATTAGTCTTATGCACGAGCTCTAAGCGTTCTTTCAAGTTATTCACGTAGTCAGCAGTTGTTAGTGGCTGCTCGGATGGAGGCTGTCCAGTGTATAGCTCTACTGGTAGTCGCAATTCTCTTCCGAAGTTAAGCATGGCTGGTGTTTGTCGAGTAGTTTCATGCACTGCTGATCGATATGCAAGCAGGAGAAAAGGTAAATGTCCATCCCAGTCTCTTTGGTGTTCTGCTACATGTTTCGCGAGATAATATAAAATCGTACGGTTAAATCTCTCCACCATTCCGTCTGACTGCGGGTGTAAAGGAGTCGTGCGAGTCTTTTCAACCCCAAATCTTCGTAGCACTTCACGGAATATGACTGATTCGAAGTTCCTACCCTGATCTGAATGGATTTGCAGGGGTAGTCCAAATCGAGAGAAGACGTGCTCTATTAACGCTTCCATAACAGTGCTTGCAGTTTGTTCCTGTATGGCGATAGCTTCAGGCCACTTTGTGAAGTAGTCTATAACCACTAGGATATACCGATTGCCCTTAGTAGTAGTTGGTAAATGTCCTAGAATGTCTACTCCCAGTCTTTCGAAAGGGGCACTTACATTATAGACTTGTAGCGGTGCTCTTGTCCTAGGCACAGGGCCTTTGCGCTCCTGACATACTTTGCATTGTTGGCACCAGTTCCTGATATCTTCGGTACAATTCACCCAATAGTATCTGGCTTTAACTTTTGAAATGGTTTTGTCGATGCCTAGGTGGCCGCCCGTGGCACTGCTGTGCAGGTGTTGAAGGATCTCATCTTTTCTCGAGTTAGGCAAAATAATTTGGTAACTAATACCAGTCGCATTCACGAAGCTTCGACATAACACATCATCTTTAATGGTTAGTGATGGCCACATCGACCAATACGCCTTGATAGTCGGATGAAGATGGGTAATTTCCTCACGCGTCGGTCGCTTATCCTCTCTTAACCAATTTTTTATTATTCCCAGATGCTCGTTTCCTCTTGTTGGGTAGCGATTGAATCGTGGATAACTGCTATCCTAAGTTTTATTATGTTTTTTTCCTCTAAAAGAGCACAATAGCGACAGTTGGAGCTTACGCACGGACGACGAGATAAGGCATCTGCATTTCCATGCTTATTTCCTGGTCTGTGTTGTATCTCGAAGTCAAAGTTTTGAAGACGTTCTAGCCATCTAGCGATCTGTCCTTCTGGCTCGCGGAAATTCATCAGCCATCGTAACGAGGCATAGTCAGTTCGTAGGAGGAAGTGACGGCCTAGAAGGTAAGGTTGAAAAGTTCCTTGCGAGTTACGCAATAATTACGCTCCGGTTTATTGAGTGTTTTGCTGTGGAACTCAATGACCTTCTCTTCACCATCCTGGACCTGTGACAATACAGCTCCCCATGCATAATAGCTGGCGTCGGTGTCTAAAACGAAGCGGCCTTCCTCCTTTGGTTGTGAGAGTATAGGTGCCGTTGTCA
Organism: Dioctria rufipes; assembly: GCA_963924295.1. Taxonomy (NCBI): domain Eukaryota; kingdom Metazoa; phylum Arthropoda; class Insecta; order Diptera; family Asilidae; genus Dioctria; species Dioctria rufipes. The sequence goes on along the minus strand of OZ002740.1, from coordinate 190,449,087 downwards.
GTTTTGTCTTCAGCGTATTAAAGGCCGCCGCACAATCTTCAGTCCAGGCAAATTTCGCATTTTTTTTCAGTCAGGGTGGTGAGTGGCTTAGCAATTTTTGAAAAATCCTGTATGAAGCGGCGGTAGTAAGCACACAGCCCAAGGAACGATTGAATCTCTGTTTTATTCATAGGCTGGGGCCAGTTTTGGACAGCTTTCACCTTATCGGGGTCAGTTGCTAGACCCTTGCTGGATACAACGTGCCCTAGGAATTTTACTTCGTCCCTGCAAAGCTGGCATTTCGCTGGAGATAGTTTCAGGCCAGCTAGTCGTAGCCTTTCGAAGACTGTTTTCAGGTGATCTAGCATTTCTTCGAATGTCTTACCATGGACGATAATGTCATCCAAGTATACCAGGCAGGTGGTGTAGGGAATCCCTTCTAGAACTAACTCCATCAATCGTTGGAAGGTAGCTGGAGCGTTCGTTAAGCCAAACGGCATGACACTAAATTCATACAAACCACTTCCGGTGCTAAATGCTGTTTTGTCCCGATCTTCTTTGTCCATTTCAACTTGCCAATACCCGGATTGAAGATCTAGGGTGGCAAACCATTTGGAGTCTCCCATGGCATCTAGAGTTAGATCCATTCGTGGGAGGGGGTAGGAATCCTTTCGAGTAACTTCATTAAGCCTCCGATAGTCGACACAGAACCGAAGTGAACCATCTTTCTTTCTGACCAGTACGACGGGGCTGCTCCACGCACTTTTAGACGGATGTACAATGCCCTGCTCGATCATTTCTCGTATGAGATTTTCTGCTTCTGCTCTTCGAGAAAGAGGAATCCTGCGTGGTGGCTGCTTAATGGGTTTAGCACCTCCGATATCAATTTTATGCCGTAGTACGGAAGTTCTGCCGATGTCATCTTTTGCTTGGGAGAATATGTCCTGATATCTCTTTAATAGTTGCCATAGAAAATTCTGTTGTTCGTTACTTAAAGATAGTATGCTACGCTGATATAGTGCGAAAAATTCGGGAGACGTAATGGCTGTTTTGGACTGACTTTTATTTATTATTTTAGGACCGACTTCTAAGCTCTCGAGGTTAGTTGTTGTCGAATTTCGAGCTTCCTTGTGAGAAGTATTCAGCATCCGGGTCGACGCGACTCTGTTTTTGTCTAATGAAGCCGGCAGGAACCAGTCTGTGGTATTCTGAAAATTAGACGTGGATGGAATCAACACGTGTCCAGTAGATGAGCAGTTACCAGATAGCTCCTGTTCTCCAGGTAGTATAATCAGATGCTTTCCAGTTTTTGCTTCTAGCTCTTGTTTTTTTATTTGTTTTAGATGGACTATTTCGTTGGCAATGCAGAGAGTGCCATGTCCCATATCCAGTTTGCAAGCGTAGCGAAGAAGAAAGTCAACTCCAATGATGCAGTCATCAGAGATGGTAGCAACAAACGCAGAGTGGTGAGTAGAAAAACCACCTATTTCTATGAGAATTTTAGTCACTCCATCTACTGGAAAAATTTCTCCACTAACGCTCTGAATAACAGCATTTGAGGGACTTAATTTAGTTTCGCAACAAGATCTCTTTAATATACGAGGGTGGATTATGGTCTGGCTTGCTCCTGTATCGATGAGTAATTGACAAATAGCGCCGTTCACCCTCCCATCTACTGAGATGTTGTTTATTGCTTCCGTGGCTCCTATAAAAATTCTATGTGGATCCGGGGCCTGATTTTCCACTAACTCCTGCCCCAATGAGTCAGTGGGTGGTAGTTTAAATCTGTCTTATCGTCGATATACTCTGCAGGCGGTGGTATAATTACCTTGTTTTCTACGCTATCCTGTATTGCGAAAGGTTCTTCGTGTATATCACCGTAGTCCAGCGATAGTGATCCTATATCAGGGTAGCACTGAAGCTGAATCTTTTCCTTATCAGCATTACCATTAGTGACTTTGTTGACTCTTTGGTAGGCGGCAGCTTTCTTGTTAGTAATCGAAGGCCGTGCTAGACTAGTTTGTTTCTTTTCTGGTGCAAAACGGTTTCCAATAACTGGCTGTCCTTTAGGTCCAGTCACATTGATAGCTTCCCGCTTCTTTGTGCCGGTTACTACATCGAAGATGACGAACTCGCCGTCTCCTAAGGATGGAATTCTTTTTTGGGGATTGTTTGCCTTAATGTTTGATCCATGTACGAAAAGCTCTTCACCGCTATCTTGTCGAACTATAAAGCCATATCTTTGTCGCACATTAAACCATTTTACTGTGCCCTCGACATTCGTTTCAAGAATAGTTGGCCTAGGTGGTGTTTGCCTTTTTCTTGACTGGCAGGCTTTAGGTGGCTCTGAGTTACCTGCAGTTTTCACGATCGTCTTGGCCTTTGGTTTCTTCGGGGCTGTTGTTCGCTTAACAGGTGATATTTTCGGCTGTTTGGTTTGCTGAGAAATTTCCCATTTAAAAATTTTGGAGTATGCTGGTATTGGAGCTCTATTTGTTTCTAGGCCCAGTCTTGGCTCCTCGAGTCTGGGCGAATCTAGTTTCCCGAAGTCTGTCGCGGATTTCCTTTACCTCTGCTCGCGCGCCTGTTTAAGATAGTCGTTTCCATAGGTCGAAGGTTTCGTCTACTTATACGCGTGGCATCTCGGCTGGCCTCGATTCTAATAGCCTGTGCCAAAGCCGACTCCAAGGTTTCGGGGATAGAGTCGCGTACTCTTCTCTGTGTTTCAGCATCTGCTATACCATCTAGAAACTGGCCAAGAGCGATTCTGTTTCTAGTACATTCTGCGGCTTCCTTAAAACTCAGATAGACGAGTCGTTGTACGTCTGTGGCAAATTCCGTAAGGCTCTCATTGTGTCGTTGTATTCGCCCACGCAGCTGAATGTGCGCTATGGCAATTTGATACTCATCCGAGAATCGAGCATTTAGTGCCTGACTTAGTGCTTCGTAGTCTTCTCTGGTCGACTCGGGGAGTGTGTCGTAAAAACTTAAAGCAGTTCCTCGCAGGTAGGGGACGAGGTATAGAGCTTTAAAGTTAGCATCCCATCCATTAGCGCGTGCTGTAGCTTCAAAGTGTCTGCGATATATAGACCAAGGTTCTTTGCCATCATAATCTTTGGGAGATAGAGCAAGCCGAGCTGGAGTAACAAATGGTGTGGCTGATAAACTGTACTGGGAGTCCGCATGTGGTAAGGGACAAACCTTTTGTGCATCCCTGTGCGGCACGTGAGGGTGATTCCCTGCGACAGCATTTTGACTGTTGTTATTGCATGGCTCGCTGATGAAGGTTGAGCTAGGAGGTCGCGAATCTAGTGTAACTCTCTTTTCTTGCGGCTCTGGTACTGTGCGGTTCGATCCATGCTCTTGGAAGCTACCATAAATATTAGGACTGGAGTTATTTATAACTTCCTCTGGCGCACTAGCAGGCGGCTGGTCGCTAGAATTTGAGTTACGCAATTGTACATTGGAGACCGCCTCGTTAAACCGCGTCTCCGGTATTCCATCATTAAGTCTCTGTTCTTCTAGGTTAATAAGAGAATTATCCCTTTGATTAGCAGTTGCTGCTGGCGGTGGACCAATAATGGGCGGCCTCCTAAAGGGTGGGGTAGGATGGGCGGCTAGACCATCGATAGCTCTTCGAACTGTTTCCTCCTGATTAACTTCCAAGTTACGCAATTTACCAGCAAGCGACTCGACTACTGTGGTAAGGTTCTGAATTTGCTGGGCTTGTCGGCACATATAGTTCTCTAACAGATCTAAAGTCGAATTCGACTGTGCTGAGCTAAAATTAGTTTCTATCGTGTTGTTTACGTTTTGGTTATCCATTTTTCGTTGTTTTTTTTTTTTTTGTTACTTTTAATTGGTACAAGATTCTTTCGAAATCTGTTCGTGGACCCCACACTTGACACCAGTGTTACAATTTTAGTAAATCGAGAGGGAGATTTTATCGTGAATTGCTTGCAGTGGGGAGCACGATAAAGGTGATAAGCGGAGGGCGATGTAAATATCGCACGAGAGCAGAATGCCTAAGTAGGTCAGCAATAAAGTTGATGGAAGTGTTGCCGGAAAGCAGAGCTCAGAAGTAGGTTAGCAACATTCGAAGTTGTGTTGAGTTTTGCCTAATCAGTAGACCCCTTAAGTACATCGGTGGTGTAATTTCTCAATTCTTTCTGCAGCTTTTATTCCCCAGCAGAGAATTTCGTTTTCGAAATTTATGAATGAACGAAACTTCTCTGTGGAATGAATGGACGACGTAAGTCTCGTATAGTTGCGATTTAGACTTACGTGTGCGGGTACTTTACTGATATTCCTAGGCGTGCGCGAGTGCCAATCGTGTTTTATTTATGTAAAATTTAGTGAATTAAAATCGGGTCGAGAATTTGTGTTTTTACTTGTTTGTTTCGATTGTTTATTAACGGCGGGACAAATTTGATCTGTGGCGTAAAGTAATCCGGGTTATAGTGCGCAAACGCCGGTATTGTGTTTGGAGGTGTCAGTGTTTGCAGTTTTGGAGTGGTGTTAAGATAGCACGTGGAAATAATGCCAGGGGGCACCAGCCTGGGAGGAAATAAAAGTTGATCGCCTTCCCTTTTGGTGTTCTTTGGCTGATTTATAATTAAATTCGGCTTGGGAGAACAAATTTGCTGGATTTACTACGAATGGTCAAGATGGCGGCCAAAGTCAGTAAGTATAACGCTTTTAGATAGAGCTTTCGTTCTTGTTATTTACACCACAAAATTTATGTGTGGGTAGGCTAAATTTTCGTGCTGTTAAGGAGAAGTAGAAGCTTGATCGTGGGGAAAGTTTCAGTCAGTGATGAGCGATTTTTGCTAAATAAATCCTTTTAGCAAATTATCAAACATTAGAAATTAAATGTGGAAAAAGTTAAATAAAATGCCAAACTGACTACTTTTATTTATTTATTTTTATGCCTTTCCTAAAATTCTTAAGATGCTGGTACTCACCGCAAAATCCGTTCTCGAACACCCACCACCTACGAATTGTCTTTTTCCCGACGGGAAACTCGCGGTCAATAAAATTAAAACTAATCTTAGTTTATTCTGTTTTTATCTGCTTCAATAATAACACTGTTTTCTGCGCACATCTGCTTTAGTTTTATTTCACTTTAACAATTCTTTAACACTTCTTTAACAATTTTAATTTATGTACAATGGGTTTTTCTTTTGGAACACGACCTCACTCTTTCGCTTTTCGTACCGCAAGAAGGAAATCTTCTTGACATTATTTCCACGGTTCTCCTCGGGATGTCGGAAATTGCATTTTCCAATGGGTCCGGTCGTTTCCAAAGTAGCGCAATTTTCTTACATCTATTCTATTACATTTATTTTAAATTTAATCATAATAAATTCTATTATCTTACAATTCAAAACTTTTTCTTATGTTAATTTATCTCATCTAATTAAATAACTTAAATTTTAGGAAAATTTCGTAACAATATATAGCGTTAAATTTGCTACCTCTATATTAATAGTTTTTTTTTATTTCTTCAACACTTATTTTAATTTTCTTGTCAACATAGTCTTTGGTAGTAGCATCATCATTTTCAAGGGGTTCACCAAGTCGTTTTATACACTTTGAGTTTAGATCGTAGTCTCCGTTTATCGTTAAATTAAATCCAATACCCCGCTATCCTTGTTCACCAGCTGGACCTTGTGCTCCTTGTTTACCAGCTGGTGCTTGAATTCCTTGTTCACCGGCTGGTCCCTGAGCTCCTGTTGGTCCACGTTTACCTGCTTTCCCAAATATCCCCGCTTAGAGAAACGTCCCAACTTGTCAACGCTCATCTGTAGATTGTGTAGAAGTATGGCATTGGAGTTGTATTTAAACTATAATATCTGCTTCTCACAACTCCTCCAGTATAGATACAATTTCATTGTTGTGAGTGGTGTTTCCAGCCTGCTTTGATGCCATTAAAAGGCGCAGTCTATCCACTAATTCATTTGGATCATCCCAGTAAATGTGTTTACTTTAGGCAGACGCATTAGTCCCATGCCTTTGTGCTGTATAAGTTTACTGATTATAGCTTTATACTTAGCCGCTCTAGTACCTTTTATTTGTCCATCTTCAGCATAGTCACGCTTATATGCATTGCTATCTTTCAAAATAGATCCATAATTAGTTAAATCCTCTTTAGTATATAGACTTTTTACAGGATCTTTCATAAATAGCAGCTCACATAAACCCAAAGTTGTTTTATAGCTCTTCCCCTTGATAACAATATTTCCTACATCAAACGTTGAATTACCGATTCTCCACGCGCTATCATCATAGTAAACTCCATAGGGTGGATCAATTTTAGGGTTATCATCAATGAATAGCTTTAAATAGTTTGAAACTATGTATCCAGACGTATCGGCGGAGGTGACAGGAGACCTTCCTGTCAATGTTCTTGAATGTTCAGGTGTTGCGAATTCTTCCTCAGATGTTAAGGAATAATCTCCATAATTTATAGGTGTGCTACTAGCCTCCAATTTAACATATTTTCGTTTTAGAGGGGTAAAAGGTTCCACAACCTCATTGGATTCTTCTTCTTCTGCTTCTTCTTCTTCTCCTTTTTTTACATCTTTTGTCTCAAATTTGACTATATCCGGCGGCTCGTATTTAACTGTTCTAACAAACTCTTTTAAGGGTTTAGTGATTGGCTTAAAGGTTTCTTCAAGTCGAGCTTCTGCTTCAATTTTTCCCATCCTTAGGGCTTTTAATTTCCTTCGCACTGCATGCCTAGTCTTGATAATTTCTTTTAATAGATTTTCATTCATCTTCGTTATTAACTCAATAACAGCTTTCCAAACAGCTTTGATAACAGCTTAACAGTTTTCCAAACAGCTCTGATAACAGCTTAACAGCTTTCCAAACAGCTCTGATAACAGCTTAACAGATTTTAAACAGCACTGATAACAGCTTAACAGCTTTTCAAACAGCTCTGATAACAGCTTTTAAAACAGCTCTGATAACAGCTTAACAGCTTTCCAAACAGCTCTGATAACAGCTTAACAGCTTTTAAACAGCTCTGGTAACAGCTTAACAGCTATCCAAACAGCTCTGATAACAGCTTAACAGCTTTCCAAACAGCTCTGATAATAGCTTAACAGCTTTTCAAACAGCTCTGATAACAGCTTAACAGGTTTTAAAACAGGTCTGATAATAGGTGAACAGCTTTAATCTACTCAGCAGGTCCACAGGACTCGGTGTGCTTTCGTCTGAGTTATAGCTTCGACTTATGAAGATTTCGCATGTTTCATCCTTTTATAGTACAATGAAGGTATCAAATCTTTTACGGTAGCGCCCCTTGTTTAATGAGCTATCCTTTTCTATCATCAAGAAACCATATTCATCCTTCCAACACTCAGTACAGGCTCCTCGAAATTTATCAAACTTCATGTCTGTATTCACATGATCATTATAGATATGTTTCAAATTCAAGTCATCTTGCTTGAATAAGATGATTAAATTAGCATTGTCAAGTATTAAGTGCTTTGGTATATGCGTATATGTTTGACAGAGATAGATGCTGTCTATATCTTCGTGGCGACCCACGCAAAAATAGGATCGCACATTATATTGCTTTTCACATGCTACATCATCGAAAATAAACACTGAATGTGATTTGGCTTCCTCTGGTGCTAGAACGTCGCAGTTGTTTGAGAATGTATAATACCCCAATCCTGATATGGGAGTCATCACTCGCTTCAAGTATTCATACTTTGGTTGATGTAAAGATTTTGAATATATGTAAATATTTTCATATCTCAGACCATTGGGATGTTCCAGCAAACTTATCATAACATTAGTTTTTCCACAATTGGATGGTTCAACAATGATGCTCCTTATACTATTAGGCAATAGGGAACCATGCTTCTCTTTCACCTTCATAACAGCTACATCAGAATTTCGAATAGGAAAAGCTTGTTGTTGTTTAATGAACCGCATATTGAAGACTAACGGGATTCCTATAAATACACCTGTTTATATTACATTTCAACAGTATCATCGGAACCTTATAAGATGCCAGATCACAAATCGAAACGCTCCCGAAAAGCTTTGAAAGGGGGCAGAGGACTATTAAATTCAATCATCAACAAATTACCTGTAGAATTACATCTACCGGGATACCAGTACTGTGCACCAGGAACAAAGTTACAACAAAGATTGGCGAGAGGAGATCCAGGCATTATTCCACTGGACGCAGCCTGCAAGGAACACGATATAGCATACTCGCGACATAAAGATACAAGTGATCGACATATAGCTGATAAAATATTAGCTGAAAAGGCCTGGCAGCGTGCAAAATCTACGGATGCAAATTTGAGTGAACGTGCCAACGCTTGGCTTATAACAAACGCAATGAAGGCTAAAATTAAGCTAGGTATGGGTCTTAAGGCTAAAAGTAAGCGCCAACCCACGTTTCGAGAAGCAGTTCGAAATGCACGTAAGATTTTAAAAATCAAAAAACCAAAAGACTTGATGGAAGCTACAAAAATAGCTCTAAGTGCAGCTAAAAATATTGTGAAAAGAAAGAAAAAATCAATTAAAACTCCACGAGTGATACCTGTACCAAAGGTTGGCGGGGCACTTCCGTTCCTCATCCCGTTGTTTGCCGGGCTTTGAGCATTGGGAGCACTATCGGGAGGTGCAGCAGGCATAGCTAAAGCAGTAAATGATACCAGTGCCGCAAAGGCAAAATTGGAAGAAAGCAAACGTCATAACCAAGCAATAGAAACTATAGCGTTTGGCAAAGATGGAAACGGGCTGTTCCTGAAGCCGTACAGAAAAGGACTTGGACTTTATCTACAACCTCAACCAAAAAACTATTAAAGACGCTACCCAAAAGACCGCTAAACGAGTTGGATCTTCACAAGTATACCACACACTTGCCGCAATTCAGAGGAGTATTTATGCGTGATAATCTTCCTAAAAAGCCATGGAAGCGAGAAAGCGGAGTTGTTAACTTCGATATCTCAACTGGAGCCGGTACACACTGGGTAGCGTACTACAATAAAGGTGATAACATCGAATACTTTGATAGCTTTGGCAATCTCCAACCACCAAGGCAGCTCATAAACTACTTGGGTAGTAATATTACGTACAACTACAGTTATAATAATAATTCTTTATTAACAAGCACAAGTGAGTTACATAATACTCTTTTATGTGTGCCTAATCAAATTCATAAATAAGAAACAAAATTTTACAGTGAAAGAAAAAAAGAAAAAAATATTAGCGACAATTAAAAATTATAAATGATATGAGAAAATGAAAGAAAATTTAAGCAAATAAAAAGAAAGAAAACAAAGATGATAACAATAGTAAAATCAAAAAGATAAAGATAAAGATTTGCATAATTATATATTATTCGATTGAAAGAACATGTAACACTTGGATTTGAAGTTGCGAGCATTCACAATGAGGCGAACATCTACAGGTAAAGCATTCCATACTCTAACACCAAGAACAGGGAAAGATCTCGAGCTAAGCAGTAACTTGTGGGTAGGAATCAATAGTTGTCTGGTTCTACTAGATGATAAAGACTGAAAATAATTTAATAAGTAATCCGGGCATCGGCCATGGATCACTTTATGGATCATTAAGCAAATACGATATTGTAAATATATATCCAAGGAACATTTTCCGAACAAACTGTGATATGTGATCATATCTTTTCAAATGAAATATGTACCCCAGCACATGAATTAAAAGCTACGTTAAGACGTCTGCGACTATGGCTGTCTAAACCACAATAAATAACATCACCATAAATAATCAGTGGGAGTATAAGCGTTTTAACGAGTCTAAGCCGAATTTTGAAAGGCGTGTATGCTGCGTGACGCCAAAGAGCCTTTAAAGAAGCATAAATCTTACCAGTTAAACTTGAGATATGATCAGCCCAAGTCATCCTAGAATTAAATACGATACCCAAATTCTTAACCTTAGAGGAAAAAGGAATTACTGTACTATTGATAATCACTGGAGGAAGAACAGAGGTGTCTATATTACGATGGTACACTACCATGACTTGAGATTTGGCAGGATTTAAGTTAAGTTTATTCAATGAAGCCCAATAACCAATTGCTGCAAGATCAATATTTAGTTTCTCAATGCCCATAGAGATAAGTGAAACGGGAACAGAAAGGGAAATCTGCACATCATCAGCATAAAGTTGGGTATGGCATTCAGAGGTACATGTCTGTAGGTCATTAACATATAGGGAGAAAAGTAGGGGCCCAAGGATAGAGCCTTGTGGAACGCCTGATGTTATCTTTAGAGCAGCAGAATGACGAGATTCACACACTACGGTCTGATTACGATTTATTAAGTAATTATGAATTAACTTAACAGCCACCAAACTAAATTGATGATGAGAAATAAGCTTATCCAAGAGTATAGTAAAGTCTACGGAGTCAAAAGCTTTCGAGAAGTCAAGCAGTGCAAGTATCGTTACTTCTTTATTTTCAATGCCACGGCGAATTCTTTCAGCAAGGTATAGAAGGGAGGATACAGTGCTATGTTTTGCCCGAAAACCCGATTGGAAGTCTGATAGGAGTTTGTTCTTCTCAATAAAACTGGTAATCTGTGTTGACATAATTTTTTCCAGCACCTTGGAAAAGAAAGGTAAAATACTAATAGGTCTATAATCGGCAGGCACAGAAGGTCTACGTACCTTTGGAATAGGAGTAACGCGGCTGGTCTTCCATAAGGAAGGGAAGTTGGAAGTGGTAAAAATAGTATTAAAAATATGAGTTACAGGTTTTATAATGAATGGCAAAATAATTCTAATGAATCTTGGATCAACACCATCAAAACCAATGGCATTAGACTTAACACTTTTAAATGCTATAATAACATCAACTATCGAGATAAAATGAAAAGAAAATGTTGGCTTATCGGGATCCACATCATGGTCAACTAGTTCAGGCATGGAAAAAGGCAATATAGCACTAGAGGAGGAAGACGGAAAATTTCCAATAAAATGTGCGTTGAGGTGATCAGGATCAACATCACAACTGACATTATTTTTGGTTAAGCCTAAGTTGCGAATATTTTGCCATAATTTACGAGCTGGACATTATTAGTTAAATATATATGATCAAAGTAAGTACTATTTAAAGCGGCATAAAGGCCGTCAACGTTTAGTCTACTATAATTTCTATAAAAAAAAAGTATTATTTGTGCGATTTTTCAAAAACTCAATCGCGAACGAAACCAGAACCGCAAAGTGATCCGAGATACCAGGAAGAGCCACAGTAGTCTGCGAAGCAACTAAGTCCAAACCATCAGATATAAAAAGGTCCAATAGAGATTCACCATTTTGGTGAATACGGGTTGGAAGAGTATTGATTATGTTGAGGTTCAATGCTTTTAATTTATTAATAAAATTATCCTGTAGTGAATCTTTCTTTAGCATATTTATGTTGAAATCACCGCAGATAATATTGGTTTGATAAGTTGCGCAAATACCTCGAACAAGCAATCAAGACTTCTAACGGAAGGAGGTTTGTATACACATGCGAGTAATAATTTAGTAGTGTTGGAAGCTACTTCAATGATCAAATACTCAGGGCCTAAGTAAAGGCTATTAGATTCACAAATAATTTTTGCTTTAAGATTATTTCTTAAATAAATAGCAACACCCCCACCTACAGCATACTGCCTGTCATTACGAAACAAGGAAAACCCAGGAAAATCAAACTCACAGCAACTAATACTGGGGTGTAGCCACGTTTCAGAAATACATATAGCATCAAGGCCACTTTTCATAAAAATGTATTTAAACTCCTCAAAAGATGATCGCAAACTCCTAGCATTAATATGACAGACATTAAAGTTCTTATTATGAGAACTAATGAAACCAGAGATCAATTCCTGCTCATTTATGTTGTCAGAGCATGCAATACCACTAAAACGTGTCATACCACTTGAAAATACTCACAACCACAAACTGAAAGAACAAAAATAAATAAACATGCAAATCCAATACAAAAGAAAAAATTGTATCATCTGAAAAAATTAACTGAAACAAAACTGAAAATAGAAAAAGGAAAGTAAAGTAAAACATAATAATAATTCAAATCTAAATAAAATCATAATGTCTATACTGTGAACAATAATAAGCACCTAATTCAACAATTCAACCAAAATTAGTTTTCAAATTTAAATCTACAAAAGGTAAATGCAATGCTACGAGCTAAACAATGATAAGGTGTAATGTAATTAAATGGATTTTAGATCGTTTACACTCAACACTTTAATACTGTCATTATCACCATGTTTCTTTATAAAAACAGTTCCAAACTTTGTGAAGACAGAAGAAAGTTTACCATTTCTTTTGAGTTGCATAGCATTCGCAAAAATATTTCTGTTGGCTTTAGTAAGACTCTCAGCGGCGTAAATACCAGTATTCCCAGTAAGACCAATATCAGTCAGCTTCGGTTTTGCTTTCTTTATACTGCTGATGAAGGAAATTTTATCAGTTAGACTGAGGAACTTAACAATAATTATTGGCAGCCTATTTTTGTTGTTATGTGATATGCGCGGCCTGAAGCTGGACGGCTGCTGCTGAACCGAACATTTCATGACGTCAATAAGAGATTGAATAATAGAAGAACAGTTTTCATGAGGTAGCATTGGTATTCCAGTGATGATAACGTCATATGCAAGAATTTTTTTTTCTAACATGTCGACTCTATGATCAACAGCAGATGTTTGTTTTTTTACATCATCGATAGCAATTCTGTTGGCCTCAACTTGTATATTTATTTTAGATGTAAATTCATCTAGTTTTTGTAATACACTACTATGCTGTTTGTTCAAAAGTCCAATTTTAGCAGATACTTCTTTTAATATAGAACTTTCACTTGATTTAATCAATGCAGCAATGCTTTCCAATGTAACTGGACACTCCGATGATGATCCACATTTAGCACGTGTTGTTACAACCGGTGGCCCCATATTGATTTAATTATATTAATTCAGAAGATTATTCAAAGAGAATAGTGCTAATCGTGCACAAAGAATTAATCACATCAAATGAGCAACACTATAACAAGATCAGAACGAGTTAGCAATTCTTATCAGAATTATGATGCAGTAATTTGCGGTCACTTATGTTTAGAGTATTTATATAATTATTATAGCCATTAATTATTATCTATAAATAAATGTATCTATATTGAAATTGTGACAGTTCATTATCAACCACCATGTCATTAACACTTACTCTCACGGGAAATTCATCTCTACTCAGTGCTGAGTACTTTCCTCCGCTGGAGCTGGCAACGGTTTATGTTTGTGGATTAATTGATTTTCAAACATACAACTCTATACCAAATATTGATGTGAGCAATAATCTGGTTCATGTAGGGAATGAGGTTGTTGAGATACCTGTTGGATCTTATGAGATTGATGGTATAGCAAAACATGTACAAGGATACTGGGATAAAGAAGGGCGATGGATAAAGGTTACAATAAAGGCTAACAATAATGCATTGAAGAGTGAAGTTAAGGCAACTGAAGAAATACATTTTGAAAAACAGAGATCCTAGCTCCTCTGCTAGGATTCAGTAAAAGACATTTGACTGCTAATATAGTGCATACATCAGAGTTGCCAGTCAACATCATTAAAGTAAATACTATACGCATCGAATGTAATATTATATCAGGATCATTCTTCAACAACACACAAGTACACACTCTCCACGAGTTTTCCCCGAACGTTGGGCCTGGGTATAAAATAGTGGAGGTACCCAAAAATGTAATCTATTTGCCTGTGAACACCAAACGTATAAGTTCTCTAACATTGAAGCTCCTTGACCAAGACGGTGACTTAATCAACTTCAGAGGAGAGACTATAACCATCAGATTACATTTGAAGCCACAGCATGTTGATATACAATAATGATAAATACGAGTTCGGAGCAGATAAGATCATTAGTCAGCGGACAACCTTGAAGCGATCAAGACCTACATTAACACCTGCAAATACAGCATATTTACAATCAATTGGCTTAACGCTGAAACAATGAGTAAAGGAATACTAGATATTGCACCAGACGCTCACTTTGATAACAGTGTTACTAAATTTGAACATCACTCCTATTCACCATTTCTAACATCATTTAAAAACAGCGATGAAATCCTTATCTCTGTACAACATCAGGACTTGAATCTTCTACCCAGCAGGAGTTTTCTTTACATTGAGGGTTCGCTAACAAAGCTGGATGGAACCGTTTCAGCAACTACAAAATTAGCTAAAAACGCTCTACCATTTCTTTTTGAGGAAATACGCTATGAATTGAATGCAGTGGAAATCGATCGTACAAGAAATCTTGGGATTGCGACAACATTAAAAAACTACGTATCGCTAAATGCAAATGTAAGCAGGATACTACTCAACGGCAGTTGGTCACCAGATTCATCCATTATGCCAACCAATGGACTGTTTGACTATTGTGTACCTCTGAAATATTTATTGGGATTCGCTGAAGATTACAAGAAAATTCTGATAAATTCCAAACATGAACTCATATTGATCCGGAACAGGACAGACGATAATGCCATTATATCACCCACTGGTGTGGTGAAAATTGTAATTACCAAACTTCAATGGAGCATTCCGCATGTTACAGTATCCGATGATGAAATGCTGCAACTATTTAAAATTATCGGGAGAGGTCGCCCGATACAAATACCATTCCGCAGCTGGGACATATATGAGTATCCAGTACTACCGGAATCCACGCATCAAACCTGGTCAGTTAAGACTTCCACTCAACTGGAGAAACCTCGATTTATCATCTTAGCATTACAAACGAATCGAAGGAATGATAAAACCAAAGATGCAAGCAAGTTTGATCGCTGTCAACTCACCGATGTTACAGTTCATTTGAACTCAGAATCATATCCCTATGATGATTTGAATTTGAAATTTGATTTGAATAGATACGCATTGCTGTATGAGATGTATATAAAGTTTACATAATCATACTATGGTCATCAGTATCAGCCGTTCCTCACATGGGAGAAGTTCAAAACCGATGCTACGATTGCTGTCATTGATTGCTCACATCAAAATGAAACAATAAAAACTGGACCTGTTGACATAAGGCTAGAATTCAAGACATCTGAAAATATACCGGCTAATACAACAGCATATTGCCTGCTTCTACACGATCGAATAGTGGAATACAGTCCGCTGACAAGTGAAGTTAGAAAGTTAAATTAAGAAGAAGGCTGTCATCGTAGACGTTCAAGGATTCAAAACAAATCTCAATGAATTCATCACTAAAGAACTGGCAATTTTAAACAATGAAAAGCAGATATATTTCAACCACCGTTCAAATACAAAGATTTGACTTCAGCAAAAAAGAGGCAAGTAAAATGGCTTCAACACAATTTTCATGGATCCCGCTGGGATGATGGCTACATACCGTATCACAAGCTGTACACTATAGTTGAACCGCTGCTTCGAAATAAAATCATTTATGTAAAGGGAGATGAAAAAGTTCATTGGATGCAGAAGATAGTTGGAGAGGGTGAAATCATTATCAATGTCGAAGATGAATACAACTGTGGAAAACTAATAGAGATTAACACAAATGCACCATCTTGCCAAGTTCATATTGGACAATGTGCTATAAGAAACAGTTTTATAATAAGAAATTTTATTGGAAATAAAAACAAATGTTTATAAAACATAAGAATTTTCAATATACACATTCCCCAGAACCCACACTGACATCTTCTAGAATCTGTTCATGGTGATGTCATGTTGTGAAATTCGAATGATGCTGATATCTACAACTTCCCTGCTAAGAAAACTTATTTAGGTGCAGCAAAACCATGATGATGTTATGCCGATATCTAGAACTCTCCCGCTAATAACAGAAAACAGCAAAACCAAGGCATGCTGGTAGTTCCAGCTAAGGCCGCTAGGGTACCTTACTCAAGAAATGGCGTTTTGCGCTCAAACAGATGTCGCTATTATCTCGAAAACCAAAGCCCGTAGAGGATTTCTGATGGAAACTCCCACTCCACACCGCCAAGAATCCATTTCCATGAGCAAAAATAACTTGAATTATTAAGACGCTAATATCTCGAAAACCAGAGCCCGTAGAGGATTTCTGATGAAAAGACAAAAGTGAAGCAAAAAACTTCCCAAAACCATAGCATGCTGCCACGTGTGGGCCAAAAGTGAAGCAAAAACCTTCCAAGAGAACCGTACCCCACATCCAGGAAAGCCGTAGTACCGGATAATGCTGGTAGTATCGGCTAATGTCTCACTGACATCTTCTAGAATCTGTTCATGGTGATGTCATGTTGTGAAATTCGAATGATGCTGAACTCTCCCGCCAATAAAAGAAAACAGCAAAACCAAGGCATGCTGGTAGTTCCGGCTAAGGCCGCTAGGGAACCTTACTCAAGAAATGGCGTTTGCGCCCGAACAGATGTCGCTAGAAAACCGTAGTACCGGAGCATGCTGGTAGTACCTGCTTATGCCGCTAAGGCGCACTCAAGACCAAATGAGGCTCAATGGTGCACCCAAGACACAATGGTTCATCCAAGGCACAATGGGGAGCATGCTGGTAGTACCTGCTAATGTCGCTAGGGCGCACTCAAGACCAAATGAGACTCAATGGTGCACTCAAGACACAATGGTTCATCCAAGGCACAATGGGGAGCATGCTGGTAGTACCTGCTAATGCCGCTAGAGCGCAGTCAAGACTAAATGACACATCCCGGTAGTACCGATTAATCCCGCTAGGGTGCAGTCGAGACTCAATGGTGCACCCAAGACACAATGGTGTATCCAAGGCACAATGGAGAGCATGCTGGTAGTACCTGCTAACGCCGCTAGAGCGCAGTCAAGACCAAATGACACATCCCGGTAGTACCGATTAATCCCGCTAGGGTGCAGTCGAGACTCAATGGTGCACCGAGACACAATGGTGTATCCAAGGCACACACCAATACTGCCAAGACACACATCTACATTTAGTATGGGCTCAAACCACCTAGCGACGGTGGCGCCATCTGTGGCGAAGTCGTGGAAGCTAAAACAGTGCTCCAGAACTGTCATAGAATAACTTCAAGAATTGGTGTTTGCACTCGAAAGAGCAAACTTGTTTCGGTGTAACACTTGGAAACAGCAAAACCAAGATGACGTCAATCTGATATCTACAATTTCCCCACTAATAAATCGTCAAGCAAGAAAACAGGGTGGTAGTACCTGCTAATGCCGCTAGGAGACCTTCCCTTCCCTTGAGGTGAACAACATATGAAGTACAGGCTAATGCCGCTAGGGAACCTTACCCGAGAGATGGTGTTTGCACTCGAAAGAGCAACTGTGGCTTTTCAAAAGTGATCTCGTATCCCCAAGCTCGAGATGAACAGCATATATAGTACCGGCTAATGCCACCAGGGGACCTTGCTCAAGAAATGGTGTTTGCACTCGAAAGAGCAAACTTGTTTCGGTGCAACACTTGGAAACAGCAAAACCAAGATGACGTCATTCTGATATCTACAACCTCCCCACTAATAAATCGTCAAGCAAGAAAACAGCAAAACCAAGGCATGGTGGTAGTACCTGCTAATGCCGCTAGGGAACCTTACTTTCCCTCGAGGTGAACAACATATGAAGTACGGGCTATTGCCGCTAGAGAACCGGTGTTTACACTCGAAAGAGCAACTGTGACTTTTCAATATAAGCACCCCCCTAAATCCAATAATATTAATTTGCTGCGAAAACATCAAGCCAAGGTGATGTCATGTTGTGAAATTCGAATGTTGCTGATATCTACAACTTCCCCGCTAAGAACACTTGCAGCATTTGAAAACAACACAAACCATGATGACGTCATACGTGATATCTACAACTTCCCCGCTAATAGAAGAAAAAAAACAGCCTAGGTGCAACATTTAATGTTTGACACCCAGAACTCTCTTCTAGAATCTGTTCATGGTGATGTCATGTTGTGAAATTCGAATGATGCTTCAACTTCCCTGCTAATGAGAATTACGCAACACACCACATTACTAATTGCCAATTAGCTAATGACCAACCAAGCTGCTAATTGACAATTAGCTAATTGCCAATTAGTAATTATATAATTGCCAATTAGCTAATTGTTTGAACAAATGTCGCTAATATCTCAAAAACCAAAGCCCCTGAAGAAAATTTCGTTCCACCTCCCACCCCACACCGCCAAGAAACCATTTCCATGAGCGAAAATAACTTGAAATATTAATACGCTAATATCTCGAAAACCAGAGCCCGTAGAGGATTTCTGATGAAAATTTCGTTACCCTCCCACCCTATCTTTATTATACCCGCCACATACCACCCATCTAGAATCCATTGGCATGAACTAAAATTTCCTAGTATTAACTTTAATTATCAGTTCAAAACCAAGAGCCTACATTTAGGCGCTCAAGAAAAATCATGATAAAAAGCCTACATTTAGGTGCACCACATATCTATCTAAGAAAACCGTAGTACGGGAGCATGCTGGTAGTACCGGCTAATGCCAATAGGGAGCAGCCAAGACCAAATGACACTTCCCGGTAGTACCGGTTAATCCAGCTAGGACGCAGTCGAGACTCAATGGTACAGCCAAGGCACAAACCTACATTTAGTATGGGCTCAAACCACCTAGCGACGGTGGCGCCATCTGTGGCGAAATCCTGGAAGCAACAGTGTGCCAGAACGGTCATAGAATAACTACTGACGTATCAGCCCATGCGTCGGTGTGTTTAATGTGAGTGCGTGACTAAACTGATCATCCACTGGTAGATAAATATACGCATCTGTGACGTCTAGGTGATAGAAGAACCGGGCGCCCTCCATGCTGTTGAACAAGTGCTCGATTTTAGGATTGGATATTCATCAATTATTATTCGCGGATTCAATGTGAGTTAGTAGTTCTCAGTGATGCGCATTCTTCCATTTTTCTGCATGACGTTGATGCCCACTCTGAATGGTCTACTTTTTTTATATAGCCCTGGAAGGTGATTCTGATCTTTTGTCGTACTTAAGTGTCAGAATATACGCCTAACGAATGAATTGTTTTTCTTCTTCCTTTTTATTGTTATTCAACTCATTCAGGTTATGGTGAACTAAAAATGAACAGAAAATGACACAAGTGAAGTTTTGTAAAAAGTCATGTACACTTTGGGAATAAAGTGAATAAATGCAACTCAAGTCCTCATATCGTATTTATATAGAATTTTTTTTTCAATACTCTACATACCTAGGAATTGTCCACAAAATTTGAGTTACTTAAATTCAATGCCTTCTCATTTCTTAGCCAGTCAAATTTACATATGTAGTTAAAAACAAATTTTTCTATAGTGCCTTTATGAAGAAGTTGCGCTCATTCTCTGCTTTGTGGATTTTTTCTATTCGATTTCTTGAAATTGTGTTCAATTTTTCCTTCATCTGTATAGTTTTATTCTGATGACGTACTGAAAAGGCATCTCATATTCTATTGCGTATGTAACATACATACATACATATATGTACCAACAATGTACATGAGAAACAGTTTATATTCTTTAGAAAAGTTATAAAAACTTTTTATTTTGCAATTTTTCGCATGTTCCGGACTTCAGTGATGGTTGTAGAATGAAATTTATTATTAATTTACATCACCCAACATTCCGTTAAAATTTAATAACTGTTGGAAGTCATGAGAATTGATTGTCTCCTTTTACTGGTCTGTTATTCATATCAATGTTTTCCAACATAATTAGAGCTATAATTGTTCTCTCAACTAAATTCTTTTACATATTAAGCAAAGGAATTGTGCTATTTTCTATTAAGTTTACTGGAATTACAAATAAAATTAAAAAAGCGGCATCTATACGAAACAATTAAGATTTTATGGGACTTTTTTTAGCTGATTGCCGCAAATTACAGTTATTTACGGTCTCTCATTTATTTATTTTTATATATTTAATCCGTTTTTACAAAAATCATTATTATTACAAATTCAAAAATATTATTAAATTTAAGCAGTTTTATTGTTCTAATTAGGTGTAGAATATCCATTTACCACAGTACAAAATCTTTGTCACAATCTCTGGGAGCAGTTGACTAACTTGTTGTATATTTAGGAGTATTTTTTGATGTTTGTTCACCGAAAATTCATTACAGTTCATTTTGTGGTAGATAATAGTGAAGACACAAAATGAACTGTATTAAAAGAAAAAGTAGGAAAAATATGTGAAAATTCACGCATAAATAGTACGACAAAAGATCAGAATCACCCTCCAGATGCTATTTTGGCATCAATTTCTTAGTGTACTTACCGCGCAACGCGTAAGGAATCCCTCGTGCTTTGGCGAAAGCGAGTGATGCGTCAGATTTGAAGTGTACTTTGATGGGTGATCCTGTGAGTTTGCCTGCTGTTTCACTAAAGATGTCTTCGTACTTCACTAGTACCATGTCTAGTCTTTCTTTATGCCATATTTTGCTACAGTTATGACATTCTGCCTTTAGGAAGATACACTTATTGCGTACATGTTGTCCTCCGCACCCCTTGCACACTTATGCAATTTTATTTTGTTTTTCTTTGAACTGTTTTTCATATCTTTTATTTGCCCCAGTTCGATTCTCTTTTCTACATGCTCCTGATTTTTGACAATTGCTTTGTTTACCTCTCTTAATTTGTGGAGGCCACTGACTTATAACAATGGAGTGAGTGTATTATCATTTTCCTATAGGAAAGAATGGCACAAATTTTACTGTTCTCTCTTTCGCCCTATGGCAGAGTTGGAGCTACCAACACAAAATATTGCTTACTGAACGTTTACTTATGCCATTTGATTTATTTATGTTGGTTGCAGGATTCAATCACCGCAGAAAGAATAAGGTAAAGATAGTGTTTACAATGCGCCGTCTCTCTTGCCCATACGCAAGATTCTGATGCTGTGGGGCCTGATGGTATTCCACCTAGGTTCATCAGGATTCTTCTGCCTTGGATAATACAGCCGATTCTACATATTTTTAACACGTGCCTTACCATGTCGATATCTCTTTCCGCTTGGAAAATTGCTACGGTTGTGCCGGTGGCTAATATCAGTGCAGCTGAGGTTCGCGGTAATTTTCGACCGATTAGCCTGTTGGGATTTCTTGCTAAGGTTCTGGAAAAATTGGTGATACAGCAAATAATTGATCATGTGGAATACTTAACTTATTAAGTCCTTTTCAGTCTGGTTTTCGTAAGTCTCGTAGTTGCGAGACAGCCTTTATTAATGTTACAAATGATATACGTCGCTCGCTTGACATGGACCATCTGTGTGTTCTTGCCCTGCTTGATTTCTCCAAAGCATTTGACATGGGTAATCATTCCAATCTGCTTGAAAAGTTAACCTCAAGCTTCCTTTTTCATCTCTCTGCTGTGTCCTTAATCCGCAGCTTTCTCTCCGAAAGATTGCAGCGGGTTAAGCTAAAGGATTGTGTGTCCGGTGTTTTGCCTCTAAATTGAGGGACACCTCAAGGCTCTATTCTCGGCCTTTTGCTCTTCAGACTATATATAAATGACCTCCCCAATGTTGTAGTCGACTGTAAAATTCACTTGTATGCCGATGATGTGCAGGTGTATCTCAGTCGACCAATAGGACTGGCGGAGGATTGCATTGATAGTAGTAGTTACACTAAAAGAGTACCAGACCACTTTTTCCATACAAAAAGTGTCCGGAAATTTCAAACTATTTTGCTGGCTCTGGACTGGGTTCTGGGCCACTGAGGGGGATTCCGTCTAGTGGTATACGTCACAGGGTATGCCTGGAGAATTCCTTTCCTACCGTCTGGCTGACCAGGAGATGACATTAACTTTTTAGTAATAATTCAAGTTTTATTGTTTTTGCCCATGGTGTGCTGTGCCTAAATGTGGGCTTTTTTATTATGATTTTGCTGTTTTCAAGTGTTGCGCCTAAATGTGGGCTTTTGGTTTTGAACTAATATTAGTAATAATTAAAGTTAACCCTACGCTATTCTTTTTCATACCAATAGATTCTAGGAGGTGCCAGTGGATAGGGTATTGGTACTGTTGGGGGACAAAATTTTCATCAGAAATCCTCTACGGGCTATGGTTCTCGAGATATTAGCGATTTTACCTTTTTAGACGTAGTTAATATTAGTAATAATTAAAGTTAACCCTATGCTATTCTTTTCATACCAATAGATTCTAGGAGGTGCCAGTGGATAGGGTATTGGTACTGTTGGGGGACAAAATTTTCATCCGAAATTCTCTATGGGCTATGGTTCTCGAGATATCAGCGATTTTACCTTTTTAGATATAGTTAATATTAGTAATAATTAAAGTTAACGCTATGCTATTCTTTTTCATACCAATAGATTCTAGGAGGTGCCAGTGGATAGGGTATTGGTACTGTTGGGGGACAAAATTTTCATCAGAAATCCTCTACGGGCTATGGTTCTCGAGATATTAGCGATTTTACCTTTTTAGATGTAGTTAATATTAGTAATAATTAAAGTTAACCCTATGCTATTCTTTTCATACCAATAGATTCTAGGAGGTGCCAGTGGATAGGGTATTGGTACTGTTGGGGGACAAAATTTTCATCAGAAATCCTCTACGGACTGTGGTTTTCGAAATATTAGCGATCTTGCCTTTCAATATTACTAATAATTCAAGTTACCCTGTGGAGTTGTAGATATCATCATAATGTCGCCTTGGATTTGCTGTTTTCTTACTTGAATATTTCTTAGTAAGGAATTTGTAGATATCAAAAGTTCCGGATGACTTTCTATAGGCGTTCTGGGCAGTGTGGTTCTGGGCATCAAACATTAAATGTTTACTACACATTAGGCATGCGTCCCCTATTTATGATGTAATTTGATATCACCGCTGTAAACAAATTCTCATTTAAGCTGAATGGTTCATACACACCTGTGTAAACTTCCTGTTTAAAAAATTCGCATTTTAGCTGAATGAGTCATGCACACCTGTGTAAACAAATTTAAGCAATATCAGCACATTTATTCTTTTCACGTAATTTGATACCACACTTAGTGTAGGCAGCCAAAAATTTTATTTTATTGCTCCAAGAATTTTACCGTTCGAAATGTTTCATTAGAATTCGCATAAAGTAAACAAATTTCCACTTTTTCTTTTTATCTTGAAATGCATTCATGTAAACAATCTCATTCGTATTTGCAAATTCAACCAACAGAATAAAGTAATCAAATTAATTTGGATGATTCATGTTTTTTTTGTGTTGTATTGTTTATTCGATATCATCTCAGCCTGTAAGCAAATTCGTTGGAATTCATCCTGTACAATGATTATTGCAGCAACAGGATCATTCATGTTCACAAACTGTTGCTATAAAAGCCCAAGCAAACTCTTGGGGAGCATCAGTCAGTTTTAGTGAGCCTCAGTGATAGTTTAAAAACATATAAAAAAATTAAAAATGTCTTCGATGTTAGTAAATAAAAGTTTTTCAATAATTGAAAATTTGCGAAAAGATGTGATGGAGTGTTTAAAAAATTCAGTGAATAAAGACTATATTGTTAAAAAGTGCAATAGAAACATGCAAAAATTTCAAGTTGCATTTCGGAAGTGCAATAAGAGTGCTAGGAAACGACATTTCGAGAGCTGTCTCGAGCAAATTAAAGCATTAGGAGCGCTATTGAGAACTCCCCGTCGAGGTGGAGGAATTACTCGCGTAAGAAGAAGTGATTTTGTAAAGTGGGAGGAAATAAAGACAGCGTTCGCAGACAGAATTCGACAAGGTGTTATTGCAAATTTAAAGCATATCGATCCGAAGCTATTTATGCAAGACGCTGCCAAATTATTTATGCGCCGCATTAAGAATACATTAAAACATTATTTTAATATTAAAGTTTCTACAACGTTTTGCAGTGAATTTGTTAAGGAAACTGGTGACAATGAAATTATAAAAGACATTAAATATTTCCAAGCGAGAACTGCTGCAATTAGTGCAGATGATAATTTAGAGGACTGGTTTAAATAAAACATTTTGGATCCAATAAACACTCAGCTGGAAGAATTCCAGGAAAAAGACAGTGGCTGGTCACTGCACTCTATAATACATCTAGCAGTACACATCAACAAGTTTGAGCAGCTCCGAGGATCTTCGTATATACCTCTGCCGAAGGAAATTGCTTTAAAGCAAGCTTGCATCAATGTGAAAAATAATGATGAAGCATGCTTCGCGTGGGCAATAACATTAGCGCTATATCCTGCAAATGTTCACTCCGATAGGATCTCATCATATCCACATTATTCTACTGTGCTAAATTTAACTGGAATAACATTTCCCATGACGCTTAACCAAATAACGCAATTTGAAGGCCAGAACGATTTATCAATAAACGTGTTCATCCTAGAGAAAGAGCGTTTCTTCACCACAGTTCCAGTTAGACTTACGAAACACAGGATGGAGCGACATGTAAATCTCTTAATGCT